>CM029465.1:17169644-17769644 GCA_017140185.1 Eucalyptus polyanthemos subsp. polyanthemos | reverse complement strand
CAAGTATAGGTCAATTCTATCTCGCAAGTACAAGGTCAACTTCTCATTGCTAGGGTTTCTATGATTTGAAGCAAGGGAGCACGCACCCCTTTCGCAAAGCTAGCCACCATCTTCCCACTTGAGTCTCAAAGAATTCTAGCAATTGAAGCTTCTAAGGTTCAATCCGTCCATGAACAGTTAGTGTTGAACCTGAGGAAACCCCTACCCGATGGTAACCACTAATCAAATGACGTCATGTTGCCAACCCTCTATTTGCCAACTGCTATATTCCATCTGACAAGACTTTTGATCTACACAACAGTGGCGTCGACAATTGAGATTGGGTCAAGTGGGCAAGCTTGGAAACTTGGGTGTTATGGGTTTTCCAAATAAGCCACAAAGTCGTGGCTAAGATCTCTTTTGAGGGCTTGTCCAAGTTTGAATTAAAAAGCTCTGTAACCCATTTGTCCATTCTAGTTATGTTAAGAGGGAATATGTTGATATTTACGTGTTAGCTTGACTAGTCCTTGTGTTTTCAACCACATTGGAGAAAGATGTGCCTAACGATTTTCAAGGCTAATGAGCATAAGGGACAAATGGGATCAGGTAATACCATTCTCTTGTGCAAAATTTCTCGTGATGTTATTGCATTCTAGTAGATACTCCATAGGAAGAATCATAGTTTGGGGGTGGAAGAGAGGGAGTTCAATTTCCAAATTCTAGTCCAAAGGGTTTTAGGTGTCTAATAAGATGTTATTGCTTGATTTGAACTAATATTCATGGTTATGGACCTTAAGTCGTTGTACCCGCTCTTCACTTTATAAGAACCGATGCTATTCGCAGTCCAAACTAGTCGATCTACCTACGGGTTTAGACTAATTGGAATAGACAAGACTTCTTTCACAATATGATCTTCGAAGAAATCATATAGCTCTATTTATACTACACATTAGACTTCTGGTCAATAAAATCAACCACTATTCGGGAGTCTTCTTGATTGGCTGGCCTCCAATTAAACCCATAGTCAACCATTTATCTTCACAAATATAGATGGATTTACCATCACACACTGATCAATAAACATCAAGATAAACCGCATCTCTTCCCATTAACAAACTTTGTCAACCCCATAATCGGCGAGATTCCTTTCCGTGCTAAAAAATCATCTTTGGGGAAATATATGCCTTTTAGGACCTAATGAAATAAGGTTGAAGGGGACTGTGAAAGTCTCCAGGATTGCTTTTCCTATATGGCTTTATTAGAAGTGATCAAGTCTTAAATATAAACATTTTATACTAAGGCAAACATTGCACAACTATTTTAAATAGAATATCCTTGCCTACTTAGCCTTCAAGTGATTTTGATAATGTCTAAATTATCCTTAGTATTATGTTTACTATGGTGTATGCATATGTTTTTCTATGGAAAGGACTGCATAATATCCATGGTGTGATCCAATTGATGGAAGTATGCACCAAGTTCAAAAATAGATTTTTTGTAAATGGTACCAATGGACCTAAAAATCAGCTGATGACAATGTATATATCGCAAATGCAAATATCAAGTCATTGCTATTATGGCAATCACGAACATTTAGTGATGTTCATTGAGTCAGCAAACTAGCTGTTGTGGCTAAGTATTTGCACAGCAGTAAAATTCAATTGAAACCAATAATCGAGAAGCTAGACCATCTGACAGGTTTATCAGAGACTGCAGTGAAGGGACATCAGCAAATGCCATTCTTAGGTAGACTACAAATGTTCAGGAAAAAGGATTGTATAAGCAATTATATCTCTAGATAGCAGCTCAACAGTAACTCCAACGACTCTTTGCTTTTTCCAATCCAACTCCAATGGATAGATTGAAGATGGATATTAAAAAAAAAAGACCTCAGAAGCCAAGGAAGAGAGAGTGCAACATTCCAAGTTCTAAAGATTTGCATTCAACTATGTTCCAAGCAATACATTTTCTTTTAAATTGTTTCACTGAGTGTTGTATTTGTGTTGTTTAAGTAATTGTGCTATAGTTTAAGTGTACAAAAGTAAGAACAACTAAATCTTAATAGTGTGATTTATCTTGTAACAAGACCAGTGCTTACCTATTATAATTGTCTGAGTATATTACAAGTGCAATTTAGCTCAGCTTATGACTATTAGTCTAAAGAGTGGATGTAGGCTTAGGGATGAACCCGAACCACTATATATCATTGTATGCTACTATCCTACTCTCTTTACTCTCACAAGCATATATTATGATCACGAACTTTGAAACATCACCTTAACTTGATTTTTACTTAGCCTCAGCTAATTTCCTCTAAAGATTGTTAAGTTTTCTGAAATAACCTATTTCCCCTCTAGGTTGTTTTATTAGCCCCCAACATTATGTTGACCTTAGCTGGTCCCCAGGAAAACATTTGTTTCATGGATTGACTCAGATGGTATTTCAAGATACTTCCTTATCTTCTCAATGATCGACACTCTCAACCTTGTGCCGTGCTCTTATTTCAAATTTAGTGGGTAGCCACTACTAAAGAGACATACCCGATTTATTCAAGTTGATGGCTTGACCTGTCACAAATCAATATTAATTCATTATGGTAGTTGGGTTTTGACACTCCATGACTATCCCATTAAGGAAAAAGATAGCATTATTAGTAGATAACAAATGGCAAAGTGTACAACAGAACCTATTCAACTTGGCTCCTCTTATACTCCACTTTTTGGATGGTTTGTTCATCAACCAAGGAAAAGCATAAGCCATTAAGATGAAGAGATGGGGTGATAATGGGTCACCCGATCTAATATCACAAGAAAGCTGAAAGTAATGCTAAGGTTCTCCATTGACTTTCGCACTAAAAGAGACCATAGAAACAAATTGCATACATCCAACGCTCACAGAATCCCATTAACATGCATGCCCTCAAGAAATCTCATTCCACCATCTCATACGTTTCTTGTATCTCTAGTTTCAAGACTACTTAAAATTTCTTTTTCCTCTTTTTTTATCCTCAATTGGTGTAATACCTCTTGAACAATCAAAATATTATCTTGAGTCTGTCGGTCATTAACAAAGGTGCTCTGATTGGTGACTATTAACTTAACAAGGCAACATTTCAAATAGTTAGTCATCACCTTTCAGATAATTTTATAATTGAAGTTACAAAGGCTTATGGGTCTAAAATGACTAATGCTTTCTAAATTTGGTATTTTGGGGATGAGTGAAATGAACATATTATTGAGCAAGGGGTCAAGAGTACTTGATTCAAAGAAATATTTAACCATCTTGACCCACATCTGACTAGATATTCTTTAATGATGATGATGGAATTGGTCGATCAAACCATACTGGTTAGGAGCTTTTAATGCACCTATTTCAAAAACGGCTTATCTCATTTCCTCTATCGTTATAGGGCCAATCAAGCCTTTATTCATCTCCTCTCTAACTATGCAAGGACATTGATAAATCATTAATTAAAGTCTATCAAGCCCACTAATTCATAAAGGGACCAATAAAAGTTAACAATATGTTGTTTCAACAAGCTAGGCTCCCAAAACTAGTTATGGTTGTCAACTCTCAACACCATAGTCTTGTTACGCTATCTCATCTGAACAATAATTGTATAGATATACTTAGTGTTTTTATCCCCTCCCTATTTTAACCAATTTATCTGTGACCTTATGTCTCAACGCGTTTCTTCCTACCTTTAGAGTTTTTCATTATGTTCCGCAACTACCTAAGATTTCTCATTTCAAAAAGCACTTGACATTCTATATGTAAGTTTAGTGAGTTTCTTGAACACCTTGATCGAACAAGAAGCATTTGAAAATTTCCTTTTTACTTTAAGTAGCTAATTCCTCAAAAACCTTTTTAACTTTATATGTGAAACCCCCTTGTGACAAAAGTGGACCGTGCCAAGTCCTCTTGAAAGTCTCACCATAATCCTAATCATCTAGCAAAAAAGCTTTGAATTTGAATTCTTTTTTCCTCCATTCACGAGTAGGATGTAAGGAAAGAAGTGGAGATTATGATCTAAGCCAACAACTAGTAGGGCAAAAAGTCTTGCGTTAGGGAAGAAAACCTTCTGGTCAATGTTGCACAATTCCTACACAACATTTTTTTAACTAGGGTTGTCCTTATGTATTGTTTGCCTAGGAAAAAGCACAATCATTACTCTTAACATCCTTAAGTAAGTAATCATTAAGAAGCACTTTAAAAGCAACTAGCATATAGTAATCCACTTCCCTATTCCCTACATTCTACCAATAGTAAAGTATTTCATTAAGATCATCCATACAAATACGAGGAGTTGATTGTAGGCATGAATAGTATATAGTTGTTACCGAAGCAAGAGCCACGCTTGGAAAAATATGAAAGCATGTAAGAAAGTAATTCTCGTGCTATATCCACCATTCATATTTTTACCAAGTAGATCGATGTATTCCCTAGAGTTTGATACCACTTCAATTGACACCTCACAATCCGCATAATCACTATACACCCTCTCCCCCCTCCCCTTCAGCGCGTGCCGCTAAACCTTTTAAATGCACCAATAATGAGATTGGAAAATGAAGATGCTGTTTAACATGATCCACAACTATATCCTTGTTTTTTCTCTCCATCAAGAAAACTAAATTGGGCTTTTCAAGAGCCACTAGGGCTGTAAGTGCTTGAAATGTCCAGAGAGTACCTAGCTCCTAACAACTCTAATTCGAAATCCCTATATCATACTTGGGGCTTATTAGAACTAAACACTAAGGCCCCTCTTTTCCATCTTCCACTATTTGGATGGGGGTTTCGAGCAACTATATGTCATCCAAAGAGAAAAAGCTAGATCCTTATTGCCCAAAAGGATTATTATTATTATTATTTTTTTTTTTTTTTTTTTTTTGGTTTCTTTGACACATGGTCTTTTAGCCCATTTTTGCATTTTTTTTTTTCAAAGAACCTGAAGACAATTCTTAGCTAGGGGATTGGACAATCAATATCAAGGAGACAAGTCAACAGCCTAATAATCAACGTGATTCAACCCACCACTAAAGCTATTTCTATTAAGAATCACTAGTTCCATACCAATCGTGTGTGTTGGTACCTCAGGCATTATCTCCTCCTCATTATAAATAGAAATCTATCTACTATAGAATGTTTTCCAGAATGGACTTGGTTCACATACTTTGAGACATTAGTCGAAATTCCCAATTATGTTCTTTTCCAGCTTTGACTGTTCATACATTAATTCCTTGTAATAGGTGGCGTGATACTCAATCCTCCCACATGAGTAGCAAAAGTGGGGAGTCATTCATAATTGGAAATCCACCTAAATCTTTCTTCCCTTGAGATTAACAATGGTACCCAATTTTAAAGGGGCTGCTAGGTCCATGCGAATTCTTTCTTTACAGACTCTATAAGGATTGTTACCTTTAGTATCTAATTTAACATCCAAAATCTTGTTGATTTTATCGCCACGATATGGTAAACCTCCCCCTGCAACCTCTTAGGAGGCAAACCATGAATTTGCACCCAAAAGGCTAAATGCGTGAACTCGTAGCAACCCTCCAAAACATCCAAATCACACTATCAATAAAACCAACAAATTGGTCAAAAAGGACAATGGCCCAACATCTAGCACGCTATGTTTATCAATTTCTCAATAAAAAGATATAGGACAAACAACCCCAATTCAATTAGGGCACAAGCCACTAACTCAGTTTTCCAAGCTCACTCCATTGTACGTACAAACACCTGAATGTTAACGTCAGGTTTGGAAAAGAATTTCCCATAAAGGATAATGCTACATTCACACTATTTTTAAATGGGGTTTCTCCTTGCACCACCACTAATTGATCTCTGGACCACATATTACCTAATCTTTTGGATAAAATAGCTAAATGGAGTTCAATCTCATTCTCACCTACCATTGTTGTGGCCTGCAAAATATGAAATAAAGCAAGAAATAAAGTGCCAACTAGTCTGCCAAAGCATATGGATTGACTCGGCAACTATCATTCTATTAGTATTAAATTGCTATTTTTTTAATTTTATCAAGAGCAACTTTCCAAGTTTAGGAAAAGTAATTGAGTACTCTTCTCATTAAACCAAATAATTGCTTGATGAGATAGGATTTAGGTGGTGGCTACTTTTTTTTATGGGGATAGCATTAGAATCTTTGCTTGCAACAGAGAAAATGCCATTTAGCAATATACAATACTAAGTGGCACGCTTAAAAGGCAACACTTAGAGACGCTCTATTATGACACATTTATATAAGTATATCATGCAATCATTTCAATATTCGAATATGTAGAAAATTAGCATAATTTATTATATCAATTATTATATATATTAGTTAATGATTTGTTTACTTATAATTAGGAAAATTTTCAAATAAGGACTTAAAGTGTCTTTATTTTCTCAATATAAGGTTCAAAGTAAACATTATTTTAAAATAAAGGCTTAAAGTGACTGAATGAGGCTTGAACGAAGGCTTAAGCACATTAGCATGTGAAATTGTGGCTGGCTAGCAAGCAATTGATTTTTTTGGTGGTTAGAATAAACCATTTTTGTCCAAAACAAAATTATGAATAATGATTAAAAAAAATCCACAAAAAGAAGGAAATGCAAAAAACGAAAAAAACGAAAAAAACAAAGGAGAGAGGGATTGAAGATGGTGTGGGCGGGCGTGCACCATCACCGTTCCGACTTTACAAGCGAGGATTGTCAACTCCTGCTAGAGGTAGGCTGACACTCCCTTAGCTATGGTGGTCAAAATAATATTTCTTAATTACTGGGATTTGCCCCGGTGGCCAATCTTTCCACATAGAAAATGAGAGGTGAGAAGTTCGATTCTCTGTTTTCTCGGGAGGATTGAGAGTAAGGATGTTTGGTTTCAGGTGTGAAGATCGGCTCTCGCGTTTTGTAAAGAAACAAGACAAATTGATAGTAGGTGAGAGTTAGAGTAGAACATATCCAAAAAAATAATATTTCTTTTGTTTATTTCTAGAGTAATCTTGAGTGTTGTCTTTCATATCAATCTTATTAATGAGCAAAAGATGAAACCTTCTCTCTTTTTTCAGGTACAACTTGCCAATGTTGATAGAAGGGAGGGGGGTCGGGGGTGTGCATGTCCACGGGATACTTGGCGGATTTGAACCGGCAATGCGAGGCGCTCAGGAGCCCCAGGTACAACTCACTCATGGCGTGTCACTCCGCTGTCTGATTGGAGAGAATTTTAACGAATGGAGTCAAAGAGGGCTTTCTCGTCGGACAGTTCATCTTCCATGCCCTTGATCAATTCTGACATTGAAGGCGAAGCGGAAATGGACGGTGGTGGCTTCGAGAGGAAAATGGAGCAAAGAAGAAAGGCTAAGCTGAATTTCTTCTTCTACTTTCCTCGGCTTTTTTAGTTTTTCATTTTTTTAAATCTTTATCCAGAATTTGTCTTGGATAAAAGTGCCTATTCCGATCGCCAGAAAAATCATGTGCTCACTGGCTAACAAGTTCAAATCCTTATATGAGATTGACCTAATCACTTCGGATATTTATTCAAAATAATATCCATTTTAGGCCCCTTTTTTAAGGGAATGAAAGTATTTCAAACCCCTATTTAAAATTTTCCCTTATAAATAAGAACAAATATTAATCATTATATATAACACTTAATTAATTTCAATAAAATTACTATCACATTAGTCCGTTATCAATATACTATTTTTTTTTTTTTAGTCTTCACTTAACATATTGTAGAGAATATTAGATGCCGGGATCACCTTTGTTGTTTAGCTATCTTAATCCAAAGTATAATGCTATACGTACTAAGAGCTTACTAGGAAATCCTTATTAAATGCCGTGAACTTTTATGTGGCACGTGGCATGTCATTAAGAACAATACAATCGTTGAAATTAATACATATATAAAAAAGGGAAAGATAGTGCAAATTGGACAAAAAGAAAAAGAAGGAATAATACCTTGTCCTTATTAAATACTTATAATTCTATCGTGTTACTAACTGTGGACCTTTTCCGAGTTTTCTGGTCTCAAATCATTCCACTTTCTTAGTATTTATTAACATCGTATTCTTTCCAAAGGTCAAGGAACCTAATTAAGCTCGGACATAAAATTTACATATGTCAAAATCTGAATATTGGGAAAACTTCAATTTTCCCTCTATGTGCTCCCACGATTTCCTAATTTGGATAATAGCTCTTCATTATAATAATAATAATAATAATAATAATAATAATAATAATAATAATAATAATAATAATAACTATCAAACCGAAAGGGAAAAAAAAAAAAGGACTTGTCTGTGCTTAACTTTGGACGAAGCGATCAAAGGACTATGATTTAGGGCATTGTTTTTTAATAAAGGTAAATAATGATCTATAGACGTGCTACTCAACTAGAAAGGAATCGCAGAAAAAGCTTCTAAATGAAGGAATATCTGACATATGCCGCATCATTTAGTAAGAAAGTCTTAGTAAATTCTTACTAAATATAGGATTAGATAATCGAATTGCCCATTTGTCGATATCATGTTACTTTACAAAACTCACCTATGATATTACATAAAATGTTGGATATCAAGATCTCCTCTATTAATAATCTATATTTAATATAAAAACTCGCTTTTAGATCATGCATACCAAATAATAGATATGCAAAATCCATTTTTTTGTATAGGTATCTTGTAAGAATATTGGTTATGTACATCATACTAAAATAAATGTAAGAAACCATTCTCAACGTTTATTAATTTAAAAAAAAAGGCTCATCATTGATGTAAAAAACTCACTACGTTTATAATAATCATTAATGTTAGATTGTAAATTTAAAGCATTGATGAGTTTCATCAATGTCCATATGCCTTGCAGTGCCACATCATTGATATAGGCACGCATGTGATGTCACACGATGCAACCCACGAAATCATACTCAATTTTTCTATGATACATTATATCATTAGATTATGACTATCCATAGCATTTGTTCTTTTAATCAAGAGAAATGTGAGGTTTACCAAATTTGTATACTAAATGATGTGAAAGACTGCTTTCGTAATTGAATACGGTCCACCTATTTAATTAGCTACTCGCAATCCATCACATTTCTAGTATATGGATTTTGTAAATCAATTATAACATACCTAACATAGTTATACATAAATTCGTGATAGATTTTTAGAGTACCTTTCATTCGCTCCCTCTTTTTCAAACCTTACGGTGACAAAGGAACTTCTTGGTGGTTAGCACCATATGACTATTCAACATCGCATCATATGACTAATCAACAATAGTTCCTAAGTTCCCAACACACCATGATCTATCACGTCCCAATCCTTTTCTTTTTATATTGGTCAGTCCTAGAGATCTCCAAACCATCCTTTTCTCTCACACCATAACCCAAAATAAATTCTCTCTTCAAAATAAAATTCCTCGCATGTTTCTCGTTTCTATGGACGGCCCAACCTCAAATGATTGACCATTGACCTAACTTGGCATCGCCAATTGGCGACTCGCCGTAACTTTTTCTGCTAATTAGGTGTCATTAGGTGCATCAATCAACTTCTAATCCTTTGCTTAAATGGTCATTAAAGTCAAAATGTCCATTTAATAATTCCTCATTGACCCTGTCAATAGTCCACAAACGTCCGTAAGTCCATCTTGGGCCCTTCTTACGTTACACCGACGTTTACTTTGTCCATGAATTTTCACCGTTCGGCGATGCTGGGCGAACCCGTTCAAAAATATCACTCGAATTGAAGCTCAAGAACATCTCTAATAGCGGAAAGAAGCATGCGCATCGCTTCAGAGAGAGGCATTCAATTTTGGGCAAGCTTTCTTTACTTCTTTCGGCAGGGGAAAAAAGGCTTATGCAATTAGACTAGTGAGGGCAATAAATACGCTTTTTATGCCATGTCAGATTATGGAAAGAAAATTTAGTCCTAACATTCTAATCTCGACATGTATTAATTTTTTTTAGCCGCGCTAAATAAATTTGAAACGGGGAAAATTAATTTACGGTACCTTCTAATCTCAACATGGAAAGAAACTCAAGCGAAAAAACGAAAGAAATTTTGCCAAGGAACAGGCTTCTGGCCTGCCAATTACGAACTGCTGCTTGTCCTAAATCTGTACCGTAGTACTGTAATACTCTCTCTCTCTCTCTCTGTGTATTGTCCGAAGGCCGAATCGAAATAGAAAAAGAAGGGGAGAGAGAAAGAGAAGCGACCGATTCTTGAAACCAAAGGAAGCCCCTTTGAAATCCTCGACCCACCAACATCCTCAACCTTCGCCATCACCACCACCACCTCCACCACCACCACCCAACCACCACCCTTTCCCGCAACCCAACTCACGCCCTTTTTCATCCAGCCAGAGAGAGAGAGAGAGAGAGAAGGAGACGCACACGCAGGCATTCCAGTCTAGAGAGAGAGAGAGAGACCCAGCTGCAGCATACCCATCTACAGAGCCGAGAAGGGTCGGAGGGAGCGAGGGTCCTCGCCGGTAGTGAAGCTCTCGGCCTTGCAGCAGAGCTACATGAGCCGGCGGAACAACGGCTTCCGGTGGCCGTCGGCGCCGACCGACTCGTCGTCCGACGGGGCCATGAAGTCCCCGGCGGCCGTGTTCTGGCTGGTCCTCCACGGCCTCTGCTGCCTCATCAGCCTCGTCCTCGGCTTCCGCTTCTCCCGCCTCGTCTTCTTCCTCGTCTTCTCCTCCTCCTGGACCGGGCCCCCCGCCACCACCCTCTTCACCGCGTCGCCGCTGCGGGAGGCGGCGGAGATCTCCGGGAATCTGGAGACTCGCTCCTCCCCGGTCGCCGCGGGCGGCGGGGCTGCGCCCGTCAACAACACGGTTCCCCGGGTCGTGGTCGGGCGGCACGGGATCCGGATCCGGCCGTGGCCGCACCCCAACCCGGTCGAGGTCATGAAGGCGCACGAGATCATCGACCGGGTGCAGCGGGAGCAGCGTGCCCAGTTCGGAGTGAAGAGCCCGAGGACGGTCATCGCCGTCACGCCCACCTACGTCAGGACCTTCCAGACGCTCCACATCACCGGCGTGATGCACTCGCTCATGCTGGTGCCGTACGATTTGGTGTGGGTCGTGGTGGAGGCCGGCGGGGCCAGCAACGAGACCGCCTCCATCCTCGCCAAGTCCGGCCTCAGGACCATCCACGTCGGGTTCGACCAGGGGATGCCGAGCACCTGGGCGGATCGGCACAAGCTCGAGGCGAAAATGCGTCTTCACGCATTGAGGTAATCGAATTATGCGCGATCTCTCATTTTTGCTAAGGTCGATGTCCGTTTCTAGTTAGGCCGGTGAAAGAATTCTGAGAAAGTGGGAGCGAAAAAAAAGTGATCTTTTTGCCGTTTCTCTTGTTGAAGTTTGACTAGAAGGGACTTGCCAGACTGAGAATCGATCGTTATCTGAAACAAAACGCATTGTAAAAATGAAAAAAGTGGAGTTTTTTTTTTTTTTTTTAATGCAAAACGGTTAAGGAAAGTGCAAGGCTGTGAATCTCAACGTGTTGCTTATCCTTTAGATGAACATTATCATGTTTTAAAGTGCCTTGGTTTTGGGAGCATTAAAGTAGAACTAGTACATATTTCTGGTGGCCTCTGAATCGAACTTGGTTAATGTCATTGGAGCAGAATTGTGCGAGAGGAGAAGCTGGATGGAATTGTGGTGTTTGCGGATGATAGCAATATGCACAGCATGGAGCTCTTCGATGAGATCCAGAATGTGAAATGGATTGGCGCCCTTTCAATAGGCATTCTGGCTCACTCAAGCACAACGACGGATGAATCTGAGTCGTCGAAAGTTCAGCGAGTGGCTGAAGATGAAAATCGGCCGGTGCCTGTGCAGGGTCCGGCCTGTAACTCATCTAATAGGCTGGTCGGCTGGCACACCTTCAATACGCAGCCTTACAAGGGGAAGGCTGCGATTTACATAGACGATCGAGCTACAGTGTTGCCACGGAAGTTGGAGTGGTCAGGATTCGTGCTGAACTCTAGGCTGGTTTGGAAGGATGCGGAGGATAAACCGGAGTGGGCGAACGATCTGGATTCGCTCGAGGGGGTTGATGATGTCGAGAGTCCCCTGTCCCTGGCGAAAGACCCTTCTGTTGTGGAGCCTCTTGGAAGCTGTGGCCGCCAAGTCATGCTCTGGTGGCTTCGTGTTGAAGCTCGTTCCGACAGCAGATTTCCTCCTGGGTTAGTTTTCCTTGAAACTTAGTACTTCAAAAATATGCACTGACGTTAGAGAAATCCTATAATTGTGCAGTTATATCATGCTTTGACTTCTTACTTGAAAATAGTAGAATATTTACAATTCTCTTCCAGTTGAGCCTTGAAGCAGTGCAGTTTTGTGAATACTCTTTAAGCTTGTTTCGGTTGTGTGTTGTGTGCTGTACTTAAACCTCAAAGTATTTGTCCGTCATCATTGTTTTTGGTGTTTATATTCTTAACATGACATTATGTTGAGGAACATAATGTTTTTAACTCATCTACTAAGTAAATTTGGATCATACGGTAGATGGGGACAAAGGTTGAACTGGTAGAGAAATTTTGGCAAAACATGTGATATGCTATCCTTCTTTTTGTTGATCTTAAAAGTAATCAAGTTTGGATTTCTGTACCGAGGCAAAAGATTTTGCTTCTGTCTATGGAGATATTTCTGTTAAAAAACTTACTTGGAGAGCTTTGTACTTTGTGTAGTGTGAACTCAAGTCTTTTCTGATGTACTAGAGATTTTGTCAGATGATGTAGCAGCAGACTGTTTATATAAATTTTTCTTGGGGATTTTTATAGTTCATTCTAGTAAGGCTGAGCAATGTTAGCCTCAGCATGGTTTAAACTATATAGCCTCGTAATTCTTCTGATTCTAGTGGCAGAGTTGTTATATTTTTATCAACTAGATAGATTTGAAGGGTTGCCATGTCAAAAGCTGGTTCTTGGTTGGGATTTGTAATGGGGAAAAGGGCTAATACTCCCAAAGGGTCAAATTACATTTCATGTTCTTTGAAAATTGGAAGCCATTTACCCATGTGATATGAATATGTCAGTTCCTAGGAAAAGATTTACCCCCTTCCGAACTTGTACTATTATGGCCAATAACCCTTGTCAATTGTTTCCCTTAGCATGTGTTGAGCATGTGTTAGGGGTAAGGTGCAAATCATCCTTAATTTACTAAAATGCTCTTTTTGCCCTCAGTTATCATGAATAATGGATCAAATATTAAATAACTTGATTTTGACCTTATATTTACAAGTCTAATATTTGATATGCGAAACATAAATTTATCAGATTAATGTAGAAAATTTAAACTATTTACTTAAAATGAAAAAAGGGGAAAACCCTAAGAGATAATCTACTGGGAGACTTGAAATTGACACCATCAGGATATAATCGTTTGAAGAGTAGAATAAGGGAAATTCAAACATGTATGATTGTGTTCAATCACTTGGTCGTCAGTCACACTGCAGATCTAGTTGCAGCTCTCTCAATGATGAGCCATATCTCTCTCTCTCTCTCTCGATCTCGTCTCTCTCTCGACCTCGACCTCGAAGTTTCATCAATGTAATTTTCAATCTACTATTGTATTGTCCTGATTTTAGTCTTAATTAATTACTTTAAATTAGAATCATATATTGTCCAAAAAAAAAAAATTAGAATCATATACAATTAGAGGTGATAATGAACCACTAGTGGCAATTTCAAGTTGCTACGGGATTTTGCATCTTTTCCTAATTAACTCCTGCATGGTCAGTTTTCTTAATTTTTCATATATATATGTCCATTTGAATTTTTATTGATTATATAGATAGATTAAACTAAACTTTAGGGTAATTGGCTGTAATTTCAAATTTCTGTATATAGTTCCCTTTAATTCAAGTAGAGGCCTAAAAGGTTCTAAAGGAATTGCATTGTACTCCTTGAAAGTCATGTGCATGACGCATGCTAATGAATCGAGGGCCAATGGATGTAGAGAGATATGTGTTGGCCATTATCTGAGGAATTCTAAAGATAAGATGAGCACAAATATGTTTTGTAAATGATGATTGCGTTCATCTAGTGTTTCATTTATATATTGTACTTGTTTGTCTGTTGGGGGAAAAATTGTGTTCATCAAGTTAACAATTCAGTTGCACGCTCACTCAGATGTAAAATATATTATACAGAGGTGGAATCTCTCTGTTTTTTTTTTGCAAGGAAAACATCTTTCTATTTCAATCTGCTAGCATTAGTCCTTGTATTATCCAGATAACATCCTACAGTAAAAGTTATTGTCAACACTAGTGACTGAGACTGCCTGCTGTGCACTAAGAGGACCTGTTAGGTAGTTTAATGTCTGCCACAGTTTAGTGGTTGACCTACAACTATCATTTTATATAGATCTGGTGGAATGTTAACAACAAATAGAGCAATTTATTTTAATACTCAAGGGCATTGGTGGAATTTTTAGTTCGTTTCTTGAAGTTTGCAGACTACCTTAAGTTACTTTATACCAACTTTGAAGCTTGTAAGGCACATAAGATTGATAATTATGCTTTCTTTCCTTGATTAGTCTTTACAACCAGTGGCCTAGTGGAGAAACAAAATAGGGAAAAAAAATTACTCGTTTTTCCATTGAAATTATATAAGATTTAGCAGCGGGGCAGAACACATATAACATTACTTGAAAGCATTTACAGAATGTTTAATTGCATAAAAGCCAGCATAAGTGGTTTTGTCTGGGTAGTATTAATTGCTTTGAGCAATCAATCATGATAAGCTCCCTGAGAACATTTAAAGAAATTTTTGAGATATAGTTGGAACTTGGAGAACAAAGCTAACTTCAGGTATCTCTTTATCTGTACCGTTCATATAGATATTAGAAATGCATATATCTTTTGCTATAAGACCAGTTTAGGAGACAGAAGGGGATAAATGAGTGTTTATGACCTACACCAAGTTTACAAGCCATGGAACTAGGATTATCCTTATTATACTGAAGTCACTGAACTAGGTTTTGGCTCACTTCACTAAAAAGCCTCTATCACTTTGTGCAGTTGATGCTGCATAATTAGAATCTCTGCACATAAAGTTGGAGAGGTAAAAGGAATTTTTTATAAATGGATGTTAAAATTAATAGGCCCATTAATCGACTTTCAAAATAATTTTTGAAGTAACTCTCTTCTTGCCAGTAATGAACTGTATGGGTTTGGAACTGTTGAAATAAGAAGTGAGGTTTTGATCAGGATGGGAGGCTTTATAATTCAAGTTCTTGTTGATATTTGCTGTGAGAGAGAGAACCATTCAATGTGTTCATGTGTGTTTCAGGGTTGGTAATTAAACTGATTGTGTCTTTCTCACATGTATCTCTTAGGATATGCATTTCATGAAAACCCCAGGGCTCTGATTGTCACATGTATACCTGTGTCAGATATGAAAGACCCAAAAAAAAGGTTGATACATGATACACGCTACAATTAGATAATTATATGACTGATCTCAATGGGACATTTTTATTCCTTGAGTAGTTGACATGCTTTCTGCATGTCAAAATTGAAGTAAGACAGCAGTGTCTCATTAAACACTATAGCTCCGTATTTCCTTTAAGGGATATGAATTTAAATGTGACTTCAAGTGACATTTGGGATAATTGGTTATGTAATGATTGTTGACATTATGGAACACTTGAATCAAATTGACCAATTTTTGGGATCACACTTCACGACACAGATTTTGATTTGATATCCTCACCCTGATCTGAGGTCTGATCTGTAGTTAGAGATGATGATGTGGAATGTCTAGGAGAATCTTTGTTTAGCAGTAAAAGAAGCAGTTAATGACATGAATCTTAGTATATCTTGCACTAAACCTGAAGCTGCATGTACTGTACAACCAATTGCAGTTATACTTATTATCAGGTTTCGCAGCTTTGTGGTTGTGTGTCAAGGATCCTTGGAAGCAGTTGAGTAATGTGAGACGGAATGGAGTTGTTGAAAGTCACCAAACTTGGGAACCTCTTAGGTTGAAAAGAAAAAAGGCTAAAACTGATGAAAAAAATATCCTGTCCAGTGTTTAGTGGAAAAATCTACAGTTGACATGAAAGGATCTGTAGTAGCCGTTTCCTCAGAAAACCTCTGCCCAGGAACAAAAACGATTTTGTCGCCTGAAAACTATAAATGATGCTCGTTTGTACCATGAAACCCTTTGATGTGAGAACCCAAAGAGGAAAGACGATTTGTTGAGAGGAGAAAAGGAAATTGGGAATTTGCAGCTTACCGGCAAATTATGATTACAGCTATTTAGCCAAAAGAAAAACTATGGCAAGGAAGTGCACTGACCAGGTCCCGAACCAGCTTAGAAGGACAGAGAAGTGAGGAATTGTTTGGTTAGATAAAATGGGTAATAAGATGATTCTAAGGGCTTAGTTGGTAACCATCCTGTGTTTCTACTTTTCTGTTCTTTTGTTCTCCGGAACAGAAAAAGAACAAAATTCTGTTTGGTAAGTCAGCCAATTATTATATTCCTGGAATAGAAAAGTGGATAGGGAATAAATTTGGAACAGAAACCTACTTCTTTGTTCTTGGGAACAGAAATGGACAAACTACTAGTGAACAGAATTGTTCTCAAGAACATAAAAGTTACCAAACGCACCCTAAACAATTAATCCTCTCCTGTGATTTTCAATCTAGTATGAACCCATTTATGAACTATTCTTTCAGATCTGAGGGAAGTACTCTCGTATCTATATCAATAATTCATTATAGTTTGTTTGATCCTATCATGAGGTCATAACTAATGGTAGGGTTGGGTTGCTTGATGAGCTCAGATGGTTTTCATGGCATCTTGCTTGACATTTACTTAGAATTGAAAATTAGCGGTCAACTTTGCAGCAGGAAATAATGGGATTGTCTGAATTTACTTCTTGTTGGTGGTTTATCTCTTTTTTTTTCTGAGTTTTGAGTAAATGGGTGGCACTCTGCACAAGGCAATAGCGCAGTTTTCTCTCCTGTATTCCATCTTGAATTCATGACCTGTGGCTTGTGTATTTGTCTAGAACAATATCATTTTTTGTGGAGATAGCTTACTTGCCTTATATTCAGCCTCTGTCTAATTGATGCTTTGCATATTATTAGTTGGAAAACAGTTTTGATCGCTAGTTGCCTGATGTGTCTGCAATGTCCCTTTCCCCTTCTGAAAATGCTGGCTTTCCAAGTAGCTTAGCAGTAAAAGGCTCCCTCTGAAATTCATGGACTTGATCTGTTTGTGCTCTCAGAGAATTTCACTGAACTCAGATGCTTCTGGTGATGATGTTAGAGTGGCTCAAAGTGTTTTGTTGGAACCACATCAGAAAGATTAAACACATTGGAAAATAAAGATACTTTCTTGACGATACTCTTTCTTGAGGGCTCTGTTTGTATATCGACCATTAGGCTAGAACCCTCATTGTCTGATATGAGCATGGGCAACCCTATAATTTATGCTAACACGGAGACTATCGTATCATGTAATTTCGTAATTTGGCAAGTAGTGTAATGTTAAAATAGCAAAGAGTTCTATTATTCATACGCTTGTGTTGGTGAGCTACCAGACTATCTGTGCTTACAATATTGCTCCTGAAATTTATTAATTAGCTTTTCTTTTGCAGATGGGTAATTGACCCTCCTTTGGAGATCACTGTCCCAGCAAAACGCACACCATGGCCCGATGCTCCTCCCGAGCTTCCATCCACTGAAAAAGTGATGAACATCCAAGATAACCAAGTGGTGAAGCGTCCAACAAAAACTCGATCATCCAGATCAAAGCGAAGTTCTCGGAGTAAGAGGAAGCGTGAGGCAAGAATAGCAGAGACAGATATCCGAGGAAAGCATACCAATTAAAATGGAATCATGCTATGAAGGAGGAGTTCAATATATAAAAACACCAACAAATCCGATCATCGCATGTAAAAAGTTTGATTATTCCTGGGTGCACACACAGAAGCATCCCGTAAACGCATTTCCAGCCGAGTCCATAAAGGGTGCATATTTTTTCATTATTTTTGTTTTGTTTTCTCTTTTGGGTGAATCGATATTTGGTTTTAGGTGTAATCTGCTGTATTGCCCACCTCCTGGGAAATACTTCGCCTGACCTGAAGCATCAAATGCAATATACATGGGCTCTAGAGATAGAAGTATACAGTCGTTTTACTCCGTCAAATTTCATAGAAACGATAGTTTTGTAATAAGTTTTCTGCAAGATTGTTCTTTCTGATGTCCGAAAGGCTACATGAGACTTTCAAGAATGCTGAAACATGTTTCATCCTCAATCGGAAATTTACTGTTCAAGCTTTTGAGTTGAGCTGGAGCTAAACTTACTTTGAGCTCCAGAAACATTCAGTACAGGTGAAAGTTTGGTATTGACAATGCATGAAGAACCTGAAGAGATTTGAAGTTATTGCATAAGCATAAGGAACCAAACGTTAGAGAAATAAATTATGATAACCCAAATTCCATGATAAGCCAAAAGGCTCGGATAGGTCACTTCGGAATCTCTCTCTCTCTTCCTCGTTGGGTCTGTCTCTGCATGTGCGTGAAGTTCAGGAAGACAAACGAAAGGCGAAAGCGCGACGGAGATGGAAAGTGGATAAAGAACGATAGAATTAGACAGTTGATGAGTGACGAAGAGAAGTGCAATGTGGCTCTGCAGATTGGAGGAGAAATCTTATCACCTTCAAAGACTTAAAAAAATTCAAGTGGCTTGTACTCCAGCACCGATGAACTGGAGCAAGTCTTGTCCGGACGCTCAAGAATCCCTACCCCTTCCTCTTTCTCCCTCTCTTATATTCTTCCCAAAACGTCACGGCTCCAAAGCAATCGAAACTGACGGTTTCAGCGCAAAACGACGGCCCGAAAGAGAGGCACTTTTATTGGGCTGTCGCTTTTTCTCCAGTTGTGTGGCCGTTCTTGTGGATGCAGAGACAATGGCTGTGTCGCCTTTGCAGGTTGCTCGGATTGCTTCCGTGGGATATGATATGACCACTGACCAGGTCGTGACCGTTGGACCGTTAGTTGCCATCTAACTTTCTCGTTCTCGGCCACATATGTAAAATAAGGAGAAGAAAAGAAAGAAAGAAAAGAAGAAGAAAATCAAGAAGAAAATCAAGAAGGAAGCGTGATGTCCACTCCTTTGTTTTCATTCAAACCCATGAGCTGTTCAAAGTGGTAATCGTATGGAATTCTAATCATTGAATAAGAAAATTTTGTGTCCATAAATCATGACTTATACTTTTCGATAATTGCCAAAGAAACAACGCTTCCAGAAATATTAAGAATTGATGGATAAAGTGCCAACTGTGTATGTAGAACATATTTCTGTGTCAATGACATGACTAGCTAGATTAATTGATCAATCACTTAATTGGCTAATCTAGCATCTCATCCATGTGTTTGTACCTAGAATTTGCTCGAATTGGAATGTAAAAAATATGTTTTAGTTCGATATAACGTACTTGCGTACTCTACCGCGATTAACGGTGCATGTGAACTGGACTTACGTGTTAAGTGCATCCAAGGTTAAGGGGAGAGAGGCTTGTTAAGTGATTGGGTAGGCTTGCCGACCGCCTAAGGTGGGCCAATAGCTCTGTATTTCTGTCCTGACCAACTCACCCAATATAAAAAATAATAACAAAAGTAGCAAAACGGGAAAAAAAAAAAAAAAAAAAAAAAAAAAAAAAAAAAATCTCATCAAAATCATGCAATTCCCCAAAAATCCTCGCTGTCTCGTTAGTCATTTCTAGCCGCCGTAATAATTAAATCTTCCCAACGATATACAATAAAATATAGAATTAATAACAAGTGTGCTAGCAAGTGCTTCCACATATTTATTAAAATTTTTAAATATAGGCAAAAGGGTAATTCTCCAAGACAATAATAAACGATTTACATTTGAAATTTTAATTGTGCATTTCACGATAAAAATTAGCGCAACTACATCTAACTTCTATGTTATTTTATTAATTTTACTTTATCTAAATTCTGGGAATTCTCACAAAATTCACTTATTTCTAGGAACTCCTTTAATATTAATTTGGTTTATTCATAGAAGACTGTAAGTGCCCAAAAATGCGTCTATATACAATAATGTATGGAGGAGCTTGCACGATTCGAATCAGAGAGGATGGGCAACCAATAAATAGATTTTTGATGATTTTCTTCATTAATTAGTGATTTTAATGATTTTGTCCATTGTGAGGAAAAGCTCATTATCTTACTCTGCTGCGGCCTAGAAATTAGAACTGTAATAATGCGAGAGACACATTATGGGCCACAGAAAAAATCTAAGAAAAAAATGAATAATATATTTTTTGGGATTATATATAAATTAAAGGCTGATTTTTATTTTATTTTTTTTGGCAGAAGATCCACACCGCCATCCGCTGCCGAAATTACAGACCTAGAAAAGTGAGACAAGTTTAATATGCGTAATTGAATACGTTATCAGAAGAAATGAAAAAAAAATTAAAATATATATAATATATATTTAGGTAGCTAACTATTCTTTGATCATTAGATGTTGTCATCTAATTTTCTCTAGCTAGAAAATTCACCATCTTTCGTAGCGGACTCATCATTTGGAAAATGGTACAGCTTCCGGGTGATAAATTGGACCATATGGACCATAACCTAGTATCAATAGGAAAGGGTGTGTTACTTGTCAAATTATGTTCATCTTCCTCAATAGCATAAACATACGACTTTTTGCTCCACAATTCTACTATTACCATAAGTATACCACCATATTATAGGTTGCTAGATCAAATACGTCACAATCAACAAGATAATAGGAAACCTAACCTTACGACCCATCACATCAAAGAGATTAAAGTCTACAAATTTCGGTCAAACAAGATAACCTTTGGTAGTTCATACTAACTCCTTACAAAACATATTATCTTATTTGCATCTTGACGCCAAGGAGGTAAAATCTTATATACAAATATTCCACATAGGCAATTTCTAAGTTGAATTTATTCATTAAATAATAGTTCCACAACATGAGGGTATGCGTGCCCATACTTCCTATGATGAGGAAGCAATCTTGGCATTGGGTCATCACCCTAATTTTAAAGGAATTTTACTTTTTATAAGAATATTAGCTTCTAAATTTGGCTTCAAAGACAAATTGGATAAGATGTTATGCCTTTAAGCATCATTTCTAGATATTTGAGAGACAGTAAATGAAATCAGTCGGATTTTGACTTTTGTTGAGGGCTACATTTTCTTTATCCTTGGTCTCCAACAAAATTTCTAATTCACGAATTACAAGTATATATATTACTCTCAATCAAATATTTTATTAACATTGAATGTGGGATATTTTTTACTGTGAAATAATAATCAGCAAATTGGTTGTGACAAAAGTTCTTCATGTGGAGGTATGCTGGGAGAAACATTATGGCAAAAATTTAATAAAACACCGAAAAATTGTTTTTCGCAATAACAAAAAGTGCAAAACAAAACGAAACAAAAAAGAGGGGCAACGTGATCACCACTCCAATACATAAAAAGCAAGCACCCTAGCTTTAGTGTGGTGTGACCTTTCCCCACCTACTCGCGCGATGATCACGAGGTCTATCCGACCCTCGCTCATGGCGGAAGAGCAGCAATGGTCGCTCTCCATAGAGTCTACATCGTCGGCTCCCATGTCATCAATGTTGATAAAAATGAGGAAATGACCCGATTGTATAAATTAATATAAATCCGAATGAAATATTCAGATATTTAATGAATTTGTTTAAATATATCCGAATCAAATATTCATATATTCGATGAATTTGCTTAAATCATATTATTTTATGGAAATTCGACCGTCCAAAGAGGGGAAAAGTCGTGCGTCTGAGGTGACGTTCGAAGCTACCATTTTGTAGTCGAGTAAAACCAAACTTTCGAGTGTAATAATGCACAGGGAACGAGGAAAGCCCATGCCCGCCCGCGGCAACGAACATGGTCGGCTCATCCCCATTGGCCCTCCCAAGTTATTTGCTCCTTTGCCGCTGTCAGTCGCAGTCTCATTTATGTTGCAGAAGAAAGAAAAAAAAAATCGAAATTCTTAGACTTAAAAAATATTTATATATTTATGAAATATATTGAAAAGTACCTTCGAGATGAAGCTGGTTTGGTAATATTATAGTCTGGAAATATCTACATTGCTTGGCGTGGTAATCAAATTTTTGAATTTTGGAAATGTCTTGATCTTTGTTCTTCTTACTTTCATTCTTTTTTACTAGACACCTATGAAGTCCATTTGGACTTATCGATGAGACCCGTTTTGTGGTACTTTTACTGTTGAGCTTTTCCTTAGTGGCTAATTAACCAATAGTTAGTGCTTCATGGTTAAGCTTTTCTTTAGGAACAAACGTGCAATCATAAACTTATCACATAGGAACCAAATGATTCCTAAACCCAAGGGAACATACAATCAGGTCTCTTGATTATATCCGTCCAATTTATTTGATATGGCAATTCAATCATCGGTGATTGTTTTAAGCATAAGAGTGACAATTGATGTGGACAAAACTTAACGAAACAAGATTGTATTTCTTCCTATTCTTTTTTCTTTCTTTTTTTCTTCTTATTTACAATAACGGACTCAATGCTCCTCTTGAATCTCGACCTAAATCGGCATTGACTCAAAGCAAAGTCGCCTTCATTTGAAATATACAAAATTGGTGCAAAATAAAAGCGCGGTCGTCAACCAAGGCAAAGTGTATAACATTTGAAAAAGAATCCACCAGGACATATACAAACCAAGAAACCAATAAAATTTTGACTTGAAAAGAAAATCTCAAAAAGTAAAAAAAAAAAAAAAAAAGGAAAATTATCAAGAAAGTCATAAACCTATTGCGCTCGTGCCAATTCAATTTTACACTTTTCAATTTATCCAAATTTAGTCCTAAATATTTTAACCATTTACCAATGTAATCCATTGACCAATTTTAGCCATAAATTATAAATGTTATTGATCATCCTACGTGGTATGACCGATGTTGACATGAATAATCTTTGCAAAATTTTGAAATTTTTCTATTTTTTTTTTCCTTTTCCTTTTGTGGTCTACTGATCACTAGTGATGGTCGGCAAGAGCCAAGGAGAGTGATGCCCGATGAAGGCAAGTACCGAGAGGGCCCCTTTACCAGATCTGACCAAGTCAATCCTCATCCTCCTTAAGCCTCAATTGGGCAAGGGCAAGGGCAAGGGCCACCCCTGCCAAACTTGGCGAGCTCCCCATCCGTTGGCAAAAAGAAAAGGGAAAAACAAAAAGAAGAAAAAAGTTAAAAATTTATCAAAAAATTGTAATATGTCAACATTCGTTATGCCACGCCCATCATTTATGTTAAGGATTTTCAACTCAAATAGCTAGATGGACTACACTATCAAATTGTTAAAAGGTTTAGTATTTGATTGTACAAATTAAAAAGTTTAGGACAAAATTGGCATAAATACTTCTCCAAACAAAATTTGATAGGGAGAGATTAAAGAAGGAAGAGAAGGTGATGGGCAAGCTTCATTTATATGCGCATAAAATGAATGATTTGTAGAACTCTTTCCTAAAATAATCTTTTGTATCATTTGAAGCAATTAGCCAATGAAAAATGTTTTTATTATCAAAAAGAAAATTATGTTTGAAGATTGTCATTGGCAATAATAATATTTTTTGTTCATTTATTTTTATAAGCGATACAAGCTATCATTTTAAGAAAATATTTTTTGAACTCATTCATTTCTTGACAAACAAACAAAGCTAAAGTCATCCAGGTCTTCTTCATCAAACCATGTCTGCAAATGAGTGATATGAGTATTTGGGATAGTTAAGATGAGCTTTGGGGAATATAATGATGAATATTATGGGGTTATTTTGGTTCCATAATTATTAAGCGTTGAGCTCAAATATGAACTAAATTTGGGCTGAAAATTAATTTTGCATATTTGGAGAAAATTTTCTAATTAATTATAGATCAATTAGATAAACGTTAATTTAGTAATAAAGTTTTCAATTTTGTCAATTTAATCATAAACCTTTATTTGAAACAATTGTTTGGAAAATTACTGGCATGACAATGTGTTGTCATTTGAGATAATCAATGATGACTAGGCTGCCACATTAGCGATTTTCGGATGAAAATTGACCGAAATGACTAAATTAAAATTTTGCACAAAGATTTTGAACTAAATTAGCAAAATTAAAAAAAAAATAGGATTGAATTAGCATTTGCGCAATATATTTAAATTTGATTGAGTAACTTTTCCACAAATTTGGGTGGAGATGAATTCTATTAGTGAAAGTGTGCTCCCTTAACTCGATTTATTTGCTCCCCTAAGTAAAGTGTGCTTTTTCAGATAAATGATTCCATCTATATAAAGTTATCATGAAAACAAAATCGTTAGTAAATGTACCCGGTCTAAGACTTTGTTATGCACCGACACATTGATCCAAAAGTCATAAAGTTAGGTAAAAGTGGGAACACAAGTATATACTCATTAAAAATCTATCTGAAAATTTCATTTTTAGCAAAACTTTCTCTGTGGCAGAGCCGTGGCAAAGTTGGGGTGGCAAGTCAATAAAGAATGTAAAGTTAGTGCAAGCAAAGTCTCGTGGGCTTGTTTGGATTTGATTTCTTTAGAGTATGTTTGGTGTGATATTTACTCTTCTTCTTCTTCTTTTTTTCCATTTTTTAACCAACATTTGAAATTGAACTGTATTGGTATCTAACACTCAAGACCTTTCAGCAATAGATAATACCTTTAGTAACTATTTTTCTAATTTTCTAAAAATTATAATTTTTCTTTTGATTTCATAATTTTGGAAGGAAAATACAATCGTGTGAGTAATTTTTAAATTGAAACAAAAGGATTTGGTTTATTGATAGATAAATTTGAAATCAAATTATGAATTTTTGGTTCCGTTCGTTGCAATTTGGGTTCTACGAACCTTGATGAGGTCAAATTTATAGTCACAATCAATTAACGTCTCCAAATTCTCGAAATAATACGACTAGTTAAATATACACTAATAGAATAATTCCGTCAGAAAAATATTAGGGAAATAGATTATGCTCCACTTGATTAAAAAAAATTATCGTCGTGCGAGAGAAAACCCCAGCTCCCACAACTAAACATTCTCCATAGAAAATCCTCGAGTCTTTGGCACAAAATGTTTCAAAAACGAGGATGCCTTACGCTTTGTGAATGTGTTGCTGCCGATCAAGAGCGAGCACATGAATCGATAGAGATTTTTTCTGATATCACGAAATTCTAGAAATCTTTTTTTCCATTTATTTACGTAATAGATTCGTGAAAATTTGCATGTGAATGGTGTTTCCAACACGTTTCCAACACAATCGGCTACTCCGACCCTATCCTTACGAAAGTAACCCTCGACTCGGGATTCGTGAGGAATCGTGAAGCTGATGCATTCTCGGTTGACCATTGAGATTTTTTTAAAAGGATTGAATGCCCATAAACCATCATGTGAAAACTTGTTGACTTAAGATCTATTGAAGACTTTTAGACTCGGCTATACTTTTGTGAGATTCATTTTTAAGTTTAATTTAGGATGGAAAATATAACCGTTTACTCAAGCTAATGCTATTCCTTATCTTAAGTGAAAATTACGTCTTCTAGAGAGTTGGTTGTAATTTACCTTTGATTTCATCCTCTTGGACAAGTTCCTAAAAAAGGTGCCAACTTATGTCTTTTGACAAAAATTAACCCACTTTTCAAATGAAAAAAGTATCAACTTTTGCTCTAAATGATAAACGTGGGAAATTTTTTTAATCAATACTAGATTTATTGTACGGATATAGTCCTAAAATTTTCAATGTTGCTAATTTAGTACTAAATCTTTGTATGGAATTATAATTAGTCTTTTTGTTCAATTCTCATAGGAAATTACTAATGTGATAATGTATCACATAGATAGCCGATGATGACTGGATTTCCACATCAACAATTTCCAACAAAAGTAATTTGAAGGACCATATTGAAATTTCATGCAAATATTTATGATTGAATTAATAAATTAAAAAAATTATTATTGAATTGATTTCTATATAATAAATTTAGAATTAATTGAGTAATTAGCAATAATGTATATGATGGACATGCCGAATGAGCTGAAGGGACACATTTTTCTGCGAAACAAAAACTGCGGATTTTGAGTAGGGTTTAGCTCTTTCTCTTCGGATGACAGAGAGAAAAAGAGATTATCCTCAAATTGAATTCAATAATTGGATCTCTAGGATTTCAAAATATCTATCTAGAGAGATTTCGTGGAACTCAAGAAAAGTAGTATAAGCTTTTGATTACTTCAAGTAAATAAAATAAAGAAATTAATCGGATATCGAATTTACATGATTTGGACTATATATTTTCTTCATTGAAAGAATAATATGCAACAAATTAAGCAATATTAAGGGAATTACAACCATTCAAATCAATAAAGTACTTTGGTGTTTCCTTAATCTTGTGTATATCAAATAACTCATATTGTTTAGTCTCGAAATTTCTTGCAAAAGAATTCATTAATCTCATAAAAAAAAACCCACAAATCTTAATGCAAGATTTATGGTTGTCGAAACCCTCTTGAAATTCCTTTGGAACATCCACGATGGACTCTACACATTTACGCCACAACAAGTATTGGGGCGCTCATTGAAACCGTGTTTGAAGACCAAACAAAGAATCTGATTTATTGAAGGAAAACTATATCCAAAAAATTATTTTTCAACTTTTCAGAATTTAAATGATGGAAAACTAAAAACAACAAGTTTAGATTGGGGGAAAATATCATCCTTTCTATCAAAAAGAAAATTAGTTTTCTTCAACCACTAAATAAATAAAAACTAACAATTTTCCTTAAAAATGATTTCCATAGAAAACATTTTTCTTAATTATGAAGTTTTCAGTAAAATATTTATCTTCATATACTAATCAAGAAATCTTCTTCCTCTTAACTCCAACATGGAGATGAACTTCAATTTTTTGCATCCTAATTTGATTCGACTTACAAAGGTCGAGTCCAATTTAGACTTTTTGCTAATATCCAAGCCCTCTAACCATAGGAAAAATTGTCTTCTAAATCTATTGCACTTCTGTCAGTTAAGTTATAAACCTTTTTAAATTTTGCTAAGCGACTCAATCCGGTCAATTTTGATTGGAAATTGGTTATGTGATAGTCTAGTCTCAATTTTGGTTAGAAATCATTGATGTGGACAAATTATAATATTTACAAAATAATTCCTTGATTTTCATTTATTTTTCCTTTTTATTTTATTTATTTTTATTTGTTGGTTCAAAGTGCCAGTGGGGCCACTTATCTCTGGGAGAGGGTTGCGACCCTTGCCCAATGGCCCTCGGTTAGTGGTCAACGAGGTGGCGCTCAGCTAGTGGTTAGCGCCCTGCCAACCTTTGAACCAAAAAAGGGGAAAAAAGAAAGAACGAAAAGAAAAGAAAATAATTAAAAAAATTAATAAAAAAGAAAAAATATCAAAGTATTAATGAAAATTGTACATCGATCGATTATGCGTAGGATGATCATCATCCATACCAACAATTTAGAATAAAATTGACTAGATTGACTTAATTAGCAAATTATGAAAAAAATTTAAAACTCAATTGCAAGCGAAAATTGAAAGATTTACGATGTAATGTGTTTAGACTTTTTGAACAAATTTCCTCAAGCTATATAGATGGGATGTCGGATAATTTCGTGAAGGTAGATTTTGTTTTTTTATTTTTTTTTATTTTTTATGGTAGACTATGCTTCTTGTGCAATCAATTTCTATAAAGTTTTCAACACCTGCAATTAAATTAATTTATCATTGTCATTAGGAACAATGTCCAAGTTGCTCGATATGCCAAAATAGACTTCTCAAGCTAACGTGGTTTACCCACAAAAAAGACTCTCTCTCTCTCTCTCTCTCTCTCTCTCTCTCTACGCAACACTTTCACGATTGTCATGTGCAATTGGCACCGCATAAGCATCACCGGCAAGTTTATTAGATCAGTAATGCTATGTCTGTATATGGATAGGGTATGAGTGATTGGACAATAGTTGAAAGACTTAATTGCTCGGGAAAGTAGGACAAAATCATGATTAATATCATTAAAAACTCCAAATTAATATATTTATAACAATTTTATTATAAATTAGTTATCTCATCACTAAAAGTCCCAAGTTAGTACACTTATCAAAAATCCTAAATTAGTACATATGTGACAAATTTATTTTATATTATTAATTTATCACCATGTCTCATAAGCTTAGTGATTTTATATATCACGAATGTACTAATTTAGAGTTTTCGATTATCCGAAAATTAATTCAGAGTAAATTTGTTACGCGAGTATAGATTTTGTGTAATAACCCATACAATTAACCCTTCCAATCCTAACCATGTACAAACAAAATATCTAAAAAAACTAAAAACGCCTGTTCCATCGAATTCTTAAAATCAAATTTCCAACAACAGAATAAACAAAACTCTCTTTGCGGTGTTCGCGAAAGCTCCTAATCCTGCCGAGATTCGCGTCTAGTTGCATCGACACCAACGAAAGGAGAGAAGGGAAGATTCAAATCCGAGAAAGAGAGAGTACAAAGACCAAGCAACTTCTCGTTAATTACCGCGGTCAAAGCAACCGGATTGGCCTCGCATTTCTCCAGTGACCAAGCACGACCCACGAACCCCTCCGCTTTCCCCGCTCCCGGCACGTACCGGCGCACCCGGTCACCGGTCATCCCCCAACTTGCACGAAAAACATAACTAAAATAAATAAAAAAAAAAAAAATATTTTCATTTTTTTTTTCTTTACTTTTTTCTTTTTCTCTCTGAATTATTGATATTAACCCAAATATTAAATAAATCCCATGAAATTGCCTTTATAAACTCCCCCTCCATCCCACTTTCTTCGCACACTCTCCTTCCTCCTCCTCCTCCTCCTCCTCCTCCTTCTCCAATCCTCCAATCTTCCTCCTTCATTGTCTTCGTCCATCCATGGCGATCCCGGCCACCGCCGCCGCGGCCCTCCTCCTCTTCTGCGCCGTCGCCGCCATCGCGGCGGCCGCGAGGACCGACGAGGAGGTCATGGGCATGTACGAGCTCTGGCTCGCCAAGCACGGCAAGGCCTACAACGGCCTCGGCGAGCGGGAGCGGCGGTTCGAGATCTTCCGCGACAACCTCCGGTTCGTCGACGAGCACAACGCCCTCAACCGGTCGTACACCCTCGGGATGAACCGGTTCGCGGACCTCACCAACGAGGAGTACCGCGCCGTCTACCTCGGCACCCGGAGCGACCCCATCCGCCGGGTGGCGAAGGCGGCGCGCGCGAGCGGCCGCTACGCCCCCCGCCCCGACGACATGCTGCCGGCCGCCGTCGACTGGAGGACCCGCGGCGCCGTTAACAAGGTCAAGGACCAGGGAGCTTGCGGTAATTTCACGTCTTGACCTCTCTTTTGCCTTTTTCCCCTTACTTTTTCACCTTGCCTGCGCGGATCATGTTCGTTTCTTGGAGATGAAGTTTCCCATTTTTAGTCTTTAACCTCTGTTTATTAATTTTAATTATAATTTATTATCTTGTCGCTGAGCATGTGAAATACCACCAATTTATGAATCGATTTAGGCATGAATTGAATATCGGAGGAGTGGGTTTTTTTTTTTTTTTTTTGATTGATTGTATATATATTTGTATGGATCGATACGAAACTATCAATTTGAATATCGAACACGATATATGACTTTTCGAAAATTGAAATCCTGCCCTTATCTAGAGATTTTGAACTTGATTTGGTTAGTAATCTTGTTTGTTTTGCGCTGCAACAAGAAAAAAGTGTTTTTTTTTTTTTTTGGGTACCTCTGCCCTTGGCAGATGCTGTTGATCTGAGGAGGGGCTAGGATGTTATGGTGATTTGATGAATTTATTACTGTGTGGAAGATGCATATTTGGTTGGTTGGGTGGATAGCATGTGACGTTGATTGATTGAAGGGTGGTTTTGACCGTTTGCCTGTGAAAAGAATGGTAGTTTTGGTTTGGTTTGGACTTGTTGGCTGAGACAAAAGAAAGTTGAATTTAGTGCCCACCTTATCTTATTGGGGAAGATATCCTCTCACCTCACCCAACAAAAAAAATTTATTTCATATATATTATAAAAATATTATAATATAAGTAGATATTTAATGTTAAGTCTAACATCACATTTTAGCCAAAAAGATAAAAAGGGGGAAAGAGAAAAGTCTTAACATCACATGGATAGACTAAAACCAGTGAAGTATACAGTTGTCCTCCTACATCACTTGGGGTTTACTCAATCAAATTAGGCTTATGTGATCATTATCAGTTGAGGGTTTGACAAATGAATTCAGATGCATGAACAACGTTTTGGCATTAAATCAACACGTTTCTGCTACAGATTACCCGTTTGCTGTATTGATCTGCCTCTGCAGTAATGACAAATTTAGCTCATCAAGCTGAAAACCTGATTTGTTTTCCTCCCTCATCTTTAACAGGAAGCTGCTGGGCCTTCTCTACCATAGCTGCCGTGGAAGGAATCAACCAGATCGTCACCGGTGAGTTCATATCCCTCTCCGAGCAAGAGCTTGTGGATTGTGACCGGTCCTACGATGCTGGTTGCAATGGTGGGCTCATGGACTATGCCTTCCAGTTCATCATTGACAATGGTGGCATTGACACTGATGAGGACTACTCTTACACGGGAGTCGATGGAACCTGTGATGCGTCTAAGGTCAGTACTTCCGAGTCCTTTGCAATTCACATCAGTTGTTGAAGTTGACATCATTCTAGTTTGGGAACTGAGTTTTGGAGGGGATTGAATTTTCTATATTCTGATTGCTGGCTTTCAAATAAAAATTGCAGGTTAACTCAAAGGTGGTGAGCATTGATGGGTATGAGGATGTCCCGGCCTTTGACGAGAGAGCCTTGAAGAAGGCTGTGGCTCATCAACCCGTGAGTGTTGCCATTGAAGCTGGAGGCAGAGATTTCCAACTTTATGAATCCGTGAGTGACTTTTAAGACTTTGTTATCTTTTTCAATCAGTGGCTGCAATGAAACGTAGTTTCTATCAGAACCAGATTCCATGATGGATGTGAAATTGGAACTGCAATACAGAGAATTTTCAAGGCACTGTATAATGCCTTGTTATAACTAAACCTAAACCCTGCCGAATCTGCAGGGCGTGTTCACTGGCGAATGTGGAACTGCACTGGACCACGGTGTGATCGCAGTTGGATACGGGAGGCAACATGGTGCTGACTACTGGCTTGTAAGGAACTCGTGGGGCTCCTTGTGGGGCGAGAGCGGATACATCAAGATGGAGAGGAACTTGGCCAACAACTACTTTGGCAAGTGCGGTATCGCAATGGAGGCTTCTTACCCTGTCAAGACCACCCAGAACCCTGCTAGTAAATATTCTTCAATGGGAAGCAGTAGTGGCATCGAGCTTGTCAGCAGTTCTTGAAGCCCGGAATAGAGGAAAACTTACAGAAAGGTGCAAGATTGATTGTCTTTGAGTTCGGGGATCACTCTGGGTTCACATAATTGTGTCATATTCCTTCCCGGGGGTCGGTTTATGGAAGGGGGAAAGGAATATGGATGCACATCGGGCGGTTTTCTTATGATTCTACTGTAAATATCTTTCATTTCGTCAACATTTGAATTCCGAAGAATTGCACCATAAGAAGTAATAGTTATTGTAACTCGAACTGCCTAGTTCAAGTCTTCAATTGAAACTCCTCTCTTTCACATATTATTTTCTGTTATTACTCGCTCAACTTTGTTCACTCCCTTTGTCTCTCGGCATGAATTAACCTCTTCTGATCCTACGGGCACGCTGATCCAAAGACAGGAATGAGTTGGTAATTACAGGTTCCTAATGAGTTTTCTCTGATTCATCAAAAACCCGACCTCGTTGGTTTGGTGAATAGCAGTCTAAGTCAAATGCTACCGTGATGAACTTAGACTGGCCAGAGTTTTGAAACTTGGTTTGTTCAATGTCAATCTTCTTGTTGCACATATTATTGGTGGGTGTCAATCGAACTAGTGATTGCCTAAATATACCCTTTTTACTTATTGACTCACTATTTCGTTCAATTAAGGGGCAACTTTATTATGGTAATATCATCTTTATGACTTTGAGTTCTTTACCGTGCACATTTCTTTAGTGATGACATCCACTAACATATGAAAAATAGTTAAAATTTGTAAGGATCTCAATATGGAAAAATGGACACTTTAGTGTCAATATCCATTCCAATACTAAGTGATTCCATAGCACTATATACACATCTCATTTGAACGTATAAAATGCTAGCTGCAACCAAAAATACAAAAGAAGAAAAACTCGAGAACAACAAGAAACTTTATCAAAAAATCATGGTTGACCATAGCTGATCTATGAGGACTACCCCAGCTCCTATCACTTCTAACTTCATCGAGACACCAATAGTGGTCCCGAAATAATAGAAAATAATGAAATTACCTAGACATTGAAATTTAAAAAAAAGTATAAGAAAAGTGAAGCTAACTAGTTATGTACCGAGGTGAACGTAGAGAAATATCATGAATTACTTCTTCACGAAATAGGAGGAAGATCACAGCCATCCTTTCCATTGCCTTGTTGGTCTTCAACTTTCTTGAGGCAAAACCAAAGGCTGCCATCCACCCTGAAGGACCAAAGCTGAACGACAACATCCTTCATGAGTTCATTCCGCGCGTAAGGATGCGCGACCCCATTCCACCTCTCCATCAACACGTAAGAAAAATTTCTGCTCTTGTAATTCCACCTCTTCAGTTGCAACCCGTGAGAAACTTCGAGGCACGGCTCAATGAGGGAAACCTTAATGCCCTCCTTCCTATCTAGGATTCGGATCTCTTCTTCGCTCAGGAAACCTTGCCTTATCTGGTTGTTGGGTATAGAGAGCCTACTTTGGCCTCGGCTCATATCCGTGGCAGTAAGAGTCTTCTCCACCACGAGCGTCATATCCCGACCTTGCATCTCCTGAATTTTGTCCATGTACTTCGTCGGCAATTTGCTTGGTCCGATTAGAGCCGCGAGACCCGTCTTGGGAGTTTTCTTGGGTTTCTTGGAAACTCTTCCCCATTCTTGGGTTTCGGAGGAATCAAATGTACGCGACCTCTTCTTGTGGTTCTCAGCGACAGCTCTCGAAGGCTCTTGCTTGTTGTTTTGGACAACGACAAATGGGTCAGAAGTTGACGTCTGGGCGTGGAATGTCGGCCTTCGCGCTCGCGGGGATCTCTTCTTCCGAACGATCCATCCGACACCGATTGGCCCAAAAGTGGTGGTGGTCACGAGGGTGACCTTCTTCTCAACATCACGATCAAAGATGGAAGGCCTGAGACTTAGCTTTCCCTCGGAGATGAAAGAAGCTACGTCTGCCAAGAGATTGAGAGATGAGAAATCGAGCTTCATTTTTCTGTCCCCCTTTGAAAGACGGTTTGCAGACCCAAAATAGACCGTCGCTGCCGGAAAACTTTGATACCCCATTATCGCCAAGTGCTGAAGAGATGAACAGACGAAGAGACGATGATCGTGGGTTTTGCCACAGAGAGAGAGGAGAGAGAGAGAGAGAGAGAGAGAGAGAGAGAGAGAGAGAGCGACGAAGAAGGGGTGAGAGGGAGGGGAAGAAGAAACCTATTGCGATTGCAAATTAGGAAATATTAGGAATTACCTGAAGAAGATGAGAATTCTGAGTGAATCATCAGTGAGATGCGGGAGTTTCAAAATAGGAAATATTAGGGCTCTGTGACCGTTGTGACCGTTGAGTGCTTTCTCGGACGAGATTCTGAAAAATAAATTGTTGTCGATCTCCGAATTAGCCACGAATTGTTGTCTGCCCCCGAATTTTTCACCAAAAAATTGTACTTTGATTTTAATTGCACGTGTATTACAATTCTCTGGATTTTAATTACACGTGTACCTGGAAACAGAGCATGATTTTGCGAGGAGCCGAGAGCTAAGAAAAGATTATCACTGATTTCTCTCAGTCACAGGTCTTCTTCGTCGTTCTCAATCGCCAGAAATCTGCCGTGGCTGTCGATCTCCATCGCTCCCACCACGGCGCCAAAACTCCTCTTTTCTGCCCTGTTTTCTGGCCGGGAAGTTTCATCTTCATTGCAGACACGTCTAGGGGCTCCATCCTCCGATCTGCACACTGGCCGAGGCTAGAAATCCAATTAACCCATTTAAAATCCGTTCGCTCTGTTTCTGTTGCGTATGAATGAAACAGAAGCCTGGAGCTCTATTTGATGTTTGTAAGAAAAGAGTTTGTGACTGAAGCTCTTTTGAGCTCTTTTGAAGTGTTTAATGTGAGCTGATGTTGTTGTGATTTTCTGAAATTGAATCATAGTTTTATATGTGTACAGGTTCATTGATTGAAATGCATATCACTCGTTTGATGAAATGCTCGAACTAAATAAATCAGGATGTGCTTCTATTCAACCCTTGAATCGAAAGTCACGCTACCTCAATCCAACCTGTTCTTGACTCATTAAAGCCTCATTTATGGGTCGTCTTTTGTTGGAATATGATATTCATTTGTCATTTAATTGGTGTTATGATTCTCATCTTCGGTATGTTTCTCTTGGTCGCTATGCTTGGTCCCAGTATTCTCTCTCGCTGTGTTGTTTCTTTTTTGGTCTGAGTTCCACATACTAGGGTGTGTTTGCGTGGTCATCTGCAATTGTGGTGGGAGTTCTGTGGTGTCCGGAGGTCTATGATAATGGAGGAAAGCATGTTTGTGTTGCTCTGTTCTTATCACAGTACCGGGGTGCGTTGTTCTCTGGCGTAGTTCGGGTATGGTCTATTGATTAAGGTGTAGAACCTGTGTCGATGAAGTTTCTCGTGTGATTGATCAGTGAGCGCTGACTATTTAGACATAGAAGAAGACTAAAGGAAAGCAGAAAGAGAATTGAGAGGCTGTTGCATCAGAGACGATGGACTGATAAAGGGAAAGAAAAAGAAATAACTATTAAAAAGTAAACAAATATAAAAGGAAATAAATAAATGATGAAAGATAAAAAAGAAATAACTATAAAAAAAAAACAAATATAAACGGAAAGGAATAAAAGATGAAAGATAAAAATGGTTGGAAAATAAGGTTGTCCGATAGGTTGTTTAGTCTCAACAATAATTTTAATTGAAGGGTTAATACCTTAAAAAACTCCAAATTGGTACACTTGTGACAAATTTACCAAAAAAACTATTTTTTTGACCATGAAAAACCCTAAAGCTGGTAAACTTGTGACAAATTTACCATTATTTATAAAAAACCCTAATTTGGTACATTTATGACAAATTTACCCCAAACTAATTTATTTGACAACAAAAACCCTAAAATGGTAAATTTGTGACAAATATACTCTTTGCTAAATTGAATTAATACCACAAAAAAATCACAAAAATTGTAAACTGTGACAAACGAAGCGTAAAATCCTAAATTGGTATCTTGGTTAAGCTGTCACGTGTTATTTAACTTAATAATTTGAGAATAAAAATTTAACGAAAACTAACATAGGGTAAATTTGTCACATGTGTACCAGTTTAGGGTTTTTTATAGTCAGTCGGGGTAAATTTGTCACAGGTTTACCAGTTTAGGGTTTTTCATGGTCAAAAAAATAGTTTGGGGTAAATTTGTCACAAGTGTACTAGTTTGGGGTTTTTTAGGGTATTAACCTTAATTGAATTTCATTTAGTTTGTGATCTTAGGACAAGTTAGGAAGTTACATTCATGATTTTTGGGATAAATTGAATTTTCAATCATTTAACTTTAGATGAAATACATAAGTGAATCTAAAAGACCTGAGGAGAGAAGTGCGCCTCTTGCATTTTGTGCATTTCCCATGGGTCCTCATGCACCATACTATGCGCAGATTATCTCTTAGCGTGGTTGTTAACACCTAAATTTTACAATTTTATTGTATACAAAATTAGGAATTAGTAAAAAAAATTAAAAAATAATTATTATTAATTAAAAAAAATGAAAACAATCGGGTCGGGCCGGACCTAGCCTTGGCGCGGCTCTTTTCTTCCCCTTCCTACGTTGGGTCCGGCCCAGCCCATTTTCCCTTTCAGCCCAGCCCGTGAATGATGGTCTTCTCCCTTCGGTTGGTCTTCGTTGTAGCACCTACACATACAGAAAATGGAGCAGCATAGCGATAGAGGACCAGTGATGGAGGAGCAGGCGGATCGGGATGGCAAGCGGCCAGCGTGATCCGCGGGTGGGGAGCAGCTCGGCTAGCAGCTAGCACGGCTGGTCTTCGTGCAAGGATCTGTGAAAGAAAAGGAACAAAAAGGAGAGAAGCAAAAAGAGATGAGGGGAGAACACACGTAGCACAAAAAACATAGGGAGAAAGAGAGAGCACACAAAGAGGAGGAGAGGGGGAGGAGACCCCTCTGAGCCGTCGACCGCTACCGTCAATCATTGCCGGAGTTGCCGACCACCTCCAACCCCACTGGAGTCTAGTAGACATCAACACACAAAGAACAGAGAGAGAACCGAGAGGGAAACGAAAGGAAATAGGAGGAAGAGAAGAACAGGAGGTCGGCCAAGGAGCCAGGAACCCTCGGGACGCCTCGCCACCGCCGGAGAGTCACCGATCGCCGCCGTTTCCCCTAAGATTCAGGTTAGCATTTCGTCGAGCACTTGCTATGCACATTTGGAGTCGAGTAGGCCGGAGTTCACTCCAACTAGTTTGGGCGAGCTCTGGCCACCACCTATCTCCCCTTGCTGTGTTTCCGTTATCCTAACTTGTTTCTTTAGATCTTAGACTCACGTATGAGCCTCGGCCAAACTCGAGGTTTCTGGATTCGCGGCGCACGCCGCCTGTTCGATGAAATGTCCCAATGAAGGCTGCCATTGTTTTCTCGTTGTTTAGGGCCCTTTCTCATCTCTCTCTCTCTCCACCTTGCACCCCTTTCCCTTCCATGCTGATTAGATCGGGTTATTGGAAGCAATGTTGCCGAAGCCGAGGGAGATCGAGGCCAAACCAATCCGCGTACGCGTCCTCGCCAGAGTTCACTCCAAGGCGGCCCTTGCTGCCGCTGCCAAAAACTGATTGTAGAGATCTCGGTTCGACCCCTCGCTTGCCTAGTCGAAGAGCCACCGTTTCGCCGTCGTCGAAGCACCCTTCCCTAGGTACACGCTACCGTGGCTTTCTTTGGTCGCGATCGAGGGGTCGCAGACTAGAGGAGAGGCCGAGTTGGGCCAGATTGCGAATTTGGCCCACTTGGCCTTAGTTTCCGCTTGGGCCCCTCAATCGGGCCCAATTCGGATTAGGGAAGGCCCAATCATGGCTGGTCAAGCCTAAGCCAAATGGGCCGGACCCACCCTGACCGGGTTGACCGGACCCGATTTCCGTAGATCGATCCAAACAAGGTCGGGCGGATCCGACCCGACCCGTCCGGGCAAAAAAAAATAAAAAATAGAAAATTTTAAAAATAATTAAAAATAATTAAAAATATTTTGAAAATATTTTTTTTTTTTTAAAAAAATTAAATTTAAAAATTTTAAAAAATTTATTAAAATAAATTTCGAAAATCTTAAAAATGTAGGATTTGATTGGGGATTGCTATGTTTTGCCTTTTTTTTTTTAGTATAATTAGGCATTTATTTGCTTGCATATTGATTATGTCTCGTGTTTAATTTGCATATTTAATTATGTTTAATTACACTTGTTCAATCTTATTGCAATTAGGATCTTGGTAGTTGTGGTTATGATTTTAATGATTGTGCACCCGCATGATCACCTCACATGTTAGTGGATAGGTATAAAATTAATCCAAATTGCATGACAAAAATTTTTTTCTTAAAATGAACAAGATTAGGTACTAAAAGGGCACTAATTGGTCAATTAGTGTAATCAAGTCCCCGATCCTAGATTCTTTGGTTGCGTAGGAAGTGAGGTACACTCCTATGCCTCACTTGGTTTCTAGCCAACCCCAATAGGCTAATGGCGACTCATTTTGTGCAAAATTCTTAAAATATATCCCAATGTCACACGGGGTATGGGCTTGGGAGAGCTCACGCCTAATCATGGGCCTTAGCCCATGTCCTTTAAGCAATACCCCTAAACCTTTTCCCTCCCCCCGAGGGTAGGTTGCGACAGCTTGCCGACTCCGCTGGGGATTTGGTTTTAAACCTTAGATGACTTAGGCCAAAATTAATCTTTTTCAAAAATATTTTTGTTTGGCAGCGAGGATTCCAGGTACGCCCTGACATTATAGGTGTTAAATGTTTTTATAAAATGGGAGGTATAAGGGGAAGTATTTTCTCACCTTTGTCTTGTAAGGAGGTGTAGAAATGTATGGTTTATTTATTTATTTATTTATATGTATGAAGTGCTGATTGCTTGTAAATTGTCATGTTTGCGTCCCCTACATTGCACTACACCATAGCACACACGACCTGCCGTTGGACTTGGGCCGCATAGGATCACTTAGGATGGTGTTGAGGTGGATACCACTCCGACTACAACCGCGTAGTACGAGTCGCCCACCTTAACCCCGAAAATTCTTTCTTCATCTCGAAGTTACCCACCTCAGTTTGCAACCATGCGACACGGGTTGGTTCTTTGACGAAGCCGAGTCATGGGTAACCCGACCCAGCTGTGACCTTGTTGGTTTGATTTGGTGATCCTATGGCTTCATTTTGAGCTATATAGAGTAGAAATCGAACCACATCTCATGTGCATGTCTATGTAAAAAAAAAAAAAAAGACAAAGGTCGGCACCCATTGTAAGTGTCATTTTCCTTTTTATTTGCTCATTTTGTATTGTATTTTCATCTTGAAATTCGCGGAAATCAATCGAATGCCCTCGGTGATGCAAGCTTGTGATTGAAAAATTGGCAATCACTTTTGACAAGTGAGCATTTGAATGCAAGTTCTAAACATTTTGATTTGGCCCTGTTGAACACATGGTTTTGTTTAAATTTCTAGTTATGGGCTCGAAATCATTTTGAAAAAAAAAAAACTTTCAAGTTGTGATTTTATATTGGGGCACAAAAATTGAAATTGCATTTTTTTTTATCAAATTTTCTCATTCTCACATTTTGGGACTATAATGCAAATCATTTTGTGTACAAATTCCTCAAAATAGAAATCACTTCATTTTTCTAGGAGTAAAATCACAAATCAATTTTGAAAAATCAATAATGCTTTTGCATACAAAACTTTTGGAATAAAAGTGGACATTCGATTGATGGCCATGGATTGATAATTTTAATGATGTCTTCTCTTATGATAAAATCTTGGCGAAATACTAAAATCCCGTAATAAGGATTATGGGGCATGTATCGTCGCCTCGATTTTATTGTAAGAAGCGACCTCATTAAGATATCATTTTCTCTCATTCACATACTGACATTGTCGTCTTTTTGCAGGTTATGTGCGATGCTCTTTGACATTCTCGTGGTGACCATTCAAAGAAGTGAATTCTAGAGCTAGGACAAGAGTTGTTTTTTTTTTACTTTCATCTGTAAAAGAGTCTCTTGTATTTTATCATTGTCTTTATTCTTGTTAAGAAACATATTTTCCGTTTTGGGTTTTGATTGCAAATCCAATTGATGCTCTTGTAAATCGTGCGACTCACATTTTTAATGATGGAATTTGAAAATCATCATTTTTTATTAAAAAAAAAAACAGAGCAAAACAAAGCAAAAAAAAAAAAAACGAATTCAAAAGTGTTTCAAGTGTATCTTTACGTTTACCTTCCAAAATGATTTTTTTTTTTTTTTTTAAAGCTTTGTTTAAGGCCCTCTCTTCACGTGGTCACTTTCTCGGGTAGAATGAAGAGTTTATTTGAGACCGGCATCGGCCCTTTCTAAAAGATAGAAGTGTGAGTTCATGGAACCTGAGGAGCAAGCATGCGTCGAGACTTCGTAGCGTCAATTTTCCATCGAGGCGGAACGAAGTTGAATTCTGTTTTGGTAAGTTTCGTTATTTGGAAATGCCTTAGACATCAAGAGTACAAATTTTTGTAACATTCCAGCAGATGTGATGGAGCGTTATGAAGTCATGTTCATCTTAAACAAAGAAAGATTCAAATGAAATAGAGGGGCAATATTACTCCTTCCTTCATAAGGGACACCTCGGGATGTTGATTGCTCGACTATGGAAAGGGATGTATTTTGTTCCTAAACTTGATTCTCTTCAATATAAAAAATGATATATCCTTTTCTTTGGTACATGACAGATTTGAACAGAACAAAGGTTTGTCATATAAAGAGTGGGAGAACAATGTTTGATTTAGAGAAAAATCTCTCCTTCACCCCACCAATGAAGTGTGCTGGAACAACATTGTCAAATCCATCAAGAAAGGATGTATCGTTCCTCAATTGAACCTAATTGAGTATGGAGATAACCTATTTCATCTCCTCTTCTTACAGGGTGATAAATGAAAAAAAAAAAAAAGTTGCACATTGACCGTAGAAGTAGTGCCTTCCACCAAGGAATCAAGAAAACATCAAGCACTTAAAGGTGAATGCAAGGGAAGGATATTGTCAAGTTACCAAATATCCACAAAGGTGAATCCAAGAGATGTTAGTGCCCAAAAGATGAAAGTGAATGAAGGATAATAATGTATCGTTTCCAACATTTCAATCCCTAAAGATTTTTGCACTAACATATCTTTTCACATTCTTTATAGGGTTACGAGTCACCATGCCGCAGGTAAGTACCTTCTTCTCAATTTTTTTAAGTAAAAAAAAAAAAAAGAGAGAAAAAATGGAGAATTTCCATTACAAAAAAGAACCTTTTGCGCTTTCCATGAGATAAGCACAAAAATGAATAATTAAAAAAAAAAACTTTCCACAAGCTTTTTGAACATCCTTTTTATCTCAAATTTATTTTCTTGTTTTTGGGATTATTCATTTTGAATCAAAATTTCCTATGGAGATTAATCTACTCAAACGATCTCAGCAAAGTGAAATGGAGGTGTTAATCATGTCAAGTGGAGGATATTTAGGATGAGGAAAGGCAAGTCATTTCCAAACACATCCTTCAAACACTTTTGAGAGTTGAATGAAAAGCGACATTTTCTTAGGACGGAGGATTCATTCGCATTGAGCGCAAAGATCGAAATGATAAAAGCATTTCCTTCATCAATCCCAAGCATCGAGTTGACATCTTGCTAGCCCTTCGGGCCAAATAAAGATGACCCTTCAAAGTACCCCTGTTAAGAACGACCCTACAATGGAGCAGCATAGGAGGTTACGATCGTGTTGTAAAGCGAAAGGTTGAGAAGAATTCTATTACTTTCACTTGCATCAATCTTCTGATGATAGCTTCAAAGGAATTCTCATTAGATCTTGACTTATCCTAATGTGAAGAAGAACATTTCCTTCTCTACCCAAATACTGATATCCATTGCTTTAACCAACTTGGGCTTGATTATTCATTTCTGAACCCCGAGTGGTGATCATCTCCCTTCACTAGGGCAAGGCATAGAAATTGACCAAATACAATTAACAATCATGAGAAAATGTGAAAGGCATCTCGAAAGTCATAAGAGCTACAAATGTTCAAGGAGCAAAAAGTTCGACAAACTAGGGGGCATAAAAAAGCAGTGTGCCTGGTAAAAGCAAGGTCAATGCTCATCAAGAAAAAGAGCCAAAAGGCTACATCTTATATGAAAAAAAATTATCAAAGTCCAAGTGCCTACGTAAAAAAAAAATCATCGTTAGAGCAAAGGACATTAAAAAAGGGCAAAGCTCCCATGTAGAAATGATTAGTCAAAAGACTTTTGAGATGCGCCGTATCTCAAAAGCCAAATGATTTCAAAAGATCGAGTGACTTGGTCACGATGCCATGATGATCACCAACTCTTAAAAACCCTCTTGAAAATTTTAAGCTTTTTGAGCCTCTCCCAAGCCAACATTACAACCCTCATCCGAAGTCTCTTCTGATTGGGATGGTTTGAGTGAAAATGAGAATGCTACAAAAAGCTATTGCTTGAAGAAGTTGATGTAATCCTATCTTGTTTTATCTTCCAAGTTCTCGATTTGTAAACCCGTTGAAGATAGTGACAAATGTTCCCTTATTGGCCTCAAAGCAATCATTCCTTTGTGTAAGCCTTAATCGAGCCTATATTGCGGTTTTTTCAAAAGACCTTTTTGATCGATCAAATTGTGCTCATTGCGAATGTTTATGGAAGCCTTCAACATAGGTTATGTGAGATACCCTTAGCAATCAGTTACTTCCCATGCCAATAGATGGGATCAATCAGTCGTTTTATGAAGAGTGTGTGAGAAGCCATTTCTAACTAAGAAGCTCTAGTTTAGCATGCTTAATGAGCCTTTTTCATGAGTTATAGCCGTTCTGATAAGACTTGACTCATGGAGAATTTGATGATTAATGATATATTCCCGAGCAAGATGATAGTTTTACGTCACATGATGCTGATTGACATCGAATATTTTTTTAAAAGCAGTTGAACTTAGCTTGATTAGCTTGTTCAATTAATGCTGTAATATTGCCAATACGTCTTTTGATGATGTCTCAAATGACATTTGCTCAAGTTGAGTTTGATAGGATTCCTCAGTGAAGCCATGCAATTTTCAAGGGGTTAGTGGGTGTTTCCCTAAAAACCAAAGGTTCATGATTAGCCTTAAACCATGTTATTTCCACGGTTCATGGGTCAATCCTTAAACCACACCGTTCGTGGGTCAATCCTTAAATCACACGGTTCGTGAGTATATCCTTAAACCACAAGGTTCGTGGGTCAATCCTTAAACCACAAGGTTTGTGAGTCTATCCTTAAACCACACGGTTTGTGGGTCTATCCTTAAACCACACGGTTGTGGGTTTATCCTTAAACCACAAGGTTCGTGGTTCTATCCTTAAACCACACGGTTCATGGGTCTATCCTTAAATCACAAGGTTCGTGGGTTAATCCTTAAACCACACGTTTCATGGGTCTATCCTTAAATTACACAGTTCGTGGGTCTATCCTTAAACCACAAGGTTTGTGAGTTAATCCTTAAACCACACGGTTGTGGGTCTATCCTTAAACCACAAGGTTCATGGGTCTATCCTTAAACCATGCTTTTAAAGTGTTCATGAGTCTATCTTTAAACTATTATTTTTCAAAAGGTTCATGAGCTTTCCTCAAATCATGCATTTATCATCCGGTAGAAACCCGTTCGTACATGGTGAGACCTACCTCCCAGTCGAAACCCGTTCGTACACGGTGAGGCCTACCTCCTAGTCGAAACTCGTTTGTACATAGTGAGACTATCATTCGGTCGAAACCCGTCCGTACACAGTGAGACCTACCTTCTAGTCGAATCCCGTTCGTACACGGTGAGACTATCAAACCCGGTCGAAACTCGTTCGTACACGGTGAGACATTCCTCCCAGTTGAAACCTATTCGTACACAGTGAGACTATCACACCTAGTCGAAATCCTTTATCACACGATGAGACATTTTTCCTTTCTCTCTTCTTATGACCCGGTGGGCTTTCCGTAGCCTGGAGTCCTTCTTCCCCTTTTATGACTCGATGGGCTTTCCATAACCCGGAGTCATTCTCCCTCTTCCTATGACCGGTGGCTTTCCGTAATCCGTAGTCCTTATCCCCCTTCTTATGACCCGGTGGGCTTTTCGTAACCCGGAGTTTTCTCTCTTCTTATGATTCGATGGGCTTCTGTAGCCCGGAGTATTTCTTCCACTTATTGATAAGACGTGCTTCCATAGTTATGAGTCCTTTTCGTCGACCCGATACGTGCCTATGCACCTAGGGTCTCTCTATCGCCAAAATAATTTAGGTGTCTTTTGTCTTTGAATGGAATCTCTTCGAGCTCTCATTCAAAGAGGGGCAGTTGTTGACATCTAAATTTTACAATGTTATTGTGTACAAAATTAGGAATTAGTAAAAAAAAATATTATTAATTAAAAAAAAACAAAAACAATTGGTTGGGCCGGACTTGGCTTTGGCCCGGCTCATGCCCCTTTTCTTTTCTCTTCCCCATTCCTACGTTGGGCTCGGCCTAGCCTAGCCCATGAATGAGGGTCTTCTCCCTTCGGTTGGTCTTCGCTGCAGCACCTGCAAACAGAAAACGGAGCAGCATAGCAACAGAGGAGTAGCGATGGAGGAGCAGGTGGATCGGGATGGCAGGCAACCAACGTGATTCGCGGGTCGGAGCAGCTCGGCCGGCAGCTGGCACGGCTTGTCTTCGCGCAACGATTTGTGAAAGAAAAGGAACAAAAATGAGAGAAGCAAAAAGAGACAAGGGAGAACACACGCAACATAGAAAACACAGGGAGAAAGAGAGAGCACACAAAGAGGAGGAGAGGGGGAGGAGACCCTTTTGAGCCGTCGACCGCTACCGTCAATCGTTGTCGGAGTTGTCAATGCCTCCAACCCCACCGGAGTCTAGTAGATAGCAACACACAAAGAACAGAGAGAGAACCGAGAGGGAAATGAAAGGAAAGAGGAGGAAGAGAAGAATAGGAGGTCGGCCAATGAGCTAGGAGCCCTTGGCATGCCTCGCCACCGCCGGAGAGCCACCGATCGTCGCTCTTTCCCTTGAGATTCAGGTTAGCATTTTGTCAAGCACTTGCTATGCACGTTTGGAGTTGAGTAGGCCGGAGTTCACTCCGACCGGTTGGGTGAGCTCCAGCCACCACCCATCCCCCTGCTGTGTTTCCCATTATCCTGGCTTGTTTCTTTAGATCTTAGACTCACGTATGAGCCTTGGCCGAACTCGAGGTTTCTAGATTCGCGGCGCATGTCACCTATTCGATGAAATGTCCCGGTGAAGGTTGCCCTTGTTTTCTCGTTATTTAGGGCCCTTTCGCGTCTCTCTCTCTCTCCACCTCGGACCTTTTTCCCTTCTACGTTGATTAGATCGGGTTATTGGAAGCAATGTTGCCGAAGTCAAGGGAGATCGAGGTCGAACCAGTCCGCGTACGTGTCCTCGCCGGAGTTCACTTTGAGATGGCCCTTATCGCCGCTGCCAAAAACCCGACCGCAGAGATCTCGGTTCGACCCCCCGCTTGCCTAGCCGGAGAGCCATTGTCTCGCCGTCACTAGAGCACCCTTCCCCGGCTACATGTTGTCATGGCTTTCTCTAGTCGCGGCCGAGGGGTCGCAAACCAAAGGAGAGGTCGAGTCGGGCCAGATTGCAGATCTGGCCCACTCGGCCTTGGTTTCCACTTGTGCCCCTCGATCGGGCCCAATTCGATTAAGGAAGGCACGATCGGGCTGGTTAGGCCTAAGCCAAATGGGCCCGACCTGACCTAGTCCGGGGAAAAAAAAGTCTAAAAATTAAAAATTAATTAAAATTTAATTTAATATTTTTTAAAAAATTAAATTAAAAATTTTAAAAAATTATAAAATAAATTTCGAAAATCTTTAAAAATGTAGGATTTGATTGGGGATTGCTATGTTTTGCCTTTTTAGTATAATTAGGCATTTATTTGCTTGCATATTGATTATGTCTCGTGTTTAATTTGTATATTTAATTATGTTTAATTACACTTGTTCAATCTTACTGCAATTAGGATCTTGGTAGCCGTGGTTATTATTTTAATGATTGCGCACCCGCATGATCATCTCACATGTTAGTGGATAGGTATAAAATTAATCCAAATTGCCTGACAAAAATTTTACTCTTAAAATGAACAAGATTATGTACCGAAATGGTACTAATTGGTCAATTAGTGTAATCAAGTCCACAATTCTAGATTATTTGATTGCGTAGAAAGTGAGGTACACTCCCATGCCTCACTTGGTTTCTAGCCAACCCTAATAGGCTAGTGGCGACTCCTTTTGTGCAAAATTCCTAAAATATATCCCAACGTCACGCGGGGTATGGACTTGGGAGAGCTCACGCCTAATCATGGGCCTTAGGCTCGTTCTTTAGGCAATACCCTTAAACCTATTCTCTCCCCCGAGGGTAGGTTGCGACAGTGGTGAGTGTGTAACCAAGGACATTGATCCGAGAGGACCCTATAGGAAGACTTAACTTGCCCTCCCCTAGAAAAATCAACAAGCCCGCAAGATTTTCTGAATAATTGGAGAATGTATAATGTAAACTTGTTAGAGATAGTGACGACATTTATTCTCCCATAGGAACTAATGAGAAACAATTGATCGGGTGAAAACTCATCACAGCCCAACTGTACATTTTTGCTATCATCAGCAGGAGCAATAGCTAGTTCGGCATATAAAGTTGGTAAATGCGCTTCTTCTAAGCAGATGACTTAGAGAAGCAATTTAAACCATTCTTCTCGAAATTCAACAGTCAAACAAGAGAATATGACATTATGTGATGAAGACAAGAATGCAATTAGGTTCAATCAAAGTGGGAGGAAAAGAACTTGAGAAAGTGGCCTAAAGAGAAGCAAGCGAAAATGGAACGTACCTTTTGGAACGTTCCCATCTTGACAAGTATATAGTATCGTACACAAAGGATCGACTATGTCTTGGCTCCAAATTCTTGCAGGCATGAGAAATTCATTCGGAAATAATTGAACTCAATTAGTTTGTTCCAGCCACTGAGACAATTGCTAGAGCGTGTAGGGCTATCCTGACGGCTCCGCAATCTAAGGCAGGGGTGTGCATTGGAGCCCTCAAGATGGTCAAAGTGATTCCAACTCCATTCTTCTCGATGAAAGTATCATGATTTACAACTTCTCCAAGCACACAGTTTCCTCAGAAGCTTCAGTGATGGTATTAGAATCTCAGAATTCAAATATTTTAAGTGTCCTTGAGTTAGATCAAGTATCAAAGCAAGGACACTCCTTGAAGCAGGATCCGCACGCCCATCTGCATTTCTTTATATTTTCGCAAGAAACTTGTAAGGCATCTGCTAGACTTGTGGTTTTAGACTAAGCAAACAACAGGTCGAGGATATCTTCTGGCAAAGAGGACCCACATTCTTGTCCATTGAAGATTAATTATTCTTTTGGCTGCACACACAGAAAGCACCTAATCAATTACGCGGCGTTTTTATCGTACACAGAACTATCAAAGACTAACTTCCATCGGGAGTCAAGGTCCTCAAGCTGAAAACTTGTCCACAAAGCATGCCCCAATAAGAAAAAAGGCTACATATGGATTAATTTCATCAACAGTAGGGGGTTCCACGTAATGAGCGCAAAATCCACCCGACCTGTCCTCGGCAATTTTTCGAACACTTGGTGGGCACGAACTACAAAGTGCATAAGAGCAAAGCGGGATCCCCGTTTGATGCTCAACTCTGCCACAGAACTACCGTTGATATGCTTGCGATCATAACCTTCTTCCCTTTCAAATGATAATTTAGCTCTCCAAGGTGATTCTTGTAAAACCAAATTACAAAGATAGAATGAGGGGTAAAAATGAATCCAGAGGTGGAATCTAATTCGAATTTGCCTCCTCCTTCTCGGATTTTTGGAGAAGAAATAGAACTTCAAGAGGTTTCTGTGAGATTGTCAAACGACGAAGCCCAACGCCTTTACAGAAGGTTCGCTGAGAAAGACTATTTTGCCCAAATGTCACTTGTGCAAAATTATTTTCTCAATCTGGTCATATGTATTTTTGGCTTCTAAAGAAAAAAAAAAAACATAAAACACCAATATATTTTGGTGCAATTTTCATTCCTATTGAAAAATGAGAGTTAGCGGAATTTTTTCTCCTGATTTCATTATTGATGAACATGAAAATTAAAAATGTTTTCGGTCATGCTAACCCATACAGACCGGTCTATGAATACAAGATGTGAATCTTTTTATCTATTTACATTTATTTTCCTCACACATTACATTTTTCTCGGTTCACATCAACATTTGAAAGTTCCATCATTGCTAATTAAGGTTTTCTCTTCCCGGTTTTGCCTCATCATTCCACAATATCTCTTCAACTATGGGATATGAGGCTTTGCCTATAGTTTCTCTTGTGGTCAAGCTGGGGCATTCTTCTTTACAATTTGCTCATTTTAGATCTATGAATGTTGCTGGATTTGTTTTGGGGAAAATGACACAAATGGTTATTGAATTTTGACCCAATGTACAATATAGTTTTTGAACTTTTAATTTGTTTTATATGGTCATTGAACTTTCAATTATCCAATGTAATCCCTAAACTTTTAATATATGTTCAAGTGAGTTCTCAAACTATATGAAATTGTTTAATATTATCATTTCATTAATTCATGTTCAGCTTATCAGTTCATGGTTGTGGCGATGTTGTTGCAATGGTGGCTAATTGGGTACAACAATTCTCAATAAATTTAAATTCTATCATAATCTGATATTGGATTTAGATACAATCATCTAATCCTCTCATCCTTTTTCGGGCCCGTATATTAGTTCAGTTCTTAGGTTATATCCTATAGTGATATCCCCCCAAAGCTAATCTTCACACAATATCGTTGGTTTAACTCTTTGAAAAGGTTGGTAATGTCAATTAGGGCCGAAGGTATTGCCAATTTAGAAACCAGAGATCACCCATTCAATTCCATTACTTCCATGTTGATTGCCCTAGGTCTCATCGACTTGCATGGGTCAAGTGCTTAAATTTAATTGGTTTATGAGAATTGCAAGGTCTTTTGTAAGCTTACACTCATCAACTTCTGCCCTCAGTGTCTATAAATTGTAAAAAAAAATAATTTTTAAAAAGTCATAACAAACCATATGTGATCCCACATATTTTTTTTTGTTTATTTGTTGTTGTAAATCCGTTAGCAAACTTATCTTTATATGGTCCGTTTTTTCTAAATCTTTTTTGCTTTAACCAATTAAAAGTTCATGATGATCAAAATAATTTATCGTAACATTTGTTATCTACACCACACATTTGTTATCTATACGTAGGGTATTGAATTCTTGATGTTATTTAGTGAAAAAACTTTTTCATTTCAGTGGAAAATTGAACAGTCCTGTTATTTAACATGTTGAAGCCCCCAAACTTTAGGAGAAGCACAGCTTTTGCACTCAACTTTTAACCATTACACGATACGTATCTAAACTTCAATTTTGTAACTGCCATTAATACTTGGTTATATTTATCATTAGCATGTGCAATGGAAAAAAGGAAATCTTTTTTTTTTACCCAAGATTTCAATGAAAATGAGCAAAATAGAAGATGGAGAAAAATAAATAAATTATAACATATGTATCAGAAAGCACGAATCTCGCTAAATAAAATCTGTCAATATTTGATGAATAAACTAATAGAACTAATAAACTATTTTAAGAAAAATAAATGCGGTTAAGTATGAAATTAAAATACTCATTACGTGTTTTAAATAGTTAATTAATACAAAAATGATGCACCCAATAAAAATATTTAAAAATATCACGTTGGATTTCGGTTAATTATTTCCTTTTCATAAGTTGAGGACATAATTCCGTTTTTTTATTATTTTTTTGATGTACTTTTATGAATCAATTTTTCATAAATTAAATCAGCCATTTAAAATATACATGGTGAGCTAACAATTGTTGTCCACTAACAATTGTTGTCCATTGAATTTCTTTCTTTTTGATGATTAGGGCTTTTCCATCTTTATTTAATTTGTGGTCATTCTTTTTCTATGAATATCTTGCTTAGTTTTACTAAAGTGGCGATATTTATTAGATGTTAACAAATTTCTATTTATCTTTCCTATTATTTGTACTTTAGTTGACCTAGTTTTCTCCCATTATATATATATATATATATATTCATTTTATCACATAGGGTAAAAGAAAGAATTCCATCAAAAACTTAAATAAAAATAATTGTTTACCTCTTAAAAGTCATGGGTTTTTATATGTCGACAAAAAAATAATAATGGAGAGTTAATGACTGTAACAAATGAAAGTTCGAGAATATTATATAATAGTTGAAAGTTCGAGAACATATTTGTATTACCCTCAAAGTGCATGAGGTATTTCATAATTTGTTCTAAATTTTAATTAACTTTTTTTTCATAATATTTTTGTTATCTAGACAATAATATCGGCCCTAACAATTTTTTTTTTTGGCCCGGGGGGGGGGGGGGGGGGGGGAAGGAATCTACCCAGCAATTTTAAGTAGGTATTGATGGCCTATAGGTTATTTAGTGAAAAAAAAATTGCTTTTAGTGAAAACTAGCAATTTAATGAAAAATTGGACTTTCTTGTTATTTTTATTTTATTTTATTTTGACATGTGCGTTGCTGTCTCACTTCTTTTGGGCTCCCGTTAACCCAATATGCGAAGTGTTGGGGGATAAAGCAAATTGGCAGAGATTGTCAAAATCCTCCTTCTGAAAGAATTAGAGAAAGTATAGGGGAGGGAAACATGAAAAAGAGATTTCCATTCCATCGGGCCCACCTTTCCCGGTCATCAGGTGCGTGTGAAGAAAAGGTGGAGAAGAGTGGACACATCGAGGAGCCCGAATTTACCTCCAGAAGACTCCTCTTCCCAACATGGAAGTCACGCTCGCACATCCCGCTTTCCCGCTTCCTCTTGAATCTCTCCCCTCTTTCACGTCATCACATACTCATGCACGCAGGTTAACCTCAGAGAGAGAGAGAGAGAGAGAGAGAGAGAGAGAGAGAGAGAGAGAGAGAGAGAGAGATGCGAAGCAGTTGGTTCTCTGTTATTTCTTCTTCATTTGTTTGGCAATGCCACTGCGCTCGGGTGACTTCCTTTTTTCTTAATGGGTTTTCTTTCTGGGTGTTTTCGTCAGGAATGCTTTTGCCCTTTTGAAGTATCTCGTGTTTTGTTCATGTCGTTTTGGAGTTGGTTGGAAATGGAAGGGACGAGGAAACAAGTTGATGGGTCTGAAACAATGCCTTGGACCAAGGGCTTGCAATTGAACTATTCGATCAAATGTCTCAACATGGAGCATTCCGGTTTTTACAGCTCTTGTAGTATGCTAAATAGGGAATGCTAGGTTGCTAGATTTATTTCACGATCAAGGATACAGAGGGGCCTTCCTATGTGGTTGTCTCACTTAGAAAGGAGAGTAGTGTGTCTTCTGCATTGCTTATTCAGTTTTCTTTATGGATAAAAGTTGAAATCGATATTGTTTTAGTTTTTTTAGATGCATCTATGTTTTGATGTTGGAGATAGGGCTTCCAAGGGGGTAAAGAGGCTCCACGTCATGTTGATCCTCCTGCAAGCTTGACTAATCAACCAGCCAAGGCCTCTAGAGATAGTTCCTAGCACAGGTTTGACATATACTGAAGAGGTACTTAAAGTTAGAAGTAGTTGAGCAAGTTGGGTAATTTCTGGCAATGATGACAAAAATTATATAACAGAGTTGAAGCTGTCAGTGGATAGTCTTGAGAAGGAGAGGGATATCTACTTTGAAAAATTTGGAGATATTGATATCTCAGGCTACTATCCTGAAATAGAATGCCTCCCTATACTGTTCCAATCAAGCATTTGTTCCAGGCATTCTTGCCCTTTGTTTCAGTCATACTTGTTTTGTTCATCTCTGTCGCTATCTAAATGTTGATTACTTATTAACTTCTTTGGCAGATTGTGGGAGCAGTAAAGGTGATATTTCCTGCAGTAGATGATGATGCATCGGTTGTTGCAAAAGCTCAAGCCATGCTGTAGTGACATCAGAAAGAAGCAGAGCTACCGAGACGCATTGCTGAGGTTCCCAAAGAAAGAACAAGCTCAAATACTCAGGAACTCCTTTGTCTTCTCCTAGGCAGAGGATTTTAGACACTTCTGATATGTGTTCTAGTGGTTCATCTCTCATGAATTACTGACTTTCCATCTCTGGATGCATTCCTTGTTCGTAAGCTTGAAGACAGCTTCTGGTGTACTCTCCATAAATAGATATTTAGACAACTCCACCTATGGAGAAGCCTAGGTATTTTTAAAGGGTTTTAACCATAGTCGACATAACATTTCGTAGCCTATATACAATTGGAGTTTTTGTTACTCCTTTGAGCTCAGTTAGGTAATTCGATCATGAAGTACTTACAGATACATACAATGACTTTATATGCTTCACAAGGTTCATGGCAGCTTGTGTTTTGTATTACCACATTGATGGTGGCATCTTTGGACATATTTCATAGGAAAGACTGGCATGATGCCATGTTTCATGTATATCGTTTGGTTGGTTTGGTTTGTGACAAGTTAATACCTTCGTAATTTAGGAATGTCTGATACTGTGTTGTCTGTTCTAATTGCTGCATTTTTATGAATCCATTGATGGGCGGATGTATTATTCCGAATGGATTTTTTCAATTTGCTAGTCAAGAGTTCTAAAACTGGGTTTGTTCGATTTCAATCTTTTTCTTGCGCATATTATCGGTGGGTGTCAATCAAACTTGTGTTTGCCTAAAAATACCCTTTTTACCTATTGATTCACTACGCTTTTGTCTTTACAACTTCGAGTTCTTTTAACTGTGCACGTTTCTTTAGGGACGACATCCACTAACATATGAAAAATAGTTAAAATTTTATAATGATCTCAATATGGAAAAATTGACACTTTAGTATCTATATCCATTCCATAGCACTATATACACTTTTCATTTGAATGTATAAAATGCAAAATCCAACCAAAAATACAAAAAAAGAAAAACTCGAGAACAACAAAAAACTTCATCAAAAAATCATGGTCGACCATAGCTGATCTATGAGGACTACCCCAGCTCCTATCACTTCTTAACTTCATCGAGACACCAATAGTGGTCCCGAAATAATAGGAAAGAATGAAATTACCTAGATATTGAAATTTTAAAAAAAGTATAAGAAAAGTGAAGCTAACTAGTTATGTATGTGGTGAATTTAGAGAAGTATTATGAATTGCTTCTTCACGAAATAGGAGGAAGATCACAGCCATCGATTCCATTGCCTTGATGGTCTTCAACTTTCTTGAGGCAAAACCAAAGGCTGCCATCCATCCTGAAGGACCAAAGCTGAATGACAACATCCTTCATGAGTTCATTCCGCACGTAAGGATGCGCGACCCCATTCCACCTCTCCGTCAACATGTAAGAAAAATTTTTGCTCTTGTAATTCCACCTCTTCAGTTGCAACCCGTGAGAAACTTCGAGACACGGCTCAATGAGCGAAACCTTAATGCCCTCTTTCCTATCTAGGATTTGGATCTCTTCTTCGCTCAGGAAACCTTGCTTTATCTGCTTGTTGGGTATAGAGAGCCTACTTTGGCCTCGGCTCATGTCCGTGGCAGTAAGAGTCTTCTCCACCACGAGCGTCATATCCCGACCTTGCATCTCCTGAATTTTGTCCATGTACTTCGTCGGCAATTTGCTTGGTCCGATTAGAGCCGCGAGACCCGTCTTGGGAGTTTTCTTGGGTTTCTTGGAAACTCTTCCCCATTCTTGGGTTTCGGAGGAATCAAATGTACGCGACCTCTTCTTGTGGTTCTCAGCGACAGCTCTCGAAGGCTCTTGCTTGTTGTTTTGGACAACGACAAATGGGTCAGAACTTGACGTCTGGGCGTGGAATGTCGGCCTTCGCGCTCGCGGGGATCTCTTCTTCCGAACGATCCATCCGACACCGATTGGCCCAAAAGTGGTGGTGGTCACGAGGGTGACCTTCTTCTCAACATCACGATCAAAGATGGAAGGCCCGAGACTTAGCTTTCCCTCGGAGATGAAAGAAGCTACGTCTGCCAAGAGATTGAGGGATGAGAAATCGAGCTTCATCTTTCTCTCCCCCTTTGAAAGACGGTTTGCAGACCGAAAGTAGACCGTCGCTGCCGGAAAACTTTGATACCCCATTATCGCCAAGTGATGAAGAGATGAACAGACGAAGAGATGATGATCGTGGGGTTTCACAGAGAGAGAGAGAGAGAGCGACGAAGAAGGGGTGAGAGGGAGGGGAAGAAGAAAGCTAGTGCGAATCCAAATTAGGAAATATTAGGAATTACTTGAAGAAGATGAGAATTCTGAGCGGATCATAAGTGAGATGCGGGAGTTTCATTATAGGAAATATTAGGGCTTTGTGACCGTTGTGACCGTTGAGTGCTTACTCGGACGAGTGATTCTGACAAAAAATTTGTTGTCGATCTCCGAATTAGCCACGAACTGTTGTCTGCCCCCGAATTTTTAACCAAAAAGTTGTACTTTAATTTTAATTGCACGTGTATTACAATTCTCTGGATTTTAATTACACGTGTACCTGAAAACAGAGCACGATTTTGCGAGGAGCCGAGAGCGTATAAAATATCATCACTGATTTCTCTGAGTCACAGGTCTTCTTCGTCGTTCTCAATCGCCAGAAATCTGCCGTGGCTGTCGATCTCCATCGCTCCCACCACGGCGCCAAAACTCCTCTGTTCTGCCCTGTTTTCTGGCCGGGAAGTTTCATCATTCAGAATTGCAGATCACGAACTCGTCTAGGGCTCCATTCTCCGATCTGCACACTGGCCGAGGCTAGAAATCCAATTAACCAATTTAAAATCCATTCGCTCTGTTTTTGTTGCGTATGAATGACACAGAGGCCTTGAGCTCTATTTGATGTTCGTGGGAAAAGAGGTTGTGACTGAAACTTTGGTCTTCTAGTCTTCTGCTCCAACTCCACTCGAAGACCAAGCTCTGCAATCTCCAGTGTATTAACAGTTCCCCCGAGCTCCAATTCAGCAACTGCTTGTTGGTTTCCGGTATTTCCCTCGAACAAGTTTCTGATTGTCCAAATAACCCCTTCTCTCAAGAAGGGGTTATCTTCATCCGCAACGCACTGCTGCATATGCAGAGTAATCCCATCCTTGCATCTGAACTCATCTTGCTTGCTCCTCCCCCAGTACTACAAACAATTGCCGATGATTGCAATAATGTCCTCGTAAAAATATTTAAAAATATCACGTTGGATTTCGGTTAATTATTTCCTTTTATGAATTGAGGACATAATTCCCAAGTAGGTTCTCCCCGCGAGCAGGGGCATGGGGCTATCCACACCTCAATACATGGATACATCATCATCGACCTCCCCGAACATTTGCAGCTTAACAATTAAGATCGGACAAGTTGTTTAGGAAAAAGGCAAAAGGAAAGGGAACGAGAAGACTGCTGGTAGAGGATGTTTTAAGAGGCACAACAAGGGATCAAAAGTTTGTGCCCCCACGTTAACACCGCGATTACTCTATGCCTCCATGACTAGCCTCGTTTTCACGGCGCAGTACGCCCATCGAAAGCAAGCTAAAGGTGTGGCGAGGAAAAAAGACAAAAAAAGAAACAAAACAAAAAGGAGAGAAATTTGAACATGCAGATGCCATGGACGAACCGAACCCACCGACGCTGATGTGGGGAATAGAGAGATATGATTATGGTTCCATCTTCTGAAAGCGAGCGTCTCCAGTGAACCCTAGTCGGATCGCCGACGGGAGCTTATAAAGGCAAAAAGGCAGCAGCTTGGCTGCCCTGCTTTATCCCTCGGGCTCTGTCCCTTGCGAAAGCCCCGGCCCGATCATTTCGACGCGGGCTAAATGTCTTCGTTTCGGGCCAGGCTCCCTCGTCGGGTCCAGCTTCCTCTTGTCCAATTTTCTGGGCAAAAGCCATGTCCGGCTGAAGGGGTGTACAAAACGGGCGGCCGGAACCGGAAACCGCCCGGACCAGACCAAACCGGCCGGTTGGGTCTATTTCCAAGAGTGTCAGTTTGGTTCTTGGTTCCGTTCCAAGTAGAAATTGGACTGAACTAACTCCAGAACCTTTTGGACCTCACGATATTCATAACATACACCCCTGAAACAATCACAGCTATCAACGGATGGTTCTCGTAGAGATGATAGGTTCTTTAGTTCCAGAAGCTCAATCCATCCACAGATGCTCGGTGACTTGATATTTGAACAGGCAACTTCGACTCTTCATGCAATAAAAAGGGGAGCAACCGTCACCTTCCTAAGTTTCCAGGAAGCACAATTTAGTTCACGCAGGCCATCACAATCCCGAACAGTCAAGCTCTGGAGCATTGGACTTCCATCTATAAAATTCTTGATTAGTGTGAAGATGCAGATATCAAAGATGAACTGCATATGAGGTAAAGAACTATGTATATTGATAGAACTGAATCGATCAATTACATCAAGTAAGATCTCTTTTCTACTTCTCTCAATCTATACAATCAATTGTAGTTCTACTTCAAAGAAAATGAAAGCAATTGAGAGAATTGAGAGAATCATCTGTTCTACATACTCTCTTCTGCTACAATAGCGAAGCTTTTATATCTTCGTTCCAAAAACCTCTTTTCAAAACAGACTTAACAGTATTTTGTTACAAGATTGAATCATCAAACTAACTATACTGTTATATTGACACTTGTACGGCTCTTGGCGTAGCTGCAGTCAATCTTTTGTTTTTGGATTGCCAACTCAGCTTCTTCACGGATCACCAACTCAGCCTTTGCTTTTCCTTATTTCGAGCTCGCTGTTTCGGCTTGACTTAGTTTGCTCTATTCTTGCTTCAGCTTGTTTTGCTCTATTTCTTTACTTCCATCAGTATTTGTAGACTGTGGTTTTGACCTTTGTTCTTTAACATTCCCCCTCAAATTGGGAATGGAGAGACGACTAATTCCCAATTTGACTCGCATATGATGATGTACTTGTCGTGACAAAGGTTTAGTAAAGATATCAGCAAGTTGGCAATGACTTGGAACATATCGTACCTGTAATGAACTTGAGGAAACTTTTTCCCGAACAAAGTGGAAGTCAACTTCAACATGTTTAGTTCTAGCATGTAAGATGGGATTAACAGTGAGAGAGATGGCTGACTTATTGTCACAATATAGATGAATAGGAGGTTTAAGAGAGCAACTAATGTCTCGTAGAACAAAACTGATCCAAGTGAGGTCAGCTGTAGTGGAAGCAAGGGCACGATACTCTGCTTCTGTAGAGGATCGACTTACTGTTGGTTGCTTCTTTGCTGCCCAAGAGATTAAATTGGATCCGAGATATGTGCAGAAACTAGTGGTTGATCTTCTAGTGTCAGCACAGCTAGCCCAGTCTGCATCTGAGTAACCATAGAGATGCATAGTGCTTTTGGAATGGATGAATATTCCAAGATCAACAGTACCTTTTATATATCTTAATACTCTCTTTAATTTCTGAAGGTCTGTAAGAGTAGGCCGCTGCATCTTCTGACATAGTACATTTGTGGCATAGGTAATATCTGGACAAGTTAGTGTGAGGTATTGGAGACCACCGACCAAACTTCGATACTCAGTTGGATTACACAGAAGAATAGGATCAGTAAGGAAACCATTTGGTCTCAATGAAAGTGGAGTAGAGATTGGTTTACAATCCAGCATATGAGCTCAATTCAGAAGATCAATTGCATACTTCGTTTGGCAAAGAAACAGATTGTCAGGAGCACGCTTAACTTCAATGCCAAGAAAATAATGAAGTGCACCTAGATCTTTCATGTGAAACTAAAGACCAAGAGAGTTAATGAGGTTAGAGAGCATGTAAGATGAACTTCCAGTTAAAATGATGTCATCAACATACAACAGTAAGAGAATTGTTTCTGTTCCAGTATGTAGGATAAACAATGATGGATCAGTTGAGCTACAGAAGAAACCATACTCTAGTAAGAAATTGCTGAACTTTTCAAACCAAGCTCGAGGGGCTTGTCGAAGTCCATAGAGGGATTTCTTGAGAAGACATACATGATGAGGTCTCTGTGAGTCTTGAAACCCAGGAGGCTGTTCCATATAGACTGTTTCACTTAGGGTACCATGTAAGAAGGCATTTTTAACATCAAGTTGATGAATTTCCCATTGTTTCATCATTGCTACAGACAAGACTAGTCGAATTGTAGCATGCTTAATTACAGGACTGAAGGTTTCTGTAAAATCGATACCTGCTTCTTGGTGAAAGCCCTTGGCTACAAGTCGAGCTTTCAGTCTATCAAGACTGCCATCAGGAGCAAGTTTTGTCTTAAACACCCATTTGCAGCCGATGATATTTATTTGATTAGTTGTAGGAACTAACTCCCAAGTGTTATTCTTATATAGAGCATTCATTTCATCTTGCATTGCTTGATACCATCCCTTGTCTGCCAAAGCTGATTTTACTGATTTTGGTTCACTAGGAACTTTGTATTCAACTAGACACGCATATTTTGGATTTGATTTAACAATTCCATATCTCAGTCTAGTTTGCATAGGATGGATGGAACAAGTACCTTGTGTGTTTCCTGATGCAGAAGTGGTTTGAGTTTGCTCTGTATCACTTTGTGGTATTGGAATAGATTCTTGATTCGAATATTCTTGCTCCTCAGTATTTGCAGCTACAGGAGGCAGTTCAAGATTAGCTGATGCATTATTAGAAACGGTCTGCATCACATTACTAGGTACTGTATTCCCTTGTGGTATATCTATCGAATCAATTGTATCGAGTCCACTGTCTTGTACATCAGGAACTATATGAGTTGATCTAGTATTTTGCAAGTGCTCAATAGGCTTATTGGCTTTTGATTGGTGCTGTTCTGTATTATTGAATCCAGAGACTCCTCTTGTCCATTGGTTGTATAGTACAGATCCTTGTTGATGCTCAGCTGTGACTAACTGAGTAAAAGGAAAGACTGTCTTATCGAATACTACATGTCTACTGATATAGACATGTCCATTAGTAGGTAAGAGACATCTATAGCCTTTGTGTCTCTCACTATATCCCAGAAAAATGCATATGAGAGATCTTGGATCGAATTTATGTTGTCTATAGGGCCTGAGGCAAGGATAACAAGCAGATCCAAAGACTCATAGATGAGCATAATCTGGTTTTTGTTTATACAGTTTATAATGAGGTGAAGTCATGTGTAGCTTTGTTGTAGGAAGGATATTGATGATATAGACTGCTGTCATAAAGGCATCTACCCAATATTTCAAAGGTACTCTACCATGATATAACATTGCCATGCCTAATTCAATCACATGTCGATGCTTCCTTTCAGAGATTCCATTTTGTTCTGGTGTGTAAGGACAAGAAATACTCTGTTTTATGCCACACTGCTGTAAATGATTATGAAGTTTGATATTAGTAAACTCGCCTCCTCCATCACTCTGAAATATTTTAATCTTGTGATCAAGTTGATTTTCCACCAGCTTTTGAAATATGACAAAAACATCCTAAACTTCTTATTTCTGCCTCATTGGATATATCCAGCTATATCGAGAAAAGTCATCCACAAAAATGACATAGTAACGAAATTGTTGAACAGATTGCACTGGTGCAGGTCCCTAAACATCACAATGTATCTTTTCTAGGGGAGCACTAGATGTATAGTCTGAAGATGAAAAAGGTAAAGCTGAACTTTTAGCAATTTGACAACTGCTACACATGTTTTGAGCTTTTGAATTGTACTGAATGAGTTGTTGACTTCGTAGAAGCTTCACTGTTTTTAAACTGGTGTGAGCAAGCCTTTGATGCCAGACATCTTCTCCCACTTCCTGTTGAACCTGAGTGAAGTGAACTTCTGTGATTTTAGGGTCCACTTGATACAGCCCCTTGATTTTCCTTCCTAGCTTCACTGTTGTATGGTTGTAATTGTCCTTCATATAAACCCAATTTATCAAAAATAAGAGAACAGGGATAGTCATCTGTTAACTTTGATACAGAAATCAGATTCTTTTTGATTTCAGGAACTACTAGAACATCTTTTAATGGTAATATGCTTGTTTTTGTATGCAGTATTCCATTACCAATATTTGAAATCGACAAACAGGATCCATCTCCAATCATAACAGTGTCAGTACCACTATATGCATAGTAGTCGTGAAGCATACCAGGTTCTGTAGCAATGTGAGATGTAGCTCCTATGTCTGGGTACCATTCTGTACCGTAAGGTTCTTCAATATGCATGGCTGCCAATGCAGTTGGTATTTCTTCTACTTGATATGAGTTGTCAAAACGATACCAACATCGAAGAGCTGTGTGCCCTGGCCTTTTGCAAATTTGACATTCCAGAGGACCATTACTTACTGGTTTCGAGTTCTGCACATACTTGTTGTTAATTGAGCTTTGTGGTGGATAGGATCTAACACCTTGATACCTTTGAGAAGAATTTGTATATGTTCTAAAACCCTGTCCGTAGTTAGACCAGTTGTCCTTAACAACCTGATCTTGCTGTGTTGTATTCAGGTTATTCTCTTGATATTGATGATTCCTTCCTGATCCAGAAAAGTTACTCCCATTATTCCTTCTATTAGTAATTTGTCCTCTGCCATAGTTATGCCCACCTCGAATATTTTCTCTTTGGTTTCTGAAATTTGGCCTTTGCGGACTTATTCCACTCTTTCTTTGTCCATAGTATGCTAGGTTAGTATTGTACTGATTTACAGAATATGTTTGTAGCCTAGTCTCAAACCTTTCAAGTTGAGAAATAACCTCATCATATTCTGGTTGAGGTTTGAGACAGTACATGGTTGTTCTAAAGCTTTCATATTCTGATCCTAACCCTTCAAGAACTCCAAACATCTCGGTTATGTCATCAACCGGTTTTCCAATAGCATTTAACTGATCACAAATGGATTTGAACTCTCGAAGATATTCACTCAATGATCTATCTCTTTTCTTGCAGGCTTGTAATTTCCCCCTTAATTTGAACTCCTTTGCTACAGATCTCTGTGTGAAACGATTTATAAGAGTTTGCCATATCTCGAATGAAGTCTCTAAGCCAATTATCAGACTTAGAATATTCTCAGATACCGCTCCACTTATCCAGGATGAGATTAACTGATCAGTCTTTATCCAATCTAGATAATCGGGGTTTATTTCTTGTGTTTGCCTTCCCTCAAACTCAGCTTGTATCATTTGTGCTGGAGGAGATGTTTCACCATTAATAAACCCGATTAAATCTTGACTCTTTAGAAACCTATGAAATTGAGCTTGCCATAGTAGAAAATTCTCCTCTGTCAGCTTCATTGTAACAAATTTTGCTATATTCACATGAATCGGAAATGAATACTTCTGCACTCTGGTTGTCATTCTGTATATCGAGACACTTTGAAGATATGACAGAACAAGTAGGTGACCTTTGAGTATCTAAAATCAAACCTTTGAATATCGATTCTTCTAACTCAATGTTGATCTTGATAATGCAGCCTCTGTACAAGCTTTCTGTACAAGCTTTCAGCAATGGAGAAAGAAGATCACGAACTACCAAGAAGCATGCTCTGATACCATGTGAAGATGCATATATCAAAGATGAACTGCATATGAGGTAAAGAACTCTGTATACTGATAGAACTGAATCGATCAATTACATCAAGTAAGATCTCTTTTCTACTTCTCTCAATCTATACAATCAACTGTAGTTCTACTTCAAAGAAAATGAAAGCAATTGAGAGAATTGAGAGAATCATCTGTTCTACATACTCTCTTCTGCTACAATAGCGAAGCTTTTATATCTCCGTTCCAAAAACCTCTTTTCAAAACAGACTTAACAGTATTTTGTTACAAGATTGAATCATCAAACTAACTATACTGTTATATTGACACTTGTACGGCTCTTGGCGTAGCTGCAGTCAATCTTCTGTTTCTGGATTGCCAACTCAGCTTCTTCACGGATCACCAGCTCAGCCTTTGCTTTTCCTTATTTCGAGCTCTGCCCTGTTTCAGCTTCAGCTTACTTTGCTCTGTTCTTGCTTCAGCTTGTTTTGCTCTGTTTCTTTACTTCCATCAGTATTTGTAGACTGTGGTTTTGACCTTTGTTCTTTAACAATTAGAACATCGTTCAACAGGATTTCCTTAAGATACAGCACTTTAAGCGCCCTCATGGCAATTTTTGTAGAGAAAATTCACTTGGCAGCTCACCAACTTCAATTCAATTAAGAAGCTGCTCTGGAGAACAAAACCAGGCAATTAATATCTAACGCAAGTCAAATCAAGAGAACTGCATGCCATAATATCCATGTTGAGAAAGCCGCCACATGCCGTAAATCCAAATCAAGGATCTCAGCATTCCTATTCAACGCAAATTCGATCCAGTGATTGACCTCGCCTGCATATACCCCAGTCTTAGTCATGCTGTCCTGCTCCTCGGGCGCAAGAAACATCAGTTCATCCGAAGGCAGAATTTACGTATCCTGGGACCTTGGTGAAGTGTGAGCACACAGCGAACAAGCTCTGAAAACCTTAACAGACTTCTCTCTTTGTGACCGTACCTCAAATTGTTTGAGCAATCGTGGTACAGGCACTGATCGAAGTCCCAATTGTAAATTGAAGTCCAGAGGCGACCGAAGCTAGGGATGATCAGGGTCCTCACAGCATCCCTGGCGGGTAAAAGTGAGGGGATGTGAATCAAAATGGAATCCGGCGAAGCCTTGATCCGGTCCACTTTTTGCTCCCTTTTCGCAACACCCTTTGCCTTGTTCCTCCTACTGTTTCGACATTCCTCATCAAAATCACACAAGCGCTCCATCTCTATACGACAGATGAATCGAGAAGTACGTTCCAATTTCGATACAATCTGACAGAATTGGAACTGGCTTTAGTCACAGATGCATTACAGGGTCCCGCGGAATGAATCCAGTGGGCCAAGGATTAACAGAAAAGCAGCAAGCGTGATTACTCAGTCGGTGTTGCGCGATCGAACTGAGCTGAGAGTGAAACCTAATAGAGGTGGGAACAGCCGCAGACAACGGAAGCAGGGCAGAGCATCGTCCTTTTCACATTTCTCAACTCTTCTTGGTAATCTAACAGTGAATTTTGATACCCACGGGAAACCTCGTACTTCGGGTGGTATCAGAAAATAGAAACGAGCATCGTCCTGTTCACATTCCTTACTCTACTTCCTTATTAAGAATCCTGTCGCCGACGACAGATGCGGTCAGTAATCAAAAGAATGCGTTTTCATCTCGGTCACTCACAACTGACAAAAAAAAAAAAAAAAAATCTCGGTCACTCACATGAGTTAATTGGATCGAATCTATTGCATCGTACACCATCAATTTCCCATCTAAAGAACGACCATATTAGTAGAATACCTTTCGCCAATGGCTAACCTTTGGGTGTTTGTGAATCTAGTTCAGTGATTATTTCGGATGGTACATTGAATTGCGTAACAAGGATCAAGAGCAATTGAATCTAAAGGGAAAGGAAATGCAAGTACCGAAAACGAAAATATATTGATAAACTGGAAGTGAGAAAATACATAGATTTGAGTTTATGACATGGTTCCCTTATTCACACATTAACTTTTATATTCTGCACATCTTAGCTAATTTGATCATTAAGTACTTACATATTTATACAATGACTTTATATCCTTTATGAGGCTCATGGCAGTTTGTGTAATGTATTACCACATTGACGGTGGCATCTTTGGCCATATTACATAGGAAATAGTGGCATGTTGATGCTACATTTCATGTATATCGTTTGGATGGTTTGGTTTAAGGCGAGTTAATACCTTCATAATTTAAGAGTGTTTGATAATGTATTGTCTATTCTGGTTGGTGCATTTTTATGAGTCCATTGATGAGTGGATGTATTATTCCAAATGGATTTTTCCAATTTGCTGGTCAAGAGTTCTGAAACTTGGTTTGTTAGATTTCAATCTTTTTCTTGTGCATATTATTGGTGGGTGTCAATTGAACTTGTGATTGCCCAAAATTACCCCTTTTACTTATTGACTCGCAACGTCGTCATCTTTATGACTTTTGAGTTCTTTACCGTGCACGTTTCTTTAGCGAGGCATCCACTAGCATATGAAAAATAGTCAAAATTTTCAAAAGATCACAATATGGAAAAATTGAGACTTTAGCGTTTATAGCCAATCCAATGAACATTGATTCCATAGCACTATATACACTTTCCTTTTGAAAATATCAAATTCAAAATCCAATCAAAACTACAAAAGGGAAAAACTCGAGAACAACAAAAAACTCCATGAAAAGATCACGATCAACCATAGTTGATCTATGAGGACTATCCCAACTCCTATAACTTCCTAACTTCATTGAGACGCCAAAAACACTCCCGAAATAATAGGAAAGAATGAAATTACCTAGACATTGAAATTAAAAAAAAAAAAAGTACCAGAAATGTGAAGCTAACTAGTTATGTACCGGGGTGAACGTAGAGAAATATCATGAATTACTTCTTCACGAAATAGGAGGAAGATCACAGCCATCCTTTCCATTGCCTTGTTGGTCTTGAACTTTCTTGAGGCAAAACCAAAGGCTGCCATCCACCCTGAAGGACCAAAGCTGAATGACAACATCCTTCATGAGTTCATTCCGCGCGTAAGGATGCGCGACCCCATTCCACCTCTCCGTCAACACGTAAGAAAAATTTTTGCTCTGGTAATTCCACCTCTTGAGTTGCAACTGAGAAACTTCGAGGCACGGCACAATGAGGGAAACCTTAATGCCCTCCTTCCTATCTAAGATTCGGATCTCTTCTTCGCTCAGGAAACCTTGCCTTATCTGCTTGTTGGGTATAGAGAGCCTACTTTGGCCTCGGCTCATGTCCGTGGCAGTAAGAGTCTTCTCCACCACGAGCGTCAGATCCCGACCTTGCATCTCCTGAATTTTGTCCATGTACTTCGTCGGCAATTTGCTTGGTCCGATTAGAGCCGCGAGGCCCGTCTTGGGAGTTTTCTTGGGTTTCTTGGAAACTCTTCCCCGTTCTTGGGTTTCGGAGGAATCAAATGTACGCGACCTCTTCTTGTGGTTCTCAGCGACAGCTCTCGAAGGCTCCTGCTTGTTGTTTTGGACAACGACAAATGGGTCAGAACTTGACTTCTGGGCGTGGAATGTCGGCCTTCGCGCTCGCGGGGATCTCTTCTTCCGAACGATCCATCCGACACCGATTGGCCCAAAAGTGGTGGTGGTCACGAGGGTGACCTTCTTCTCAACATCACGATCAAAGATGGAAGGCCCGAGACTTAGCTTTCCCTCGGAGATGAAAGAAGCTACGTCTGCCAAGAGATTGAGAGATGAGAAATCGAGCTTCATCTTTCTGTCCCCCTTTGAAAGACGGTTTGCAGACCGAAAGTAGACCGTCGCTGCCGGAAAACTTTGACACCCCATTATCGCCAAGTGCTGAAGAGACGAAGAGACGAAGAGACGATGATCGTGGGTTTTGCCAGAGAGAGAGAGAGAGAGAGAGCGACGAAGAAGGGGCGAGAGGGAGGGAAAGAAGAAAGCTAGTGCGATTGCAAATTAGGAAATAGTAGGAATTACTTGAAGAATATGAGAATTCTGAGCGGATCATAAGTGAGATGCGGGAGTTTCAAAATAGGAAATATTAGGGCTCTGTGACCGTTGTGACCGTTGAGTGCTTACTCGGACGAGTGATTCTGAAAAATAAATTGATGTCGATCTCCGAATTAGCCACGAATTGTTGTCTGCCCCCGAATTTTTCACCAAACAATTTTACTTTGATTTTAATTGCACGCGTATTACAATTCTCTGGATTTTAATTACACGTGTACCTGGAAACAGAGCATGATTTTGCGAGGAGCCGAGAGCTAAGAAAAGATTATCACTGATTTCTCTCAGTCACAGGTCTTCTTCGTCGTTCTCAATCGCCAGAAATCTGCCGTGGCTGTCGATCTCCATCTTTCCCACCACGGCGCCAAAACTCCTCTTTTCTGCCCTGTTTTCTGGCCGGGAAGTTTCATCTTCATTGCGGACACGTCTAGGGGCTCCATTCTCCGATCTGCACACTGGCCGAGGCTAGAAATCCAATTAACCCATTTAAAATCCGTTCGCTCTGTTTCTGTTGCGTATGAATGAAACAGAGGCCTGGAGCTCTATTTGATGTTTGTAAGAAAAGAGTTTGTGACTGAAGCTCTTTTGAGCGCTTTTGAAGTGTTTGATGTGACCTGATGTTGTTGTGATTTTCTGAAATTGAATCATCGCTTCATATGTGTACAAATTCATTGATCGAAATGCATATCACTTGTTTGATGAAATGCTTGAACTAAATAAATCAGGATGTGCTTCTATTCAACCCTTGAATCGAAAGTCACGCTACCTCAATCCAACCTGTTCTTGACTCACTAAAGCCTCATTTATGGGTCGTCTTTTCTTGGAATATGATATTCATTTGTTGGTGTTATGATTCTCATCTTCAGTATGTTTCTCTTGGTCGCTATGCTTTGTCCCAATATTTTCTCTTGCTGTGTCGTTTCTTTTTCTGTCTGAGTTCCATATACTAGGGTGTGTTTGCGTGGTCATCTGCAATTGTGGTGGGAGTTCCGTGGTGGCCGGAGGTCTATGATAATGGAGGAAAGCATGTTTGTGTTGCACTGTTCTTATTGCGGTACCGGGCTGCGTTGTTCTCTAAGCCTAGTTCAGGTATGGTCTACTGATTAAGGTGTAGAACCTGTATCGATGTAAGTTTCTCGGGTGATTGATCAGTGAGTGCTGAATGTTTAGACATAGAAGAAGACTAAAGGAAAGCATAAAGAGAGTTGAGAGGTTGTTGCGTCAGAGACGATGGACTGAGAAATGAAAAGAAAAAGAAATAACTATTAATAAATAAATAAATATAAACGGAATGAAATAAAAGATGAAAGATAAAAAATGGTTGGAAAATATGGTTGTCGGATAGGTTGTTTAGTCTCAACAATAATTTTTATTGAATTTCATTTAGTCGTGATCTTACAATTTAGGAAGTTACATTCATAATTTTCGGGATAAATTGAATTTTCAATCGTTTAACTTTAGATGAAATACATAACAAGATAAAAAAGCTATAAATAGGTAGTCAAACACGACCGGGTGCAATGTTATTCCTTTTCGACTTAAATTGGGTTGTAATAAAGAAAGCTATATAAATGTTGCTAAAATCATCACAAGAAAATGAACCACGATGATATTACATGTAAAAAGTTATTGCAATAGAACCCCTTCTCTTTAGGAGAAATCTCAAAAGTCCTCCTAAATTAGACATTTCATTGCCAGGCAAGATAGAAATCTGTATAGGTCAGATCCCTAGTTTGCTTTCAGCAATTACTGTTGTAAATCTTCTCGGGCTCTAGTGTTCTTTCCAGGATGGAACAATCCTTTTCAGAATGGATGATTGAACCATCTTACCTGGAGTCCTAATTGCACAAGAAAACGTATGATGTGAAAATATGTTGACCACAATAGTATTACATGCCAATTAGCATGACAAATATTGGATGCCAAAATACCAAGTTCGAGTATGACAAAATACTTGAAAGTTGAAGATAGCGATTGATTGATTGAGTATACGAGTGGATGCACAAAGTGAAGAAAGTAAGTAGATCAAAATGTACAGAGAGGGAGGACTCAAGTAGAATGGCACCGGTACCTCAAAACACGTATTGCATGCATGCTTCCGGAATCTCAAGTAAACATCCTCGTCCTACTCCCAATCTGACTCAAGAGGCGAAGACTTCAAATGCGCCAAAATAAACTTTGTTCCAGTGGAATCATCCTAAGTTCCTCTCTTCCCCTCCGCCCCCCCCCCCCCCCCCCCCAGAAAAAGAGAAAAAGATTTTTCATCAACCATATATATGTTGACACTGTTAAAGTCATTGTTAAGAGCATCAATGCCATCAGAAAATCAAGAGGAACCAGATTTCACCATTTAAGGAACGCCGAAACAACAAAACGGTGCAAGTATAAAGTTCGAGAAATTAGCAAGAAGAAGCAAGGCATTAAGTTTCTATAACTATGAAAACTAATGTTCTTTATAGGTACCAACTGCAGATGAAAGAAACTGCTCATCACATCCTAATGGCAATTGCCATAATCCTCTCTTAGTTGACCACTTCCCTCAACCATACAAAAACTTTTTCGATACTTCCCTACGCGTACCCTTTTTTCCTTCAAAACACTGGCGTACTTCTCCAGTATTTGAAGATCCTTTATTTCCATAAGAGTAAATTTTTATCACAGACAAGGAAAACAAGAAAAACTCAATATTATCACCGCTTGTAGTCTCAAATAAAGCAAACATCATAAGAACATGCTAATTCATCAAAATTTCTTTAATCTCGCTTTTCCCTCAATGTCTAGGGGCCAAAATTGCCACCAGGATGCCATGTAAAAAATTTCCGTTGATCAAAACATGAGAGAAACACATCATGATAAAATTTAAGAAACTACCGGAAAGGGTATGCTTATCAAGTGGACTAATAGACATTTGACAATTTTCATGCAAAATTTATGAGCTTTGGTCTTCCAGAAAGTCTTCTGATCCAACTCCACTCGAAAACCAAGCTCTGCAATCTCCGGTGTATTAACAGTTCCCCAGAGCTCCAATTCAGCAAGCGGTATTTCCCTCAAACAAGTTTCTGATTGTCCAAATACCCCATTCTCTCAAGAATGGGTTATCTTCATCCGCAACGCACTGCTGCATAAGTAGAGTAACGCCATCCTTGCATCTGAACTCATCTTGCATGCTCCCCCCTCAGACAGTTGCTGATGACTGCAACAATGTCTCTGCGAAACCCCTCGTAAGGGTACTGTTTTAGTTGTTTAGAATCTGCACTGCCTTGGTGCTGACCCAGATTAATGTAAGATTTAAATTCATGTAGAGGATTCCAAATACATCTACATAAAGTATTATGCATCCTATAAGTGACTTTTGTTGGCTCCTCGTCTCCGATACTTTGGGTGGTGAATGCGAGTGATTACATGATGTTAGGATTTTCTACAATATATGCATGGAGCAATGAAGGACTAATTGATAGATAAATTAATCTCTAAACACATCTGCATATCATGCTCTTAAACGTCCACAGTGAACTCTTAAGTTTGAGTCTCTTCTGTAGATCAACAAGGCATTGCGTGGTTTTTCCCGTTTGTGATTGCATGGCATAGGAGCTCATTGAAAGGCATCCCAAACAAGGACAGATCCATCTAGGCAATTTCTATGGTGCTCCAAAAATTTTGGGGTAAAAAGAATTTAAGTGACCGTAAAGGATTTCAAATCACCCATATGTAGATCGTTACTCTGGGAGATAAGTTTTGCATCATCTTAAACTAGATTGTCACCATGTATAAAGTTTTGATAGAGCAAAGGAGCCACGACTAGAGCACTATCTATTATGTTAGCACACAAATACTATTTACCTTATGCTTGGTAACATTTTGGAAGCTTCTTATTTAGATTTACTGAGGCATACAACTCACATTTTCTAACAGGGCCTTGGAAGAGGGGCAAATTTTGAAAGGGAAGGAAACCCGTTTTCCTTCTCAAACAAATTTTAAATTCTTCTCCAATTTTCCGCACCCACATGCCATTTTTCATCTCCCGAACAAAGCTTAAATGAGATCATCATATTTAATTAGTTCCTTTTTCATAAATAATATTCACAGGGATTCATGTGGGCGGTTTAATTTTTGAGGAGCGTCTCTTGTCGATGGATGAAGATAGCTCATATTCAATTACTTATATGTTGGGTTCTTTCGTGAATGAAGACATGATCATTGAAAGACGGTGCCCTAAGAAGTGGATGAGCTCATGTAATCAATCCATCAATAGTTACACGTCATGTCACTTAGTAAATAAGATTTAGTACATGCATGCTGAATGCATTTCTCAATGATCATGTGCCTAAAGCACACTTGATTAGGCGTCCATCTATGACACTTTATGTAACAGTGTTTTATTTGTTTGTAATAGACTAACAAGAAAATAAAATAAAAAAACATCCAATTACTATTTTTTCCTTCTTACGTGCTCAAAGAGTCCCAGACGTCCTCCCGATAAAGAATTACTAATTTATCTTTCTAGTAAGAAGAAGAAATGTAAAAATATCTTTTATCATACAGTAATCGATCCCATAAATTGAGGGAGAAGTGCCAAAAAAGTCCTAAATCTTTTGCATTTGTACCGATTTAATCCTAAACCTTTTTTTGGTGCCAATTAAGTCCTAAACCTTTTTATGCCGTGCCAATTTAGTCCTTTCCGGCCAATTTTGGCCAGATTTTGCTAACTGGACGCCGGCCGATTGACGTGGCCTCATTGGCGCTGACGTGAACAACTTTTAATAATGTTTTAATATTTTTGAATTTTTTATTTTTATTGTTTTCTTTTCCTCTTCTTCCTCTAGCCGGTTGTTGAATCTCAGCGACTGGCTAGAGGCGATGGCCAGCGAGGTCGAGGTCGACCTCGCCGGCCACTCTCGACCTCGCTGGCCACCTCGCCAGTGGCCACGAGGGCGGCCTTACGCTGGATGGTGAGGCTCGCCCGCCTGGTGCGAGGCTACCCTCGAGGCCTCGGCGGCGAGGCTTGCCCTCATTAGATTTGGCGAGGGCCGAGCCTCACCCAAGGCCGGCGAGGGTGAGCGAACCTAGGGAGAGAAGGGAAAGGGTCGGATCCGGAGGACGGAGGACCCGCCGTCGTTGCCCCGTCGCGACCGTCACTCCTTGCAGTCGCCTCCACCCCCCTGACGCCGTCGCTACTGTCCTCGCCAAACCTCGAGCCATGGGTGAGGCTCGCCCTCGCCGGCCATGGGCGAGCCAGTCACTGAGGTCCGGCGACCAATTGGAGGAAGAAGAGAAAAAGAAAAGAAAAAAATTCAAAAAATTCAAAAAATTCAAAAAATTCAACAAATTCAAAAATATTAAAATATGATTAAAAATTGTTCATGTCGGTGCCGATGAGGCCACGTTTGCCAGCCGGTGTCCAGTCAGCAAAGTCCGACCAAAATTGGCTGGAAATGACTGAATCGGTACAACATAAAAATGTTTAGGACTTAATTGGCACCAAAGAAAGATTTATGACTAAAATGGCACAAATGCAAAAGGTTTAGGACGTTTTTGGCACTTCTCCCCATAAATTGACCAAAATTCATCTGCAAATCAGTTTCTTTTATATTATAATGTCACAATCTCAATAAAAAAAGAAAAAAACTTGAAACTGCCAAGGTATGTCGATAATTAAGTGAGAGTTAACGTGAATTAACATAATTTAGCTAGTCTCCGAGGAGACAGCAGGAGTCTCTATTGTGACCGCAAGATCGAAGATCCTCTATACAACACAAACAATAATGCTCCCTTTGTATGCTCTTCCTAGACATGCTCACTAGGCAGGCCTAGGCGGGCTCTAGCCGGACTTGGGCTTGAACCCTTGAGCTCTTGCCAAAGTCCGAACTTGCAGGTTTGGGCAAGTGCCTGGGCCAGCCCAAGGGAAAAACATGGGCAGGCCTGTCCAGCCCATCGAGCCACCTTTCTTTTTCTATTTTTGTTTAATAAATATTAATGTTAAATGGAAAACAAATAAAAATATGTTAGGACTTTGTGCTATTTTGTTTTATCGTTTTACCTGTGAGTTTTATACTGCTTTTCTCTATCGTAATAGAATTTTTTTTTCTAATAGTTTTCATAAATATTGAAGCAATTAATTACATATATAATCTCATTTTTTAGTAAATATGTGGGTGGCCAGGCCTAAAGGTCCTTGCCCAGGCCCAGCCCGCCCGCTAATTGGGTTTAAACTTTTGTCCAGTTTTTCCCACTGATTGCGAGCCAGCCCCATCCATTAATCATGCCTGGCTCTGATTCCAAATTATGCATATTGTGTATACAACAAGGTGACTTCCTACATTTGCAGCCTCTTTGGTGGAATAAGGTTATGATTTATGCGAATAGCATCAAAGTTCTCAAAATATCCCTACAAAATGATGAGAGAACATAAGAATCACCACTTTAACAGTTAATGCCAATTCATGATTTTTAATACTCAGTACATGTTATTTATGATATAAGTAAAATATTGTTTATTCTTCAATAATTTATTTTTAAATACAATTATAAGTTAATCATATAATATTGGATTATACGAGGGCAAGGGTCACAACATTGTTCATGAAGAGACTAAATTCCCCTCAAAAGAATGAAGACAATCTTAAGTGGTCAGCCCCGCATAGAGATTCTTCCTTCAAAGCTTCATTTGAAACCTTCCGGGTTAAATAAGCTTCTTCGAAATTTGTGAAGTAATTTGACACAAAACTTCTGTTCATTGTGGTTTTGACAGACGACGAAGCGCCCTGATTCCGTGTTTTACCGACCGGAAATATGAAAACCAAATTTTGTCCTTTCAAGAGCAAGGGCTCAGGTTAAATCTTATTTTCTTTTCAGTTGTCAATCGATTCATGAACTTCAATGTATATCAATGTTTCTAACTGGGTGTGTTATAACTTGTGTTTTGGGTTTAAAAGAGTCTTGGAGAGCATTAATATTGCATCCCATATCATACTCATATCGCCAACTCGCTTATAACGCACTAATGTTTTGTAGGTTTTGCACAAAAAGCTTAATGTAACATGTGCTACAATAGATTTGATTAATCAGTTTTGATAACGAGAATGTCTTTCCCCGAATGATGTAAGAGCAAATTTGGTTAAAGACAGGTTTAAGTTATAACAGGGGGCTTATCTAATAGTAACACACTCTTCGTCTCTCTACTATAAACCCTTCTATGAACATTAACCTTTTTGCTGGGCTAAAAAGAATCCCTGCCCGTCTCCTTTTTTGGCAGTAACCTGTGTGAATTCTGACCAGCCTCCTTGTGATGAAGTTCAAACAATTGTGATGGTTTTAGGAGTTTGCACGACTCCCTCCTCTGTCCTTCACCAGTTTCTTTCATTGGATAGGGTGAAGTGTGACTATTGATTTTATGAATATCATGTGGATTATATGTGTGAGTCTACCAAGATCAACAGCTATGATTCATGTAGTTTATTGGACCTAAAACCAGGGATGATAAATTCTCTCTCTCCTAGTCAAAAGAAGCTTTTTCCTCCGTTATCAAGTGCAATTAGTTTTGGCGTGCCTTAGACCTTTACATGCACTTCCCTTCTGTGCCTCAAACTACGAGCTACTCTCATCGATTCTCTAAGATTTATTTGATTTATCATTTACAAGAATAAAAGTACAATCAATTTGAGTTCAAAGCTTATCTAGGGCAAATGGATTTAGAAGGGGGCATATTTTAGTAAGGTGAGGGCAGTTTATCATCCTCATCTATAATGATTCCTTCTATTTCTTTTTTCCTCCAAATTATGCTGACTTTACTGGAATGACGGTAGAATTGAGGTTTATGTGAATAAAATGTCTTGACTAAACTAATAATTTCTCTTGAAGATGAGATTGGTGACCAAGTGGTGTGCCTTAAGAGGTGTCAAACCTTGATCCAAAATTTAGAAGGAAAATTAATGATTACACCAACCTTAGTTTTTTTTTTAACTTTCTTATAAAAAGACTTCAACTTTCCCTTTTGTGGTCAAATGACTTAATATATTCAAAAACCTAGCAAAAAATAAATAAATAAATAAATAAGTGCACTTATGATACATTTACCACAATCTAATCAGTACACTCATGATACATTTACCCTCATTAGCTTCTATCAAATTTTACCTTGAAATTGCTAAATTAGATGATATATGGCAATAACTTAATTGACATGGCAAGTTCATGTGGAAATTCATTACTCTATCTTTGTTTTATCAATAAGCCCTAATTTGAAAACAATTAGGGCTCTCCCCCAAGGATATAAGGGACTCTAATTCTCCTTCGTCTTCCTCTTCATTGAGCACTCTCCTTCATCGTCGTCTTCGTTTTTGTAATTAGGCATCAGAATTCTTTCGAGCACACTATTCTTGATTGAGCATGCTCTTTTAACATTGGTAATCTTCTCATCTATGATTTTTTTCCTTGCACACTCCATCACTAGTATTCTTCTCGTCTATGACTTTTTTCCTTTGTTTGTTTGTCAAACTCGTTTGGCTGGGCGTGAAAGATCCCAAGCAATTGTCTATGAGAGTTCATTTTTTTTTGTCTTGTTGTCAAACTCGAATAATCCCAAGTAGCTTGTCTGTCAAAGTTGATCTTCTCAACTCATTTATCAAACCTGATCTTCCTATCTTTGCTAGTTATCTGTGAGAGGTTTTTACAATTGCACTTAACCTGGGCGGAGTTATGGAGTTTGGTGACATAATAAAGTACATAGGCCGTGTGTAGAATATCTCCCCTAGTTGTAAGTCAAAGGTAGTGAACTATAATGCTATTGTTAAGGATGTTATTGGTCTAGGATACACAGTTCAAAAGTTATGGCATCGAATTCTTGGGTATTCCTTGAGAGATGGTGTTGTGCAATTTTTTTGGTGATGATCAAGTGCTAGAATTGGTGGATCTAGGATCAAGTTTTGGTGTTATTGAAGTATATATTGAAGGAGCTACTCTTGATGTAGTTATACTAGTGGTAGTAATATTGATGAGGATGATCGCGAGAGTGATGATAGTGCTAGTAATAGTGAATCAAAGCAAGATCATGGTACATTATCAAGTGATGATGACTACATTCTCGGTAGTGTTAGCAAGGATTTCTTTCTTGCGAGGTGAATAAGAAGACGGACTGATGCTATTGCTGCTTTTGATATAGTTGATGTTTACATTCCTAAAAAATGAGGATGAGCGAAATTGATGGAGACACTTATCTAGAGAAGGAGATGGAAATTTGAGCCGTCCTAATTTTGGTGGATATGAAAAAGTCAATGACCAAAGAAGACCCAAAACCATAAGATATGACCGCAAATGTGATGATAAAGAAACACAATTTAAAGTAAGGATGTGATTTCCCTCACATGCCTAATTCAAGAAAGCTTTGCAATTTTACACAATCATAAACGGATTTAACATTGGATGGAAGAAGAGTGAAGCGAAAATGATGGATAGTAGTTTTATGAGTAACTGTGAATATAGAGTTTTTGGTAGTTGGATTCATAGTAAGAAGACTTTAATCATCAAGACTGATGGACATGAACATACTTGCCTAGGAGGATGAGAAATAAGAATGCTATTAATGTATGGCTTGTGGAGTAGTTCTTACCTAAAATTAAAGCTAACTTGAGCTATACAGCATCACAAAGGCAAACAGATGCAATGGAGATGTGGACATTGACACTGAATAAGAGGATTTGTTACAGAGCCATTGCTAGAGCTATTGAGATAATCAGATGTCCATTTATCGAGGAATACAAGTTGCTACCTTCTTATAAGGCTGAATTGATTTGATGTAGTCAAAATAGCACATTTGACCTAGAAGTTGGATGACATAATACATTCGAGAGTATTGAAAGAGGGCATTTTGGTGGGCTGTAGATGAGTAATTGGATTGGATGGATGCTTTATTGAGACTTTAATCAAAGGGATGTGCTTTGTGCTAGTAGCAGAGTTGTAAACAACCAAATGTTTTCAATTGCATGGGTTATGGTTGAAGCTGAGTCTAAAAAATCTTGGACTTGGTTCCTCGAGCTATTGCTGAAAGACTTCAAAGTGCAGTAAGGTCTTGGTTGAACTTTCATGAGTAACCAATAAAAGGTAAGATTGTGCACAAGCTTTACTAATAGAAATATTTTGTTGTTAAAAGACTGACTTATTTGCTTGTCCAACAACATGTTGTAGGGTCTTCTTAATGCAGTTCTTAAACTCTCCTGATGAGCAAAGCAGATGAATTGTACTCATTAGACAAGGGAGAAATATTTAGGAATTAGGAATTGGTGTTGGAGAGCTGCATAGTCAACATATGAGGTCAATTTCAACATAACCGCAAAAGAAATGAAGGAAGGGTCTATTCGTGCATATGAAGACTCCATAAGATAGGTCTTGAACACTTTTGCAAAGCATTTATCAAATGTGGACAAAACTACAATGCTATCAACAATAATTTGAGCAAGACATTCAACACACATACACACATATATGCAAAGAAAGGGAATGTCCCTTTGTTGATATGTTAGAGGGCATAAAAAAAATTACTTATGGCTAAAATGTATGAGAAAAGCCAATTAGTGGTGAGTTCAAGAGATGAGATTTGTCCAAGAATCAAATTGAAGATTGACGAGGAAGAAATGAAGTCTAGGTTTTGCATTCCAAAGCTTCCATATTCGAAGTAAAAGTAAATGATGACATGTTTATGGTTGATCTGAATAAGAAAAAAAAGAAGAAAAAAAAAGTAAAGAATGAAAAAGACAAGAAAGAAAAATTATTAAAATATTGAAAAGTTAAAATATTATTAAAAATTGTCAGTGTTAGTGTCGGTCGTGTCACGTAGAACGATTGGCATCCGCATTAGCGATTTTCTGCCAAAATTGACCTGATAGACTCAATTCGCAAAACGTGAAAAAGTTTAGAACTCAATTTGCACAATTATAAGGCTTAGGATTGAATTGATAAAAGTGCAATTAAGTTTGTGACGTTTTGGACTCAATTCTCTCATGACCTTCGAACCTAATATCTCATATTATTTTATCATTTTAATTTACATAGGCGAATGGGTGAGGCTTATCAGAAGAACAATTAGTGAAGTTGTGAAGATGATGAGTAAGGTATGATGACATGGAGCTAATACTGGTGCTTGGAGCTGCCTATATGGAGAGGTATTTAAGAGTGCGCTCATTTTGTAAAAAATGAGTCAAAAAATAATTAAATTATATTGCTTACAAAAATAATTTAATTAAAAAAATTTCTGTCGCCTACAAAATAATTAGACATAGATTGTTATCGATAATGAAAATATTTTCTGTTAGCTAGTTTTTCTAAATAATATAAGAAATCAATTTTTGAAAAATATTTTTCAAATATTTAATTTTACGCAAAACAAATGTACCCCAAATCATTCGTAAAAAAAAATTATTAATTAACAAGTTTTTTTTTCCCCGTGGATTGAAAACGTCTTGCGTGAGCACTTCAAAAAGAGTGTGGTTGTATCAAAGTTTGATTAAGGAGGAGGAGGTAAGAGATTATGTAGTGGCAAATGCACAATAAGGGGGTGCATGATAACCAAAATTTATATTCCAGAAATAATTTTTCTATTCCAGACTTGTTTTCGGAATAGAAACCTATTTGATAAACCTACTTAGTTTTTATTTCGGAATAGATTTCTATTCAGAAATTGATTTGGAAAAGAAATCAAAAATATAAATTTTCTACTTCTCATTTCTGGAAGAGAAATCACAAATAATTTCTCACACTAAACCCTAATTTCGATGAGTCCTCCCTCATCTCCTCTACGTCTCGGCCTCCTCCTCCTCCTCCTCCTCCTCCTCCTCCTCATCCGCCTCTCCTCATTTTATTAAAAATAAAAAAAAATATATTCATTTTATTCATTTAAAAATAAAAATAAATTTACTAAAATTTTATTAAATTTTTATTTACCATTTTATTTTTATTTTATTAAAAATAAATTTATTAAATTTATTAAAATAATTTATTTATGATAAATAAAAATAAATTTATTTTTATTTTTGACGTGAGTGTTTTGCCAAACAAATTTATTTTTATTCATTTTAAAATAAATTTATTTGTAAAATAAAATAAAATGAAATAGAATAAATAAAATAAATTTATTTTTAAGGATATTTTTCTTGTAAAATAAAATGATATTTTTTTATGATTTATTTTATTTTATTTTATTTTATTCTTCATTTTTTTTGTTACTAAATCAGTTTTATTTTTATTTTTTATATTAAAAGTCGTCAGTCGTCGCCGCCGCCGTCCGAAAGAAAGAAATTTTGTGTCGTTATCAAACGAATTTCTATTTTTAGAGTAGAAATTTTTTGTCGTTATCAAACGGTTATTTTTGCTTAGAAACTCTTCTAGAAATAGAAATAGAAAAATCTATTTCTGTTCCAAAAACTATTTCTGGAACAGAATGGTTATCATGCGTGCCCTCAGTGGCCATGTTACATTGAACTTCATAAAAGAAATGGGTACACCCATAGTGATGCTTCTTTGTAGTCCATTGCGGACTCTTCGGAAAGTCATCTACAACATCAGCTTTGCCCACTTGTGTTTGCACTCCATCCGCGCCAGCCACAAATAGAGTTTTCATGGACAGCTGCGTGTCTGTACATTGGTGGGAGTGCATTTGACATTTTACGATGACTCCAAAGCAAATCTCACAAAGGCTTTGATAATTTCATAATATTATCTCTAGTCGCTCTCCATAGTTTCGTGTCGCAATTATATGTCGCGCAAGACTTCCACAACATCTTGTTAGCACAAATCAATGTCACCTTCGATAAATCAAACCTTACAAGATTTTTCATCTAGTGTCGCGGACAGTGGGGCATATCTATTGTGATTGATGCGACCGCAACTTTTGGGCCTTTCCTCCTTTTTTTGGACTCCCACGGGTCTTTCACACCACCTAACATTTCCACATACTTTATCTTCTGACTTTTAAATTCCATTTCCTCTAGTCGCAGCTAAAAAGGAATCAACAACTCCAAGGGCAGCGACGGGTAACGTCTAGCTCACGAATGAGAGGAGGGATGTCATATTTAAAATGACTACAATCGGAGAACCAGATGTATATGTAAAATGCTCGCTCCCATCTCCCTCTCTCAAATGACTGCTCAGAGCCAATACAATTGGCGCTAATTCTAGGATGGGCCAATTCTCATACTGAAATCAGTAACCACACACAAATAACCAATTCCACTAATTAGGAATCATGAACTGCCCACTAGTTCCTGATCCCAAATGGGAACTGGACGTTTCCCAAGAGGGTCCGTGAAACCAGTCTTGTTTCAATGAAAGTGACGTTGCAAGATGGTAGGCTCTCATCTTCAGCATTTGCAAGAGGTGCACCCTAAAATCAGCAAGGCTAAGGCAAGGCCTAGCAAGGCCGAGCCTCTCTTATGGCTAGGCGAGCTCACCTAGCCACCGACGAGGCTCAACCTCGCCTAGCCAACCAACACCGGCCTCCCCTTAGTCTAGCGAGGCCGAATCTCACGGCGGCTGGTAGTAAGGTTGAGCCTCGCATTGGCTAGGTGAGGCTTTGGGGAGGCTCTGGCGAGCTTGCCAGACCTTGCCTAACCAGTTGCCAGCCATCATCGTGGCCGGCAACCATCAATGAAGATGAAGAAGATAAAAGAAGAAAATAAAAAGAAGAAAAATTGACTTTATTATGGAATTGTTCTCGGAAATAAAGAAGCAATTTTTTTTTCCTACTTTTCGATTCTGTTTCAAATCTATTCCCGAAAGTAAAAAAAGTTACCAAAACTAATTACGTTATTTATTTGTTCCGAGAAATAAAACAATAGAATCAGTTACTATTTGGCCAGTTACAGACTCTAAGGGGGTGCATGATAACCAAAATTTCTATTCCAGAAATAATTTTTCTATTCCAGACTTGTTTCTGGAATAGAAACCTGTTTGATAAACCTACTCAATTTTTCTATTTCTGGAATAGATTTCTATTCCAGAAATTGATTTGGAAGAGAAATCAGAAATATAAATTTTCTACTTCTGATTTCTGGAAGAGAAATCAGAAATAATTTCTCCCACTAAACCCTAATTTCGGTGAGTCCTCCCTCATCTCCTCTACGTCTCTGCCTCCTCCTCCTCCTCCTCCTCCTCATCATCCGCCTCTCCTCATTTTATCAAAAATAAAAATAAAAATATTCATTTTATTCATTTAAAAATAAAATAAAAATGTACTAAAATTTTATTAAATTTTTATTTACCATTTTATTTTTAGTTTATTAAAAATAAATTTATTAAAATTATTAAAATAATTTATTTATGATAAATAAAAATAAATTATTGTTATTAAAAATAAATTTAGTATATTTATTTTTATTTTTGCCGTGAGTGTTTTGCCAAACAAATTTATTTTTATTCATTTTAAAATAAATTTATTTTTAAGGATATTTTTATTGTAAAATAAAATGATATTTTTTATGAATTATTTTATTTTATTTTATTCTTCATTTTTTTTGTTACTAACTCAGTTTTATTTTTATTTTTTTATATTAAAGGTCGTCAGTCGTCGCCACCGCCGTCCGAAAAGAAGAAATTTTGTGTCGTTATCAAACGAATTTCTATTTTTAGAGTAGAAACTTTTTGTCGTTATCAAACGGTTATTTTTTTCTTAGAAACTCTTCTAGAAATATAAATAGAAAAATCAATTTCTATTCCAAAACTATTTATGGAATGGATAGAATAGTTGTAAATGCGCCCTCAGTGGCCATGTTACATTGAACTTCATAAAAGAAATGGGTACACCCACAATGATGCTTCTTTGCAGTCCATTGCGGACTCTTCCGAAAGTCATCTACAACATCAGCTTTGCCCACTTGTGTTTGCACTCCATCCGCGCCAGCCACAAATAGAGTTTTCATGGACAGCCGTGTGTCTGTACGTTGGTGGGAGTGCATTCGACATTTTACGATGACTCCAAAGCAAATCTCACAAAGGCATTGATAATTTCATAATATTATCTCTAGTCGCTCTCCATAGTTTCGTGTCGCAATTATATGTCGCGCGAGACTTCCACAACATCTTGTTAGCACAAATCAATGTCACCTTCGATAAATCAAACCTTACAAGATTTTTCATCTAGTGTCGCGGACAGTGGGGCATATCTATTGTGATTGATGCGACCGCAACTTTTGGGCCTTTCCTCCTTTTTTTGGACTCCCACGGGTCTTTCACGCCACCTAACATTTCCACATACTTTATCTTCTGACTTTTAAATTCCATTTCCTCTAGTCGCAGCTAAAAAGGAATCAACAACTCCAAGGGCAGCGACGGGTAACGTCTAGCTCACGAATGAGAGGAGGGATGTCATATTTAAAATGACTACAATCGGAGAACCAGATGTATATGTAAAATGCTCGCTCCCATCTCCCTCTCTCAAATGACTGCTCGGAGCCATACTGAAATCGGTAACCACACACAAATAACCAATTCCACTAATTAGGAATCATGAACCGCCCACTAGTTCCTGATCCCAAATGGGAACTGGATGTTTCCCAAGAGGGTCCGTGAAACCAGTCTTGTTTCAATGAAAGTGACGTTGCAAGATGGTAGGCTCTCATCTTCAGCATTTGCAAGAGGTGCTCCCTAAAATGAGCAAGGCTAAGGCGAGGCCTAGCAAGGCTGAGCCTCTCTTATGGCTAGGCGAGCTCACCTAGCCACCGGCGAGGCTCAACCTTGCCTAGCCAGCCAACACCGGCCTCCCCTTAGTCTAGCGAGGCCGAATCTCACGGCGACTGGCAGTAAGGTTGAACCTCGCATTGGCTAGGTGAGGCTTTGGGGAGGCTCCGGCGAGCTTGCCAGACCTTGCTTAGCCAGTCGCCAGCCATTGTCGTGGCCGGCGACCATCAATGAAGAAAAAGAAGATAAAAGAAGAAAATAAAAAGAAGAAAAATTGACTTTATCATGGAATTGTTCTCGGAAATAAAGAAGCAACTTTTTTTCCTACTTTTTGATTCTCGTTCCAAATCTATTCCGAAAGTAAAGAAGTTACCAAACTAATTATGTTATTTCTTTGTTCCGAAAAATAAAAGAATAGAATCAGTTACTATTTGGCCAGTTACAGACTCTAACAGTGGCCATGTTACATTGAACTTCATAAAAGAAATGGGTACACCCACAATGATGCTTCTTTGCAGTCCATTGCGGACTCTTCCAAAAGTCATCTACAACATCAGCTTTGCCCACTTGTGTTTGCACTCTATCCGCGCCAGCCACAAATAGAGTTTTCATGGACAGCTGCGTGTCTGTACGTTGGTGGGAGTGCATTCGACATTTTACGATGACTCCAAAGCAAATCTCACAAAGGCATTGATAATTTCATAATATTATCTCTAGTCGCTCTCCATAGTTTCGTGTCGCAATTATATGTCGCGCGAGACTTCCACAACATCTTGTTAGCACAAATCAATGTCGCCTTCGATAAATCAAACCTTACAAGATTTTTCATCTAGTGTCGCGGACAGTGGGGCATATCTATTGTGATTGATGCGACCGCAACTTTTGGGCCTTTTCTCCTTTTTTTGGACTCCCACGGGTCTTTCACGCCACCTAACATTTCCACATACTTTATCTTCTGACTTTTAAATTCCATTTTCTCTAGTCGCAGCTAAAAAGGAATCAACAACTCCAAGGGCAGCGACGGGTAACGTCTAGCTCACGAATGAGAGGAGGGATGTCATATTTAAAATGACTACAATCGGAGAACCAGATGTATATGTAAAATGCTCGCTCCCATCTCCCTCTCTCAAATGACTGCTCGGAGCCATACTGAAATCGGTAACCACACACAAATAACCAATTCCACTAATTAGGAATCATGAACCGCCCACTAGTTCCTGTTCCCATAAAGGGTCCGTGAAACCAGTCTTGTTTCAATGAAAGTGACGTTGCAAGATGGTAGGCTCTCATCTTCAGCATTTGCAAGAGGTGCTCCCTAAAATCAGCAAGGCTAAGGCGAGCTCACCTAGCCACCGGCGAGGCTCAACCTCGCCTAGCCAGCCAACACCGGCCTCCCCTTAGTCTAGCGAGGCCGAATCTCACGGCGACTGGCAGTAAGGTTGAGCCTCGCATTGGCTAGGTGAGGCTTTGGGGAGGCTCCGGCGAGCTTGCCAAACCTTGCCTAGCCAGTCGCCCGCCATCGTCGTGGCCGGCAACCATCAATGAAGAAGAAGAAGATAAAAGAAGAAAATAAAAAGAAGAAAAATTGACTTTATTATGGAATTGTTCTCGAAAATAAAGAAGCAATTTTTTTCTTACTTTTTGATTTTGTTCCAAATCTAATGCGGAAAGCAAAAGAAGCTACTGAACTAATTTATGTTATTTCTTTGTTCCGAGAAATAAAAGAATAGAATCAGTTACTATGGGGTACATGATAACCAAAATTTCTGTTCCAGAAATAATTTTTCTATTCCAGACTTGTTTTTGGAATAGAAACATGTTTGATAAACCTACTCAGTTTTTCTATTTCTAGAATAAATTTCTATTCCAGAAATTGATTTGGAAGAGAAACCAAAAGTAGAAATTTTCTATTTCTGATTTCTAGAAAAGAAATCAGAAATAATTTCTTCCACTAAACTCTAATTTCGGTGAGTCCTCTCTCATCTCCTCTGCATATCTGCCTCCTCCTCCTCTTCCTCCTCCTCCGCCTCACCTCATTTTATTAAAAAATAAAAAATATATATTCATTTTATTCATTTAAAAATAAAAATAAATTTATTAAAAATAAATAAATTATTTTATTTATCATTTTATTTTTATTTTAATAAAGATAAATTTATTAAATGTATTAAAAATATTTTATTTATGATAAATAAAAATAAATTTATTTTTATTTGCCTTGAGTGTTTTGCCAAATAAATTTATTTTTATTTTTAATTTTTATTCATTTTAAAATAAATTTATTCGTAAAATAAAATAAAATAAAATAAATAAAATAAATTTATTTTTAAGTTATTTTATTTTATTCTTTATTTTTTGTTACTAAATCATTTTTATTTTTTATATTAAAGGTCGTCGCTCGTCAAATGCCAGCTGTCAGAAAAGAAGAAATTTTGTGTTGTTATCAAACAATTTTATTTTTAGAAGTAGAAATTTTGTGTCGTTATTAAACGGTTATTTTTGTTTAGAAAATTTTTAGAAATAGATCAAAAACTATTTTTGAAATAGAATGGTTGTTATGCGTCTTAAGTTGGCCCATGGAATCGTGGATCTACTCCATGACTCGAGAGAAAGTAAGTCAATGCGTCATGATTCAAAATCAAGGGCCCCACCTACAACGGCTCAAGCGATCCTACCTAAGAAATTTGAGCCAAAAGATGTGGGCCCCAACTCCAGGAAAAAGGTGCTCACAAAAGGACGTAAGCTCCCCGCTGTCCTTCAATCATTACTTCAAGAAAAGGACTATAGTGTCCTTCGTCCTTCCCATGTCATATTAGATTGCAAATTATACTCATTATCAACACATAAACTAATCAATTATAAATATGGATAATATCTATAATTGTCACCCACCTATAGAGAGAAGGGATGGAGCAAAACCACCACTATCTAAAGAAGAAAATTATGACATGCATTGCTACACAATCGAGATGACATATTTCGATTGTTAAAGCATCCCATATGATATTGTCGCATTTGAGTAATGTTAGATATATGAGAATTAATCTACAAAATTCATGGTAAATTCAATTAATAGAGGATTTCTCCATTAATTACGATCACCCCAATACATGAATTAAGAAATTTTCTTTATTTATTGACCAATTGTTTTATGTGTTATGGTCATAGGATATAAATACTATCTAAAATAACTTATCAACAAGGCGAGGAAAAAAGTATTTTATGCATGAATTATATAAAAATGTAAAGAAAAACTTTTCGAATTTAATTCTTGATTTGTCCTGCGATAAAGCGGTTTCAATCCCCCAGATCAAGTACAAACAATTTAAAAAAAAAAAACACAGGTCCAAATCATTTGGTAGTTGGACCGTCTCAATCGATTTTACGGTCCCATCTTATCAATTGAACTGGGGCATCCTCTTTACTTGCCTCACATGCGCATTATCGGCATCGAGATAAGGAAATTCAAAAACCTAAAAAGCGCGATTGACGAATGGGTGGACACAGGCGCGAAAACATCATCCAGAAGTGGGACCCAATTCCTCGTCTTTGCTTCGGCTGGGCCTATAACATTGACGAGGGAGGCTTCCTCCTGCGTTCCTTCACAGTGTGCGTGTCCGAATAGTTTGTGTTTGCTGTACTAATCGCGACCCCGCAGGACCCACTTTCTCTATATCACTCCTTAGTCCAAAGTCCAACGCACCCATTTTCTCTTCATTCTTGGCAGCGAACTCGAATCGATTTAGTGCAAGGTTATGCATCCAAAGATAAAAATAATGGGAATTATCTAGTGTAGCTCACGGTGTTAAAGAGAAGGCTTCTATGCAAAGGCAAAACCATCGAAGGCGAAGTGATTAATTAATTAGTTGAACAAAAGCTCTTTCAAGAAGGAAAGAAGTTAATATTCTCTCTTATTTTGGAGCAAAGAAAAATACGCAAATATAGGAGGGGAAATATTGCATCTGTGCAATCAAATATCTTATTTGTCGGTGTTTAATTTGGTCCCGGGGCGGTAGTGGTGTGGGCTTACTTCGTTCGTAATGTAATTAGTGAATTGAAGAGGAACATCTGGAACTAGCGTGCCAAGAAGGTCAGGTATTTTTTTCAACCCCATCTTCAAGTCTCACCCACCTGAGGCCTGCCATTCAAAGTCTACGAAGGACCACACGTCTTTCCGGTTCATAGCATATTAGTTGCATTATGCACATTCATCTTCCGTTCAGTTCAACCGGTTCTCTATATACTTGAAAGGGGCCACATTGAGTAAATACAATATTTTGGTGAAAAGAGAAAGAATCCAAAGAAATTAACTCACTTGATAGCTTGTAAAAGAGAGGATAGATGGGCATAGTGATATCTAATACTATGCTATCCTTTTAATGCTATTTTTAAGGGGAGTGAGGCATTATCACCGATTCCTATATGCAAAATAATACTATATTTGACTATCTATTTTTCACATCAGTAAGTAATTAAAGTATTCCGATTTATGAAAATCTAATTAAAAGGACAGGCGGGGCAAAATACAAGCCCAACCATTCCGTGTGATGTAAACGGGGTGGACTATATGTACATGTGCTTCACGGTGAGATTCGACATATGAAAAGCCAGTCCAATAATTGTACCTTGTATGGGTAAGGTGGGGCAATGTTGTTTATCACGCTTGTACATCATCAATATGATGACGTGACGTCATAAGGGCTAGAATATTATAAGCTCGTTTTGAATTGGCCATTTTGGAAAGATACTCTCCTTTGTTCCAATATCGCTAGACATTAATGGCGCGTTTGGTAATGTTTTAGTCCAGGAAATAATTTTTGAATAGAAATATATTTTTTTGTTTATGTTAAAGAACAATTTACAGTATAAGAATGTCTTGTAGAATCGCAAAAAAATTCTATTTAGGAATAGAAATTTGTTTGGTAAACTTTGTATAATTTTATTATTTCTTTTAATTTTTCAATATTTTTATTATATTTTTTTTTTTTTCTTTTTTTTTCCTTCTTTCTCTTCGTGGCTGGCTGCCGCCGTTCGGCCATGTTGGCAACCAGCGACTGGTTGGGCGAGCTCACCGGAGCCTCGCCGATGGCCTCGGTAGCTAGGCGAGGCTCTATTTTGTAACTCACCTTAAAAAAGTGATTAAAGGAAAGGGGTGGATAAAAAACATGATTCTTTAAAACAATCTCGTATGCATGGATACACAATCGAGATATTCATCCTGCATGATGTCATCACATTCAAGTAATTCTAGATAAGTCAAAATTGGTCCACAAAATTTATGGCAAACTCAGTAAACAGAGCATTTCTCCATTAATTACAATGAACATGTTTCCCGTTCTTTATTGACCATCTTTTTTACATGCTACTGTCATATGATATTAAGTACTATGTGAAAAAAACTTCTCGACATAGCAAGGAAGAAAGTATTTCATGCATGAATTATATGAACACCTAAAGAAAATCTTTGCGAATTTAATTCTTGATTTGTGCTTCGATTAAGCAGTTAATAAAGGTGCAATCCCCCACACAGATCAAGTACAAACGATTTTTGGAACCAAAAAAAAAAAAACACGAACAAATCATTTGGGTATTTGGACCGTCTCAATCGATTTTACGCTAGCTCCTCGTTAATGGAACGGACATCATCTACACCCGCCTCGCATGCGCATTCCCGGCGGAGATAGAAGGAAATTTAGGAACGTAGAAAGCGTGATTGACGATGGGTGGACACGTGTGCACAAGTGGGACCCATTTCCTCTTGTCTTTGCTTTGGTTCTGCCTATAACATTGACAGAGGAGGAGCCGTGTCTGCGCTCCACCTCCTTCAAGGCCAGGCCTTTCCCCTCCGATCCGTCCAGCTTCCCCAAGGGTTTTCCAGTGAGGCGGGAAGATGTTCGGAAGAGTGCCGAAGAAGAGCGATAACACCAAGTACTACGATGTCCTCGGGGTCTCCAAGAACGAGGTTTCGCACTCTCTTTTATCTAAGTGGGCCCCGCATGCTCATAATTTACTTCACTTTTTGCCCCAAAGTCCAAAACGGCTGTCTTATCTTCTCTTCGTTCTTGGCTGCGAAATCGAATTGATCTAGTGCAAGCTTGTACGTCCAAGGGGAATATAATGGGAATTAGCTGGTGGAGCTTAAATATAAAAGAAGACGAAGAAGAACAAGGGAAATCATCTAAGGCAAAGCAACTAATTAATTAAGCAAAAAATTATATTTATATATCACACACACTTATAGTCTATTCCATTTAGCCCGTTTTACATATATTTGAAAGACACCGAGCTAAGGTGCGTCCATACACACGTGCTGGTGAAAGAGAAGAAACCTAAAGAGATTAAAATTCACGCAATAAAGTCTATGAAATAGAGGTCAGATGTGTATAGGTATATCTAATTTTCATGCTATCCTTTTAACACTGTTCTAAGGGGGATTTGTATGCAAATTGCTGCTATATTCGACTATCTATTTCTCCCATTAATAAAGAAATCATTCTGGCCTATGAGAATCTAATTAAAAGGCTGAGCGGGGCAAAACGAAAACATCAAACATTTCTATGTGATGCAAAGATGTAGACTATGTGGTCAGTGTTTCACGTGGTGCATTAGGTGTCGGATTCCTTTTGGGCAGATGAAAAGCCAGTCCCATTATTGTACCTTGTATGGCCACTGGGGCGCTTTTTGTCTATGGACCCGTTTGATTCGGCTTAATTCCAAAACGCTAGACTGTTCGGTAAACTAAGTGTTTTAGGGAAATATAAGACTATTTGATAAACATATATTTAAAAAACCCTTTAGTGTAACCAAATTAAGTTTTTTTGGTTTTAGTATTTTTACAATTGCTAAAAAAAACAATGACTATATAACATTTTACATTTTCATGTTGAGAGTAATATAAATGATATATATATATTAGTAAATTTATTTAAAAATTATACTAAAAGAATTTGATTATAGATTAGATGCAAAGCTAAACTTTTGGCCTAGGGTTCTTTTAGGTTTGTTTTCAACCTTGAATATTTTTTAAAATTATTATAGTATTAATCATCTTCGTTAATTAATGATCATTCTAGTGTATTGATAAAAAGTTGGGCTATGCTTGTCAAAAGATAAAAATGACAAAAAAAAAGGCGAACCCAACATTTGCAAAGAGTTTTTATAATTTTTTTTAAAATATAAAAATAAAATCCAACGAAACTCCGTCGTCGATCAACGGCGGTTGGGGTGTGGGGAAGATTATCGGTTTAAAAAAAAAAGAAAAAAAAAAGTCAACGGATGAATAGTAGGAGTGGACTTACATTTCCGAAATGCTGAAAGTCCAAAGCAGGTCTCCACCTACTTTGGGCTTTCAAAGCATTTCAAATGCCAACATTTGGACAATGACACTTCCAAACGCTAAACCAAACACCTAAATTTTTTTTTTCCTAATAGCCAAACTTTGAAGGCTCTGAAAGGCTGAAAGTCCAAACAAAATCACGGTTTGAATCAAACATAATGCCTAGAATATCTTAAAGCTCCTTTTGGTTTCAATATTAGTGGCATGAAACATGGTAATCAATAATGCCTAGAATATCTTAAAGCTCCTTTTGAATCTCAATGTCAATATTAGTGGCCGTTTAGAAACATAGTAATCAACTATTGGACTGGAGCATGAATATTTTCTCTGGAAGGAAGAGTCTCTCCTCTGTTACTGAACCTGTAGCCATTATTAAAGTAGCAATTCTTTGTTGTATTTAATTTTTACTGTTGCTTAGAGCATCAAGAAACCCATTTAAGGCGAAGGCAGAGAAACACAGACCGATTCTTCAGAAGAAATGGCTGCTGTTCGCAGTAAGGAGCTTTTCTTGAGTTGGTATTTACTCATTCTCAAGCTCCGAGAAACTGTGGAGTCTCGAGTCCCCAAAAAATCAACCTATGGGGGCGAGATCGTCCCCGACCAAAAGCTGAGGCCTCCCGAGTCCGAGTGGGTCATCTCCATCGACGAGAAGCTCTCCATCCAAGAGAAGCTCACGCGAGGTCGCCAGGACAACGTGCCAAGCTCGTGGGCAAATCTCTCCATTTACCGGATCCCACGCCATCTCAAGCATGGCGAGGACAAGGCCTGGGTCCCCCAGATCGTCTCCCTCGGCCCGTACCACCACGGTGACGAGCACCTCCGCCATATGGAGCGGCACAAGTGGCGTTGCCTCCACCGCATCCTTGAGCGCTCCGGTCAGGGGATAGGTTTCTATCTAGACTCGGTGAAGAAGGTCGAACGAAGAGCTCGCGCCTGCTACGAGGGAAGGATATCCATGAGCCGCGATGAGTTCGTGGACATGATGATTCTTGACGGGTGCTTTGTGATCGAGATGTTCCAAGGATTCGCTGAGGGTTTCGAGAAACTCGGTTACCTTCCCAATGACCCTGTCTTCTCAATGCGGGGTTCGATACTCCAGATCCAACGGGACATGATCATGCTTGAGAATCAGATCCCACTCTTCATACTCAACCGACTGCTTGATCTCCAGCTCGGCGACCCCAACCAGAAGGAGCGCGTGACAAAGCTGGCGCTCCACTTCTTCAGCCCTCTGATTGAGGTCCCTCTGCCTAAGGTCCCTGGGCCTAAGGTCGACAAGGCCAATGGGAGAGTGGAGATGGTGCACCTCAATGACAAGGTATCCAGCAAAAGACTGAAGTTCGACCCGTTATACAACCATGGGAAGGTCCATTGCCTCGAGGTGGTCCGGAGGAACCTCCTACACTTGGGCCTGAAGCGGCCCAAGACCAAGAAATGGCCGCACAGCCGGAAAGACCTCACTTTCCACTTGAGAAAATTCCAGGAAGCCGGGATCCAGATAAGGTGCAGATCTGCTGACAGTTGGGGTGACATCCAGTTCGAGAACAAGACCCTCGAGATCCCGCCCATTGAGATCCACGAAGGGACGAGGTCGCTCTTCCTTAACTTGATAGCCTTTGAGCAGTCTCACTTCAATTGCAGCAATTGCGTCACCTCGTACGTAATCTTCATGCGCAACTTGATCAACTCCCCAGAGGATGTCTTGTACCTCCGTGGTAAAAGGATCATCAAGCACTACCTTGGGAGCGACGCCGAGGTGGCTAATCTCTTCCAACCGCTTTGCCAGGAGGTGGCCTTCGACCGAAACGACAGTTATCTTTGTGAAATATATGAACGTCTGCTGGCATACTATCATGGATATGGATATTTAATTTCAAAAGCCAATGCTCCCCATTCCGATACTACGCTAAAATTCTTGTGGTCTATCTTGAGAGCCTTTCTCACCCGCAAGTGGAATGCCTGGGTAGCCATTCTCAAGATCAAGTACTTCGACAATCCTTGGTCAATCATTTCCTTAATTGCTGCTTTCATTTTACTTGTGCTTACTTTTATACAGGCCTTCTATGCAGTCCATGCCTACTATAGGCCGCGTTCTTGATTTCTCATGTAATGTTAATTATCTGATACGTAAATGTTGAACTGGATTATTAAATTATGTGGTGCAATATCTTTTGTTTTTTCTTGTATTCTTATTTTTATTTTTATTTTTATTTTTATTTTTATTTTTGGCTACTCCAATCCTCAGGTCAACCCTGTATAAAGGACTACAATTTCCCCTTCTCGCAATTAAAAAATATTAAATTGTGCCTTCGAAGTTCGGAATGACTTTGCGCAGCGCCACTACTGCTTGGGAGCTAATCTCGGGTCGTTCCTTGATTGTTTGGGAACTTTCTAAGGTGGAAAGTCTACCGTAAACCATTGTAGACCAACAATTAAAATTTGTCGATTCATTTACTCTTTTTGCTCTTTTCATGTCATCTCGACAGCAGAGTTGATGGTATGCTCTGCACCTTTCATAACAAAAAGTAATGGATCATAATTAAAGTCAAAAACATGGGAACATAGTTATCTCAAGTGCAGGGGACCTAAATGTTCAAAACAACAAACGACATTAGTGCAATAATGGTGAATTTAGATTTATCTAAAAATGAAATGTGTTGCCTTAATCGGTAATTCTCCCTAAAAAAATTAGCTTGATGACCAAGTGGTGCCTTAAGAGATTCAAACCTCTGACCCAAAACTGAGAAGAAACAATAATAACATCAACCTCAACTTTTCTTTCCTTTTTCTTTCTTATAAAAAAGGACTCAACTTTCCCATTTTGTGGTAAATAATAATTAAGAAATTGACTATTAGATCAGTCGAAAAGCTAACTTCATTCGTGTGAACTTACTATTGATTTTATACTCAATTTATATCTCAATTGATGCTGATGAGATGTTGAGAAGTGATTGGCGATTCAAGGAACATAGATGGTGAAATTATTTTAAAAGGAGTTGATAACAATACTTAATAGATTCAACACAAATTATTATTCTTTAATTCATAGGGGTGGTCCATACGAGCTACTTTGCCTAATTGATGATACTAACTTAAAGGTAATGAATAAAGATCAATGGTACATATGAAGCTCTTTTGAATTTAGCAAAATCTGACCTTTCTAGAAGCCATTTTCTAGAAAAATGTTAATATTGTCCGGTGTTTATCTAAAACTTGAAAGTGAACTAGAATTAATTTTTTATCATTCGAAATGAAAAATTCGATTTGACTAAATCGATTTCTCCTTATAGTCTTTTTAATAAATTATTTATTTTATTATTATTTATTTTTTAAAAATCGAATTTTATTTTTTTTTCTACTTTTTTATTTATTTCTTTTTTTTTTCTTTACCACCTTCTTCTTTTTTGGTCAGTTGTTGTTCACAGTAATAGCCAGCAATCAGCCAAAGATGAGCTCGAGCTTGAGCTCATTGCTTGGCAAACTAATGAGCTAGAGGCTTGCACTCGCTGATCGGTGAGCCAAAGGCTTGTGCTCATCGAGCTCACGAAGCGCGCTCATTTGGCTAGCAACAAATTCAAGGCCTCAAGCCTCACTAGACCGATGAGCCAAAGGCTCAAGCTTGCCTGAGGCAAATAACCTCGAGGCTCGCTTGTGACTGGTCATCGGTTGGCAATGGCCAAGAAAGAAGGAAAAATCAAAAAAGAAAGAAAGAAAAAGAGAGAATATAACATTTGAATTTTTTTAAAAAAGAAAAAAAAAAAGAAAGAAACAGGGGCTAGCAAAAGTATGAGATAAGAGAAAATAAGTGAAGAAAATACTTTCCCCTACTTGAAATGTAAAAAATCTTTTCCCATATTTTAGAAGACTTTTTTTTTCATTGATGGAAAATGTTTTCCTTAACTAGTTTATTTTCCATGAAACTAATATCGAAAAATCCGAAAAATGATTTCCGTGAAACAAACGGATCATTGATGTTGGAAAATCTCCTTTTGTCCAATTCCTTATAAAGTAGCAACTCAATGATTAAAATGCAAGAATGGCAAAGGCAGAGAAACACAGAAAAACTCTTCACCAAAAATAGTTGCTGTTTGCAACAAAGAGCTCTTGAGTTGGTATTTCATCACTATCAAGCTTAGAGAAATTATGGAATCTGAACTCCCCAAGAAATCAACCTCCAATGCATCCACAGAATTAATAGATCACCACCACCACCAAACAGCCTTAGGACCACCTGGTTCACAATCTACAGTGAAAACCATTTGAGGCTCTCCGGATCGTGGTCAAGAACAACTAGGGCAAAAACGTCTTTAATGATGAGCTGAGGCCACCTGAGTCTAAGTGGGTCATCTCCATCGGATCCTGCACCATCTCAAGGATGGTGAGGACAAGGCCTACATCACCCCGGTTGTCTCCCTCGGCTGGTACCACCACAGTAAGAAGTGCCTTTGCCAGAAGGACCGGCATAAGTGGTGCTGCCCCCACCACATCCTTAGGCGCACTGGTCATGAGATAAGCCTCTATCTAGACTCAGTGAAGGAGTCAAGGAAAGAGCTTGCGCTTGCTACAAGGGGGACGATATCCATTGAGCAACAACGAGCTCTTGGAGATGATTCTTGACGGGCGCTTTGTGATTGAACAATTCCAAGGAGTTGCCGAGGGGTTCAAGAAGCTATCCTCACATTGACCCTGTCTTCTCAAGGCAGGAATCCATATGTACACGATTGAGCAGGAAATGATCATGCTCGAGAGTCAGATCTCGCTTTTCATACTTGACCAGCTGCTCAGCCTCCAGCTCGGCAACCCCAACCAGAAGAGGCTCGTGGCTAAGCTGGTGCTCCGATTCTTCAATCCTCTAATGTCGATGGACGAGCCTTTGACCAAGCTTTAGCCACAACAGGCTGGAGTCTCTCAGCTACTCCAACCCCTTTGACCCATTATCAGACTAGGGCGAGCTCCATTGCCTCGAAGAGTTTTGGCAGAGCCTCCTCCACTTGGGCCAAAGCCAGAGCCAAGGGCGTGGATCAAAGTGACGGTTGCACTCCAACTGGATCACCAACAAGAGGCTGCAGCAGCTCATTTACTGTGCGACAGAGATTTGGTATGCTGTGATCAAACTCAGAAAGAGGAAGATAGACAGGTTCTGGGACATTCAGTTCAAGGACGGGATACTCCAGATCCCACGGCTTCTGATCCATGATGGGATGAGGTCACTCTACCTCAACTTGATAGCCTTTGAGCATTCTCACTTCGATTGCAACAACGACATCACCTCATATGTAATCTTCCATGATGGTTTTTGTAGGCTTTCTAAAAGATCTCTTTAAGATAGGTGGAGTATCAGGCAACACGCCAAAATAGTTTCTGAGCCAATCTTTTGCTGCGAGAAAGCTCCATCAGCTGGGATAAGACAAGCCTACTCGAGAACTATAGATAGATCATACTTGAAATATTTTCCCTCGGAAGGCTCGCACTCTCAGTTGAAGATGCTCTTTTTCCATCATAGTGCTGATAAAAAAGAAAGTAGAGTCAAAAGGCAAAATTAGTATACAAAGCAAAAAATTGGAGAAGCAGACATGCAGAGGAAAAAAGAAAAAAGAAAAAAAAGGTTTGGCATACCCATTTGCCGAAAGAAATTGGGACATATTTGCACTTGACTATAAGCATTATCTGTCTCCTCATTGTAAGTGTAAGCAACATGACCCAGTAGAAAGGAGTACTGGCCAGAAGACAGGTACATCAACCACGCTGAAGAACATCATTATGAAAGCAATCTCAAATGCCCATGTGATTTGTAACCTTCCATTGTGAGACAAGAAGAACATGTTCAATAAGTAACCATCCAATCTAAGCAGGAAGTCATTTTTAATATCCAGAAGCTCCCATAGGAACCAATGTAATCAATGGATTGATATTTGAATCTTCAAAAGCATAAGCATTTGACCCTTCTGTATGACAATCTCGATTTAGTGCGAGAAATTGATTGGTTTTGAATCAATTAAATGACAAGAATATTTGTCAGTCAAAGATTGTTTAAGAAAAAGGCTATGCATCTGAAAGGACGTAAAAAAGTAAACATATCATCACAGGGAGAGTGTGAGCTTCTCAATTCACTGCCATTAACTTTAAGTTATCAGTTTCAATCGCCCCGCATGAATAAACTCACGCATCTACGTGTAAATGGAAAGAAAGATCATATAGAGAAGCAGATCAAGAATGCTGTTATAGTAAAATCATATCAAAAAGGCATTTTTACATCACATAAAATCAGTCTCAAGTCAAGAACAAGCGACTGCTTTCGGATAACAAAATGCAAACACGAAACTAAGACAACATGATGCTTCCACACCATTCAACTTCTTCAGTCGCTAGATTTTGGATCTAGTCAGGAGACCTCGGGCGCCACTTTTTCACCCAAAGCCCAGCTAAAAGCATCACGTTCTTAAAACTTAATAAACACCAATTTCACCGGTCTCTCACAAATTCCAAATTATTCCATGTCCTCCAAGAAATCCAAGTTGAAGGCTAAAATCATCATGCCAATTGAATCCTTCCACTTGAAGTCAGAATACCCAGAAATCTTTCTCCTCCAAAATGCAGCAGATCAATTCCACCAAATCCAATCAATAGCAAATCGGAATGACCAATACCAAAGTGCCTCCTAAATCAACTTCCACTGAGAAAAACTAGGATCAGTCTTCAATTGAAAAGCATGACAAAACACTACCTAAACGTTAAAAACACAAAATTTACCAATCTCTCCCAAATTCAGTCTATACCTTCTGCCTCCCAAGTTATCCAAACCTGAAGGCACAAATCGTCAACTACAACGAGTCTTTCCACCCTCAAAATACCTCTAATTCAGAATACCGGGAACACACAATTCGATCTTTCACGCCAGAAATGACGCAGATCAAATCCACCAACTCCAATTGATAGCTAATTGCAATTACCAATCGAAAACTATAATGCGAACCAATCCCAACCGTCAACCTACCAACACTTGAACTGGGGAAGGCCGCGGACGAAGGGCCTGAACTCGTCGGAGCCTTGGGTGGGGAGGTACGAGCCGCCGCCTTCGGCGAGTTCTTGGAGCTCTGGGTCGAGTTGAGGGGAGAGGAAGCCGATGAGCGGGTTCAGCATGTAGATGCCCAGCACGGACGTCACGATGTAGAACGCCTTCACGAAGTAAGCCCGGACGAGGTACGCGCACGCCACCGCCTCGACATGGCCAGCAGGTGCTGGTACCGCTGCGAGATGGCAGATGTCCACCGCGGCGCGGCGGAGGCGGCGGTGGGCGTCAATGGCGATTTGAATGATTAATTGATGGGCTCGGGCCAGGCCCTTAGAGATCGGGCCTAATTTTTTGCCCACGCTTGCCCAATATAGGCCCGTTTGGTTCGGCTTTTGGGGAACGTATTTGTCAAAATGCAAATACCTTTGGCTGAATGAGATTTTCCGAAATGCAAATATCGCTTGGTAAAATTTGCATTAAGATACAACTTTGGCCAAAATACCATTTAGTAAAATTTACATCTATAAAATACTTTTATTAAATTAATCAACCATTTCGGTCTTGATTCCTATTTTTGGGAACTGATCACCCCTAAGTGTAACTCGGAAATCCCTTCAACAGTGCATCAACGGTTTATTAATCTTGGAACTGAAAAATCAAATTCTTTAAATGCAGGGTACCCACAAATAAGGAACCTTTAGCACAATTTACCTACTGATAAGTTCACACCCCTCCATATTAGATTAGCATGGAGAAACCACTGGGACTTACTCGGTGATGTTACATTAAGCGAAGATCAAGGGCACTGTCACAGCTACACACAAGGCGAGAACAACTCTTGAACCAATCTCCGCCGCATTTTCCGACACATTCATGAGAAACGACTTGGCTCAGTCAATCAACTCGGAGTAGATAGCCTCAACTAATTCAGTGGAGTCGGAGACCTCAAGGAGGGTACTTGTGGAGAGGTCGAAGTCTAAAGGTGCGTTTGATTCAATGTTCCCTCAAAAGCCTCTTAGAGAAATGCTTTGGTGTTTTGCCAACCCATCTCAAGTGACTTTTTGCCAAATGTTAGCATTGGGACATGACTAACATAGAGTTTTTAGCATTTGGCCAAATGCTGAAATTAAATTTATTTGTTCCAAAATTACCATCACCATTTTTTATATTTTTCCAATTTTATGCATGTTATTGTTCATCTTTTCTTAAGCAAGGGCGGCCAATGAGGGTGGCTGACGAGGGTTGATCAAGCAGGCAAAGGGTCAGCGAGAGGCTAGCAAGGTGCTAGTGAAGTCGTGGGAGGGCTACCTAGGTTGCGTGACCACGGCGACAAGACCTAAGGTCGCACAACAGTGGCCTTAGTCCTTAGCTGGAGGGTTTTTATTTGTTATTTAAAAAAAAATTAGACCCAAAAGCCCTTTGCAAAAAAATATATATTTGCTAAACACTATTTAGGATAAAGTAGCTTTATAAAGGATTTTTTTTTACCAAATGCAATTTGCATTTCCTTAGTAGGCTTTAGATCAAAAGTATTTGCATTTTTCCAAGGTTCATTTGCAAAGCCAAACCAAACATATCCTAAGATGGAAGGCATCGGAGTTCAGCAGAGCTACGTGATACTCGTTGGCCTCAATGGAAAGGAGAAGGTCAGGGATAAGGGCGTGGAGACGGTGGTTTGGAACGGAAGGTAGAGATGGATTTTGAGGAGGAGGAGCGAGTGTCACAACCAAATTTTTGGTGTGAATCACCTAGGTTTTGGCTAATGGATTTTTAAGCCTAGACTTAACTCAGACTTTTCCAAGCCCATACCAATTCACAACTTAGGTTCAAGTTTTTTAACATGCAAATAGATTTTATTTAGGAGTTGCCACTAATCTATTTTTTGTGGGTCGATCAGAAACCCAAATTTTTGGGTGTGAACCACCTAGGTTTTGGTTAATGGATTGTTAAGCTTAGACTTAACTCGGGCTCTCCCAAGCCCATACCAATTCGTGACTTAGGTTCAAGTTTTTTAACATGCAAATAGATTTTATCTAGGAGTCGTCACTAATCTATTTTTGGTAAGTCGATTAGAAACCCAAGTAAAATAACGGGAGAGTTAGTTTACTCCTGCGAACTAAAGATTTATGAGTTAAGGGACTTGGTTATGCTAGATTTCTCTAATGTCCTTTCGGTACCTTTTTCTTTTATTTCGAAAAATGTTTGGTAGGAAGCTTGAATTGATTTTAAATCTATTTCCTTAATATGTGAGGCAATCGTTCGAGTGCGTAAACCACCAATTTAACACCTAAGAAAATAATGAATAAATTACGGAACTTACCTCTTAACAACGAAAGCATTTGTGTCGTCAAATCAGAATTCACATCAACAACTCTAGATATGATTTCTAATTTACACGCAATTTTTTTTTTTTTTTTTTCATTTATTTAATGAGAGTCATGCAATGCAATATAACTAAATGACCTAATTCTAATGACAAGCAATTTCTAATTAAATGGACTTAGCAACAATCACTAAATGACATACATTTCATGAATCTAATTCTATATGACAAGTACATGATTTTTTGTATTTTTTTATTCGTAATTAAAAATAACTAACAATAAAAATCTAACTAAAGTGAGATATTATCTATTTTAAGTTAGGAAATAGACTTATTTGAATCCTATCTTAACTTAGAAATTTATCTCGACATGCAATTTAATTCAAAGAAATTATCTAGCCTAGATACCATCTAAACATGCATTCTAATGTAACTAGAAAAGAATCTACTTATTCTATCATGCAATTCTATCTAGGAAATTAATTCTAATATATATGATATGCAAATGCAATCTTTTTTGTATTTTCGAGATAAATAAAGCAATTAAAAGATAAACACTAAATCATTCAGAATTATTAAAGATATCATTCATCGTTTGAATCAGGGAACAATATCCAAATCGGCTTGATTATCTCGCTAATAAAATCGATAAATTGATCTTAAGCCTTAAAGATTAAGATATCAATTTTATCCTTGCGTGATTAATTATTCCATCTAAAGCATTATAGATGGAATAAAAAATCGGTGTGCGGTTGCGAATTAGGCAATAAAATATAATTGGGAACGCGTCGATAATTCAAATACACACGTAAGATATTGAAAAGCATGTATTAGGCAATAAAATATCTAAATCAAATTTAGATATGATAATTACCTAATTCCGCCAATGATATTACCATTGCAAATGATATTACCAAATTTGGACTGAGTGGAATCCGCTCAATGGGTGATCGGCGGTGCGTGGTGGTGCTTGGCCTCGGTTGATGGTGCGGTGAGGATCAGGTCTTTGTGACTCACGGACGGACAGGATGGTTCGGCATTGATACCTCACTGGAAAATCTGCAAAAAGAAGAAATCTTCAGCAATTGTGTTCTTCGTGGACGTCTCTTTCTTTGGATGGGTTCTTCTCTGCTTGGACCAATGCTTATCATATCGTGCGTGTGCTATCTCTGGAGAACAAGAATTAAGCTTTTATGAATTTTGATCAAGGGGAAAGATTTAGTGCAGCCCTTTTACGCTTCTTGAAAAGAATAAAGACCATCTCATAAGTCTTCTTCTGTACAAGGGGTGGAGGTCAATAAGCTTTTCGGAGTCCAAGTGGTGATTGAATCTTGACCAAGTTCTCCATCACAATTCGGTCGTGATATAATCTTTAACCGATTTCCATGCACCATCACGATGGACCTCCTTGAAATTTGACTAAAGAACACCTGCAATAAGACAAATTCAAGGGTGACAACGACAAAAGCTCGTTGAAGAATGATCTCGGATGTGGGGGTTCAGCAGCCGCAGGAGCGTGATGTTGGGATTACAAGCAAGGCTCATCCACAAGGCTCGGACATCAGAGCGGCGGGGCTCCGATGTCAAGGTCTCGAACAGGGAGCAGCATCAACCATCGCGTTTGTTGGGCCCAATTTTATTCGTACGAAGACGTCGTAGCTGTGCAGGGCTTCTCGTGGCGGGGAAGCAATGTGGTCACCGAACAGGGAGGTCAGAATGGCAGCGATGCAGGCCTTTCTTGGTGCAAGCAGTGTTGTCTCCGTTGGTCAACGTGAGTGCCTCAATGAATCTTGGAGGTGCTCTCTGCCTCTCACGATTTTCAACTAGCCAACCCCGCACCTCACAAATTTTTCTCCTCCATTCTCTCTCTATTCACGTATGTTCATGCTTTTCTCAAGTTTGTGGCCGTGTCTCAATTTTTTGGTGCCCCTGAACCCTATGCGTTTTAACTTACTTATAGGACGCGAAGTAGGGTTTTTAATCTTTCCAAATCGGTATCCACAAAGATTCTTTTTCCAAACGCAATATTCGTTTTTCCACTTGACCTATCCGAAAAATTCCATCATATCTCGGAAAATTTTAAATTCTTATTTTCACAAGATAATTTCTTATCATAAAAAAAATAGGTTTGGACCAATTTGCTCACTTCGTGGGCTTAGCCCAACCTGTCAATTTAAAGCTCAGAACCACTAATTCAAACCTATCCGTCACCGGTTCAATAAATAAATGCACAAAATGCAAATTAAAAACAAATGCACCTAAATTGATATGGTATGCAATTAATATTTTTTTAGAGATAAAATTAACTCATAATTTTTAATATAATAAATGAATGACCGGATCACCAAAATTTAGATGTCAACAGCGGGAGGACGAAGGGTGGAGCGGAGGAGGCGGAGCTCATACTCGCGGAGGATTCGGAGGTCAGAATCGCACATGGTTGGGGTAGAAGTAGAAGAAGAAGATTCTCAAGGTACACCCGGGACGTCATTTTGTTTTAAATTATCCCTTAAATTGCGCAGAAATTGTCTCATTTTCCCTAGATCTCCGACAAGCATGAATGCTTCAAGTGCCATTCCTAGTTCCAAATGATGAGCAATTGGGGGATTTTACTCAAAAACTTGGGCCCCACCCAACAGATTATTCCTTTCAAAATCAATCGGCTAGGGTTTGACAAACGAAATTGAGATGAATCAATAAGATTTATGCCCTTGTGGAAAAAGCGCCATCATAAAAACCTCCCGAATTGACACAATTCCGATGAGACGTTTCCTAGCGTGCCCAGAAAGATACGAGGTGTTTGTGTATTATGTTTGTTTAATATTTCGAATTCTGACTTCCATTTCTTACTCCAATATCTAAAGCCATGTGCAGTCATGCATATGTTTCCTAATCTCTTGCAACAAAATTAATTTATTTCACTTTGTCCAATCACGCCCGCTAGGATTAAGCTAGAGATAGATTGGTTATCGTTTGCAGAAATTAAAACGATTGATCACTACGTCTATAATTCTAATAGTTCCTGAGAATTTTAAATTTGCGGTACAGGGCACAAGTCCTCTTACATTAGCAAAGCTTAAAACATGTCATATCTCTCTTGCATTTCCTAATTGACGATTCTTTGATGGTTTTTGCAGACAAGGTGATTCTGGTCTCTATAAGCCTTAAACATTTACATACTTTGCCATTCGGTTGATTTTGCAAAGTTTTAAAGCATTTCATAAATTGTTGACAAACATTGTGATAACTCTATAAAAATAGAGTTATTTCACTTTAGGCAACAAATAATGCAATATATGTAAGAAAATATTTAGATATTTTTCTAATTATTTGAATTTTTCTTATTTATGTAGCATAATGAGATATAAAGAAGATAAGGAAAAGAATGACAAAAATCAGGAATTCAAATCAGAAGGCATTGGAAGATGGATATCAAATAAGAGAATCTTTAATTTTGTTCCCTAATATTATGTGCAAGTGTTGGAAGATGGATAATATCAAATCAAAGATTCTTTGATTTACTCCATAATTTTATGAAAAAAAATAATCAATTGTCGAGGGATAAGAACTTGGATTTGTCCTAAAACTAGGAGAACATTGAAAGCCTGGAGGTCAGTAAGGTTTTCATGTTTAGATTGATTTTCATTGTTCTGGTGGTAAGAAAATTTTTGTTCTTTGATTCAAGATGTTAGGTTTAATTTATATTTTCGCTTCTTCTTCTATTATGTTTTAATTTTCTTTTGTTAGGTTACGATGTAGCCTGACCATGGCAATATAAATTTCATGATTTTTATGTGTGCAAATGATTTTATTTATATGAGTTATATGTATATACATATACATATATACATATATATATATACATATACATATACATATATGTATATATTAATTATTGTGCTTAATACTTCTAAGAAATGCCACCAACCACCACTTAAATGATCTAATGCGCATATTTAAGATGGAAGTGATAACATACAATTACTCTTTATAATATATATAACCATAAATTAAATATGGATATAAATATATCGCGTTATTGTGTAACTTCCGGTGATAAGGGGATTCATAAGGCTCATTGTAAGCGGGGAACATTCATAAATTTTAATATACTTATGTTTATTTAAATTCACACAGAAATATGGTAGATTAATAAACCAAGTAAGTTTGCTATAGGGTAGTAAATATATTAGGAAATTCTGCTATCACAATTTTGATATCATTCTTATACGCGTAACAATCTGAAATTTATATATAGTAGTTATGCTGAAATTATATACTCTAACTTATTTATCTAATTAATTTATTGCGTTTAGTTTCCAAAGTTTGCTTTTAAGATTTTAGTTTTAATTTATTCTCAATTCTATTCCGATTTGTTAGATAAATTTTAGAATTAATCCATTTTTAGTATTTAATTAGTTTATTAATCATCAATCTCCATGGGATGATATTCTTTCTCATAATTATATTACTTGTTTGACACGCTCACTTACATTTAGAATTTGACAAACACGTTACTGTTAGTATGAAGTAGATGACTTTATAAGTACTCTCCATTTTTTTTTTTGGGTAACATGCGACATACAAATTCACTGGGGTAAGTACAGTATAAGTGCCAATACTTTCGTACGACACTCACTTGAGGGCCATTTTTTTTTTTTTTTTTTGCTCATTTGAGTACCACAAATTTGAAAAATAAATCATTTGAATGTTACTTCCGATTTGCCCCATCGGAAAAGCTGACATGGCCGCCGATTGTCGAACGTGGTCATCGGAAAATATTATTCTAATAATATTATTATCTATTATTATCCGTTTGAATCTTTTATTTTTTATTTTTACTTTTCTTTTCCTTTTTTTTTTTTTCTTTAGGGTCAGCGAGGGTCACTGGCAACCCTTGCTGATCGTGACCGCCCCACCCTTGGCAATGAAGGCCCTCCTGCGTGAGGTCATTGGGGTCGCTCTAGGCAGCATTTAGCTTTAGGTGGCTGCTAGCGACGTCGCCTAGAGCGGAAGAGGGCTATCGCAAGCTCATTAGCGTTTGGCAAGGCCCTAACAGCCTTGTCCAGGCCTTCGTGGTGAGGACAAGGTGATCCTCGCTCAGATCTGGCCACCCTCATTGCGAAGGCCCTAGGTGAGGTCTTTGAGGCCTTGTCGATTGCTAGTGAGGCTACAATGACCCTTAGTTGCTTTGGGCAATGCCGACAAGGGCCCTCATGGCCTTTGCCTAGACTTGGCCACCCTCATCACGAAGGCCTTGGGTAAGGTCGTTTGGGCCTTGCGAACCACTAGAGAGGCCGGGATGACCCTTGCTTGCTCTGGGTGACGCCGGTGAGGGCCCTCTCGGCCTTGCCCAAGGCCTTTGTGGTTGAGGGTGTAGCGGCCCTCACCTAGATCTAGCTGCCCTCGCCGCGAAGGCTTTGGCGAGGCTGTGGGGGCCTCGCCAACCATTAGCGAGGCCGTGACAACCCTTGCTTGCTTTGGGCAGTGTCACTTACGGCTGCCTAGTAGCTGATGAGGGCCCTTGGGGCATCGCCTAGGGCCTTCGCAGTTGAGGGCCAGGCAGCCATTAGTCATGTTGACGATCATGAAAGAAAAGTAAGGATGTGGCCGGCGAGGATTGCTAGTGACCCTTGTTGACCCTAGAGAAAAAAAAAATACAAAAAAAAAAAGGAAAATACATATGGAAATTAAAACATTCAAAAAAAAAAAAAAAAAAAAAAAAAAGGTTCCATGTAGGATATTTGGCCAGAATTGTCACTCAAGTGATCGATTTTTCTCCGATGTGGCATTCAAGTGAGCAAAAAAAAAATAAAATTGGTACTTAAGTAAGCGTCATACGAAAGACACTACTACTCTTATTCCCAAGGTCATAAAAACATGAACCTAACAAACAGTGCACAAGTTTAGAATAGCTGCAAGTCTAGCCCATATATGAAACAGGAGTCCGAATCAATTTGATTCCACTACCCTACATATTGGTAGGATGGGGTCATACTTCAAATAAAAAGTATTCATTTTCCTTTCTTTTTATTTCTATCTAATCTATTTTTTTTCTGGCTCGGCTAAGTGGTATAGCCGAGCCATTTCCTTTTACGATACTAAAAAGCCGGGCAACTCAAATAAGGTAAGAAAAGAAATATTTTCATAACACATTAAAAAGTCGAAGGCCTCCTCCACTCTCCTCTCATGTAAGAGAGGCGAAGTCCACATCTCGTCCAAGTCAATGGTGGGGGTACGACTCGATCAGTCGAGTGAGTTAGGTCTTCAACTCCTTCTCCAACTCCCCTTCCTCATCCCAATGCTTCTTCTTCATCGCCACCAGCTTGTCTTCATGCTCCTTCTCCAGCATCTCTCTTGTAGTCACACATTCCTCCATTTCCTTTTCCCGAACCTGTAGGAACTCAGCAATTTTCTCCACCCTGAACCAAAACCGAATTATTGAGGGATAAAACAAAATGGAAACAGCATTTGATTGCCTTAATCGCTCCCTCTTCTCCTTTTGTTCCCTCTCAAAGTCCTCTTCCTTCACATTTAATTCATCATGTATGGCCTTCACTTGACTCTTTGAAGAACTGCTCCTGATTATCATCTGTTGTAAGCACATCGCACGAATTAGCAGACATGAAAATACAACATGGGGGGAAGCAGAAATTCTTTAATCTTACGGGAATAACATCATATGAAGAAATTCAAATATTCCACCAAACACAATGAGCATATATCAGGGACCAAATTCAGCCTTTCAAAAAATTTGAGCCTTAAGAGTGATAATGCTGAGGATTGGCTTAAACTCCATAAGCTTGAAAACTGCATTTGTTGTGCTTCCTCTTCCATAAATATTCACACAATATTACATTCAAAGGAAAAAATTTCTATAACACCGAAATTTTATGGTTAGGTCACATTAGGTTTCAAGAGTGTCCTATAACTTTTTGCGCCCTCACATGCACTCACACTGACTTTTTATAAAATAAAATTGTAAAGGTTGGCTTTGATTCCATAACTTAAATAGCTTCATACACATTCTTTCAAGTTTTAATTGACCATAATGCCCATGAAAAAGACAGTGTTCTTCTGAAAACCCACACTCTCTTGATTATCAGAAGCACATTAGAATAAGAAGCTGCTGCAAGCACATCTTCTGAATCTCCATTTTGGACACTCACTTTCTTAGACATCCATGCAGTAGTCAAACTAAAACGAATACGCTAATTAAACAACTTGATAGAACATCGAAACACTTCAAAATACCACTTCCCCACATGAACAAACATGCCTGGGTGACCCCAATGGTATGTGTATGGCACCATAGGAAACTCAATTTAACTCATTGCAAATCTGTACAACAAGTATATCTATCATTTCCAATGTGTTTCAAGCTTCAAAATGTCATGATTTGAATAAAAACGCAAGTTCCATGTATCGTTATGTTATATGAATGTATATGTATGATGGGTCAGAATAACATCAAAATGAGATTCAACCACCATTGTAAAATCACGCTTAACAAGGTAAGCATTCAATTTCAGTAAGTATACAACATGCACAACTTAACAAGTGCATCAATTTTACAAGAACTTGCCAAGATTCAAGTTTAATGCTTATTTATGATTAAGTATCTCAAGCCTCGCTCACAAAAAGGATGAAGCACTTATCATTCAATGAAGAAACAATCATGAGAAGCAAGGTCTTGGATTATGTTCCACATACTAAAGCCGTGAAAATGCAATGACTTAATAAAGATCGATGTAAATTCTGAGCTATTTAGTATGGACATGAGACTGAAACACGCTAAAAACAATGAGCAAAGAGCAATATATTAATGCGTCATCATGAACACAACAAATGTCTTCCTCCCATGAGACTGAAACACACCAAAGTCGTGCTTAACAGGTGCTGGTTAGCAAGCATTTGAACAACCACAATCCAAATTTCACTCCTTAAAATGGTGTTCGAACATGGCAAAGTGACCAAGGATTGAGCATAAGCAAGTCTAATATAACCAAAACATTGAACATTTGGTGTGCGCAAACATCAACGACTTTATAGCGAACATTTGGCTTCAATTATTACAGCAAATCAAGTGAATTTTAAACTGCCAACAAACCAATGAACATTTCATAAGGGCGGTCAGTAAGATAATTCTTCATATGTGGATGTCAATCACGAAATTAACTAAAAGAGTGAAGTGGAGTTTATGGAATGAACTGAGCAGGTGAAAGCTATTAATAAAAAGAAAAGGAAATAACTATAAAAGATATTTATGTAAATAAACGAGAAAAAAAAATAAAAGTAGAAGATAAAAATAGTTTGGAAGATAAAGGTGTCGGGTAGTTAAGTCTACTAACCAGTTGGCCAAAATCTTCAGAGCTGTTGCCTACACCAGTTCAACAAACGACGAATCCTTTGCCGTGGTGATTTTGGTCATTCTAACGCAGGGCATTTTGGTCATTTCATAAGAGAAATATAAAAGGAATCCTTTGCCTACCGTCGTTCCACGGATCTCCCGCCCAAAAAAGAAACCCGAAAAATGACGAAGTTCTGGATTCTTCTGGGCGCCGCGAGCCTTCCACGTCCTCTCTAGCTTCGCCGCCGGCCGCCGGCTCCGTTGGTGGCCACTGCCGGTCTTCCATCTCCGATCACGGAAGACGCAAGGAATTCGAACCTAGAAATGAATCAACCTCTCTCGTCTGAGGTACATTTCCGTCGATTCCAAGTATTCATATGTCTCCCCCTACCCGCCGTCAGGTTCTCCGACGGTCAGACCTCACCTTGAACTGAATCACCTCCGGTTGCTGTGTAGAACGCAACATCGAGAGTTGTCGAGCAGGCCGGTTGATTCATCGGTGCAAATGCTTCTTCGAGATCGGAGACAGAAGCTCGAGGCCTACGACTGAGTGTTCCGTCGGCCGTTGGCGTCGAACTGCGAAGAGGCTCGCGTCGCTGAGTTCGAGAATCAACTTCGGCTCCATTTCAATCGCCGTGGTATGCACTTTGTGTTATACGGGGAGAGAGAGAGAGAAGAGTCGAGAAATCTTCGTAGACGGTCAATTCCTTAGGACGTTCCAACGATGATGGAATTTGTCCATCAATTATCACACTCATCAAATCGTTTCTTTCCCGATTAAACTCGCGTGTCGAATTTCGAATTCATTTTTCATAGCCGCAAACGAGATTCACTGTTTCTTCGGTCCATAAGGTTGCTGGTGCTAATTGGTTCGAGAGTACTGGTTTGAGTTCAATGCGGTGGTGTCAAGGTATGGTAAGTGCCATGTGTTAGACGACGCACAGAAGGTATTCGGTGAAATTATCCAAGACAAGGGTCAGTAATGTTGCCTTGCGGAATTCAATTATGCTTAGCCAGGAACTGTAGGAATGCGCTCATCTCAGTTACAGCATTCGGATTCCAACAAATAAGCCTAGTCAAACGTCTCCTTTTACGTATGATCATATGCGATTTCGTTTCATGTTCTGTTTTCATACTCATATTCCCATCTGTTAATGTTTCCTGTTCAGAGTACCTCATTGCTCCCGCCTTTTACTTCATTGCCACAGCGACCTTTCTTGTTTCAATCAGTAGCCTGGAGTTGTTTGTCAAGTTGAGTGAAACAGAGTTGCTCTTCTTTGTTATTGAATGCCACGACTCATTATCAAACCTTGAGTTAGATGTGGTCGATTTTCAATAAGATTCAGATCAAATAGTAATGACCACCAAAGCTCCCTCTTCTTCCTGGTTCTTGCTTCTCATCTAAATGAAGTTCATAAGTAATCTGTGCATGTTTAAGAAATTGTGACATTCTGGTTGAGTATACGGAAGGGTGTCTTTAAGTCTGTGCAACTTGACAAAGTTTATTTTTCAGGAGCAAGGCCCATGTAAGTGGGGCTACATTCTCGATTGGCTTCTTTTTAGTGGGTACCATAGTATTTCACCTAGAGGCCTGGAACAATGGCACATGCTTCCGGTATCATTTCCATTGCCTACTGAACATGCTGGATTAAGGGCTATACCTGCAGTACGTGCTCGCCATATGGTAATTTCTTGGTCATAAGTGCTGTAGATACATGTTCAATGCATGTTGATTTCTTGGCTATGAGTGCTGCTTCTAGATGTTAAATTGACTGCGTTTGGTTTGTATATGCTGGCTTCAATATGCTGGCTATGCGTGTTGATGCCATGTTTCATGTATGTTGTCTGGGTGGTTGGTTTGTGATAGGTTAATACTTCCATAATTTATGAGTGTTTTGATAATATATTGTCTGTTTTGGATTGGATGTATTATTCCAAATGGATTTCTTTCAATAAGCCGGGTCCAGTTTTGAAACTTGGTTTGTTCAATGTCAATCTTCTTGTTGCGCATATTATTGGTGGGTGTCGATCGAACTAGTGATTGCCTAAAAATAGCCTTTTTACCTATTGACTCACTATTTTGTTCAATTAAGGGGCAACTTTATTATGGTAATATCATCTTTATGACTTTGAGTTCTTTACCGTGCACATTTCTTTAGTGATGACATCCACTAACATATGTAAAATAGTTAAAATTTTATAAGGATCTCAATATGGAAAAATGGACACTTTAGTGTCATATCCATTCCAATGCTCAGTGATTCCATAGCACTATATACACTTTTCATTTGAATGTATAAAATGCAAAATCCAACCAAAAATACAAAAAAAGAAAAACTCGAGAACAACAAAAAACTTCATCAAAAATATCATGGTTGACCATAGCGGATCTATGAGGACTACCCCAGCTCCTATCACTTCTAACTTCATTGAGACACCAATAGTGGTCCCGAAATAATAGGAAAGAATGAAATTACCTAGACATTGAAATTTTAAAAAAAGTATAAGAAAAGTGAAGCTAACTAGTTATGTACCATGGTGAACTTAGAGAAAGTATCATGAATTACTTCTTCACGAAATAGGAGGAAGATCACAGCCATCCTTTCCATTGCCTTGATGGTCTTCAACTTTCTTGAGGCAAAACCAAAGGCTGCCATCCACCCTGAAGGACCAAAGCTGAATGACAACATCCTTCATGAGTTCATTTCGCGCATAAGGATGCGCGACTCCATTCCACCTCTCCGTCAACACGTAAGAAAAATTTCTGCTCTTGTAATTCCACCTCTTCAGTTGCAAGCCGTGAGAAACTTCGAGGCACGGCTCAATGAGGGAAACCTTAATGCCCTCCTTCCTATCTAGGATTCGGATCTCTTCTTTGCGCAGGAAACTTTGCCTTATCTGCTTGTTGGGTATAGAGAGCCTACTTTGGCCTCGGCTCATGTCCGTGGCAGTAAGAGTCTTCTCCACCACGAGCGTCATATCCCGACCTTGCATCTCCTGAATTTTGTCCATGTACTTCGTCGGCAATTTGCTTGGTCCGATTAGAGCCGCGAGACCCATCTTGGGAGTTTTCTTGGGTTTCTTGGAAACTCTTCCCCATTCTTGGGTTTCGGAGGAATCAAATGTACGCGACCTCTTCTTGTGGTTCTCAGCGACAGCTCTCGAAGGTTCTTGCTTGTTGTTTTGGACAACGACAAATGGGTCAGAACTTGACGTCTGGGCGTGGAATGTCGGCCTTCGCGCTCGCGGGGATCTCTTCTTCCGAACGATCCATCCGACCCCGATTGGCCCAAAAGTGGCGGTGGTCATGAGGGTGACCTTCTTCACATCATCACGATCAAAGATGGAAGGCCCGAGACTTAGCTTTCCCTCGGAGATGAAAGAAGCTACGTCTGCCAAGAGATTGAGAGATGAGAAATCGAGCTTCATCTTTCTCTCCCCTTTTGAAAGACGGTTTGCAGACCGAAAATAGACCGTCGCTGCCGGAAAACTTTGATACCCCATTATCGCCAAGTGCTGAAGAGATGAACAGACGAAGAGACGATGATCGTGGGTTTTGCCACAGAGAGAGAGAGAGAGAGAGAGCGCGGCGAAGAATGGGTGAGAGGGAGGGGAAGAAGAAAGCTAGTGCGATTGCAAATTAGGAAATACTTGAAGAAGATGAGAATTCTGAGTGGATCATAAGTGAGATGCGGGAGTTTCAAAATAGGAAATATTAGGGCTTTGTGACCATTGTGACCGTTGAGTGCTTACTCGGACGAGTGATTCTGAAAAATAAATTGTTGTCGATCTCCGAATTAGCCACGAATTGTTGTCTGCCCCCGAATTTTTCACCAAAAAATTGTACTTTGATTTTTATTGCACGTGTATTACAACTCTCCGGATTTTAATTGCACGTGTACCTGAAAGCAGAGCATGATTTTGCGAGGAGCCGAGAGCTAATAAAACATTATCACTGATTTCTCTGAGTCACAGGTCTTCTTCGTCGTTCTCAATTGCCAGAAATCAGCCGTGGCTGTCGATCTCCACTGCACCCACCGCTGCGCCAAAACTCCTCTTTTCTGCCCCTGTTTTCTGGCCGGGAAGTTTGAAGTAGTTGGTTCTCATTCAGAACTCCTTTGCAGGCGCTGATCCTCATTGCGAACACGTCTAAGGCCTTCATTCTCCGATATGCACACTGGCCGAGGCTAGAAATCCAATTAACCAACGTAAAATCCATTAACTCTGTTTCTGTCGCCTACGAATGAAACAGAGGCCTTGAGCTCTATTTGATGTTTGTGAGAAAAGAAGTTGTGACTGAAGCTCTTTTAATGTGTTTAATGTGTGTTAATATTGTTTTGATGATTTGAAATTAAGTCGTCGCTTTATCTGTGTACAAGTTCATCGATCGAAATGTATATCACTCGTTTGATGAAATGCTTGAACTAAATAAATTAGGATATGCTTCTATTCAACCCTTGAACTGAAAGTCACGCTACCTCAATCCAACCTGTGACTCATTAAGGCCTCATTTATGGGTCGTCTTCTGTTGGAATATGATATTCATTTGTCATTGAATTGACGTTATGATTCTCATCATCGGTATGTTTCTCTTGGTCGCTATGCCTGGTTATGATATTCTTTCTCGCTGTGTTGTTTCTTTTTCTGTCTGAGTTCCCTATACTAGGGTGTGTTTGCGTGGTCATCTGCAATTGTGGTGGGAGTTCTGTGGTGGCCGGAGGTCTATGATAATGGAGGAAAGCATGTTTGTGTTGTACTGTTCTCATCGCAATACCGGGGCGCGTTTTTCTGTGACGTAGTTCATGTATGGTCTATTGATTAAGGTGTAGAAACTGTGTCGATGAAGTTCCACCTGTGATTGATCAGTGAGTGCTGAATGTTTAGACATAGAAGAAGACTAAAGGAAAGCAGAAAGGCAGTTGAGAGGCTGTTGCATCAGAGAAGAACTGAGAAAGCGAAACAGAAAGAAATAACTATTAAAAAAATTAATAGAAATAAACGGAAAAAGAATAAAAAATGAAAGATAAAAATGGTTGGAAAATACGGTTGTCGGATAGGTTGTTAAGTCTCAAGAAAATTTTATTTGAATTCCATTTAGTCTGTGATCTTATACTTTAGGAAGGTACATTCATGATTTTCGGGATAAAATGAATTTTCAATCATTTAATACAAGAAAAAGCCATAAGCGGATAGTTAGACCTAACTGGGTGCAATTTAAATGTTATTTCTTTTCAACTTAAATTGGGGTGTAATAAAAAAAAAAAAAAGCCGTATACATGCTGCTAAAACCATTGCAAGAAAATGAACCACGATGAGATTACATGTACAAAGTTACAGCAACAAAACCCCTTCTCTTCAGGAGAGATCACCGAAGTCCTCCACGCCAGACCTAGAGATCTATACAACAAGTGAATTCTCCATCTCACTTTCAGTAACTGCTGTTGTAAATCTTCTCAGACTCATGTTCTTTCCAGGATGGAACAACCTTTTTTCGGAAGGGATGGTCGAACCATCTTTACTGGAGTCCTCACTGCACAAGCAGATATATTATGTGAAAATATGTCAACCGCCAATTAGTGAGACCAAGGTGGGATGCCAAGATACCAAGTTTAAGTCTGACAAAATACTCAACATGAGGACATCAACGGGGAACTCCTTATTTTGTTGTAGTACATGTCTGTCAAGTTGCTTCTCGGCAACCACTTGACAGAAAAGGAAAGCGTGATTTCATAGGCCTCACATTTTTCGAAGATTAAGAAGAGGGAGAGCGAGTAGAAGCCCCTTTGTCTCCTGCCCAGTCCCCTGGAGGGTTCCTTTGTATGCTTGACGAAATCCACCTTCGCCACAACAAGCACTCCCGTTAGAAACTCTTCGTGGCCCAAGCTAACTCGTGGAAAGTGAAATTCTAGGCCGTGACATTGCCACGCTCCTTGTTTTTGGCTTCGCCTCCTGCCTTGGGCTCCTTGATTCTAGCAACCGATACGACAAGTGATAGGAGGAAAGATAAATTTTCAAGCAGTACCTCAAAGACAACAAATGACCAACTACTACCAATATTAGATGTTACATATCTTAATCATAAAATTTTAGGTACTATTTAATGCATTAGTTAAATCTTCAGCGCCGCAGACTTAGGAGCTATAAGGCTCATGATTGCTCTACGCAGCATCTCCCAATGAAACAATTTCCAAAAGCCTAATATCTGAGTAACAAATTGCCCGAATCACTCTTGGAGATACAAAAGGGGTCTTTCAAAATTTTCATATGGATACTTTGTTTCTCGTCATTCATCAAATGTTGATTCATATCTATTTGTGAGACAAAACCTAATGAATACTATCATTACCATTCAATATGGGCAAACATGATATATATTCTACGTTCCCAATTCATATCTTTAGCCATTACATCAATGCTTTTGAAGAAATTAAAAATCCCGGCCAAAGAGAAAAGTAAACATCAATAGAGGAACACATAGGAGAGAAATAAGAAACTCGATTTTCGGGGCATTTATAAATTAATCCATGGAAAGTCATTACTCATCAAAATTTAAATGGGTTTTCAATGAGGACTAGGCTTCCATCGAGCATCGACAGGACGAAAAAAAAGACGTGGAAAGCAAAGCTGGCAATAGGCAATTGATACCATTGAGAGCAACGGAAGAGCAAAGGAATGATCAAGCAATATCAATTTTAGTTTTTTGCGAAAAGAAATTGTCAGGACAATAACATTCATGCGGCAGTTTTGTGAAGTAAAGTCAATAACTGGACTTCCTCTATCCATGACTTGTTCCTTAAAACATGTTTACCCTTAGACTCTACAAGAACCCAAACAAAAGAAATCATTAATGCAGAAGTTCATTGTACAAGACCACCAACCGATAGGTCTGCAGAAAAAGAATCGATTTGAAAGTGTTTGGCCAATGAAAAGAATTGTGCTTGTATGCTTCAAATTAACCTCTTCATTGAGCATATGAGCTTTGGGCCAGTAACATATATCCGTTTCGTTATCGGAATCAGTGTTCAATGCTTCAACATTTCAGTCGATGCGGTTAGATATTGACACTGATTTACTCAATTCTGGCTGCTACTAAGCTGCGATTAATACCCAAGTAGCATCCAAACAAATGCCTATACAACCAATGCCATCTGCTGCAACTAGAACGAGCTTTCATCATGACTCACTTCCTATCTTCTTCTTTTTTTATCAGAATCTAATCAAATTGTATGCACCTGATTCTCCCTTGGCAAGCTTCTCCAACTTCATTTGACGCTGCCCATTTTCAGTTCATAAATTACCTAAAACCACAACAACCCACCATCACCATCATCACGCACATGGTAAAACCCGAAAATGCACAATGAACTAGCCGACGACGCTCTAAAATTCAAACAGCAACGTTGGACCCGACGCATCCGCGGAGACAAGCCAGGGATGCGTCTGATGAAACTGAAACTTTCACAATCTCGTCGCCGCTCGGCCGAAACGCTCTCAGCCACACCATTTCGGATCGAAGAAGAAGGGAAACGAGCTACACATCAAACGATGAAACTGAAGCCGAAATGAAGCCCAACGAGTGAGATGTAGATGCAATTCAGCTGTGAAAATGGGCCCATCGAGGAGTGGGCCCATCTCATGAATTGGGCCTAACTGATTTTTACGGCCTCCATCTCCTCCTCCTCCTCCTCCTCCTTATTCTTCTTCATCATCTTAACAGAAACAATAAATGAAACCCACACGCAGACATCATCATCAGCAAGAAGAAGAAGGTGCAAGAATAGAACCAAATAAAAATAAAAATAAAAACCGAATTTTTATTGATTAATCCGCTCCGGACTCAAAATTGAAGAATACCCTAATTTTTATTTATATTCATAATCTCTGCTCTTCGTATGTACAAAAAACCTAATGAAGATAGGAATGTCCTCGAGACATGTAACCCTCGCCATCCTCTACACGTATGAGGAAGAAAGACTCGTGTATTCATATTCACGTCCGGACACCCAATTCCTTGGGTCCTGTGAAATCTCCGTCGGCACCCGAGCTTCCCACCAACGACCGAATACTCCGGTGAAGTCTAAAAACCCAGGCCGTCCTTCAAGAGATTAAGGGTGCGCATGGTTTCATTTCTGTTCCTTTTTGTTCCCAGGAGCGAAAAAAAAAAAGTGTTTACGTTAGGGGAGAACAGTTTGAAACAAAAGAACGCGTTTGGTAAGTGTAAAAAAAAACTGTTCTTGGAATAAAAAAACGAGAAACATGTTTGGTAAGCCGTGAGTCAATTTCTGTTCTTAGAATAGAAAAAGAACAGAAACACGTTTGGTAACGACAAAACAATTTCTGTTTTTTTTTTAATAAAGTTTAAAATTGATATTAAATTGTCATTCTTATTAAATGCTCATTAATTTTATTTTGTTCATTGTTAGTGAAGACAAACATTTTTAGCATGATCATATGGCATATTTCGTATAAAATTTTGTAATTAAAGTTTGTATCTAATAAATTCAAGTACATTTTTTTTTTAGTTTTAAAGCATATAAACTCGATATTGATTTCTTTTACCAAAAAAAAACTTGATATTGATTTCTCATTCTCATTAAATGCTTATAAATTTAATTTTTGAAAAAAAGGGATGTGAAATGAAAAATATTTTCAACATGCTCATATGTGCGCCCTTAAATGAAAATTTCATACATCTCAACATGAACTTTTCCATACATAACATCACAATAATTGAGTAATATAGTTCATTGTTCAACTGCATTACAGTGAATACGTAAAAGCAATATTACAAAAGTCAACAAATCTCAGTCATATTGTGATCCCTTGCCATTTTATTTGCAATTCTTATCCTAACGCTGTTCATCTCAGATGCCTGCTCAGCCGATGTATCATTTGCAACTTCCCCTCCTGTAGGTCCAAATGGGTACTCTGGATCTCCATACATGGAAAAATTTCTGTCCATCCTATCTTGATCACGAATGTAATTATGAAGAGCACAACATGCAATTACAACAAGGGCTTGCTTCCGAATTGTAAATGGAGGCATATGTCTCAAAATGGTGAAGCGATTCTTTAATGCCCCAAATGACCTCTCAATTACATTTCTTAGTGAAGAGTGCTTATAGTTGAATAACTCTTTTGCTGTTCTTGGCCGTCTCCCACTCCCTCTATATTCGCCAAGATGATACCGTTCCCTTCTAAAAGGAGTTAAAAATCCCGGAAGTGCTGCATAACCGGAATCGGCCACGTAGTATTTCCCTATAACATGATATATAAAAAATTTGTTATGATATTAAACCATAATATAATCACAAATGTCAATATAAACAAAGTAAATACCGGGCGGTGGTCGGGGAAATTGCAATTGAGGAGTTTCGAGTGCTGCCGAAAGCACTCGACAATCATTGGCAGATCCTTCCCATCCAGCATACACGTAAGTAAATTTCATATCAAATGAGCAAACACACAACACGTTCTGTGTTGTAGTCCCTCTCCTGCCTCGAAATCGAACCTGCTCAGACACCGGGACAATATCATCTATATGGGTGCCATCCAGAGCACCTACGCAGTCCTGTCAATTTAATATCAATCTAAGATTATAAAAGATTATGAAGTACATGTATTTGATAATATAAAGTTGATATAGAAATCATACCTTGAAGTAGCGTTTATGCCTAGGATCCATAAGAATTTCTTGAGGGATGACATCAAAGGACGGTGGTTTGATTATCTCTTTTGAAAGTTTGATAATTGCTTTCAACACTTTGCTGAAGTATTTGCTGATTGTTTCTCCAGAATGTTGAAATCTCTCACATAAAATTCTATTTGAGCTACCATGACAAACCATTGATAAGAATATCCCCACTTGTTCGTCTATTCTAATATATCGACTATCTTTTAACCAACCTCTTACTCTCATCAAATCACATAAATTCAGAAAAACATGCCTCTCCATCTGAAGGCTTCATATATCCTATACGAATGTCCAGTAATAATCTCCCTTATCCATTCGGATCCTAATAATTTGCTGTCCCTAATTGGTTCTATTGTATGCATGGACGCGTCAATGGCAACCGTGCACAACCATGCTAGCAATACGGCTAACTCATCCTCATCCAAGACTTGTTGAACTTGTTCTACCTCTTCACTACATATACTATCTGATCCCTCTTCCATAGTACCTATATCATCAGAAAAATATAAAAACATCAATAACATAAGTCATAGTTCCAATTGAAGATGCCATTACATATAAGTAGGAAGAGTCTCAACACTTAAAACGACATATGAAAAGATAACATAAATAATACAATCTCTACGTTACCCCACTCAATTCATAAATCTACTAAAGATGATAAAGAAGTCCAATTCTCCTTTCAGGTGTAGATTTAATGAAAGCCACCCTCCACGAGGCACTTTCACATGCCCGATCCACTGCTTTATTATAAAGATCTTGGTCTATCTCAGGCATAGTAAGCAGAATATCCATCACAACAACGACGGAGTAAGGATCTTCAGGTGCTGGCATAACCCCAGAGGTCGCAGAGGCACTACCGGATTGACTGGACTTAACTTTCAAAAAGTCTTGGATAGCTTTGCAAGTGTCATCAATACTGTTTTGTGTACTCCTCCTTCTCCTCTTAGTAGTTGGAGTCCTATCCAATTTGTGCTTTCCTCGAGCTGAAGTTCCAGCATCTTCGGTGTAAAGACTCTCTCATTAGTGTGATGATCACCGAAGTCATACGTATGGCCACCACCAGCATCACCATAGGCATTGCCACCACTGTTGTCACCATATGCATTGTAACCACTGTTGTCAGCACCTACATTGGCATCACCAGTGTGATCTTCCTCCGACCCCTGCCCATCTTCAGCAGTTGCAGTGCCATATTCCCCAGTAGCATAAGTACCACTAAATACAATACAAAGCTCGGGATATTGGGGAAATCCATCCTTCCTGAATTTTGCCCACTCTGCATTCTCCTACAATTTTGACAATAATGACATTTGAGGTATATAATCATACATTTTAAAATTAATATACATAATGACATCAAAAATGATCAAAAAAGTTAAAAAAAATATACCTTGATGTGCTCTTCCCATACGCTTGGATCGTCGACGGAAACTCTTTTATTGACACTATCCCAACCGAAGCCGAGGCGAGACATAAGTTTTTGGAAAGCGCTATCTTGTTTTTCTCAGTTTGTTGACCTTGTTTCGCATCTGGATCATGCTATATTGGCATCCTGTCTGTCTAACGAATTCAGAATGTATATTCCTCCACCCTGCCTTATTGAAAGTTGAAGTGGTCCGATTTCCCTTTTTCACCTCATCCACCAACAAACCAATAAATATATTGGTTACAGACTCGGTCCACTTCGCATTGCATGTCTGTCTCTCAGATGCCATTTAATCTTTCATCGGTTGAGCAACATATGAGTTACGAGTTAAATCAATAACATAATACTATATATGCCAAACACAAAATCATTCTCAAGAGATGCAAGCCAAGAAGACTATATAATGAGAAAATTGAAAATTGTTGAACTAACTTGTGTGAAACAGAACATAAGTTGCATTTTCTGCTACAACAATTACATAATAATGCTACATATAGAATGCACCATGAAATTCAGCCAACACAAGGCAGCATTACCTTTGGTTATACCTTCTTACGATGCTGCACAACCACGCTGCACCCCGACTTCAGCTAAATCTCCCCCTTGGTGGTGAAATCGTCCTTCAACGCCCTCGCCACGTGCTTCACTAGCCTGTCCATTCCACATCACCATGAGCAACAAAATAACAATCGAAGGAAACCACATCACCAGCCTATTCATTCAAAATCACCAGCCCCTGTCCACCTCGCTAGAGCTGCGGAGCGAGCTGCAGCAGCTGCTCCACGAGCAGCCCGAGCGAGCTGCTGCAGCAGCTGCTCCACGAGCAGCCCGAGCGGCCGCGCGGCCTGCTCACAGCAGCCGAGCGGCTGCGGCGAGCTGCTCCACGAGCAGCCGGCCGGCGGCTGCGGCGGCCTGCTCCACGAGCAGCCCGAAGCGAGGCCTAGCTGCAGCGGTTGCCACGAGCAGCCAGCGGGCAGCGGCTGCTGGCTTTGCCACGAGCAGCGCGAACGGCGACCTACGACGGCCGAGCGAGGCTGGCGGTGCGGCTCCGGGCCCCCGGCGGCGAGTTCTGCGCTCGAGTTGCTCGACAAGCTCAGTGTTGCTCGAGCGGCTCGATCGGCGAGGCTGCGGCCCGGACCCAGCTGCTCGAGCGGCTCGGCTGGCTGGAGTCGGCTGCGGCTCGCTCGAGCCCTCTTGCTCCGGCGCAGCTCGAGCTCGCGGCGGCTGCGCACGGCGGCTCCGAGCGGCTTGCAGCAGTACCGAGCGGCCCGAAGCTTGCCGAGCGGCTTCGAGCTGGCTGCGGCTCAGTTTGCCGGCGGTATTGCGCAGCTTCTTTCGGCGGCTCGGTGCGAGCTCCGCTGCTCGGCGGCTCAGTGCTGCGCAGCGGCGGCTCGCGCGCTCGGCGCTCAGCGGCTCGGCGGCGAGGCGCCGAGCCGCTCGACAAGCTCCTTTGCTCGGCGGCTCGTCGGTAGTGCATTGGACCGAGGCTCGGCGAGCTCGAGCTGCGGCGCGGAGTCAGCTGCGGCTCGCTCGAGCTCTTGCTCCGGCCAGCAACTCGAGCTCGCGGCGAGCTTGCCGAGCGGCTCAGCGAGCTGCTGCGGAGCTGCACGGGCGGCCGGCGACTGCTGCGAGTGCTGCCGGCTCGCTCGGCGGCTCGCGCGAGCTCTGCGCGGCGGCTGCGGCGCTCGAGCGAAACGGCTGCGGCGGCGACTCGGCGACTCATTCTTTGCTGCTCGAGCTGCTCGGCGGCGGCTCCAGCTGCCTGCTCGAGCGCTCGGCGGCGGCTCCATTCTTGAAGCCGGCGGCTGCCTCGGCGGCTCCGCTGGCGTGCGGCTCTTTCTTGAGCTGCGGCTCAGTGGGCTCGAGCGGCTCGATCGGTGAGCTGGACTCGCGCTCGAGCGGCTCGAGCTCGCTTCGCTGGAGTCGGCTGCGGCTCGCTCGAGCTCTTGCTCCAGCGGCGCAACTCGAGCTCGCGAGCGAGCTGGCGTCGCTCGGCTCTTGCTCCGAGCGGCTGCGGTGCGGAGTCGAGCTGCAGCTCGCTCGAGCTACTGCTCCAGCAGCTGCAACTCGAGCTCGCAGCAGCTCGAGCTGCTGCAGCTGCTGGAGTCGAGCTGCAGCTCGCTCGAGCTACTGCGAGCTCGTAGCAGTTCGAGGCAGCAACTCGAGCTCGCAGCAGCTCGAGGCAGCAACTCGAGCTCGCAGCAGCTCGAGCGAGCGAAGGGGGAGGCAATGACGAGCTGCAGCTCGAGCGAGCGTTGCTCCCCTTCGGCGCGGCAGATCTGGGCGAGCAACGCTCGCTCAAGCCTTGAGCAAGCAATGCTCGCCAATGCTCGCCAATGCTCGGCCAGATCTGCTGCAAATCTCGGCCAGAAATGCTGCAGATCTGGGCAAGCAATGCTCGGCCAGATCTGCGGCAGATCTGGCCGAGCAACGCTCGCTCGAGGGACGGCTCGCCGCGCCGAAGGGGGAGCAGTGCCGACCGGAGAAGGGGCGCTGAAGGGGGAGCGACGCTGACCGGAGGAGGAGGGCCGAACGGAGAGCAACGCTGACCGGAAACGTACCTGGAGTCGCCGGAGTGAGGAGTCGCCGGAGAGTCAGCCGAGTGGGAGCCGCCGGAGAGATGGAAGACACGCCGGAAACGGAAGAACGAAGCTTCGGCCGAGAGGAGCGACGACGAGCACGCACGAAGAGTTCTTCGCTTTGTTCCGAATTTGTTCTTTCGTTTCTTTCGTTTTTGTTCTTTTGTTCCGTCGAAGAAGTGTTTCTATTCAAAAGAAACAACTTTTTTTCGTTTCTTTTTTTGTTTCTATTTCGTTCCGAAACAAAAAAAACAAAAAAACGAAACGCAACCAAACGCGTTTCTGTTCCTTTTTTGTTCCCGGGCACACTTTCCGTACAAAAGTGTGCCGGAAACGTTTCTAAGAAACGTTTCCATGCACGCCCTAAGATAGTCATCCGGATCAAACCCAGAATCCCCAAGATCGGAAGGCGCGGGAGTGGGCTCCACTGACAAATTTCCGCCACCAACAGCTGAGTACTCCGGTGAAGCCAAGAAATGCTCGCCGTCATCCAAGAGATTCAAAAAGTCGTCTAGATCAAACCCAGATCCCCAGGATCGGAGGGCGCGGGAGCGGGCTCCACCGCCAAATTTCCGCCACCACCAGCCGAGTTCTCCAACGAAGACAAGAAACCGCCGTCCGTCAATAGAGCCGACAATGCTCTGCCTTGACCTTTGAGACTCTCAAATGTCAAATTAGACCCGTTAAACGGGTGGGTCGGGTCGAGTCATAAATGGTCGGACCCAAATCAATCAATTTAATCCGTTTATGATCCATTTATTGCAATATAAATTTTTTTATCCATACTTGACCTAATCCATACCCAACTCATACCCGATCAATTTAACTAAATTTAAATTTTTTTAAATTTCTTTTATATATATTTAAAAAAATAGTATTACTTAAATAGTTTTATACAACACAAATTTAATGGACGATTTTTATAATTTTAAAATAATTCTTTTAAAAAAATGAAATTTAATTATTTTTTATTTTTAAATATAATTTTTAATTTTTAATTTTTTTCTTTTTTGTTCTTCTTCTTTAGCGGCTGCCGACCATGACGACGGCCGACGGCCGGCCACAGGCAAGCCTCAAGCTCGTTTGGCTTACCAGATCCGGTGAGCTCAAGGCTCGCCGGTGTCGAGCGAGCTCAAGCTTGCCCCTCGCCGAACATTGGCGAGGCCTCCGCCTCGCTGGATCTGGCGAGCTCAAGGCTCGCCGGTGTCGGGCGAGCTCAAGCTCGCCCCTCGTCGAATCTAGCGAGGCTTGAGTCTCGCTCGACGCTGGCGAGGTCAAGTCTCACCCAATCGGAGAGGCTCAAGCCTCACCGAGCGTCAGTGGGGCCTCCGCCTCACCAAATCCGGTGAGCTCAAGGCTCACTTGGCTGATCACCGGCCATCGCCGTGTCGGCGACCGGAGGAAGAAGAAAAGAAAAAAAAAAAAGAAGAAAGAAAAAAATAAGTCACCCACTTAAGACCCATCTATTTTAATTCTTTAGTTGTTAAACCCATTTAATTAACTTCTTTAAAAAACAAGTGACTCATAGTTATATATGATCCATTTATGATTTAAATGGGTCATATATGGGTCTATGATCCATGTTGCCACCTCTACGTAGAATTCATCTCATCGTTGGTCAGAACATGAGAATAGCCCCCATAGAACTTGAATTGTAAATCATCCTCCGACGCCTTCAGCTTTTCCCGCGCAGTCATCCAACTTTGTTTCGGCCCATTCCGCGCACTCAGTTAGAGCCATTGGCGGCATCGCGTTGCCGGTCCAGAGGTAGCAGGCTATTATCTCTTCGGCCGATGGGTCGCCGAAAGAGCAGGGCTTGCCATCGGGGGAGAAGACAAGGACCGTGGCGCTCGGAGGCCTTGTTGAAGAGGCCCTTGCGCCTCTTCGCGTACGTCACAAGCTGGGCTGCCGGGTCCACGATTTTCGATATTTTTGTTCGCTGGCGCTTACCCATCAACGATCGCAAGTACCTGTCGCAGGTTGTGGGTTTTCTTGGGGAGAGAAAGAGAGGTTTGAACGAGGTCGCAGGTTTGTACGTTTTTTGAAGAGAGGAGGTTTGGAGTTGCGGACGGAGGGCGGACGAGCAGGAGGGAAATATCAACTTATGCACGTTTTTTGCATTTCGAAATTTTTGGTAATATTCTAATTTCCCCTATTTTTATGTAAATTGTGCAATTAAGCCCTCAAACTTTTTATTTCTATCAATTGAACACTTTAATTATCTGCGACCGGTGATTTCTTCAATCCATTCCTTCGTAAAAATTAAATAACATCAGTAAAGAAATCTCTTTAAAGTATATAATCGAAGTTAGCTTAAGATAAATTATAATTTTTTTGGCTACGATTATTTCTGTTTGTCTACGTGTATTTTTTAAATAATTTTTTTAATCTCTTCAGAAATTTGAAAATGAAAATATCTGTTAATAATCATATGACAAGCTAAATTGTATTTCCTTAATGAGTCAGTATTTTGTATAAAATAGTTATAATAGTTGCAACACTTGATTATAGGAATAATAATTTAAAATGTAAAAGACGCTCTACATAAAAATATAATACGCAATTACAAGGTTTGTTTATAAGATATAATAGTGCTTAATATTTTACTTTTTTCTCTTCTCTTGGCTCGATTTTTTAGATAGGCATCATCTAAATCATATGTAGACACCAATTTAGATTTCCTAAAACAACATAATGATCTCATCTAATTGCTTTTCATGATAATCCAGTACAGTGACTGCAACAATGTCTCTCCAAAACCTTTTGTAAGGGCATTGTTTCAGTTGCTGCATTCCCTTGGTGCTGACCCTGATTAATGGTTTTTCTGATAATTGCAGGAGGCTCAAGTTCACGAAGCAAATTCAGAATCGAATCCAAAAGACCCTGGGAGAGAAGTGCGCCTGTTGGGTCTTATTTATTTCCCATGGGTCCTTGTGCACTGTCCTGTGCGCAAATCTCTCTCAACATGGTGTGTGACCAAGGACATCACTAGGAGAGACCCTATTGGAACACCTAACTTGCCCTCCCCTAGAAAAATCAATAAGCCCGCTACCCACTTCCTTTTCTGAAATAATCAAAGAATGTATAGAGATGGTGACAACATTTATTCTCCCACGGGATGCTAATGAGAAATGCTTGATCTAGTAAAAACTCATCACAGCAACTGTATTTTTTTACTGTCATCAGCAGAAGCAACAACTAGTTTGATAAATAAGGTAGGTAAATGTGCTTCTTCTAAGCAGATGACTGAGAAAAGCAATTTAAACCATTCTTCTTGAAATCCAACTGTCAAATGAGAGAATATGACATCATGTGACAAAAGACAAGAACACAATTAGTTTCTATAGAGTGTGAAGAAAAGAACTTGAGAAAGTGGCCTAAAGAGAAGCAAGCGAAAATGGAACGTACTTATTGAAGCAATCCGAGCAATTTCTAACACCAAAGACAAACCAGGATCTCCACACAACTCTGCCTAGCATATAGGGTTCCCATCTTGACAAGTATATAGTATCATACACAAAGGATCAATTTTGTCTTGGCTCCAAATTCTTGCTGGCATGAGAAATTCATTCGGAAAGAATTGAACCCAAATCTTTTGCTGGTGTCTCTCTCCAGCCAATGAGACATTTGCTAGAGTGTGCAAGGCTATCTTGATGGCTCCTCAATCTAAGGCAGGAGTGTGCATCAGAGCCCTCAAGACAGTCAAATTGATCCCAACTCCATTCTTCTCAACGAAAGTATTCTGATTTACAACTTCTCCAAGCACATAGGTTCCTCAGAAGCTGCAGTGATGGTACTAGAAGTTCAGTCAAATATTGCGAGTGTCCTTGAATTAGATCAAGTACCAAAGCAAAGACACTCCTTGAAGCTAGATCCCCTCGCCCGTCTGCATTTCTTGATATTTTCACAAGAACTTCTAAGGCGTCCGCTAGACTTGTGGTTTTAGCATGAGCAAACAACTGATCGAGAATATCATCTGGCAAAGAGGACCCCACATTCTCGTCCATTTAAGATTAATTATTCTTTTGGCCGTACACACCGAAAGCAACTACTCAACTATGCAACATTTTAATTGTACAAGGAACTATCAAAGACTAACTTCCATCGTAAGTCAAGGTCCTCAAGCTGAAAACCTGTCCACAAAGCATGGTCCGATATGAAAACGGCAACATATCGATTCATCAACGGATAAGGGATTCCACGTAATGAGCGCAAAATCCATCCGACCTGTTATTGACATTCTTTCAACCAATTGGTGGGCACGAACCCCAGAGTGCATAAGGGCAAGCAGGATACCTGTTTGATGCTCAACTCTGCTACAGAACTACCGCTGATGTGCTTGCGATCATAGCTGTCTTCCTTTTCAAATGCTAACTGAGCTCTCAAAGGTGATTCCTGTTAAACCAAATTATAAAGATAGAACGGCGGGTAAGGCTAAGACCAGAGGTGGAATTTAATTCAAATTTGCCTTCTCCTTCTCGGATTTTAGGAGGAGAAAGAGAGCTTCGAGAGGTTTCTGTGAGCTTCTCAAACGCCCACCGCCTTTACAGAAGTTCGCTCAGAAAGACCGTTTTACCAAGTCGTTACTTGTACATCATTATTTTCTTAATCTCGTCATATATATTTTTGAAAAGAAAAAAAAAATAAAACACCAATATAATTTGGTGCATTTTTCATTCAATAAGAGCAGTGAAATTTTTCTTCTGTTTTCATTAGTGATGAACGTGAAAATTGAAAATGTTTTAAGTCATACTAGCCCATCCAAACTGCCATATGGATTCAAGGTGTGAAACTTGATATTTAATTAGATTTATTTCTATGCGTTTTACATTTTTCTCGTTGTACATCGATATTTGGAAATTCTCCCTCATTGCTGTTTAAGGTCGTGTCTTCCAGGTTTTGCCTCATCATTCCGCAAAATCTCTTGAAGTTTGGAAGTGAGGGTTTGCCTGTAGTTTCTTTTCTGGTTGAGCTATGGCATTTTTCTTTGAGATTTGCTGATTTTAGATCCATGAATGTTATTGGACCTTTTTAGGAAAAATAACCCAAATGGTCCATGCACTTTGACTCAATATGTAATGTAGTTCTTGAATTTTTAATTTATTCAATATAGTGAAAGTTGTTCAATGTAGTTTATAAACTTTTGGTACATATTTAACTTAATTCTTGAATTATATGAAAATGTTCAACATTATCCTTCAATTAATTCAAATTTAGAGATAACATTGAATAAATTCAAAGTTGATTTGGTGTCAGTTGAGAGAAAGTGCTCAGTAAGAAATAGATTATGTTGTAATATTGCTCGTACCCTTTGCGTGGAGACAACCTTAGAGTTAAAGGTCTATGTATTCTCATGAGACTTTCTTTCCCGATTTGTTTTGTTCGATGTGTTATTCATCCATATATCTTTTGGTGCTGGTTATCATCATATATGCTACTGTTCTGCAACCTTTCCAATTCCAAAGACAATGATCTTTCACCGTTGGTTTGTGTCCAGTATATCTGATCGGGTCCAGGGTGGGTAGGGTCTAGACCTGGACCCTGTACCCGACCCTGTTATAACCGGTTCTCTTTTTCTGGACCCTGTTCCCGACCCTGTTTGCATTAGACCCTGTTCCCGACCCACCCTGTTTTTCCGGTCCGGGAACAGGGTTAATCCTGTTTATATTGGAACCTGTTTTGCATATGTATCCAGTTAAATGAAGAAACTTTCATAAGTCATATCATAAACACCCAATATAAAAGTACCAAGACCTGCTTGAAAGTTGGATAAATTGGATATATATTCAGTCAAATGAAGAAACTTTCACCAGAACCAAGAAAAAGGGAAAAAGGAAAAAAAGGAAGATCTCCCAGTGCTTGTGAGAATTGATAGAACAGAGAACTTCACTGACAAACAACTACAGCCTGGTCCCAAAAATTTCCAGTTTCTAACAAAGATATTAGTGACAGCACCAAGCACCAACACCAGCAATACAGTTCATATTTTCACTTTAACTCCAAAGTAATAATTACAGATGTGCACAATAATTAAAATATGTCTCTTAAACAAAGGCAAGAAGCAGAAAGAAGTGACAGGACTAAGTTCTGATTTAAAATGAAAGGAAAAGCACCTCATGGAGCTTATTCCTTCTTCCTTTAGATTCAATAGGAAAGCGCCTCAGCATGAAAAACAACCTGGAATTATTTGACAACCACACTGATCACAAGGAGAAAATCAAACCACATAGAGTAAGCAGAACATAAAAGTTCCAGATGCTCTGAGTAGTAAACCAGTACATTAACTTCTAATAATTACCTTCCTCCATAAAGCAAGAAGCCCAATGCAGCTAATATTTACACAACTGTGAGAAACAAGAGGGAGTTAACATAATGACATACAACATTGCAGTCACCGCAAAAACCATCAGTTATCAGAATGACATGTTATATCGACACAAGAAGAATACCATGAGGCGCTAAATTTAAGTGCTAATTGACAAGCCCCATTTTCACCGCATATGAAAAGGAAATGGGATTGAAAGTTGTTTGCACTAAATGAAAAGCTAATTCAGGCTCGTGAACTAGAATATGCACCTCTCCGGATCCACCTTTATGACCAATAGCAAAAGATAGAGCATTTTCCTAGAAAGCAACTCCCACAAGCACAATCACTTGAAAATGTGATTCCTCGAAATCTGGGAGCCCAAACAACTACTCCAGCAATTCCCATCTAAATCCAGCAATGGCCGAATGCGGAAAAAATCTAATTCGAACGCGACGGAATGCGCAAACTACACAAGTCTTGGCAACGCAATTCGGACGAGAAACCCTCGGCCGTCTTGGTGCAGAAGCCCGAAAGGGGGACTCACTTTGAGCGGGAGGTTGAGGATGTCGAGGCAAATCCTGCCGCTGTTGTCGATGTTGGGGTGGTAAATCAGCGTCTGGAACATCACGCTCGGAGGCTGAAACATGTAGCTGAGAGATTCCACAACAACAACCCTCGAAATCAAAACTCAACAACGAACACAACTCTCTCATCTCACGAACCAAAACCAAACCCCTAAAAAAGAAAAAATTGAAAATGCACCGTTCGGGAATCTGGATCTTGAGCTTGAAGACGCCGCCGGCGTACACGGACTCTTCGGGGCCTTCGATTTCTGGAACGAACGACACCCGACACGATCAGCGATTCGGCGGCGAAAACCAACAAAAATTAGGGGGGTGCGAAGCAAGGAGAGGCGTAGTGGCGACGTCGAGATCTCACCGGCTGCGGGTATCGTGGGAGGAAGGTGACGGTGGGCAAGCGGAAGCAGCGTCAACACTCGGATGGATCGGCGGAGGTCGCGAGCTTGGGGAAGTTTGCGGGTGTGAGAGCGTCAGAGTAAAGAGATAAACGAATTAGGGTTTTTGGACTGCCTTAAAAACCGGTTCTCAAACCGGTTCTCGAACTGGTCCGGTCAATCCGGTTCCCGGGTGGGTAATCCCTCGGAACCGGTTCCCGGACCGGTTCAAACAGGGTCTGAACTTTGGGAACCGGTTCCCGGACCGGTTTCAACCGGAACCGGTTCCCAACCCTGTTTTCCGGGTGGGCCAATCCGGGAACCGGGTTGACCCGGTCCGGTTGCACACCCCTAGTGTCTAGTAGAGTTGTATTCTGATATATTGGCATCTTGCAAACATCAAGGAGATATTTCCTTGTCAGGTAGAGATAGTAATGGAGCAAATGGTAATTTATCTTCTCTTTCTAGAGATAGTAAAACTTTTTTTTATCTTCATTAACTGATATCTAACTATAATCATTTGCTATCGGATTACCAAGACATGCGAATTAATAAAGGGTACCATCATTTCAAATTCTTGCGAAAGAAATTCATCTTGAGGAACTCTTGAGTGATGACGAAGGCGATGTTGTGGATCTCCGCAAGAAGTTGTGTAAAACAGTTTACACCCCAACAGCTTCACTTGATTCAGGGCAGCGGATGTATGAAAGGAAGGACAATAGTTTCTTAACAAATTCCTTCATCGAGAAGCAAAATGATTTGCCTCAGACTAAGCCTGTTTAGAATATTTAAAAAAGAAACCACACATTCACATTCATTTAATAGTTTAAGCTTTTAGAATATTTGGCATGGTTCCACAAAATTCTACATGATATCAAAACTGAAGGTCTTGAATTCAAATTTTTCCATGCCTCACTTTGTCACCCCAACTAAATTTTCACACTTTCAGACTAAATCTATGAGGAAGTATTGAATATTTAATTATTAAATCACTAATTCACCTTTATCTAACCATTTAAAGCTTTTCAGAATAGTTGGTAGTGAACAAAGAATTCTGGAAAGATATGTTGCTAGTTCTCGGGGCCTCTCCCCGGAAGGAGTCCTGAAAAAGTTTGTAAGTCAGGTAAGTTGATTATGTGTTAAATATGTGGGCTTGATACTTCCAGGCCCATGAGGAGTAGTGAGCCTTACGTTAGAAACTCAACACGTCCTTCTACATGCGTAAGGCTTCCAGCAACAGTTCTGGGTCAATCTCGTCCTCCAAGAAATGTGGTGCATAAAAGCTCATATTATGCATCTTCTTGTCTTAGGCAGAAGCTCATACAGAGAGATTAATCGTATTGGGCCAGTTTTTACATGGATAATTTTTGGCTGGTTCTTGTTTTTTGTGGTGTCATTTTGTCTATCATTTCCATTACTTTTAAATTGGCCAGATTGTGGGAGTATGCAGCTGATTATGATGCATTGGTTGAAGGAGAAGCTCTAGCCAAGGTGTCGCTGCTCCAAAAAGAAACAGAGTCACTATGTCCGGGTGCTGAGTTTCCGGAACAAAGAACGAGCTCTAATACTGGGAATAGGAAAAGTATTATAAACCCAAAAAATGATGCTGCTACTAGTACTTTGTCTTCTCCGAGGTAAAGGAATTGGGATGCTTCCAATCTAATATACATTCTAAACATATTAATCCGTTAGATCTTGTAACATTGAAATTTTTATGAACTCTTTATTTAAATTTCATTTGTGACTGGTTTCTACATTCGGCTGCTATTACGCCTAAAAAAGTGCTCGCATATTTGTATTTGTATATTGGATTAACAATTATAATGAACAGCTAAGCAACTTGTCTTTTAGCATCAAGAAAAAAGAAAAATAGAAATGAGATTGATAATTGGTTATTCTTTATGAATAGAGTAGGCGTTGACCTATAAAAATACTTTCTAGCCTTTGTGTATTCCAAGATTTTTAAGATTGATTAATTGGAATTCTTTATAAAAAGAATATGAATTGTTTTAGAAAAAGACTTCATGGTCCACGTTTAATTCAAGATTTCAAGTTTTGGTGGTCCAATTAGGCTTTCGTGCACCCCCATATGAACTGATATAAAAAAAAACTTTACGGTCTTTGTTTGGTCAAAGATTCCGAGTTTTGACCACGAATCTCAAAAAACTTGGTCGCATTACTGAGCCCACGTGAACCACCACGTGAACAAAGTATATGTTAAGCCAACTCATACATATATTGAAATTTCTGTGTGAGATTGTAGACAATAAATCTCCACCGACTCTCATGGAACATTAAACTAAATGCTCTAATTGAATTTTCGGAGGAGTAATAGTAGAGTTGAAGGATGAAAAGGTTAAGACTTCTCACATTTTTAACTAATTTCTTTTGCAAAACATGTTTATCTTAAGAGAGATGTTATCGGGGAGAAAAAATTAAAGAGGGTAATGGTTTGTTCTAACATTTTACGCTGGTAGATCTTGTAATGTTCAAATTTTTATGAACTCTTTAATTTCATTTGTGACTAATTTCTGCACTCAGCCATTAGTATGCTTGAGAGAGTGCTCGCATATTTAATAAATCTAGGGTTGCCAGTTTGTATGATGGGTGAACAAATAATAACGAACAGCAAAGCAATTTGTCTTTTAGCATCAAGAAAAAAGAAAAAAAAAATATAAACGAGACTGATTAATTGGTCATTCTTTATGGACAAAGTATGAATTGATCTAAAAAAAAAAATACTTTTTGTTCTTTGTTTTTTCGAAGATTCCAAGATTGATTAATTCTAATTCTTTATAAAAGGAATATGAGTTGATCTACACAAGGGCTTTCTAGGCTTTGTTTATTTCAAGGTTTTAGTTCTAATAGCAGTCCCATTATTAGGCTTTTGTGAATCACTGTATGATCTAGAAAAAAGAACTTTTTGGTCTTTGTTTATTCCAAAATTATAAGTTTTGACCGTTGATCTAGAAAAACTTTCTCGTCGCATTACTAAGCTCACTTGAACCACTACGAGTACAAACTATTTATTGAACCACTTCATGCATATGTTGAAATTTCTGTGTGAGATCTGAAGACAATTAACTTCAACCAAATCTTATTGGAAAATTAAGCTAAATGCTCTAATTGAATTTTCGGACAAGTAATAATAGAGTTGAAGTATAAAAAGACAAAGACTTCTCGCATTTTTTATTAATTTCTTTTGTCAAACATATTTATGTTAAGAGAGATAATATCCGGGATAAAAAAATTAAAGAGGGTAGTAGTTTGTTCTAACATTTTAAGTCGTTAGATCTTATAATATTCAAATTTTTATGTTCTTCAATTTTTTTTTTCATTGTGACTAATTTTCATGCTCAGCCACTATTACGCCTAAGAGAATGCTCACACATTGAATAAATCTATGGTTGCTAGTTTGTATGATGGGCGAACAGTTATTAACGAGCAGCAAAGCAACTTGTCTTTTAGCATCAAGGAAAAAGAAAAAAAAATATATAAATGAGACTGATTAATTGGTCGTTCTTTATGGACATAGTATGAATTGATATAAAAAAGGTACCTTTTGTTCTTTGTTTATTCCAAGATATCAAGGACTGATTAATTGGAATTCTTTATGAACGGAATATGAATTGATCTACACAGAGGCTTTATAGTCTTTGTTTATTGCAAGGTTTCAGTTCTGACAGTGGTTCCATTATTAGGCTTTTGTGAATCACCCGATGAATTGACCTAGAAAAAAAGAACTTTTTGGTTATCGTTTATTCCAATATTCTAAGTTTTGACCGTTGATCTAGAAAAACTTTATGGTCACATTACTAAACTCACTTGAACCACCCCAAGTACAAACTATTTATTGAACCGCTTCATGCATATGTTGAAATTTCTGTGTGAGATCCGAAGAAAATTAATTTTAACCAATTCTTATGGGAAAATTAAGCTAAATGCTCTAATTGAATTTTTGGGTGAGTAATAATAGAGTTGAAATATAAAAAGATAAAGACTTCTCGCATTTTTAACTAGTTTCTTTTGCCAATCATGTTTATCTTATGAGAGATAATATCGGGGATAAAAAATTAAAGAGGGTAACGGTTTGTTCTAACATTTTAAGCCGTTAAATCTTGTAATGTTCAAATTTTTATGAACTCTTCATTTTTTTTTTTCATTTGTGACTAATTTTCATGGTCGGCCGCTATTACGCCAAAAAGTGCTCGCATATTAAATAAATCTATGGTTGCTAGTTTGTATGATGGGTGAACAATTATTAACAAGCAGCAAAGTAATTTGTCTTTTAGCATCAAGAAAAAAGGAAAAAAATAGAAATGAGACTGATTAATTGGTCATTCTTTATGGACATAGTATGACTTGATCTAAAAAAAGCATTTTTTTTTTCGTAAGATAAAAAAATAAAGTACTTTTTGTTCTTTGTTTATTCCAAGATTCCAAGGACTGATTAATTGGAATTCTTTATAAAAGGAATATGAATTGATCTACATAAAGGCTTTATAGTCTTTGTTTATTTCAAGGTTTTTATTTTGAAAGCGGTCTCATTATTAGGCTTTTGTGAATCATCGTATAAAATGACTTAGAAAAAAGAACTTTTGGGTCTTCGTTTATTCCAAGATTCTAAGTTTTGACCGTTGATCTAGAAGAACTTTATTGTTGCATTACTAAGCTCACTTGAACCACCATGAGTACAAATTATTTATTGAACTACTTCATGCATATGTTGAAATTTCTGCGTGAGATCCAAAGTCAATTAATTTCAACCAACTCTTATGGGAAAATTAAGCTAATTGCTCTAATTGAATTTTCGGATGAGTAATAATAGAGTTGAAGTATAAAAAGATAAAGACTTCTCACATTTTTGACTAATTTCTTTTGCCAAACATGTTTATCTTATGAGAGATAATATCGGGGATAAAAAATTAAAGAGGATAACGGTTTGTTCTAACATTTTAGGCCGTTAGATCTTGTAATGTTCAAATTTTTATGAACTCTTCATTTTTTTTTTTTTTTCATTTGTGACTAATTTTTATGGTCGGCCACTATTACGCCTAAAAGAGTGCTCTCATATTAAATAAATCTATGGTTGCTAGTTTGTGTGATAGGTGAACAATTATTAACGAACAGCAAAGCCATTTGTCATTTAGCATCAAGAAAAAAGGAAAAATATAAGTGAGACTGATTAATTGGTTATTCTTTATGGACATAGTATGAATTGATCTAAAATAAATACTTTTTATTCTTTGTTTATTCCAAGATTCCTAGGTCTGATTAATTGGAATTCTTTATAAAAAGAATATGAATTGAACTGCACAAAGGCTTTCTGGTCTTTGTTTATTTCAAGATTTCAACTTTGACAGCGATCTCGTTATTAGGCTTTTGTGAATCACCATATGAATTAATCTAGAGAAAGACTTTTTTGTCTTTGTCTACTCCAAATTTTCAAGTTCGAAAAGCTGCTCCGTTGATCTAGGACAAGACTTTTTGGTCTTTGTTTATTCTAAGATTTCAAGTTCTGACAATTGTCCTGTTGATCTAAAAAAATAATAATTCTGGTCTTTATTATTTTTATTTTTTCAAGTTCTGACTGTGATCTAGAAAAATTTATGGTCACGTTACTTAGATTAAGTGAACCACCACGGCAAACTATTTCTTGAGCCACTTTTGTTGAAAACTTTGTTTGAGATTCAAGGACAATTAAGGACAAATATCTTTCGTTACTATTTTATAATAAGCAAAAGTGTACACACACAAGGTGTGTCTATGAAAAGTTAACATTTAAAAGATTTCATAAAATTGACTTGATATGAGACATTTGAATCATTAGTTAATAGAACAAACTTTTCAACAAAATTGAAGCGATTACACACATATGTGCGGAAAAAGGAAAATATGATGATGTTTTTGTTAGGTCGTTTATGAGATTACAAAGATTCAATATTTAAAATTGAAATACGTTAGAGATGAGATAAAGTGATTAATCAATACATTTATCCATTGATGGATTTTTTACAAAATAATTCACAATTATTTTTTGCTTCAAAAGACGTAATTGACTTGCCCATAGTGTGAATAATGCCACGTGATTGCAGCAAATTGTCCATTCATTGTAATGAGGTTCCAACAATTGGCACCAAGACGTGTACATACACATTTTTAGCGAAAGAGAAAGTATCCGAAAAGATCAAATTCCTACAAGCAAAATGCTGCAATATGTGACTACCTATTTCTCCCATTAATAATTAAATTATTAAATCTAACTAAATGGCTTAGTGGGGCAAAAATAAAACCCGACCGTTCGCATGAGGTGTCCGATTGTGCTATGTATGGGTAAGGCGGGGCGGGGCGTGTTTTTTTTTTTTTTTTTTTTTTTTGGTCGGCGGGGCGTGTCATTAGTTACACTTTCACATTATCAGTGCGATGACAAATTCGACCTGACTTCCTAAGGGCTACGATATTATGAAGCTCGTTTTGGGGGAGAAAATCGTCCAAAACCCTTTAGCCATTAAATTAGCAATTCACAGACTAAGCCTTATGTTAAAAACTCAACATGTCCTACATGCGTAAGGCCTGTAGCAACAGTTCTGGGTGAGTCTTGTCCTCTGAGAAACGTAGTGCAGAAAAGCTCATATTATGGAGCTTCTTGTCTTTTCCATTCACTTTAGTTTATTTTTTCTCTATAGAAGCTTATACAGAGAGATTAATCGTATTGAGCCAGTTTTTACATGGATTTTATTTTTTGCTGCTTCTTGGTTTTTGTGGTGTCATTTTGTCTATCAATTCTGTTGCTTTTAATTTGACCAGATTGTGGGAGAATGCAACTGATGATGATGCATTGGTTGAAGGAGAAGCTATAGCCGAGGAGTCACTGTTCCGGAAAGAAACAGTCACTATGTGCCAGTGCTGAGTTTCCCGAACAAAGAACAAGCTCTAATATTGGGAATAGGAAAAGTATTATAAACCCAGAAATTGATGTTGCTACTACTACTTTGTCTTCTCCTAGGCAAAGGAATTAGGGTGATTCCGACCTAATTTACATTGTAAACATATTAATCCGTTAGATCTTGTAACGTCTATATTTTTATGAACTCTTTATTTAAATTTCATTTGTGACTAATTTCCACACTCAGCTGCTGTTACGCCTAAGAGTTTGCTCACATATTAAATAAACTTAAGGTTGCTAGTTTGAATTTGTATAATGGATTAACAATTATAATGAACAGCTAAACAATTGGTCTTTTGGCATCAAGAAAAAAAGAAATATAAATGAGATTGGTTAATTGGTTATCCTTATGAATAGAGTAGGAGTTGATCTATAAAAATACTTTCTAGTCTTTGTGTATTCCAAGGTTCCTAGAATTGATTAATTGGAATTCTTCATGAAAAGAATATAAATTGATTAAGACAAAGACTTCATGGTCTTCGTTTAATTCAAGATTTCAAGTTTTGATGGTGGTCCTATTAGGCTTTCGTGAACCACTGTATGAACTGATCTAAAATAACTTTGTGGTCTTTGTTTGGTCCAAGATTTCAAGTTTTGACCATGGATCTCGAAAAACTCTCCGCTCGCATTACTAAGGTCACACGAATCACCACGTGGACAAACTATGTATTGAGCCACCTCGTACATATATTGAAATTTTTGTGTGAGATCCGTAGACAATTAATCTCAACCGATTCTTATGGCAAAATTAAACTAAATGCTCTAATTCAATTTTTGGAGGAGTAATAATAGAGTTGAAGGATAAAAAGGTTAATACTTCTCACATTTTTAACTAATTTCTTTTGCCCATGTTTATCTTAAGATATATGATATCGGGGAGAAAAAAATTAAAGAGGGTAATGGTTTGTTCCAACATTTTAAGTCAGTAGATCTTGTAATGTTCATATTTTTATAAATTCTTTATTTATTTTTCTTTTGTGACTAATTGTCATACTCAACCGTTATTACGCCTAAGGGAGTGCTCGCATATTAAATAAAGGGTTAATAGCTTAAAAAACCCAAAACTGGTACACTTGTGACAAATTTACCCCAAACTATTTTTTTGACCATGAAAAACCCCAAACTGGTAAACTTGTGACAAATTTACCCCGACTAATTATAAAAAACCCTAAACTGGTACATTTATGACAAATTTACCCCAAATTAATTTATTCGACTGCAAAAAACCCTAAACTGATAAATTTGTGACAAATATACCCTATGCTAAATTGGATTAATACCACAAAAAAATCATAAAAATTGTAAACTGTGACAAACGGAACGTAAAATCCTAAATTAGAATACTGGTTAACTGTCACGTGTCATTTAACTTAATAATTTGAGAATAAAATTTAACGAAAACTAACATAGGGTAAATTTGTCACAGGTGTACCAGTTTGGGATAAATTTGTCAAAAGTATGCCAGTTTGGGGTTTTTGGTGGTCAAAAAAATAGTTTGGGGTAAATTTGTCACAAGTGTACCAGTTTGGGGTTTTTCTAGGGTATTATCCCTTAAATAAATCTATGGTTGCTAATTTGTATGAAGGGTGAACAATTAATAACGAATAGCAAAGCAATTTGTCTTTTAGCATCAAGAAAAAAGAAAAAATATATATATAAATGAGACCAATTAATTGGTTATTCTCTATGGACATAGTATGAATTGATCTAAAAGAGAATACTTTTTGTTGTTTGTTTATTCCAAGATTCCTAGGACTGATTAACTGGAATTCTTTGTAAAAAGAATATGAATTGATCTATACAAAGGCTTTCTGGTGTTTGTTTATTTTAAGGTTTCAGTTGTAACAGTGGTCTTGTTATTAGGCTTTTGTGAACCACTGTATGAACTGATCGAGAAAAAAAAATTTGATCTTCGTTTATTCCAAGATTCTAAGTTTTGACCACTGATTTAAAAAAGCTCTATGGTCGCATTACTAAGCTCACTTGAACCACCATGAGTACAAACTATTTATTTAACCACTTCATGCATATGTTGAAATTTCTATGTGAGATCCGAAGACAATTAATTTCAACTAACTCTTTGGGAAATTAAGCTAAATGCTCTAATTGAATTTTCGGACTAGTAATAATAGAGTTGAAGTATAAAAAGATAAAGACTTCTTGCATTTTTAACTAATTTCTTTTGCCAAACATGTTTATCTTATGAGAGATAATATTGGGGATAAAAAATTAAAGAGGGTTACGGTTTGTTCTAACATTTTAAACCATTAGATCTTGTAATGTTATGAACTCTTCATTTTTCTTTTTTTCATTTGTGACTAATTTCCATGCTCAACCGCTATTATGCCTTGGAGAGTGCTCACATATTAAATAAATCTATGGTTGCTAGTTTGTATGATGGGTGAGCAATTATTAACGAACAGCAAAGTGATTTGTGTTTTAGCATCAGGAAAAAAAGAAAAAAATATAAATGAGACTGATTAATTGGTATACTCTATGACATAGTATGAATTGATCTAAAGAAAAAAAAATACTTTTTTGTTGTTTGTTTATTCCAGGATTCCTAGGACTGATTAATTGGAATTCTTTACAAAAAGAATACGAATTGATCTACACAAAGACTTTCTGGTCTTTGTTTATTTCAAAATTTCAATTCTGACAGTGGTCCCATTATTAGGCTTTCGTGAACTACCATATGAATTAATCTAGAAAAGACTTCCTAGTCTTTGTTTAAGGCTTTCGTGAACTATCATATGAATTAATCTAGAAAAAGACTTCCTAGTCTTTGTTTACTCCAAAATTTCAAGTTTGGATAGCTGCTCCGTTGATCTAGGAAAAAGACTTTTTGGTCTTTGTTTATTCTAAGATTTCAAGTTCATACAATTGTCCCGTTGATCTAGAAAAAAAAATTATGGTCTTTATTTATTCCAAGTTTTGATTGTTGATCCAGAAAATATTTTATGTTGACTATTTTTTTTTAAAATATAAATAATTATTTTTCGGAAAGTATGTTTGAAATCTCTTATTTTCCCCGAAACGCCTTAATCATTTGTAAAAAAGTCTTATCTAACAAGTTCTTTCCCATGGATTGAAAACATATTTGCATTAGCACTTCAAAAGAGGGTGGTTATGTCAGAATTTGATTAAGGAGGAGGAGGCAGGACATTATGTAGTGGCAAGTTTGCAATAAGTTGGCTGGTAGAACTGCGAATTTACCCTATGACTAAAGAGAGAAAAGACAGCCGATGGGTCAAAGATTCACCATCAGGGCCCTTGTAGGACAACTCAAGCGACCTTTTTTTTTTTTTTTTAAAAGACAAATTAAAATTTGATACAAATAATTGAATATAGTGAGTAAAAGTACACTAACTAAAAAAGGAGCACAAAAAAGTAAAAAGGTAGATCAACCTTGGATTGAGCCTGATGAGTGAGTGCACAGTAGATCAACCTTGGATCCTTTGTGGATCCTTGAGCCTGATGAGTGCACAGTGCACAGTTGATCAACCTTGCATCCATGAGCCGAATGAGTGCACCTTGGCCGTAACCTATGCGCATTTTGAGTAGCTTCCTTTCCGTGACAAAGTTCAAAGTTGGCAAAAAGGTGATGGCTCTAGGAGTTTGCAGGACTCCTTCGTCTCCTTCACTAATTCTTTTCTCTGGATTGAGATCATTGGACCAAGTGAAGCACAATTATTGACTTTATTAGTATCATGTGGATTCCATAGGTTAGTCCCATAAAATCAACAATTGTGATTCACTTGATTTAACAGACTTGGGTCCAGGGGTAGAAAATATTTCCCTCTCTCATATTTCAAAGAAGCATTTTTCCCACTGCTGTGAAGTATGATTAATTTTGTGCCTTAGACCACCACATGCGCTTCACTTTCGTGCCTCAAACCTATGAGCTACTCCCACTAATTCTCTAAAATTTACTCCTAATTTATTATATATAAGAAAAAAAATACAATCAATTTGAGTTCAAAGCTTATCTACCTAAAATGGATTTAGAAGGGGGCTCTTTCTTAGTAAGGTGAGGGGAGATCATCATCCTCATCTACAATGATTCCTTGTAGTTCTTTTTTCTCTTCAAATGAACTAACTGAAACTTTCTAATATAGATAACATACCATAAGTTATTGTCATTCAATGGTTGAGATTCATTGACTTTTTTGGTCAGTCGGTACCATCTAATGACTGAGCATGGATGATAAACCTTGCATTTTCAATAACAAAAAAGTAATGGATCATAATTAGAGTCAAAAGCATAGGACCAGAGTGTTCACTTGCGCAATGACCCAAATGTGTATGACAAGTTACAGCATACGACATCGCTAGAATAATGGTGGAATTGAGGTTTATGTGAAAATGAAATGTCTTGTCTCAACTAATAATTCCCTTAAAGATGAGACTGGTGACCAAATGGCATACCTTTAGAGGTATCCAACCTTGAAGCCAAATTAACAAAGTAAAATTAATAATCACACCAACTTCAACTCTTTTTTTTTTTTCCTTTCTTATGAGAAGATCTCAACTTTCCTTTTGTGGTAATAATAATAATTTAATAGATTCAAAAAACTTGCCAAAAAGGAAAGTGTGTGCACACAATTTCTTTTCTTTTTTTGGTTTTTGCCAAGCACTGTATCAAAAATGCAATGGTGAGGATTTATCTTACCAAAAATTAATGAAGTTGTGCAGATAATGAATGAGGTATAATGAGAAGGGTTGATCGGTGGTGTTTAGAATTGTCTATAAAGTAGAGGCGGCTACATCAATCCTTAGAAAGTTTATCTAATAAGTTCTGATCGTCGTCTCGTGGATTTAATTTCTCGCATGAGAAGTTTACTTGGGGGGAGGAGGAGGAGGAGGTGATCGGGTAGTGGCAAATATGTTTTAAGTTGGCCGGTAAAATCGTGGATCTAGTGCATGACTATAAAGAAAAAGTCAGTGGACCGTCGGGGGCCCCACCTAAGACAACTCAAGGGATGTGGGACTCCGTTGGACGGGGCTCAGTCACCAAAAGTTATGAGCCACCCAACTGTGCTTCAACTATTAATTGCAAGAACAGTATTATATTGTCGTTTAGCCTTACCATGCCTTTTTTAAATTACTGATTATAAACATTATCTGCATGTAAATTAATAAAAATGGATAACTAACCCACCTTAAAAGAGTGGTTAGAAGAGAAGGACGGAGCAAAACACGACTTCTAGAGAAGGAAGGTATTATATGTATTAAATTTTGATATATATATATATATATATATATATATATATAAACTGTTATGTCTCTCACATGATATTGTTACATCTAAGTAATGCTAAATATGTTAAAATCATCTATAAAATTTATGGCAAATTAAAAGTGGACACTAAAGCAAGTGAATCATCTTCAATACCCAATAATTTTACGCACATTTTAATATAGTATTTCAGTTCAGTAACCTAGATTAGTAAAAATAGCATTTTTCCATTAATTACAATCAACTTGATCAATAAATTCTAAAATTCTTTTTCTATATTGACTAGTTTTTTTTTTACATTTTATTGTCACATGATATAAATACAATGTAAAATACCTTCTAAGCAAAGCAAGGATGTAAAAAAAAAAAAGCAAAGCAAGGAAGAATGTAATTCATACATTACTTATACGAATAGCTTAAGAAAACCCTGATTAAATTTAATCCTTGACTAGTATTTTGTTTAAGCATTCGATAAAGGTTTAATTCCACACATATCAAGTACAAACAATTTGACATTTTGGTCATCTCAATCAATCTTATGTCCCATGTTATTTCATTAATGATCCATAATGATATTTCTTGGGGGCATCACCTATACTTACCTAACATGTGCATTCTCGGCGTGGAGAGAAGGAAATTCAGAAACAAATAAATTGCGATTGAGAAAAGAATGGACACGTGGGGGCCAAACATCATGCAAAAGTGGAACCCAATGGTTTAATTTTTGCCACCTCGTAGTAATTGCAACCCCGCGGGATCCACTCACTTTACGTAAGTGGAACCACGTGCTCATGCATCACGTTACTCTTTGGTCTGAAGTCCAACGCATCCATCTTCTTTTCATCCTTGGTGACGAGCTCGAATTGATTCACTGCAGGGGTTATCCATCCAAAGTTAAAATACTGGGAATTAGCTAATGTAGCTTAAATGTGTACAAGAAATTAAAAAGGCTTCTATGCACATGGCAAACCATCGAAGGCGAAGCAATCTAAATAATTAGTTAAGCAAAAGCTCCTCCAAGAGGGAAAGAAGTTAATATTCTCTCTATTAGGAGATATGCAAGTTTAGGAGGGCAAATATTGCATGCATGCAATCAAATATCTCAACTATTAGGGTTTGATTTAGTCTCCAGGGAGGTGGTTTTGGGGCTCGCTTTGTTTGTAGCAGGATTAGTTATTTGAAGTGGAATATCTTGGACTAGTACCCCGAGTAGTGAAGATTTTTTTCAACACCCTCTTCAAGTCCAAATACATGAGGCCAACCATTCAAAGTCGTCAAAGAATGACAACACGTATCATATTAATAGTGTCGCACATTTATCTTTTGTTAAATCCAACTCATTTTATAAATACTCGAAAGACATTATGCTGAAATGTGTACAGACACACATTTTGGTGAGGAACCTGAAGAGATTAAAATTGACTCGATATCTTCTTTGAGAGAGGTTAGATGGCTATAGTGGTATCTAATTCTCGTGCTATTCTTTAAGGCTGTTCTTAAGGGAAGTGAGGCATTGTTACCAATTCCTGCATGCAAAATGTCGCTCTATGTGAATATCTATTTATCCCATTAATAATTTAATGATTAAATATAATTCAAAGGCTAAGCGGGGTAAAATAAAAACCCTACTATTCTCTGTGATATAAAGCAGCGTACTGTATGTACATTTCACGTGGAGCACGAGGTGTCCGGCTGTACCTGCTATGGGTAACGTGGGGTATGTTATTAATTGCTTCCACATTATCAGTAATTTGATAAAAAGGGGGTGCTCGGACATCTGATGACATTCTCCATCGGTTTATGGTCGATGTCTTTCAATATGTGACATTAACAAAACCAAATCTGGCCTTTACCGTTAATAAAGTCTGTCAATTCATGCATACACCAACTGAAGACCACTAGCAGATGGTGAAACACATCTTGCACTATCTTAAACATACACAGGCGTTTGGTTTGCTTCTTTCCTGATCCAATGATACTCTCCTGCAAGCCTTTTTTGATGTGGATTGAGTTGGTAGCTCTGACGACAAGAAGTTAACCTGAGAGTATGCTTTTTTTTTTTTTTTTTTTTGGTTGGGGGGGCGCTAACTTAATCTCTTGGAGTTTTAGAAAACAATGTACCATAGCGTGCCCTTCCATAGAGTTTAAGTAACGCCCTTGTCGAAGCTACAATTGAAATCATCTAGCTTGAGTCACTCTTTCAAGAGCTTGGCTTCCCTCTTCAATGCCCTTCCCTGCTTTGGTGTGATAAAATTGATGCCACCTATTTGTTTGCAAATTCGGTTTTACATGTCCGTGCCAAACATGTTGAAATTGATTTCCACTTTGTCCGTGATTGTGGTGCCAAATGACAACTTTGTCTGTGATTGTGGTGCCAAATGACAACTCAATGGCAGGTTATCCCCACAACCGGCCAACCGGCTAATGCACTTATGAAAGCTCTTCCTACTTAACGTTTTGAATTTTGAAGAGAAGAGTTGAAGATTCGTGATCTTGACCCTTCCACTCGAGGGAGTGTATCAACCAAATACAGTCTTATCAATTTTGAAAGTTGAATCCTATTTTTAGAAAGTGGAAAGTTTTCTATTATATATATATATTTCTTTTCTTGCAACTCAAATCTTCTAGAATGTACTGTTGCGTATATAAAATACCCATCTAAGCTTAATGGAAGTAGATAACAATTTCTATCTCAATATAAAAACAATGGATAGATCTATAGCTTGCATGTTCAACAATATGCCATTTTGATAACAGTACAAACATTAATGGACAATTTTACTCTTATCGTTCTTTTCATGATACTATATGAGTATTATGATTAATAATTAACGGACAGTAAAGAATGTACGACACATAGAACAAAATTATGAGTGTAACGATTCTAGGGCTTCACTTTACAAATAGAAAGAAAGAGACTAAATTCTATTTCCATGGTAAAGAAACCAAAGTTAGGGATGTCATAATATGGATGCGGAGGAAAAATAAAAATAAAAATAATAAAAATAATACTGATGATGATGATGCTCGTAGTCATGGTTAAACGTACTAAATGTAAATAAACTTAGAAAATTATCCAAAATCCTCGTGAACTTTGGCACTATTTGGGCAACAGGTCCCGAACTTCTCAAAGTTAGAAAGTACCTCCCGAATTGTTTAAGGGGGTAATCTGTAATATTGAAAAGGTCAAGGATTGTTGTATTGTGATGTCTAAATTCAAGGAGGTTACGGGCAATTATGCTATGGATATAATTTAGTTTATCAATCACTTTATAACTTGACAGTTTTTTTTTTTTTAATTTTTGATGACCCGGAACAGCCAGTATAACCGAAATTTAGCAAAGATAAACCCGGGGCGAATTGCACCCACCCACCTGACCCGGCCGCAGTTGAGTTGCACAAGCGACCACGGGGGTTTGAACCCACTCCCTTTGCGGGGCGGAGCAAAGTGCAAACCGCGCGACCACCAATGGGGTTGGTTTGTAATTTGACATTTTATTTTGCAATTTAGCTAGAAAATCATTTTACTTTAATTCTCTTACAAGACTAATTTCATTAGTAGATATGTACTTAAAAAATTCAATATATCCACGATTACCTTGGGTGTACTAGGGATTTTAACAAACTGTATAGTCTTGAAAGAAAATAGGTAAAAGAGGTTCTGAGCTTTATAAAAGAAAAAAATTTAAGGACAATCTGGATGTTTGTAGTTTAGTCATGCAGAAGATTCATGGTTCCATATGCCAACTAATTGGGCTATGATCCAAACCCAATCGCGCACATTAAGTAATCGCTTAAGCTTCAGGAGACTATATTCTCTATCCAATGTCACACACGGCTCTTTTTAGTCTTTTTTTCACAAACTCCTCTATTTCACGGTAGGTAAACGCACATCCCTTGCTTTCAAAGATTCAACATCAAAGGCCCCAACTAGGACGACTCAAGGGACAGGGTGCTCCGTGGGACCTGGCTCACTCCAAAAGGTGGGAGCCCCCAATGTCCTTCAATATTAATTTCAAGAAAAGGACTATATTGTCGTTCACCACTCGTAAACTAATTTATTATAAAGATAAATCATGTCCATATTTATAACCAACTGTCCTCCAACATTAGTTTCAACAAAAGGACTGTATTGTCGTTCGCCAGTGCCATGTCTCCTTCAAGATTAATTTCAAGGAAAGGACTATATTGCTCTTGAAATTAATATGGGATAATATCTTTAAAAACTCCAAATTGGTACACTTGTGACAAATTTACCCAAAACTATTTTTTTGACCATGAAAAACCCCAAACTGGTAAACTTGTGACAAATTTACCCCGACGATTATAAAAAACCCTAAAAGCTGGTACATTTATGACAAATTTACCCCAAACTAATTTATTTGACTGCAAAAAACCTTAAAGTTTGGTAAATTTGTGACAAATATACCCTACGCTAAATTGAATTAATACCATAAAAAAAATCATAAAAATTGTAAAGCTGTGACAAACTAACGTAAAATCCAAATAGATATCTTGGTTAATCTGTCACGTGTCATTTAACTTAATAATTTAAGAATAAAATTTAACGAAAACTAATATAGGGTAAATTTGTCGCAGTGTCTTAGGTTTGGGATAAATTTATCAAAAATATACCGATTTGGGGGTTTTTGGTAGTGAAAAAAAGTTTAAAAAAGAATTTGTACAAATGTCTTAGGTTGGGGTTTTTAGGGTATTATCCCAATTAATATTGAAGGACAGTTGGGGACCTCCATCTTTTGGGGAGCGAGCTATGTCCCCCAGAGCACTAGTCCCTCGAGTCGTCCTTGGTGGGGCCTTCGATGTTGAATTTTCCAATATTGACTTTCCTTCTCCTTTTAGTCATGCAGAAGATTTGCGATTCCATCTGCCAACTAATTACAAATTAGCCAAATTTGCCACTACACAAGCTGAAATTTTCGTTTCTATTGAACAGTTTTTTTATGCGTTATTGTCCAGTGATATGGAATTTTACCATTTTTAAGAAGATATTGATTAATTAAGATACAATTAAGCTAATCAAATATTATGAACGTGATCTAGGAGTATTTTATTGACCTAATTGAATAATTATCATGAAAAGAATGAGTCAAAATGATGGGTACTTTGAATTGGGCCTAAAGGACTAAAATGGTAAAATTTGCAATTCAATGGGCAAAATTGCAAATTAACTAAAATTGGGTTCAAGTAATGTCACATTTGCCCTATTTAATGAACTGCCCATGTGTAAGATTACTCATCGCATTCAAATTAACCTTAAATTGAAGCGTTGAGCTTAGGTAAAAAATGGGTCTAAGCCTAATATTAAAATTGGACCTAGATTTATGAAATAAAATCATAACCATGAATGGATCGATTCGAATTTTGACAATTGAAGCTTAATTGCTTGACTTTCTTATGTTCAGAAGGATACAAATTTTCAAATTGATAAGTTCTAGTGCAAATTTCTCAAAATCGATTATGAATTTGGATTTATCTTAAGAAAATGAGTGAAAAACAATCGTCCGTTCGCAAGTCATGAATGATCGATTTTGGTCCCCTAATTAAGACTCAAAATGGCATTTTGACTCAGTAAATCGCGAAATTGGATGCGCAAACAGATTTAAAATAGCCCATAAACCAAATGTTAAAGAATGAACTATACCTAATTATGATTAGAATAAAAGTAATTTTATTTTTGATCAATTTAGAACCTAAAATTGAAAAATTCATAAATCAAGGTTCTCAATTGGATTTTATGAAACTTTCGACACAAAAGTCAAATTAACATTAAAAAAAAAACATATTTATGCATTTTTATATTTTCCATTTTTTGGTCAAAAGTTTAACTAAAAGTCAATCATTTAGTTGATTTTTCCTAAAAGGTTGATTTTTTGGTCAAATCTTTAAATTTTCAAGAAATTGATTTAATAAAAATGAAATTAAAGTTAAATGAAATTTTTTTAGGGCAAAAAGTAAATTTTTGACCCAGGGTTGACTTTTGATCAAAGGGTTGACCAAAAAGTCAACCCAAAAGTCAATCGTTTGACTTTTCGGTTTTTCTTGAAAATGAACTATAAATTTTGTTCCACAGGGGTCCCAAGTGGGCAAAATGGCAAGAATCGAACCAAACCAGTCAAGAACCTATTAAATCGGATTGAATCGATCTAACTAGCCATCGGCGAGGTTGGTCGGTTTAGCCCCTTGTCAGCCAATCCCTGATCTCCGGCGACCAGCTCTAGAATCCTCTCAATCCTCTCCACCTTCAATTTTTCGAAATTTGACAGATTGATTCTCGATTTTGGCTTTGGTTTTTGCAAATTAAACCCACTAGATCAATTACTTGATACTTCAAGATTATGATATAGTCTTTGAAATCGATTTTTGACCATTGGATCAAAATTTCGAACGTCAAATCAAACCGACGATCGAAATTGCTTAACATGGGGAGTATTGTAAGTCTAATTTTCCCTCCTTTTTAGGGGGCTTCATTCTATACGAATTGTTCTCTTTCCTTAGTCTCTCTCTCTCTCTTTTCTCTCTATTTTGGCGCCAAAACCATATCTCTTTTCCTCTCTCTACCTCAGTCTGACTAGACCTCTTTTCTATGATTGGATCGTTGCTAGTTTAGCCCCCACCAGCAATGAGTCATCCCAACCGGTGATCTACTCATCCTACTTGAGCTGCTAGGAGTTGATTTCACCTTTAGCAATTCCTCGATCTGTCTTCTCAAGCTTGATCTTCTTCGCCGACGTGAAGATTAATCCATCTCTTGGACTAGTTCGATTTTTTTAGCAAATCAATGGCGGCCGAAGCTTCCAGGAGATGCTGATAACTTCAGATCGAATCCACAAGTTGTCCTAGGTGTGATCGCGACAGGAACCAGGTAGATCGATCATCAGATCTTCTCCTACAACTTGATCTCTTCCAGTTGCGTTGAAACCGATCCAGTTTTGGACCAGTTCCGTTTTCCTTCATTGCAAGTGATTCAGCCACCTTTCGAAGCCATTCCTTGGTGTTCAAATCTAGTCTTTGGTGGTTTTTGGAGGTTTGATCGAAGTTTTGGCATAAACTTTGATCGATTTCAATCAAAATTGACTAAATCCCGATAAAACGTAATTTCTTATTCTCAAACCCTATGAAATGACTCTAGATTAGCCAGCTGAGGCTAGGGTTCAATTTTAAGTAAATACATGATGATTAGATCTTAGTTGATGAATTTGGATGATGATTTGCTGCAATTGAGTGTGTTTTAATGATGAACTTGAATGTTTGTGGTTCATTTAGGTTGAATCTGCAATTTCGTAGCTATAGGACTGATCTACTGTTCTAGCCAAAACGAGGTCTGAAACAACCTTGTTTCAACTTGACTCCTCTTAGGCTTAGATGATACATGTTTCAAGTTGCGAAACGATAGGTCACATGCCTCAATCAAGTGTCGTTTGACCATCAAAAAACACATTCGAAGATGAGTGATTCCGTAGTAGTTTAAGTGATTTTTTGATTCTGTTCTTGTTCCGAAATGAGATTTTACCATTTTACTATAGCATTTTGTGATGATTTTTGGACAATCTTGCCTTCACAAGTTTTGTTCCAAATCGTCTTGTGATTTTTGGATGTGTTTAACTAGGTCAAATCTACTTAGATCCAAGCCTAGGTTAGTTTGTTCCGTGTTGATCTCTAATTTTGCCATTTTTGTGCTAATATTTGTGTTGAGTTCTGGAATAACTTTCCTTCATGAAATTTTCTCATATTACTGTGGAGCATGTTATATATATAAATAATTTTTAGACATGTTTAACTAGATCAAAATCGCTTAGATTTGAACATAGGACGGTCTGCTCTACATTGGTCCAAATTCTATTTTGATGAAATTGAGTCCACAAATGCGCTTATTTGGTCTCAAGCTTTCATGATAGTTGAAATACATGATGTATATATTCAATCGTTGTATGCTTTACAAAGTCTTGATGTTAGCAAGTGAGTCCATTGCATGAGTTAAGGTGAAAATGTGCTGCAGCAATACATAGCTTAGATATGCATTTCTGTTTTGGCATTTTTACTGTGATTCGTATGATTACATTTAGATTTCGAACTCTCAACAAGAAACATTCATCATTGCATGTTTTGTATATAGGATTTTTTGTATGATGTTTACGTGTCTAGATGATGGCTGAAGTCATGCCCGTTCTATGAAGTTAATGTTAAAATGAAATCTTACTATATACGCATATTGCCATGCTTGTTTGGGCCTTCTAGAAACTAAATTTTGCAATAATGCCCTCTTGAGACTTAAACTACATATTACAAGGTTTGAGTACATGTTAACGTCATTACATTTGAGTGTTATTTTGCATGTTAAATTTATGTGGCTGGAACGTATGTTCACTTAGAAACCCTCAAGCATTCATCATGAATCTTGAGTCATCTCGTATTTTCATCAAATTGTATGACATCTCCTCATGCTGACTTAGGGTTAGATGATTACTCACATTGTTTGTCGCATCCAATTCTAAGTCACATGTGATCTTTTCATGCCATTTGTGCATTACTTGAATGATTTTGAGATTTATTAATGCATGTTTTTGTTCTGATTTTTAGCTTTTGACACGCACACCTTTAGAGATCTTAATTCTAGAGCACTTAAATGACCTAGTTTGGACTTGAGCCCTTCTAGGAAGTTGAAAGGCACACTTAGATGTTTCCAATGCCATTGATTTCACACAAATCGCTCATCGTCTGGACCACTTTCCATATTTTTCAAAACTAGATCAGAATATGGACATGGAATCAACTTTTGACCCCTATTCTAACCACTGTTTGGACAGACATTTCATATTTTTGTTCTATTTTTTCTATTAAAATTCTATACTTGGTCTCTTAACAAAACTTGTTTTTCATCATATTGGCTATGTTGTGTGCAAATTTGGTGATCTTTAGACTTGTTTTGATGAGACAAATCCTTATGATATTGGCTAAGTGTCCTGTTGTTTTAACATTTTTCTGACATGCTGTTGCTTGTTATTTGATTTGTGTAAATTATGAGTAGCTCTTTTAGGAAAACTTTCTTCATGAAATTTGTTTGTTTATCTTGTCATACATGTTTGGGAATTTTTTCATCGCCAAATTGTCATTAGACATTGTCCAATTTTGATACTTTTACATGCTTGTTCTGAAATTTCCTGATATGAACATGGTTGTGATTGTTTAGACCAACCTTTTAGGTTAGTTTGTGTATGGAATTAGGCCATGTCACATTCATGGAAGTTGTTCTAAATTATTTTATTTTTGTTATTAAACAAATGGCCTTTCTAAATTGCATTTTTCAAAAATACTTTGGTAATATGATGTTTCTAAAAAACAATTTCTAAAAAATTCTTTTTCAAAGCTCGATTTGGCTTAAGGAAAAGTTGTGGTTTTGACCATATTCTAAATGCATGCAATGCTTATGAGTGCATTTGTAGGAGCCCCGGGTTAGCATTGGCAATCGAATGTGTTCCATAACTTAGATATTCTTTAATCCTAAATATTTTCAAAAATTTTTAAAATCTTGATTTGACATAGTGAAAGTTACGGTTTGAATTTTATCTAAAATGCCTACGATGCTTGTGAGTGTATTTATGCCAGCTCGGAGCTAGTCTTGGCAATTGAATGCCTTTCATAGCCAAGACATCACTTTGTCTCAAAACTTTTCATATATGGTTTCAAAAGATGTCTTCAAAACATCACATTTACCCTCCATGCATATAATTATGTCATACATTTATAATTTCATATGTTTGTGATTGGTGCATGCCCTTGGTAATAAGTGACCCGTCGACGTTTCACTTTCTTGCTTAATTAGTTGAAAACAAGCTCCAAAAACTTGCATGGACATTTAAGTTTTGCAATGCATGTGATTTTTAAATGAATGATAGCGTTGATGCATGATATCGAGGGAAAACCCTAGGATCACATAGATCGCTTGGTTAGGAGACAGACTTATAAACATTATTGGCCATGCGAGAACACAATTGGTTAATAATGACTATAAGTCACAAAAATGGATTGGGTGTGTGTCTTAATGGGACCCACCCATGAAAGACAAGGGCCGACCCTGAGTCCCCAAAATATGATTTTCATATTGAACTTTTTTTAAGTGATTGATCTTGACATAATGTCGTGTTTTTGATTGTTTTGATGTGTATACTTGTTTCTTTCCATTGTATGTACCTAATTATAGATTTATAGATAAGTTTAGATGAGGACTTTGAAGATGAAGAAATCGCAAAGACGGCGGAGGTTGATGTCCATTCCAACTGTTATCATGTACTATTCATTTCCCTGACATATGTCTCGAGTTCTTCTTGTTGTAAAGCCTGATGAATTGCGAGTTCTCTTTTCCTGTAAAATTTTTTTCAATTGTGTTTCTCTTTTATATTTTCTAGAATTGCATAAAAGATCTATAGCTTTCCTTGGTTGCTTACTTATTGCTTCGCAACTTTCAATATAATTGAGTGTTTTCTTTTCACTTTCCTTAGAAATAGATTAGTATGAAAATGACCAACCACACATGATCGCTTAATTTTGGACTAATGATCTTGATAACGTAAAAAGAAATGCATGGACATGTTAGGTAGACACAACATACTGTTTAGGTACTGAAAGGGCGCTAATAGAAATATTGGCGTAACCCAAATCCCGAACCTAGATATTTGGTTGTGTAGGAATTAAGGGAACACTCCCAACTCTCGATTAGGTTTCTAGCCGACCCCCCAAAAACAAGGCTAGTGGCGACTATCGTCTTATTTTTAGGTTGTCTTAAACAACTAGATTGTATAAATGAACTTGTCGCACAGGGTTAAACTTACCAAAGTTTAGCATACTCGATGTAGCAGTACCTCGAAGGATGAAGTGATGCCATTCTTATGGGCGAAATATACCATCGAGAGAGCTACCATGGTAAAAATATCATTAAATCCAATATCCACACTTGAGCTCTTCTCTTGAGGTGTGTCGTCCATGTGGATATGGATCGTGACACTCCGTTGTCATGTGGGGTATGAACTTGGGAGAGCTTGCGATATCATAGAGGGAACTCATGAGAGGCTTGACCTGAAATGCGAGGTGATAATGTCTTTTGGAACGCAAGCCGTGAGGGAACTCTCATGATGGAGTACCCCTAAACTTGACCTTTCCATTTTCTCCTCCTCGTGAGAGGAATTGAGGGTGGTGAGATCAGGTCGCGACAGGCTTGGTGACTCCACTAAGGACTAGTCACTAGATTAAGAGGACTTGAAGCCATTTAAAAATGGTTGTTATGTTTAACTAACGTGTCTTCTATAGGATTGTCTGCATGTCAAAGTTGCATGGAAAATCAGGTTAATCGCTAACCTTGTGTTGAATGATCTTGTAGGCGGGAGTGATAAGGGAAGGCATGCTTGTAAACCCTTTGTTTTGCAGGTGGTGTAAGGATGTAAGTGTATGAGGGGGTTTATATTGAAGTACTGGATGTTTAAGTTTAAACGCATGTTTACAAGTTTTAGCATGACACTGCGTATACAACCGTGGTCTAAAACCCCGATCGCCTAATTTAAGACCTTAAGAGGGTTTATGGGTGGAATTTGCAAGGAAATACTTGTGGTAATCTATTGCTTATATAGACCCGCTTGTCCTTATTGATAAAAATAGCACTAACCGATAATAGTAACAGTGTGTAAACTATGTTTATCTTTTGAGATAGGGACCTTGAGCCTTTAGCACCCTTACCCTAGGCATCAAAACTTCACAGTTTCATGCAACATATGATTTGTGCTTGCCATGTGTTTGATGGTTAATTTCTTATTTTTCTTATTATCTTACTTTTTATTTTTCAATAATGCGCTTTATATTTCAACGACGATACATTTTAATCACGAATGCCCCTTTAGGTTTAGGCTTAGATGGGTAAACCTAAATTGGACGTTGCCCTGGTGCCGAGGAATCTCAAGATTTTGGGAGAAGCTTGACGCAAGACATCAAAATTATGTGGAAAAAGTGCATAGGTTTCCTCCTGACTTTATTAAAAGTCAAACAATGTATTGCCATAGTGAATGCATTGGCTCATTTTTGGAATCCCATGACTTCCACCTTCGTGTTTAATCGATATGAATTGACCCCTATGATTGAGGAGTTCTAGAAATCCATTGGGTTAGGTAAAGCATCTTTAGGTTTTGTCACTCCTCCTATTGGTCAAGATCCAATACATCTCTTAAGCTAATTCCTCAATATACCTATCAACAAAATTAGGGCTATTCTTAAAGGAAACTTGAATTCCATGCCATATACCTTCCTTGAACAACATTTCCTTAGCCTAGAACCAAAATCTGGGAATCAAATTCCTCGTGTCTTTCTACTCATGTTCTTTGGCTTTGTGGAATTCCCACATACCCGAAAAACAATGGATCGTTTAATTACCCACCTTGTCAATCAAGTATGCGCTTTTAGTTGTTTTACACACATGATTCTTATCGAAACTTTTGTGTCTCTTAATCATTTCAAAGCAAATCTGAGGAACTTTGAGAGTCTCATTTGAACTTCTTCAAAAAAATTGAACCATTTTGTAAGTTTCAAGGTCCTGTTTCCCTTGTAATTGTACAATGTAATCAATAAAAATTCATGAAGATTTTCATTCTCATGTAAGTTTTAGAAAGGGGGCATTCTAATTAAATAATTTTTGTTGTTCCTTTTCAATTGCATAATATCTTTTTAAGAAATTTTGATGAGAGGATGCTATATAATACTGGGATCATATACGCTTCTTCTCACTATTTCATCTCAAGAAAATATAAAATTGACTGGGTTATGTATTTTCTTGATTTCTTTGGACTTGTACTAATTCGAGTCATCTTATATTAAAAGGTACTGAAAGACGACCAAGAAACAGTCTATTATACATACTTTCCACCAAGCAAGAATGGAGAACAAAGATACTCATGCTGTGTTATTAACATGGAAAACCAAATTGTGCAAATGATGGCGATGTTAGCTGATTTCTCCAACCAAGTCAAAAACTTAACTCTTGTAGCTCCTACTGCTCCTACCATGAATCCTCCTACCGTGCCCTCTAATGTACCGGTAGCTAAGCCTGTGGGAAAAAGGCCTATTGAAGAGGTTCCTACTACAACCCTGACGATTATTGATCTAGAGGCTCCATCTAAGGAGACCCCAACACCATACTTTGATGACGAGAGTTTGAGACGCTTCACAAAGATCAAGGAGCACCTATGCATGTGCCAAGACTATCAATTGTAGGGGTTCGATAAGCTGTCGCCCTTTGCTAAGGTTAAGGTCCTTAAATTCTATAAGGAGCCTAAGTTTCTAAGGAAGTATGACAACATTGGGTGCCCCAAGATCCACTTAAAATACTATTTGGGCAAGATGACCTGCTACTCCGACAATCCTCCACTCCTGATTAATTCTTGTCAAGATAGCTTGGTTGGTCCTGTGTTGATGTGGTTTATATAGTTGGACTTGGAGAAGATCCATACTTGGGAGGATCTCGCTGACGAATTCCTCCAACAGTATAAATTCAATACTGAGATCACCTCAACTCGAGAGGAGCTAGTTCGGGTTGAGAAAAGGAGAACTGAAATGTTAAGAGTTTATGCACAAAGATAGAGAGCCACTACATCTCAAGTAAAGCCACCCCTGTTTGAGAAGGAGGCTATGAAATTGTTGTTTCAAGCCATGCCTCGGGACTTCTTTGAGAAAATGTACAACTACACCTATATCAACTTTGCCGCATTGAGGGGATCATGCGTGAAGGAAGGTTGATTGAGACCACGAACCGTCAATATGCCCCGAAGAAAGATAAGGAGTCAACTATGGAGATTGCTTATATTCAAAACTCCTCTTCTCAGAAAACGTATAACCTTCAAGCTCATAAACTTGCTATGTAGAGAGGGAGCTCTTCCCAAAACTTTGATTGCAAAGGAAAAGCCCTACAAAGACAATTTACTCCATTGCCTAGACCCATGTCTCAACTACTTCCGATACTGATTGAAAGTCATCTGGTGGCGAGAGAAATCCTTAGAGATAATCCACCAAAGTTCCCTGGGTTCAACCTTAACAAGACGTGCGAGTGTCACATGGGAGAGAAGGGTCACCATGTGGATAATTGCTTTGTGCTTCGTTCAAGATCCAAAACTTGCTAGATAAGAAATTGCTCACCTTTAAGGATACAATGCCGAATGTCCAACAAAATCCCCTTCCGAAACACTTTGAAGACATCAACATGATTTTTGGGGATGATGACAAGTGTATACTTCTAATTGATATCCAAAAGTTGGAACAGATCATGCCTTTTGCTGATCGCCAGCTGGAAGGTGACATCACTTGTGATGAGAAGATAGCTTGTTTGGCAAAGCTTGCTGAGCTGGGAATTATCTAATATGAAGATGGGGAGCGCACTTTGAGACAGATGTCTCTAGTTGAAGTTGATTTGTTTGGCAAAGATATAATCTCAAAAGTCATAAAGAATGTTGGGAATCCAAGTCAGGATGACACTCAAAAGGAAGATCGTCGAGCCTCGAAAAGCAAAACCCCTATGTACCAAAACTGTGACATTGGAAATGACGATGAATAAAAACTTCCCACATGGGCCGGAGCTTGTTTGAAAAGCTCACGAAAGTGGTGAAGTTGTCGGTATCCTTTGCCAACCAAGTGGCAAGTATCACTTCATGGTGAAGTCTACACCACCACTGAGTTTCTTTATTGACATAAAGGACATTGTCTCGAGTGAATGGGATGATGAAGAAGACCTTATTTTGACTTTGCTGAAAGATAAAGAGGACCACTCTAATGACAAGGATGAGGATGAATACAAAACTTCTCATTGGGATCATGAGTTCTTAAGGAAAACCCGTGAGAGAGATGAAGTGGTGGACACACTTGGACAATCAAGTGGGAAGTATGACTTTATGGTCAAGTATACTCCTCCTCCAAGTTATATCCAAAACCCCAGAGACATCATCCCTAGTGGATAGGGAGATGAATTCAAGGATGACTTCGTGGCTATGATTGGGCTTGCAGATTTCGCTGTGTAAGGGATGTTTCTAGTTCTTATATTTCATTTTAGTCATATTCCATTCATTTCTCCCCTGTGGAGGAATTCCATTTATTTCATTCGTTTACACTTGTAATAATCTGGATCGCGAACTCTATGGATCCAAGATGATATATGTTGTAATGTAGTTTTTGCATATCAAAAAATTCACATTTTATTAATAGACGTATGAGGTTTCCCAAACCATACCCATGATGATGCTTTGTAGCTTGGTCCTCCACACAATCTATAGTTTCAAAACGTTTTAATGGAACAAGGATGTCCAATGACATTAGGGCTAGTTCCCAATAAATTTTTTGAAAACCCGAATTCAAAAATAAGTTTTTCATGACATTCGCATGCATTACAGTCATTTATATAGTTATATACTAACCATTTTAATTTCATCTTAGGCATGACATTTCACATCATGATAGTCATTTGCATGGCTTGGATTTGCATTCAAGAGACTTTGGCGAACTCGATTATTCTGACTTAGAGAATGAGGATAATCCTTTAGCTATTATTGAAAGGGAATGGCTCATACATGAAGAGTCTAAACCTCCTATCATTGAGCAACCAATCACCGTGAACTTAGGAGATTCAGATAACCCTAAAGAAACTAAGATTGGGGCAAGTCTCTCTCAAGCGTATGCCAATAGATTAATTGGACTTTTGAAAGAATAACAAGATATTTTTGCTTGGTCATATGTTGACATGCTGGGTTTAGACCTCAAGATAGTGGAACATGCATTATGACTTGATCCTAATGTTTTGCCCAAGAAGCAAAAGCTCAAAAGGAGAAACTTGAGTTATCGAAAAAAATTGAAGAGGAAGTCATAAAGCTCTTAAATGTTGGTTTCATCGAAATCACTCATTATGCTAATTGGATTGCTAATATAGGCCCAGTTATGAAAAAGGACAGACAGGTCCAGGTCTGCATTGATTACTGGGACCTGAATAAGGCAAGCCTTAATGATGATTTTCCTTTGTCACACATTGATGTCTTAGTTGACACTACTGCTGACTTCGAATTGTTCTCCTCCATGGATGGATTTTCCGATTATAGCCAAATCCGGATGAAAGAGGAAGACAAGACTAAAACTTCTTTCATGACTCCAGGGGAAACATTTTGTGACAAAGTCATGCCCTTTGGTTTGAAGAATGTAGGGGCAACATATCAAAGAGCCATGGTGGCACAATTTCATGACATAATGTGTAAGGAGATCGAAGTCTATGTCAATGACATGATTGCAAAGTCAAGACAAGGTGAAGACCATGTCGAAGTCTTAAGGAAACTATTTGATCGATTGAGGAAATTCAAACTGAAGCTTAACCCCTCAAAATGCATATTTGGGCCAAAGTTTGGGAAGTTTCTTGGATTTATGGTTAGTAATAAAGGTATCGATTTAGATCCCTCTAAGGTAAAGGCCATATGTGAGCTAAAACCTCCTTCTACTGTTAAGGAAATTCGAAGCCTACTGGGAAGATTGAATTATGTTGCGAGATTCATCTTCCAATTGTCAGAAACTGCTAAGCTGTTCTTTAGGTTGTTGAAGAAGAACACCAAGGTCAACTGGGATGAAGAATATTAGAAATCCTTTGAAGAGCTTAAGCGACATCTTTCGCAAGCTCCTATACTGGTACTGCCTATTCAAGGTGTGCCTTTGATCTTGTATCTCACCATTCACGAAGAGTCTTTAGGAGCCAAAAAAGGACCAAAGGATGTAATTGAACATGCTGTATACTACCTCAATAAAAAGTTTACTACCTTCAAGATTCGATATCCTGAAGTAGAAAAGACCTGTGTAGCCTTGATTTAGGTTTTACATCAACTGAGACAATATACTCTTCACCCCTGCATCCTTCTGGTGACTGCGAATGACCCAATTAAATATCTTTTGGAGAAGCTTGCATTGGTTGGAAGGCTCACTAAATGGCAAGTATTATTCTCTGAGTTTGATGTCCAAAGCATGGCACAAAAGTCCGTTAAAGGGCGAGCCATAGCTTATATGTTAGCTGAAAATCCCGTGAAGTATGATGACTAGGATGAAGTTAATGAGCAGGTTTATTTGGTCACATGACAAGTGGACCATGCATTTTGATGGTGCTGTTAACCTTTCTGGTTCTAGCACTAGCATTGGGGCAATTTTAATATTCCTAGAATGTCAACATTATCTAGTAGCTACAAAGTTGGTATTCCCTTGTACCAACAATAGTTATGGATATGAAGCTTGTATCATTAATTTGTAGTTAGCCATTGATATGAAAGTCAGAAAGTTTCAAGTTTTTGGTGATTCTGCACTCATCATCCTCCAAACGGGAGGTGAATGGCAAACGTGAGATGTAAAGTTGATTCCTTACGATGAATTTCTTGAAGACTTGGTCAAGGAATTTGACGAAATCTCTTTTGATTATCTATCAAGATCACAAAGTCAATTTGCAGATGCCTTGGCAACTTTATCTTCAATGTTACAAGTAACCGATGGTTTGAGCATTGATCATTTGCAAATTGACATTTTGAAGAAGCCTACTTATTGCCTGATGATTGAAGAAGAACCTAATTATCAACCCTGGTATTATAAAATCATGAATTACCTTTGAGAAGACAAATTTCCCTAAGGGAGTCAAGCCAATGATCGAAAATACCTAATGAAGTTGACATCCAAATTCTTCCTCAGTGGAGGAGACCTTTATAAAAGGTCTGTCGATTCAGTTTTACTAAAGTGTGTAGATGCACAATAAGCTAAACTCTTGATGAAAAAGATATATGAAGGAGAGCGCAACCCTCATATGAATGGTCATCTTTTGGCAAGAAAAATCATAAGGCTCAGTTACTACTAGTTGACCATGGAGGCCGATTGTATTCAACATGTGAGGTGTTGTCACCAATGCCAAGTGTTTGGAGACAAAATCAAAGCTCCTCCTAATGAATTGCATCAAATGTCCAACTCTTGGCCTTTTTCAATGTAGGGCATCGACATCATTAGACCAATTAATCCTTAAGCATCGAATGGACACCGTTTATCTTAGTAGCGATCAATTACTACACCAAATGGATTGAAGCCAGTTCTTCTGCCCAAGTCACCTTAAAGAGCATGGCAAAGTGTATTCATCATGATATCATCACCAGATATGGAGTTCTCAAGGCGATTATCATAGACAATGATCAAACCTGAACAACAAGATGGTGAATGAAATACTTGGAGTATTCCACAATCGTCATTTGAATCATTCTCCTTACTGCTCACAAATGAATGGAGCTATGGAAGCGGCAAATAAAAACATCAAGAAGATTTTAGCCAAAACGGAGGAAGATTATCATGATTGGCATGATCGGTTGCTATATGCTTTGTTTGCTTATCAAACTCGAATTTGCATTTCAATTGGGGCAACACCATTCTCATTGGTTTATGGGATGGAAGCTGTGCTATCCATTGAAGTGGAAATCCCTTCATTGAGGGTACTTTCTCAAGTTAAGCTCTCTAAAGCTAAATGGGTTTAACAAATGTTTGAACAGCTTGATATGATTGATGAAAAGAGGGTAAAAGTCCTATGCCATGGACAAAGCTATCAAAAGAGGGTAGCTAAGTCATTCAATTGCAAGGTTAGGATAAAACATTTTGAGATCAATGATCTCGTCTTGAGAAAAGTCCTACCTATCATTTAAGATCCTTGTGGGAAGTGTACTCTGAATTACGAAGGTCCATATGTTGTAAAGAATGTGCTACCTGGTGGGGCACTGATCCTTGTAGAAATGGATAGCCCAGAATTGCCATGGTCTGTAAATGCTGATGTTGTCAAGAAGTATTATCCATGAATAAAGTGAAAGGCCATTCAACTGCCTTTGGATTGAATTCGAGCCACTTTAAAATATTTGCATCATGCATCCCATGCATACTTGTCGCATATGCATACTTGTGCATTTTGTAGGATCTCTAAAGAAGATTCTACCTGTAACAGGAGGTTGATCTTAGAAGTGTAAAACTTTCTAGAAGTGAACATCTTCTTTAGAACTTAGAAGTGACCTTCGTCCCTTAGAATGCTGAAAGAGTCAGTTAGAACTCTAAGAGTGAACTCCTATGCTGAGCAAAGCCTGTTCTATCCATAAATTTTATTCAACTTTGTTTCCAAAAGTCTCCCTAGTAGGGTCAAGGGAACATGTCTTTTCAAAAAATTTAGGTACATTTCATTTCCCAAGGAGTTGAATTTAACCAAAATGTGCTTTGGAAAACCTGAAAAGAATTGTTAAATATGCCAAGTGGTAGTGCCTAAAATGATGTGAGGCAACATCTTTGCCAAACACGTCCTTATACACTCTGTAAGAGAATTAAGTAAAAAGAACCATGTCTTGGAGCATAGGGTTCATTCACAATGAATGAAAACATTTTCTTTCTCAATCCCAAACACTACTGATATCCCTTGCAAGCCACTTAAAGCCAAATAGGGAGCATTTATAAAATAACCCTGTTAAGAACAACCCCAAATTGGGGCAAAAAGGGGGTTTTGGTAAAAAATTATGGAGCAAAAGATTAAGAAATATTTTGATGCTTTCACTTGCATCAATCTTTTTATACTAACTTTAGGTAATTTCTTATCGAAGCTTAAAGCATCCTGAAGTGATGAAAAGCATTCCCTTCACTACCCTAAACACAATTACCCTTTGCTTGGCTAATTTGAGCCTTACGTAGTTCTTTTGTAACCCCAGTTGATGATTATCTCCCCATATTATGGCAAGGCATATGATTTCCCAACAAGATTGAGAATGTTGGTCATGTTTGTAAATACTACTTGGGAGTCCTAGGTACTCAAAATAGAGTAAAAACTAGAGGCATGAAAAAGCAGTGTGTCTGATAAAAGCAAGGCCAATAACCATGAAAAAATGCAAAGAAAAACAAAAAATGCAAAGAAGAGCAAAATCAATGGTCATGCAAAAGATCATTAGGAAAAAGAAAAGAAAAACTTTGCAAAACATGTGTTGCAAGCAACATCACTAGAAAAGAGAGCGAAGCTCTCATGTCTCAAGACAAATAATCAAAAAGGACTCTCGAGATAGGTTAAATTTCAAGCTTCTGACAAGTTGTGCGATGGTAATGATGCTAAGATAATCACTTACTTTTAACCCCTTAATATCTGAAAAAAAGTTTCAAGTCTTTTTAAGCCTTACCAGAACAAACATTACAACTCTTGTTTGAAGTCTCTTCTAATTGGAAGCGTTCGAGTTAAAATGAAAATCTCACACAAGAGCTACTGCTAGAAAGAGTGGAAGTAATCCAATCTTATCTTCTCTTTGAGGTTCTTGACTTGTAAATCTAATGAAGATATTATTTGAATATTCGTTTCTTGGCCTCAAAGTGCATACCCTTTGTGTAAGCCCATGACGAAGCCATCATTACGATCCTTTCAAAAGACCTTTAGAACAATGGATTGTATTCACTAAGAACGTTTCCAAAAACCTTAGACATAGGTTAAGTGAGACATCTTCAGTGAGATTTAAGCAGTTTTTCCACATCAATGGTTGGGAATAAATGCCCTTTTTGAGAGCTAGTGTGAAAGATCTCTCTTGATTATGATATTTACACTTGGCATATGTGATTTAACGCTTAGGTGGTTAATCAAATCTAATTTTATTAAAATCATCTCCGAAGGGATTTATCAATTGGTTTTATTTACCAAGATTGATTAAATTGTTTCGCAAGATTGGCTTTCAAGCAATCTCGAAACCCCTATTCAAAATATGTGTTCCCCAGTAAATCGGTTTTTGGTAATCCTAAACCATAACACTTGTTTTGGGTTTTTGGTCATCCCAAACCATAAATCTCATCCCTTAGGTTCTTGGTCAACCTTAAACCTCGTCCCTTAGATTCATGGTCAACCTCAAACCTTGTCTTTTAGGTTCTAGGTTATCCATAAATATTGTCTTTAAGGTTCTAGTTTATCCTTAAATCTTATCTTTAGGTTCTAGGTTATCCATAGACCTTGTCTCTAGGTTTTAGGTTATCCATAAAACTTATTTTTATATTCTAGGTTATCCTTAAACCTTGTCTTTTAGGCTTTGGGTTATCTTAAAACCTTATATTTAGGTTTTAGGTTATCCATAAGCCTTGTCTTTAGGTTCCAGGTTATCGTCATAAATCTTGACTTAAGGCTCTAGGTGATCCTTAGACCTTGTCATTAGGTTAGTGGTTATCCTTAAACAATTCATTTTTCCTTAATAACCTCATTTCCTTCATTCCATTCCACAAGAAAGAGACATAGTGAAGAAACCCCAACAAGAGTTTAGATACCCCAATGAGCAAAGGCAAGTGTTAGGTACATCCCTAACCAAATATCGTATCTTTTGTCATTTTCTATTCCCAAAGTGGAGTCGACTAAAAATTATAGTTATTAACTTTTTATTTGAGTGGAACCTTTGCGAACTCCCACTCAAAGAAAGGGCCGCTGTTGACACTTGATTTTTAGTTGACGTGTCATTAAAAGGTAAAAATCAAGATTTGGATTTCTAATCGAGATGGAGCCCCATTTCTCAGTCAAAAAGTGTCATTTTTAATTTCTTTCTTTTGCATTGTTGTTTTTAAGCAATTTCTAGTTCATTTTTAAGAACTTTTCATAAAATTCGATTAAGAACATTGATTTCTGAATTTTTTAATTTTAGGTTCTAAATCGACTAAAAATAAAATTACTTTTAATCTAGTCATAATTAGGTGTAATTCCTTTTTTGACATTTGGTTTATGGACTATTTCAAATTTGGTTGCATATCCAATTTTGCAATTTACTGAGTCAAAATGTGAATTGTTGTTTTGAGCCCTAATTAGTGAACCAAAATCAATCCTTCATGACTTGTGAACAGACAATTGTTTCTTACTCATTTCCTCAAGATAAGTCCAAATTCATAATCAAATTTGAAAAATTTGTACCGGAACTTATCAATTTGAAGAATTTTATCCTCCCGAGCATAAGAAAGTCAAGCAATTGAGCTTCAATTGTCAAAATTCGAGTTGACCCATTTATGGTTATGGTTTAATTTCACAAATCTAGGTCCAATTTTAATATTAGGCTTAGATCCATTTTTGATCTAAGCTCGAGGACTTCAATTCAAGGTCAATTTGAACACAATGAGTAATCTTGCACATTGGTAGTTCATTAAATAGGGCAATTGTGACATTATTTGAACTTAATTTTGGTTAATTTACAATTTTACCCATTGAATTGCAAATTTAACCATTTTAGCCCTTTAGGCCCAATTCAAAGCAACCATGATTTTGGTGTCACGCCCCAATCCTCGAGCACGTGCCCATCCATCTCTGGTCGATTAAATAGCGACGTCCCAAGATGCATCATCGATCCATTCATTTTAATGCACACGTGAAAGGAATTAAATAATCGCCAGACAACAACAATATGGGATAGGAAAGTAAGGCCATAATTTTTTAGAACCAACATCACACTTATATATATATATCACAACCAGTCATATACAATACAAGCCACTCTATTCACAGAGTCTATAAAATAGGGGTGGGGGTTTCGCAAAGCTTTGGATTTTCGTCCTCCTCTCGATCATCATCCACACTCTAACTAGAGCCTTCAACAAAATACATCGGGGACTCTGGTTCTTCAAGATTCGGGTCTACCGCGTCTACAACCAAGCCTTGAGGAGGATCTGCAGTTACCTTCCTAAATGCCACCTCCAGTACATACAGAGGTATCTCGGACTCCAATATGGGACCCTATCTTTGGCCATCCTAAGCCTGGCGATACCATGATTTGTATCGGTGGGGCACCTTGTGGGTGAGACCCGCATCGACCCAGACTATGGATCTCACCAGCTCATTGGTCCATCCTTTAAGGCTCCCATGAAACGAAATGTAAGACGTCTATTCTGTAACTTTCTTTGGTTGGTCGAAAAACTCAGGAGCTGTCATCTAAGGACCTGAAATATTATCCCACAATAGGGTGAGACGACGTTTTAGTAAGTTCTACCCCGTAAGACTTGACTAAGAAGAAAATACGCCTTAAGGGCTGCTTAAGCATAAACACGAGTCGTATGTCTTACCTTTGCTTCTGCTCCTTCCAGCAAGTTAGTACAATTCTAATAACCATTCAATTATTTCAACCAATCAGATCGAACTATTGATCAATCGACTCAATTGATTGCATGTCAACAAGACCATTCCCCAGTCATCTCAATCAATACTATCTATATAGTCCGACCACCTTGCAGATGGCTTACTCTAAGCTGAAAATAGATAATATGCTACATATACTGATAGTATACTATATATGCTTGCCAGATAAATTGATAGTATAATATTTATACTTGCCAGAAGCTGCCAGATACATTGATCTGATATACTCGTTATGCTCGCTAGAAGTTGCCAGATCAATTGATCTGATTATCTAACCATTTCACTATTTTTATCATACCCAATAAAAATACTTGTGTGTGGGTACATAATCAGCTTTAGCCAAAATATAATATTTTCTCACTTGAAAATCCCACTAATTTCTGCAGTCTAAAAACACATTTTTGATGCTATAAATCGATGTCCGGTGATTTTCTAATTAATTGCTGAAATTAAATAATTTTGGAGAAAAATACCAACAATCACAAATCATATCAAATTAGCACCAAATAATAGTCAATTAAATAGACAGATCACACCACTACAATCAGCATAAAATTCCGGTCATCAACTATCCCAATCTAATTTCCGGAAAATAATTAATTAATTACGAAAAATAATTATTAAATGCCAAAAATAGCAACTTAAGCCCGTAAAGCCTAATTGAAAGTCGGTTCGGGTTCGAAAAATTTTTAAACTACTCTAGATAAATACTCGAGCTTGTCTAGGCTCTAATTACACTACTCTAACCACCTAACATGCAATAATAGTTAATTAAATTGCTAATTTACTTTAACTATCCACTTAATCCATGCTTAGTCTAAACTAATCAACTTTTAAGCGTCATTAAATTATTAAGAAAGGATTAGTGAGTTAAACTCACATGATTAATGATTTGTTTGGATCAAAACGACGAGGATGCGGCGGGGGACGAGAAACTTCAAAGCGGGCTCGCCAACCGTGGTCGGGAAAGGCTTGAAAACGGGCCCGACAGTGGGCTGGAGACCCACTCAGTTTTGTGTCGGTCGAGGGCCCGAAGAAGCTGCTCGGTGTTGGCTTGGGCTGGAAACGAATAGAGATGGACGGATGGGTTGCTGCGGGTTCAAGCGAAGGCAAGTAGCGACTCTGGCGACTCCAACGACAGCGAGGCTATTGCGAACGGCTCAAGGGACCTCCTGGGCACATGGTGGAGGTGGGACAACAGCTTGGAACGACAGAAATAAGCGCGGCCAGGGTGAACGCATGATGGCCAGCGAGCGAGTGTGATGGTGGCGAATCGGCTCTAGTGGGTGGCTGTGACGGCGAGGGGCTTGTGGGGTCGATAGTTCTAGCTTCTTCAAGCTTTGAATTGCTAGGGGAAAGGAGGAGGAGGGGTCTCCGACAGGCGCAAGAGGAGAGGGGACCGATTTTGGGCTTGTGGGGACCACTTGGTATCTTCCTATCGAAATTGGTCCCCCTTGACCGTTCCTCATGCCCAACTAGCCTCCCACAGTAATTTCCAAACCTAAATACCCCTTCTAGAAGGCTTTGAGGTGGTCCAAGGGTTGGGTCCATGGGGGCACACGAATTTTGGTTGGGGTTGGTTTAATTTCCATTCAATTTCTCTCCAAATCAACTCAATCCGGCCTTTAAAATTCAATCGTCAAGTTCTCAATCAAATTGATATTTTTCCTCACCAATTGATCCTACTTGCGTCCCAATTTCACGATAAAAAATGGTTCTCTGCAATTCCCGATCGAAAACGGCCCTATGACTTTTTCCGCCAAAACCTTGGTTTGCAGAAAAATCTTCAAGACCGAGTCGACATTCCTCAAATGACTCGTGACATGATAAAACTTTCAATTTCTGAAATCGGATCCAAATTTGCAGTTAATTTCACTCTAGTGCATTTTTAACGTGACTTAGGCTACCGGGTAGCTTTATAATTTTTTAGTGCAAATGACCCGTGGTTGATTTTCTTAGTGTCACAATGAACCTCCTCAACACATTGGCGACTCTCGATTGTTATGAAAATCTCGAGGATTCAAATACAAACATAGGGTACCAAAACAATAGAAAAATCAATCTAGTATTAATCGACGAGAATTTTGCAATTTAGTGGAATCACCCAAGTTTAACTACACATTTCAGTGTAGTTAATTCCTGGTCGAATCTTTAAGTCTACTGCATTAAAATTTCTTAATGACTTCTCCAGATAGTTTAGTTATCTCACGAGTTATCGGCTTTGAGAGTAGCACTATAGGTGCGTCGATGAAAGCCCCGATTTAATTTAATAGAAACCAGCATTGAAAATTCAGGATGTCACATTTGGCCTGTTTCTTTTCACAATAATCATTCAATTAAGTCAATAAGAGACCTCTAGATCACGTTCATAAGGTTTGATTAGCTTAATTGTATCTCAATTGGTCAATTTCTTCTTAAATAAAGTAAGATTTCTTTTCAATTTGGTCATTTAAGGACCGAATTCCAAAAATTTTGGACCCACAAGGATCCTAAGTGGGTGAAATGCAAGAATCGAAAGCAATCGGTCAAAATCTGGCCGAACCTGACCAAACCGGTTTGACTAGTTTAACCAGTCTGACTTGCCTCCCACGGGGCTAGCCGGTTCAACCTCTTGGTGACCGATTCCTAACCTCTGACGACCAGTTTTAGAGTCCTCTCAATGCTAATTTCACTTCTGCATCTTCAATTTTTTGAAATTTTACAAATTGTTCCCCAAATTTCATCAAATTGCAAATTAACTCCTAATCAAACATTTCAATGTAATTCTCTATTTTCTTTTTTTCAATTATGTTTCTTTTTTATATTTTCTAGGATTGCATGATAGATTTAAAGCTTTTCTTGGTTGTTTACTTACCGCTTTGTAATTTTCAATATAATTGAGTGTTTTCTTTTCATTTTCCTTACAAATAGGTTAGCATGAAAACGACTAACCACACATGATCACTTAATTTAGGACTAATGATCCCGAAAATGTAAAAATAAAAATAAAAATGCATGGACACGTTAGATAAACACAACATACTATTTAGGTATTGAAAATGCACTAATAGAAATATTGGCGTAACTCATGTCTCCAAACCCAGATATTTGGTTACGTAAGAATCAAGGGAACACTCCCGATCCTCAATTGGGTTTCTAGCCAACCCCGAAAAAGAAGGCTAGTGGTGACTCCCATCTTATTTTTAAGTTATCCTAAACAATTAGATCGTATAAATGAACTTTTCACGCAGGGTACGAGTTTTAATGAAACTCACCATAGTTTAGTATACTCGATGTGGCAGTATCTCAAAGGATGGGGTGATGCCATCCTTATAGGTGAAGTGTACTATCGAGAGAGCTATCATGCTAAAGGTATCATTAAATCCAATATACATATTGATCTCTTCTCCCGAGGTATGTCGCCCGTGTGGGTATGGATTGCGACACTCCGTTGTCACATAGGGTATGAGCTTGGAAGAGCTTGTGATCTCGTGGAGGGAACTCACGAGAGACTTGACCCGAAAGGCGAGGTGATGACGTCTTTTGGAATGCAAGTTGTGAGAGAACTCTCGTGATTGAGTACCTCTAAACCCGACATTTCCCCTTTCTCTTCCTCATGAGAGGAATCGAGGGCGGCAAGATCGAGTCACGACAAGAAAGAAATGAAAAATGACACTTTTTGGCCGAAAAATGGGGCTCCGTCGCGATTAGAAACCTAAACCTCGATTTTTTTTTAATCTTTTAATAACTCGTCGACTAAAAATCAAGTGTCAACAATCATATTCGAGCAATGCTGGATATGTGGGAATCAATCTGCAAAATTTATGGCAAACTCAATTAATAGAGGATTTCTTCATTAATTATAATCAACCCAATCCGTGAATTAATAAATTCTCGTTATTTATTAATCAACTTTTTTTACATTTTATGATCATAGGATATAACTACTATATAAAATAACTTCTCAACAAGGCAAGGACAAAAGTATTTCATGCATGGGTTATATGAACATGTAAAGAAAAACATTTCAAATTTAATTTCTTGGTTTATGCTTCGATCAAGCTGTAAATGAAGGTTCAATCCCCATGGATCAAGTACAAACAAATCTTTTGGAAAAAAAGTACAAATAATGTGGTATTTGGGCAGTCTCAATGGATTTCACGCTCGCATCTCATCAATTGAAGGGGCATCGCCTCACATGCGCATTCTCGACGAAGAAAGAAAGAAATTCAGAAACCAAGAAAAGCGCAATTGACGAATGGGTGAACACGTGTGCAGAATCATCATCCAAAAGTGGGACCCAGTTCCTCTTATCTTTGCTTTGGCTGGGCCTATAACGTTGACAAAGGAGGCTTCGTACTGCGTTCGTTAGTGCAAAGTCCAATGCATCCATCCTCTCTTCATTCATGGCTACGAGCTAGGGTGCGCATTGGTCCAAGGTCAACCTGGACTGACCTTAGACTGACCCAACCCTACCAGTCCTGGTTCGGTTTTTAGGGAGATTGGGTCGGTCCTTGATCCTATGATTCTTCTACCAATACCGCGAGTTGCAGACAATCGAAAGTTCGGGTTACCCAATCCTAACTATATATATTATATTTAATATATTATCTATAATTTTTATATAGAGAAAAATTTAAAATAAACGGCTTCAACAATATTAAACAACTATTTAGTGAAGAGTTCAAGTAATTTTATATTATTCTTTAATAAATTAGATTTTAATGCATTTTACGGCGTCGATAGTCATAATTTATGCAGGAGGAAAATGTTTTTGTGAGAAGTCCTCACGGTGTCCAAAAGGGCATAAATAGCTCATTACCGCATCCTCCTATAGTATTCATTTTCTTCTGTTTTGTTTGTCCTCTTAGTCTTCAATTTGCCAAAATCAAAATAAACAACTTCTCCGCTCGCCACTTGACACTCGCCTCACTCACTTTGGGTTATTTGTGCTGCTCAACACTCAATGCTCACTTTGTTCAACGCTCACCCCACTCACCCCACTCACCCCTCACTGCTTGCCTTTCTTAACTGACCTTGTTCATGATCGAATCCATTAGGTTAGTCCGGTTATCGGTTGCCCTTTCAAGGAGTACAAAAAACGAAATAAAAAATTATTGGTTGATCTTGAGTTGATCTTGGAATCGGACCGAATTCATTTGGTCAGTCCGGTCCTCAATTGCTTTTCTAAGGAGTGCAAAAAACGAAATAAAAAAAGTATTGGTTGATCTTGAGTTTATCTTGGAATCAGACCGAATCCATTTGGTCAGTCTGGTCTTCAATTACTTTTCTAAGGAGTACAAAAAATGAAATAAAAAATTATCAGTTGGTCTCGGTTTGACCCTAGAACCAGACCGAACCCACTGGGTTGGTTTGGTCGTTGGTTCCAAAAATTGAGGACCAGTACTGTGCGGGTTGGTCCTAAGGTTAGGGAGTGGACTGGCCTAGCTCGAACAATGGTCACCCCTACTGCGAACTCGGATTGATTTAGTGCAAGATTATGCATCCAAAGATTAAATAGTGGGAATTAGCTAGCGTAGCTCAAGTGTTGGCTTCTATCCACAAGACGAAACCATCGAAGGCAAAGTGATTAATTAATTAGTTAAGCAAAAACTCCTCAAAGAAGGAAAAAAGTTAATATTCTCTCTATTTTGGATCAAAGCAAAAAAGAAAAGAAAAGACAAGAAAAGAAATATACATGTATAGGAGTGCAAATACTGCGACCATCCAGTCAAGTATCTGATTTGTCAGGGTTTGATTTAGTAGTCCTCGGGGCAGTGGTGGTGGGGGTCACCTTGTTTGTAGTGTGATTAGTTCGTTGAGGAGGAACATCTAGAATCAGTATGCCGAGAATTGAGATACTTTTTTGACACTGTCTTCAAATCTCACCCACGTGAAGCCTACCATTCAAAGTCTTCGAAGAAGAACCACACATCTTTCCAGTTTTGCACATTTATCATATCATATTGGCTATATCATCCACATTCATCTTTTGTTCACTTCAGCTCGTTCTCTACTTATTGAAAGAAATTGCATTAAGATATGTACACACATTTTGGCAAAAGAGAAAGATTCCATAGAAATTGAACCTCGCTAGATCTAGCAAAGGCTAGGCAAGGGGCCTCGCCACCATCACCAAGGGCCTGACTTGATAGAGGTGGCTGCGCAAGGGTCCCCTTGGCCAGTTTGGTGAGATGCGGCCTCACCCAGCTATTGCCGGCTCTCACCTATGGTCGGCAAGGCATCCCAACCCTTGCCCTAGCCAACGACCTCCACCGGTTGGCGACTAGCCGAGGGTAATAAAAAAAAAAAAAAAAGAAGAAGAAGGAAATAAAAAGAAAGAAAAAAGAAAAAAAGAAAAATTAATAAAAAATAAAAAATTAAATAATATGTCTAAGCTAGTATTGTCCATACCATAGCACAGTCGATGTCCACCTCTGTCATTTCGGGTCTAAATTGACCGGATAAATCAAATCGGTACCAATGTAATAGGTTCATAACTTTTTTTTTTTAATACTTTCTCATATTAAACTAGATTAATTAAATTATTTGGGATAATTTCTTTTCTTCTTTCTTTTATTTTTACTTCTATATTTTTTTTACTAATCCCAATCCTCAAGTCAACGAAGGATAAATGATCATATTTCCCGTTCCCCCAATTAATAAAATTTTAGATTGTGCCTTTGGAGTTTGGAATGAGATGTGCAGTGTCACTACACCTGGAGATCTAATCTTGGGTTGTGCCTCTATTGAGTGGGAACTTCCTAAGGTAGATAATCTATCATAATTGTTGTGATCCAATAGTTTAAATTTGTCAATTCATTGAGTCTTTTTTTTTTATGTCCATTGGTGCCTCAAGATTCAGTGATAGCCCGATGTTCATTCGATTGTGATGTTGAGACAAATCCATTTTTGTGGGATGAGAGTGTACTCATCATAGTTTGTGTTTTGTAGTTGTATTTTACCGGTTGGGATTTGCTTTATTTTGAATATCTCAAGTATCATCTTGAGATATGAATAAAATATTTACTTTCAACAAAAAAAATGGATAATCATTATTGAACAAATTAAATAAATTAAGGAATTTTTATATTCTAATATCAATTGAATATCTTACGATTCACGTGTAAGGTTTTTTTGTCGACATTCAAATGTACTTGATGGGAAACCATATTAGTAAATTTCGTTAACTTGAATTAATGGAATGACAAGATTAAATATTTTCATGTAATCTAGGACTAAATTGAATAAATAATAAAAATTCATGTACCACATTTAAAAAATTAAAAGTTCAACAACCATATTGCATATTTAGCTCAATTTTGAGAATCGTAATGAATAAATTAAAAATTCAGAAACAATACAACATATTTAGTCCAAATTTATGAACTATCTATGTCATTTTCCATAAAACAATAATCACACCAACCTCAACTTTTCTTCTTCTTCTTTCTTATAAAAGGATGTCAATTTTCGTTCTTTTTTTGGAAGCAATAATTTAATAGACTGGAAAACCTAGCATAAAAAAGTGTCTGCTCGTGTTTTTTTTGTTTTTACCATATGCTAAATTAAAATTGAGCGCTCTCATGACCCTTGAACTTAATGTTTGATATGATTTTATCGTTTTAATTTATGTAGTTGGTAAGGGTTTATCAGAATAATGATTAGTGAAGTTATGAAAATGATTGAGTAAGGTATGATGATCAGGAACTAATAGTTATGCTAGGAATTGCCTATACGTAGGGGTATTTAAATCATTCCTCAGAAAAGTATCATTTAACAAGTTCTGATGATCTTCCTGTGGATTGAAAATATCTTGCATGAGCACTTCAAAAGAGCGGGATTGTATCAGAATTTGATTAGGGAGAAGGAGGTAAGAGATTGAGTAGTGGCAAATTCGCAATACGTCGGCCGGTGGAACCGCCGACCCACTGCATGACTAAAGAGAGAAAGAAAGTCAATGGGTCAAGATTCAACATCAAGGGTCCCACCTAAGACACTCAAGCGATGCTACCTTCGAACCTTGAGCCCAAAGATGATGTGCCCCACAACTCCGGGGAACGAGGTGCTCGCAAAACGACGGAAGCTCCCCACTGTCCTTCAATTATTATTTCAAGAAAAGAACCATGGTCTCCGTCGTCCTTGCCATGTGTTATTAGATTGCAAATTATAATCATTATCTATACCTAAACTAATTGATTATCCGACCAAAAAAACTAATTAATTATAAAAACGGATATTATCCATATTTGGAACCAACCTTAAAAAAATGATGAGAGGAAAGGAATGGATGAAAACGCGACTCTCCAAAAAAGAAAAGTATTGTTTGGATTGATACACAATCGAAATGACATATACCGATTGTTATAAATCCGGTGTCATATTGTCACATTAACACAATGATATATATGTCAAAATTGGTCCTCAGAATTTATGGGAATTTCAATAAATAGGGCATTTCTCCATTAAATTAAATCATCTCAATTCATGAATTATAAAGTTTTTGATATCTATTAACCAGCTTTTTTATGTGTTATGGTCACATGATATAAGTACTAAGTAAAATAACTTCTCAACAGAGCAAGGAAGAAAGTATTCCATGCATAAGTTACATGAACACCTAAAGAAAATATTTGCGAATTTAATTCTTGATTTGTGCTTCGATTAAGCAGTTAATAAAGTCTCAATTCCCCACACAGATCAAGTGAAAACAATTTTTGGAACCACAAAAAAAAAAAAAAAGAACAAATCATTTGGGTATTTGGCCCGTCTCGATCGATTTTGCGCTCGCATCTCGTCAATGGAACGGGCATCATCTTTACTCGCCTCACATGCGCATTCTCGGCGTGGATAGAAAGAAGGAAATTCAGAAGCATGAAAGCGTGATTGACCATTAGGTGGACACGTGTGCATAGAATCATTCAAAAGTGGGACCCATTTCCTCTTGTCTTTACTTAGGCTGGGCCCTATAACGTTGGCAAGGGAGGTTTCGCGCTGTCTTTTATCTAAGCGGCCCCCGCATGCTCATAAATTACGTTATTTTTACCCGAAAGTCCAAAACGTCCATCTTATCTCCCCTCCATTCTTGGTTGCGAAGTCGAATTAATTTAATGCAAGGTTGTACGTCCAAAGGGAAAATAACGGGAATTCGCTAGTGTAGCTTCAATGTGACAAAAAAAAAAAAAAGAGTAGAGAAAGAAGAAGGCTTCTATCCAGAAGGCAAACCATCTAAGGCGAAGCAGCTAATTAATTAACAAGTTAAGCAAAAGCATTATATTTACTGCATGACAAAAACTTTTCTTCTCTTTCGTTTAGACCGTTCTACATATATTTGGAAGACGCTGGACCGAGATGTGTCCATACACACATGCTGGTGAAAGAGAAAGAATTTGAAGAGATTAAAGTTTACTCGATTGCTTCTACAATAGAAATTAAATGTGCATAGTGATATCTAATTCCCGTGCTATTCTTTTGATGCTGCTCTTATGGGGAGTTGCATGCAAAATGCTTCTAGATTTGGCTATCTATTTCTCCCATTAATAAGTAAATCATTCTGTCCTATGGAAAATATAATTAAAAGGCTAAGATGGGCAAAACAAAAACTCAACCATTCTGTGGAGCGCCTCGAGGCGGACTATGTGGTCTGGTGTTTCACGTGGAGCATGAGGTGTCCAATTCTTCTTTTGGACAGATGAAAAGCCAGTCCCATTATTGTACCTTATACAGCTAAGGTGGGGAATGTTGAGGCCGTTTCATTAATCTTTGGGAAAATGACTTTGAAAAAATGCAAATATCTTTAAGGTAAATGGATTTTCCGAAATCTTACATCTATTGGTAAATTGCGATCTCAAATAGTATTGAAAAATAACTTTAGTATAAATATCGTTTGGCAAAATCCATAATTATAAAGGGCTTTTGCTATTGCTCTGTTTTTTTTAGTCTAAAAATCAAATCTAGTGTAGGATGACTGCCGACCAACTGCCGAATGGCCAAACTTGGCCGCTTGATGTCGCGACCTCAGGCGATGCCGCTTGGGGGCGGGACCTCAAGCGACGCCACCATCTAAGGTCGCAAAGGCCAGATCTGGTAGCTTGAGGTCACAAAGGCTAGATCTAGCCTCTATGCTGCCAGATGTGGCCTCTAGACGACTAGATCTAGCTGCTTGATGCTGCATAGTGATATCTAATTCTTGTGCTATTCTTTTGATGCTGCTCTTATGGGGAGTTGCATACAAAATGCTTCTAGATTTGACTATCTATTTCTCCCATTAATAAGTAAATCATTCTGTCCTATGGAAAATATAATTAAAAGGCTAAGATGGGCAAAACAAAAACTCAACCATTCTGTGGAGCGGCTCGAGGCGGACTATGTGGTCTGGTGTTTCACGTGGAGCATGCGGTGTCGGATTCTTCTTTTGGATAGATGAAAAGCCAGTCCCATTATTGTACCGTGTACAGCTAAGGTGGGGCATGTTGGGCCCGTTTCGTTCAATTTTGAGGAAATGACCTTGAAAAAATGTAAATATCTTTGAGGTAAAGGGGTTTTCCAAAATGCTATACCATTTGGTAAATTACAATCTCAAATAGCATTGAAAGATAACTTTAGCATAAATACTGTTTGGCAAAACCCACATTTATAAAGGGCTTTTGCTATTTTTTTTTTATTTTTTATTTTAGTCTAAAAATCAAATCTAGTGTAGGATGACCGCCGGCCAACCGTCTAATGGCCAGATCTAGCTGCCTCAGGTCACGACCTTAGGCAATGCTGCTTGGGGGCGCGACCTCAAGCGACGCCACCATCTAAGGTCGTAAAGACCAAATCTAGTAGCTTGAGGTTGCAAAGGCTAGATCTAGCCTCTAGACCACTAGATTTGGCCTCCAGACGACTAGATCTAGCTGCTTGAGTCACGACCTCAGGCGGCGTTGTCTGGTTCACGCGAGCTAGGCGATGCTGCCTAGGTCGCAAGTCGCGCCACCCCAAGCGATGGTCATCGGGGACGCATGACCCCTAAGCGGCAGTGGCAGTTGCCAGAGAAGCCCAACTCTTAGGTGACAAATTGAGGAAGACGAAGATGAATAGTGACACGGATGAATAGTGGACTTGTGTTTCCAAAATGCCAATGCTCAAAGTAGGTCTGAACTTGCATTGGGCTTTTAGCATTCCTAATGCTAACATTTGGTCATTGAACTTTCAAAAATGTTTCCCAAATGCCTAATATTTTCTCCAAGGGGCTTTGGGGGCCCAAAACCTCTTGGGAAAGCTAAACCAAATGGGGCTGTTGTTCATCATACTTTCAGCTTATTAATATGGTGCCACATTTGATGTGACCTTGTAACACCTAGAATATTATAAAGGTTGTTTTGATTCTCAATGTTGGAAAAATCTTTCTTTGGTTTAATATCCCAAGACATTAAAATATCAAACGACATTTTTTTTTAAGAAAAAAGTTTTTTAAAAAAAACTCCAAATAATATTCACTATGACATAGTTATTTTTAATTTTTTTTGTGATATCAAAAACTCTATATTGTGTCCAACATGACACATTTACTCTAAACTTTTTATTATGACATGAAATAGCCAAACTCATAACTATGTGATATATTTATACTTCATCAAGATTCTATTAGATGATTTTTCAGCTAAAACAACATTATTTTTATGGAAGCCATGTCAATCCTGTCTACTTTCTAGCGTCTACTTGGCCAGATTTTAATAGTTCTCATTGTCATGTAAACTTTTGAGATTGTTGGTGTAAAAAAAAATTGAGATAAATATATGATAATGGACATAATTTAGAGTTTTTGATAACTTTTGCTTTATTTATTTATTTATTAGGAAGCATCGGTTCAAAGATCAAAACCCAATAAAGGCAACGGCAGAGAAGCATAGACCAACTCTTCACGAGAAAAAGGTCGCTCTTAAGGTCACAAGTAACAAATTATTCTCGACTCGAGGAACTTCTTTGCAGTTCTCAATCTCCTACATACTGCGGTATCTGGACATTGAAAAGAGCTACAGCCTGAGGACCACCGACCTCAGAAAGGCAAAAGGCGGAGAAACATGACCAATTCTTCACAAGCAATGGTAGATGTTTCCAACAGACCTCACAGAAGGCCCTTCAATTTCCTTTTTAATTCAATTCGTCACACGCTCAGAGAAGCTGTGGAATGTCGACTCGGGATGAAATCAACCTCCAATTCATTCACAGAAGCAACAGATCGCGACCAAGACCAACAGTCTCTGGACGACCAGGTTCACGAGCTACAGCAAGAATCATCTCAGGTTGACATCGTGGTTAAGAAAAATGGGGATGAAAACGTCCCCGAAAATGACCTGGGGCTGCCTGAGTCCGAGGAGGTTTTATCCTCCATCAAAGAGAAGCTCGAGCAAGTTCGCCAGGACAACGAAGCATGCGCATGGGAAAACCTCTCCATTTACCGGATTCCACACTATCTCAAGCAGGGCAAGGACAAGGCCTTCATCCCCCAGATTGTCTCCCTCGGGCCGTACTACCACGGTATGATGCACCTCCACCAGATGGAGTGGCACAAGTGCCGCTGCTTCGATCATATCCTCAGGCGCACGAGTCACAAGATAGACCTCTATCAAGACTTGGTGAAGAAGGTTGAAAAAAAAGCTCGTGGCTGCTACGAGGGGAAGTTATGCATGGGTAGCGAGAAGTTTGTGGAGATGATGGTTTTCGACGGGTGTTTTGTGATCGAGTTGTTCCTAGGAGTCATCATGGGGTTTAATAAACTTGGGTACCCTAGCAATGACCCGGTCTTCTCACTGTTGCGATCGATGCACATGATCCAGGGGGACATGCTCAAACTCGAGAATCAGATCCCTCTCTTCATACTCGACCAACTGCTCGGCCTCCAGTTCAGCATCTCCGACCACAGGGGGGTTGTGGCCAAGCTGGCGCTCATATTCTTCGACCGTTTGATGCCCGAATATGGCCCCCAGCCCGATTGCAGCAAGAAGGGGCTGGAGATTGTACCCGACGACGGCGGGCTCCATATCCTCGACGTATTTCGGCTAAACATCCTGGGCTTGGGCCCAACGCAACAGACTAAAAGGAAGATGCCATGGCAGCAGGCACAGCAACGTTCCATCCACAGCGTGACGGATCTCCGAGAAGCTGGGATCGGGTTCCGAGAGAGAAAGATGGTCAAGTTCTGGGACATTGAGTTCAAGGATGGCACCCTCAGGATCCCCCAGCTTCAGATCCACAAGGGGACGAGGTCGCTCTTCCTCAACTTGATATCCTTCGAGCAGTCTCACTTCCGTTGCAGCAACGAAATCACCTCATACATAATCTTCATGGATGACTTGATCGACTCCCCCGAGGATGTCAAGTTCCTCCGCAAGCGCGGGATCATCAACCACCGGCTTGCGAGCGATGCCGAGGTGGCTGACCTCTTCAACCGGCTTTGCCTGGATGTAGACTTTAGCATCGAGGACAGTTATCTATTTCCACTGTCTGAGAAGGTGAAAGCCTATGAGACGCGCAGGAGCAAATCATGTGGAGCTTATCTCGAGTACAAGTGGAATGCCTGGATAGCCATTCTTAAGCACAACTACTTCAACAATCCCTGGTCAATCATTTCCGTCATTGCTGCATTCATTTTGCTTGTTCTCACTTCCACACAGACCTTCTACGGAGTATATGGCTACTACAAGTCAGGTTCTTGATTTCTCGTAAAGGGGAAATTATCTGATAAATGCTTTAAGAGTGATAAAATTCTGGTGAAATTCTAGAAATTAGGATTGTGGCTAAATGAAAATTAGCAGCCAATTTCGAGATGAATGCTCGAGATGTATTGCTTAGATTGCATCCAGATAATTATTGCATTAACTTCGTGAATAATTCTATCTCATATAGTTCAATTTTCATTTTGCATGTCATTTAGTGCATAGGAACTCAGACTAAGTCACTTGTGCATCATAGATTAATGCTCGTTTACTTTTGACGTATGGCTCGTGGGGTCCTGTCCGGGGGCTTAATAATTAAGCCTTGTTAATTGTTATCCGATCGGCTCGGGTCTGTATTTTCTCATACTTTTTTGACTGTATTTGGTTCTACTTTTTTTTCTACTGAGATTATTTGGTATTTATCTTTATTGCTTGTGCACTATGTATGATCATTTTCACATGTTAATGGATTTAAAATGGCAAAGTTGATGAAGATTGCATGCAAACGTCTTCATAAAAGAGAAAAGATGCTAAAAAATCATTAAATTAATCTAGCATAACCAAATCCCGGTAATTAGAATCTTTGATTCACAAATATACGATGGTGTCCCGCATCTTACTCAAGCTTGTAATCGGGCTGTAATGGTTACTGACAGCTCCAAGTTATGTGATTGGTAAGACTTGATAGAGCGTGAACTAAATGTAGGTGCCACCTCGCGCAAGGGACCATTTGCGCTCACTCAAGAATCCATTGACTTCCCTTACGGGTTCACCTCGGTAGGGTCGCAACAAGAGGCCATGGGATAAGAGAGTTAATTTATTGCATTTATAGTAGCTAATGACTTTGCATAAGTCATTAGCTGTTTTATACTTTAAAAACATGTTAGAAACAATATTACAATGCTTCTTGTCCAATCCTTTATGGTACTAGAGCCTTTGCTCACAAGCATATCATTCATTTTTTTGTTTTCTAATGGCAGAAGAATCCATAAGCAATAGTGTTCTTTTGGTAGTTACTAACCCCTCTTCAAATAACACTATATTGCCAGAGTCCATCGATGTAGTTGGAGAATTACCCCTCAAGTTTAGGTCTGAATTATTCTTCCTGGTTGGCCTAGCTTAATTCTCTACTCATAGGTCTTGACGCCTCAATTTTTGCTGACAAGTCCGAAAAGGTAAAAACTTGAGACTTTAAAATCCTAATCGGGACAAGGCCAGTTTCTCAACCAAAAAAAGTTTTAGTATCTCATTGGTAAATTGAGATTTTCCATTTCAGTGCAATGCATGTGATGCAAGCTCAATCTAAACGCAATGACATAGGACAATGATACTTATCTACAATGACATCGGAAAATTTTACTTATCTACATCGCTTTTGGTATAGTACGGGAGTAGCAACGCTAGTTGATCCAAACTTTTCCAATACTTTTGTACTTTGTATTTTGCTTGAATATGGTGTTTAAGTTGAAAAACCGATGCTTGATATAAATGAAAATAATATCAACGTTTAACTTGTGTGATATCTTGTACGGTATTTTGGTTTAGAAAATTTTTATTAAGGTTTTGCATGCTATCAATAATTAAAAGATAACATGTAGAAAGGATGCGTGTCACATGTGATGTTTTGGGGCGTCACAAAAAGGTTCAAAGACCAAATTGCATATTAGACCAAAACTCGGGGATTATTTGTATCATTATCCCTATAACTTTTATGGTATCCTTTTAATTTTGTTCTCAAGGGGAGTGGGGCATGTTATTTATTTTTTTGTGATCCCACATTTTATACCCAAATTTTCTCCTAAAAGTTGCGACTACTCGACATGAAGTTTTCCACGCTTCGTACCCTTTCGTTGACAACCGCCCGTCTTGATGGGAGACAATGTATAAATAGGGACGTACGTTCATTTCTGACGGGTGATCGCAAGGTCTAACACAAAATCCTCACATTTAGAATACATCATCAGTACGTGAGGAAATTTGGTTAGTAGAGTGTGCCTATTACCTTCTTGATTTCAGGCTTTTCTGACGAACGCGAACAAAAACAATGGCTGGAGGTTTGTCTTCAATTGATCCTGGCTTCCGCATATTAATTTTTATGTCTTACATTTGGTATCAGAGCGTGTTTATTGCCTCTGCCTTGTTTTTTCGAATTTTTGGGTGTATTTTTCGGGTATTTTAGACATGAACAGTAACTCGGCATTTTGAGGCCAAGAGAGAAACTCCCAAATTCCGGGCAAAATCCGCACGACCCACCCTTTGATTTTGGACCCATTCGGTCGCACCGCCATGAAACGTTAGCCATGAGTTTTTCCGGTATATTGGTGTTCGCCGGAGGCTAATCGGGCGGCGGAAGTCTCTGTGGTTAAGGTTTTGTGTTTTTGGAAATTTTCTTATGATTTGGGGCTTATTTCTTCATCATTTTCGCTGAAACTTGTACCCATGTGATTGTGCCCACATGCTCTTCAAAACCCATCAATTATTTCGGTCTTAGATGGGCTGCCGGAGAAAAAACGGAGAAGAAATGGCGACTGAAAATGGCGAAAAATTGACGAAGAGGCCTTTGTTCGCATGAGGAAGAAGGCGCGTGGAGCCCACGCGTGCGCTGCGGTTGCAGGCGCGTGGATTCCACGCGCCACGCGCTCACACGCGCGCTCAACCGCTGCGTGCGTGGGATCCACTCGCGCGGCAGTTGCCAGGCGTGTGCAACGCACGCGCCTGCGCGCTGAACGGCGCGCGTGCGGGGCACGCGCCCGCACTGGTTCTGGCGCGTGCCGAGCACGCGCCTGTGCGCTGGACGCGCACGTGCTCGGCACGCGCCTGTCGTCCCCTCTTCTGCGGCTTCTATTTACGAATTTGCCCCAAAATTTTTCCAGTTTTTACAATTTTGCCCTCGGCCAATTAATTTATTTACTGTTATGCCCTTGATATATTTATTTATTATATCATTTCATGCATTGTTATGAATATTTTATGCATGAAATTAAATGTCCAATGGTCTATATATTTAATTAATTAGGAGTGGCCACAGCATCTTTAATTAATTAAATTATATATTAAAAGCTCTCGGATCATATTTAGAAATGGACATTGATTGTAATTAATTATATTAATATGATGAATTTTATCCCACATGAATTTTCATTATATTAATATGATTAATTAGAATGAAATATCATATTATTTTTCTTAATTTACCCACGGGGATTAAGAAAATGCATATAATATGGTAGTTTCTTCATGATGTAATTATGAATTTATTTAAATTAAAAACTTAGCCCACAGGTAGTTTTTATGTTATGTGATTCATATTGTGACATGTTTACATTGGTAAAACATGATTTATTTATATTTGCCTCAAATTTTGTGACATAAGCATGATTATTTGATATGCGTTCCGCAACTTTGTGAATTTCTCTCGAATTTAAGTTTGATGTTCCTATACTCGAATGGTGAGAACTATAAAGTTTGGAAGGAGTCATTTCTTCTTCAATTAGGGTGGATGGACATTGACTATGCTATAAGGAAAGACGAACCACTGCGCTCCTATTGATTCGAGCACTCTAGCCGAGATAACTCTTTATAACCAATGGGAGCGGTCCAACGCGTTTGTGCCATGTTTATAAGAGCTAAAATATCTCCTAGTATTCGTGGTTCAAGTTCAAAGATAGCAATGCTAAGGCTTTATTGGAGGCTATAGATGCGCAGTTTGAAAGTTCTGAGAAGGCGCATGCCATGACCCTGATTATGAAGTTTTCATTATTGAAACTCACTAGTGTTAGAGGTGTGCGTGAGCACATCATGCAAATGAGGAACATTGCAGCTCAGCTTAAGAACCTTGAGGTTGAGATATCTGAATCATTCCTTGTGTATTATATTCTGAACACTCTCCCACAACAGTATGCACCCTTCAAGATCTCTTATAACACACATAAGAATAAATGGTCAATTAATGAACTCATGACCATGTGTGTACAAGAGGAAGAAAGACTGATTATGGAATTGGGAGAAAGTGCTCATTTGACAACACAAGGAAAGAATAAGGGCTATGGCAAGCATAAGGGAAAAGGTAAAATACCTCCCCAAGCTGACATTAAGAAATAATCAAAGTGTTTCTTACGTAGATTTAAGGGGCATATAAGGAAGGATTGTGTCAAATTTAAGGCCTGGCTCGAAAAGAAAGGTAATCCAATCTCTTGTGTTTGTTGTGAATCTAATATGACTGATGTAAATCACAACACTTGGTGGATTGATTCGGATCTACAATCCATATTTCGAATTCCTTGCGGGGTTTTCAAAATCACCGGAAGCCGGTGGGAAGTGAACAAAGCATCTATTCGAGAAACAAGATGCGTTCACATGTGGAAGCTATTGGGACATATAGACTAGTTCTCAATAGTGATTTTGTTTTAGATTTGGAAAAGACCTTTTATGTTCCTAGTTTTTCTAGAAACTTAATTTCAGTTTCAAGACTTGTACCTTTGGGATACTCTTTTAATTTTTCAGATTCAAACTTTTGTTTATCATTTAAATCTGAAATTGTTGGGAGTGGTATTTTGTCCGATGGTCTTTTTCGAATTAATTTACAAGACAATGCCTATTATGATGCGATGCATGTGTTGTGAAAGAACATTCTTCTATGTTGTGGCACCAGAGATTGGGACATATCTCCATAGAAAGAATTAAGCGATTAGTAAATGATGGAGTACTTGGTACATTAGATTTTACTGATTGTGATACTTGTGTGGTCTGCATAAAGGGAAAGCAGACTAACAAGTCAAAGAAAGGTGCCAAGAGGAGTACAGAAATATTAGAAATCATACATACGGATATTTGTAGTCCGGATATGGACTCATGTGGTTAGAAATACTTCATCTCCTTTATAGATGATTATTCACGTTATATGTATCTCTACTTGATTCATAATAAATACGATGCATTAGATGCCTTTAAAGTATTTAAGGCGGAAGTAGAGAAACAATGCAATAAGCAAATTAAGATCGTGAGATCAGATAGAGGTGGAGAATTCTATGGTAGATACACTGAAGATGGACAAGCACCTGGTCCATTTGCAAGATTTCTTCAAGAGCATTGGATAGTTGCCCAATATACTATGCCTGGTTCTCCGGACCAAAATGGCGTAGCGGAAAGAAGAAATCGGACCTTATTAGACATGGTGCGTAGTATGCTTAGTAGCTCCAAACTTCCTAAATTCTTATGGATTGAAGTACTTAAGACGGCAGTGTACATATTAAACCGAGTTCCGACCAAGGCTGTCTCAAAGACACCTTTTGAATTATTTAAGGGTTGGAAACCGAGTTTGCATCATGTGTGCGTTTAGGGATGCCCGTTTGAAGTAAGAATTTATAATCCACAGGAAAAGAAGTTGGACCCAAGAACCATAAGTGGGTATTTCATTGGATATGCCGAAAGGTCTAAGGGATACAAGTTTTATTGTCCATCTCATACCACTAGGATTGTGGAATCAAGAAATGCTAAATTTCTTGAAAATGACTTGATTAGTGGGAGCGATCGACCAAGGGATCTTGTTCCTAAGGAAGATCATTCAGACACTCAACTTTCCACCTCAAGTTTAAGATTGGTCGTTGCTCATAATGCCCCTTCAGTTCAGCCGGCTATTGAACAACCAATTGTTGAAGTTCCACAACCTGCTGATATTGATCTAGTAGATCCAGTTGTTCAGCAATTACCAGAAACTATTGAACAACCAGTTGAGCAACATGCTCCTCAAGAGAATGTTGATCCAACATTGAGAAGATCTGCTAGAACAAGGAAATCGGCTATTCCTAGTGATTATATTGTGTATTTACAAGAGTCCGACTACAATATTGGAGCTGAGAATGATCCTGAAACGTTTTCACAAGCCATGGATAGTGATAAATCCACTTTGTGGTACAATGCCATGAAAGAAGAGATGAGTTCTATGGCATCTAACAAAGTCTGGGATTTGGTTGAGTTACCTAATGATGCGAAGGCTATTGGTTGTAAATGGGTCTTCAAAACTAAGAAGGATTCATTAGGTAACATTGAAAGATATAAAGCTAGACTTGTTCCTAAAGGATTCACTCAAAAGGAAGGAATCGATTATACTGAGACTTTTTCTCTTGTATCTAAGAAAGATTCTCTTCGTATTGTTTTGGCATTGGTTGCCCATTTTGATATGGAATTATATCAGATGGATGTGAAAACGGCGTTCCTCAATGGAGAACTGGAGGAGGAGGTTTACATGAAACAACCTGAAGGATTCTCCTCTAGTAAATGTGAGCATTTGGTGTGCAAGCTTAAGAAATCTATATATGGCTTGAAACAAGCATCCCGCCAATGGTACTTAAGGTTTCATGATGTTATCTCTTCATTTGGTTTTATAGAGAATGTCATGGATCAATGTATATACCAAAAGGTTAGTGGGAGCAAAATTTGTTTCCTTGTGCTGTATGTGGATGATATACTACTTGCAACCAATGATAAGGGGTTGCTACATGAGGTGAAACAATTCCTCTCTAGGAGTTTTGACATGAAGGATATGGGTGAGGCATCTTATGTCATTGGCATTAAGATCCATAGAGATAGATCAAGAGGAATTTTAGGACTATCTCAAGAAACCTATATCAATAAGGTCTTAGAGAGATTTCGGATGAAAGATTGTTCACCAAGTATAGCACCCATTGTGAAGGGTGACAGGTTCAATTTGAACCAATGCCCAAAGAACGATCTAGAAAGGGAACAAATGTGCAACATTCCATATGCTTCTGCTGTTGGAAGCTTGATGTATGCTCAGGTTTGCACTCGACCTGACATCGCTTTTGCTGTGGGAATGTTGGGAAGATATCAGAGTAATCCAGGTTTAGACCACTGGAGAGTTGCAAAGAAAGTGTTGAGATACCTTCAAGGTACCAAAGACAATATGCTTATGTATAGACGGACTGACAACTTGGAAGTGATCGGTTATTCGGATGCGGACTTCGCGGGTTGCATTGATTCACGAAAATCAACATCTGGATACATTTTCATGTTAGTTGGCGGGGCCGTGTCATGGAGAAGTGCCAAGCAGACTTTGACTGCTACTTCCACTATGGAGGCTGAGTTCGTTTCTTGTTTTGAGGCTACCTCGCATGGTGTATGGTTGAAGAGTTTCATTGCTGGGCTTAAAATTGTTGATTCTATTTCTAGGCCGTTAAGAATATATTGTGACAATTCAGCTGCAATTTTTATAGCTAAAAATGCCAAAAGTGGCAGTCGAAGTAAGCATATCGACATTAAGTATTTAGCCATAAGGGAACGTGTTAAGGAGAATAAAGTGGTCATTGAACACGTTAGCACTGAATTGATGATAGCTGATCCTTTAACTAAAGGCATGCCACCGATGAAGTATAAGGATCATGTAACTAGTATGGGAATAGGTCCCATTATGTGATTTGTCGACATATGAACAATTTTTGTTGTATGGAACTCTTATTCAGTTGTAATGTTGATTCTTAATTTTTGTGTACACATTTTGTTGTTTATGATAATAACATTTATCCTTGGTTCTGGAATAAACATGAGGTTTATTCATTAAGATATGTTGTCACATATAGGCTGACATTAAAGAAATAAGATGCATTGTGATACATGGAAGGTATTACTCACTCTTAGATGACATGTCGCCATGATCCATGTGTTTTGTTTATTTTCTTTAAGCATAAAGTTTTCGTTGAATTAGTTGAATGATTCGTATGATGAAAATGATGGGATCAAGTGGGAGAATGTTATTTATTTTTTTGTGATCCCACATTTTATACCCAAATTTTCTCCTAAAAGTTGCGACTATTCGACATGAAGTTTTCCACGCTTCGTACCCTTTCGTTGACAACCGCCCGTCTTGATGGGAGATGATGTATAAATAGGGACGTACGCTCATTTTTGACGGGTGATCACAAGGTCTAACACAAAATCCTCACATTTAGAATACACCATTAGTACGTGAGGAAATTTGGTTAGTAGAGTGCGCCTATTACCTTCTTGATTTTAGGCTTTTCTGACGAACGCGAACAAAAACAATGGCTGGAGGTTTGTCTTCAATTGATCCTGGCTTCCGCATATTAATTTTTATGTCTTACAGGGCATTATTACCAATTCCTGCATGCAGACTGGTGCTATACTTGACCATCTATTTCTCATATTAATAATTAGATTCTTGTGGACTATGAAAATCTAATTGAAAGCCTAAGCGGACCAAAATAAGAAATCCAACCATCTCATGCTCCCGTGTGAAACACGTGTACACATAATCCGCCAGCATGAGATGTCCGATTCCTTCTGGACAGATGAAAAGCTATTCCAATAATTGCCCGCTGTAGCGGTAAGGCGGCCCCTGTTGCTTATCACCCTTTTGCATCATTAATGGGATGGCCAAATCGTCGTGACCTCATAAAGGCTGGAGTATCATAAAGCTCGTTTTGGATCTTGACGTTGGAAAAACCTCTCCTTGGACATAATTAAAGTAAGAGAAATAATTAAATGACGGTCTTCAATTTACCATGAGAATAATTTTATATTATAGACTACAACAAATTGAGATTGATATATTTTAACAGGGAAATATGAGAAAATGGAAGGAGAGTATTCACAAAAATCTTATATTGTGAAAATAATTATTAATTACTGTAGAATCAATTCCTTTAAGAATTTATTATTAACAACAAACTGTTATTTTTACAGAAATCCAAAGGTTATTATGCTAGCAAAACCCTTAAAATAACTAAATTCTGCTCTTCATATTTTGGGCTTAGAATGCATCAATTCAAAGACCAAAACCGAAGTAAGGCAGGTAAAGGCAGAGAAACGCGGGCCTAATTCCTCACAAGAAATGGTTGCTGTTTCCACTAAGGAGCTCTTGACTTATTATCTAATCAATCTCAAACTCAGAGAAACCGCGGAATCTGGACTCCATAAGAGATAAGCCTCCAGGGCATCCTTAGATTCAATAAATCACCGTCACCGATGACGACAGTCTCAGGAGCACCAATTTACGAGCTTCAGCAAGAACCATCCGAAGGCAAAAATTGTTCCCAAAAGGAAAGCTGAGGCCGCCCAAGTCCAAGGGAGTTGTCTACATCAAAGAGCGTTAGCAAGCTCGCAAGTACGGCGAGGCGTGCTCAAGGGCCAAGCCTTCCATTTACTAGATCCTGCACTATCTCAAAGGATGCCAAGGACAATGCCTACGTCCCCTAGATCGTCTGCCTCTAGCTGCACCATCGCAATAAGAAGCACCTCCGCCAGATGGACCGGCACAAGTGGCGTTGCCTCTACCACAACCTCAAGTGAACCCATCACTAGATGGGTCTCTACCTAGACTCGGTGAAGGAGGTTGAGGAGAGAGTTCTCACATGCTACAACAGAAGGATATTCATGAGCAGCAAAGAGTTCCTGAAGATGATGGTTCTTGATGGGTGCTTTGTGATAAGGGGATCAAGGCACCTGGCCACCCTAGCAATAATCCTGTCTTCTCAATAAGGGGATCAATGCACATGACCCTGCAGGACATGATCATGCTTGAGAATCAGATCCCACTCTTCATACTTGACCAGTTGCTCCGCTTGCAACCCAACAACCTTGACCAGAAAGGGCTCGTGGCCAAGCTGAGTTCTTCGAACCTCTAATGCAAATTGTTGGAAGAAAGTTGGTAGAAGAAACGACTTACCTCTACGATACACAATGAACAAATTACCTGGGAATGAACGAATGAATGACGAGTCACAAGCGAACGACGAATGATACTATTTCATGATGATTTGAATACAATCACAAGGAAAGTATTCACGTTCCACAGCCTTAATGCCGATTGTCTTCTCAAAGCAGTAATGGAATTGCCTTTTGTTTGTTCTTCTATGATGAAGTGTGAGAGAGAAATGAAGAGCATTCTTTTCTAAAACGTTCTTTTGTCATCAGTCAATTATCTTCCGAAGTCATCCTATTTATACTTTCTTTAAAAGATAACTACTCACACCTCTTTAAAGGGTGCATTCTGAATCACATCACATCAAAACGAATTGGTGCCTTAATCATATCTCATCATGGACGTACCATAGAAATATAACATCTCCTACTCGGACATGATGGGTCTAATAGTGCTTTATCAAAAATATAAGGCATTTAATATTCATCTACTTTGGAAACAATTCATACTGGCAAGAAAGCTGTGCAATCAGTGAGTACACCAGCACTTGGGAGCTCAAATTATGCATTTGTTAGGGATGACATAATGGTTATAACCCTAAAAAAGAATAAACAATTGATGTCTCACAGTAATCGAACATATTTTATTATATCAGTTCAAGTATACTTGTCCTTTAAAAGGCTATATTTGACTATTCTCATAACACCATGTATTTATAAGTATGTCTTAAACAAAAGAAGGCAATATAATTGGTCAATCAGTAAATACATGTGATAGATGTAAAACAACAATAGTCTTTTTTCACACTTATGTCTTTCTTCATTTTAGAACAACTGCTTTCCTAGAGACATCCTATAAAACTATATCTATTAATGCCTATCGATAACATGCTAAAATAACAATATTGATCTTTCACTTCGAGAACATAGTCAAAAGTAACATAGGGCATAAAATGAGGTAAATTATAAATTACATCAAGGGTTCACACGATAAGTAAATAGAGATAATTTCACTCACATTCCCTTATCGATCGTACAGTGTACATATAGTATGAATTATATGTTATAGTGGATTTCTCTTTCTATAGGAGCGTATGTCATTTATTAAACACATCCACTATGTGGATCTTAGTTTAAACATAGTCATGTGTTTCTCATGTACTCATGTTCAGCATGAGTGTTATATCAGCTTGCTTTCTATAACACCTAATTAAGTACTCGCATCCGGCATCTTTCAGGCATACATAATTGTGGGACTATCATGTTCGGTCTTGTCATATAAAAACCAAAGACCTCATCTTGACTCCAATCAAGACGCCCTATCATTTTACGTACTAAAATTATTCTTTCAACATTTATAGTACATACCATCTCATCCCAACATGCTAACTATGGCATTTAAGGTGATTGCTCATATGAGTGAGCCAATCATTACCCACTAACATACCTTTCAATAATATATATGTGTTTGTATTAGTCTCATGAGGAATTTGCACTTATTGATAAAACATCAAGTCACAAAAGACAAACGGATACAATATATATATATATATATTCACATATACATAGACCGATGATCTTCAATAATATTACATACTATATTTTACGTAACTCTAAAGACATCCTATGGGTCAAGAACACGTCTTTGGGAATAGCCTTCGTAAACGGATCAGTAATCATTATAGATTGGTTGAAATGTATTGTAGGATCACTTTTTTATGCGTTATTATATATCTGACGAAGTTGTTCTCTACATCAATGTATTTTGTCCTACCATGATACTTGAGATCTTTCAAATAGACAATGGCTATTTGACATCACAATAGTGATAATAACTAAATTTTCTAAGAATCATTTTAGCTATATTGCTTCTTACACTACGGCAAAGCATACAATAAATTAGGCCTTAATTGTAGATAAAGTCGCACATGTCTGTTTTTTACTATTCCAATAAATTGCACTTTCATTGTGTAAAAAGGCATATCCAGAAGTCGATTTATGTTTATTTAGGTCTTTTCCTCAATTAGTATCTAAATAGCCTAATAAATATAAATTATTCTCTTGATAACAAAGTCGATAGTCCATGGTGCCTTTCAAGTATCTTAGGATCTTCTTCATTGGTTTCCAGTGTGCTTGACTAGGATTCAATTGATATCAGCTCATCAACCCCATGACATGACATATGTTAGGTTGAGTACACATCATAGCATACATTAAACTTTTGACCACACTAGCGTAAAGAACAGTTTCTATTTCTTTATTTTCTTTTGGAGTCTTAAGATACATCTTAGTACTCAAGCCTTCGCGTTGCATAACAGAATTATCAATGGGATTATAAGGTTGCATATTGAAACACTATAGAATATTCATTATATAAGACTCTTGGGATAAAGTAAAGGAGTTTCATTTATCAATATCTTTTGGTCTCAACTCCCAATATATAAGTAGCTTCTTTCATATCATTCATTTCAAAATTAGAGGACAACCATTCTTTTATGGTAATAACCAAATTCTTGTCATTCCCAGCCAATAGTATATCATTCACATAAAATGATAACCATGACAAATTTATCTTGGGACCGTTTAACATATACACAGTAATCTTTTTTAATCATCGTAAGCCTAAAAGATGTTATGGCTCAATGAAAATGAAAATACCACTATCTACATGATTACTTAAGGCCATGTATTAAGAGATGAAGCTTGCAAACTTTATCGCTCCTGACCTTTAGCTATAAAACATATTAGTTGCTTTATATAAATTTCTTCATCTAATTCTCCATTAAAAAATGCCATTTTTACATCCATTTGATGTAATTCTAAGTCCAAATGTATGACGATGGCTAAGATAAGGCATATAGAGACAAACCTTACAACTAGTGAAAAGATTTCCTCATAATCTATATTCTCTTGTTGGATATAACATTTCACCACAAAATGAGTCTTATACTTTTCAATGGATTCACCTAACATTTGCTTAATCTTGAAAATTCATTAGTTTCCAATAGCCTTGTAATTGGGTGGTAGATCAACCAAGTCTCAAACGTGGTTTGCCGCGATTAACTTCATTTCATCTTTCAAAGTTTTTCTTCATTCTTCCTCGTCAGAGGATGAGAGAGCCTCTTAGACAATCTTAGACTCGACATTGTCTTACGGAACAATCGTAAATACTTCCCCTTTAATCTCAAAATGACAACATAGAATACTTATACGATTACTTTTACTTAACTAAACATCTTCTAAATTCAGTTCACCAAGTAATGTGACACTCTCACTAGGTCTTGTATGTTGAGGTAAATTTTCAATTCCCTTGATAACATTAGTAGATGTATTATTATGATCTTTCATCTCATATAATTGGAAATCCTTATTAATATTACATCTACTAGGAAAATCAATCTCTAAGAATGTAATATCTCGTGACTTCATTTCAGTTACACTTCCATCAGCTTGTTCACCTATGAATGCGTACCCTTTAGAGTATTCAAAATATCTTATAAAGATATAATTCTTCCCACAATGGCCTAATTTACCATATTTATAGGAAGAATCGTGAATATAAGCTACACACTCCCAAGGTTGTAGATGACTTAAGTATGATTTCTTACCAGTCCACAACTCATTAGAAGTGATTGACTTAGAGGACACATGGTTAATTATATAAACAACAATCAATAATGTGTCTCTCAATTATAAGATAAGTAGATTTGTTTGTGCCATCATAGACCTAATTATTTCCAAGAGGGTTATATTCTTTCTCTTAGCAACCCCATTTTGTTGCTGAGTGCCAGAGATGGTCAATTATCTTATAATTTCATTTTCATCATAAAAATCATAGGATTACTCAGATAGATACTCCCATTCGTGATCGATTTTCAATGCCTTTATTGTTTTGTTCAACTAATTCTCTACCAACACTTCTTAACATTTGATTTTTACTCGACGCATCATTAAAATGTGAAAATTGAAATTTGAGTTTATGATCGTGATGGAACTTCATTTTTTGAAAAAAAAAAAAACAAAAAGTGACGTATTTCATTTCTTTCTTTTGCATTGTCATTTTTAAACAATTTCTAATTCATTTTCAAGAGAAACCCAAAAAGTCAAATGGTTGACTTTTAGGTTGACTTTTTGGTCAATGAGTTGACCAAAAAGTCAATCCTGGGTCAAAAATTGACTTTTTGCATACAAAAATGCCATTTAATATTACTTTCATTCTTGTCAAATGAATTTCTCGAAAATGCAAATATTTGACCAAAAAATGACCTTTTATGAAAAGTCAACTAAAGGGTCGACTTTTAGTTAAACCTTTGACTAAAAAATGGAAAAAGTAAAAAATACACAAAATTAGATTAAGAACCTTGATTTCTGAATTTTTCAATTTTAAGTTCTAAATCGAGCAAAAATAAAATTACTTTTATTATAGTCATAATTAGACATAGTTCCTTCTTTGACATTTGGTTTAGAGATTATTTGAAGTCTTCTTACACATTCAATTTCACGATTTACCGAGTCAAAATACGAACTACCGTTTTGAGCCCTAATTAGGGGACAAATATCGATCATTCATGACTTGCAAAAATGATTGTTTCCTACTCGTTTCCTTAAGATAAGTCCAAATCTAAAATTGATTTTGGAAAATTCACACAATAACTTATCAATTTGAAGGATTTTATCCTCCAGAGCATAAGAAAGTCAAGCAATTAAGCTTCAATCATCAAAATTTAAATTGACACATTCATGGCTATAGTTTATTTTCATAAATATAGGTCCAATTTTAATATTAGGCCTAGATCCATTTTTTTACCTAAGCTCGAGCTCTTCAATTCACGGTCAATTTAAATGTGATAAGTGATCTTGCACATGGGTAGTTCATTAGATAGGGCAATTGTGACCATAATTGAATTCAATTTTAGTTAATTTGCAATTTAACCCATTGAATTGCAAATTTAACCATTTTAGCCCTTTAGGCCCAATTCAAAGCACCCATGGTTTTGACTTGTTATCGTTCATGATACTCATTCAATTAGATAAATAAGAGACTCTTAGATCATGTTCATAATGGTTTAGAGATTATCTAAAGTCTTCTTACACATTCAATTTCACGATTTACCGAGTCAAAATACGAACTACCGTTTTGAGCCCTAATTATGGGACAAAAATCGATTATTCATGACTTGCAAAAATGACTGTTTCTCACTCGTTTCCTTAAGATAAGTCCAAATCTAAAATTGATTTTGGAAAATTCACACAATAACTTATCAATATGAAGGATTTTATCCTCTAGAGCATAAGAAAGTCAAGCAATTAAGCTTCAATCATCAAAATTTAAATTGACACATTCATGGCTATAGTTTATTTTCATAAATCTAGGTCCAATTTTAATATTAGGCCTAGATCCATTTTTTTACCTAAGCTCGAGCTCTTCAATTCACGGTCAATATAAATGTGATAAGTGATCTTGCACATGGGTAGTTCATTAGATAGGGCAATTGTGACCATAATTGAATTCAATTTTAGTTAATTTGCAATTTAACCCATTGAATTGCAAATTTAACCATTTTAGCCCTTTAGGCCCAATTCAAAGCACCCATGGTTTTGACTTGTTATCGTTCATGATACTCATTCAATTAGATAAATAAGAGACTCTTAGATCATGTTCATAATGGTTTAGAGATTATCTGAAGTCTTCTTACACATTCAATTTCACGATTTACCGAGTCAAAATACGAACTACCGTTTTGAGCCCTAATTATGGGACAAAAATCGATCATTCATGACTTGCAAAAATGACTGTTTCTCACTCGTTTCCTTAAGATAAGTCCAAATCTAAAATTGATTTTGGAAAATTCACACAATAACTTATCAATATGAAGGATTTTATCCTCTAGAGCATAAGAAAGTCAAGCAATTAAGCTTCAATCATCAAATTTAAATTGACACATTCATGGCTATAGTTTATTTTCATAAATCTAGGTCCAATTTTAATATTAGGCCTAGATCCATTTTTTTACCTAAGCTCGAGCTCTTCAATTCACGGTCAATATAAATGTGATAAGTGATCTTGCACATGGGTAGTTCATTAGATAGGGCAATTGTGACCATAATTGAATTCAATTTTAGTTAATTTGCAATTTAACCCATTGAATTGCAAATTTAACCATTTTAGCCCTTTAGGCCCAATTCAAAGCACCCATGGTTTTGACTTGTTATCGTTCATGATACTCATTCAATTAGATAAATAAGAGACTCTTAGATCATGTTCATAATGGTTTAGAGATTATCTGAAGTCTTCTTACACATTCAATTTCACGATTTACCGAGTCAAAATACGAACTACCGTTTTGAGCCCTAATTAGGGGACAAAAATTGATCATTCATGACTTGCAAAAATGTCTGTTTCCTACTCGTTTCCTTAAGATAAGTCCAAATCTAAAATTGATTTTGGAAAATTCACACAATAACTTATCTATATGAAGGATTTTATCCTCCAGAGCATAAGAAAGTCAAGCAATTAAGCTTCAATCATCAAAATTTAATTGACACATTCATGGCTATAGTTTATTTTCATAAGTCTAGGTCCAATTTTAATATTAGGCCCAGATCCATTTTTTTACCTAAGCTCGAGCTCTTCAATTCACGGTCAATATAAATGTGATAAGTGATCTTGCACATGGGTAGTTCATTAGATAGGGCAATTGTGACCATAATTGAATTCAATTTTAGTTAATTTGCAATTTAACCCATTGAATTGCAAATTTAACCATTTTAGCCCCTTAGGCCCAATTCAAAGCACCCATGGTTTTGACTTGTTATTTTTCATGATACTCATTCAATTAGATAAATAAGAGACTCTTAGATCATGTTCATAAGGTTTGATTAGCTTTATTGTACCTTAATTGGCTAATTTCTTCTGAAATAGGGTAAAATTCATTTTGAAATTGGTCCTTTAATGACCAAATTGCATAAATTTGGACTCACGGGGGCCCCAAGTGGGCAAAATGATAAGAATTGGATCAAACTGGTCAAGAACTATTTAGAAACCAGTGGAATCGGACTGAACTAGTCCGACCGATCGAAGGTAGGGCTGGCCGATTCAGCCCCTTATTAGTCGGTTCCTGACCTTCGACAACCGCTTTCGAGATCCTCTCATTGTCAATTTCACTTCTACACCTTCAATTTCCCTAAAGTTTATAGAGTGATTCTCGAATTTCATCAAAATACAAATTAGCCCCTAATTAGACATTTCGACGCAATTCTCGATTTTGGCTTGGGTTTTTTAAAATTAAACCCACTAAATCAATTACCTAACACCTTGAAATCATGATAGAGCCTTCAAAATTTATTTTTGACCATTTGATCAAAATTTCGATCATCAGATCGAATCGACGACCGAAATCGATTAATTTGGGGAGCATATAGGTGAAATTTTCCTCCATTATAGAGGGAGTTTCATTTTAGGCATGAAATTCTCTCTCTCCAGCTTTTTCTCTTTGACTTCTCTCTTAATTTTCCTACTCAAATCCTTTCTCTCTCTCTCAAACTGATAATATATCTCTCTGGCGAGACCAGATCATCGCCAGTCCAATCCCTTGTCGGCCTTATCTTTGCTCTTATCACCATTCCTGACCTTATTCCATTGTTGTCGTCAGCTCACATCGTTGCTAGAGTGAGCAAAAGCCTTCGATAAGGCTTGGTTTTCCTTAGGCGTTGAAGACCGGCTCGACTTATGGATTGATTTTGTTTCGGGCTTGAACCGACGATCATTGGACAATCCATTGCCGCCGATCACTCCCGATCGGTGACTTGAGGAGTCTTCAACCTCATTGTGGTTGAGGACAAATAGATCTCTTGCCAGATTAGGTTTGACGGCTTGTCTCCGCCACTGACGTGAAGACCAATCCAACTCTTGGACCGGTTTTGTTTTCCTTTGCTACAGGTGATTCAGCCGCCTTTTGAAGCTATTCCTTGCTATCCAAATGTATTCCTTGGTAGTTTGTGGAGGTTTAATCAAAGTTTTGGCGAAAATTTCGATTGATTGGGATCAAAATTAACTAAATAGCGATAAAAGGTAATTTCTTGTTTTCGAACCCCGTGAAGCGAGGCCGAATTAGCCAGCTGAGGCAAGGATTCAATATTAGGGATATATTCTATGCTCATGGGATATTTGATGAGTTTTTGAAGTTTGAACTTGAATGATTGTGTTTGAATTTGCTTAAATTTTCAATTTCATAGTTATAGGATTGATTTACTGTTTTGGCCAAAACAAGATTCGAAATGACCTTGTTTCAACTCGAGTCCTCTTATGATTAGATAACACACATCTCAAGCTTTGAAATGATAGGTCGTACGCCTCAATCGAGTGTTTTTTGGCCCTCAAAAAAATCTCCGAAGATGAGCGATTTTGTAGTAGTTTAGGAGGATTTTTGATTTTGTTTTGTTCCGAAATGAGATTTTATTATTTTGTGTAGTCTCTTGTGATGATTTTTGGGCAATATTTCCTTCATGATTTTGTTCTAAATCATCTTATTCGTGTTCTATATTTTTTTTTCGTGATTTTTGGATCTGTTTAACTAGGTCAAATCTGTTCAAATCCCAGCCTAGGTCAGTCGATTCCATATTAATATATGATTTTGTCATTTTTTTTACTGATCTATTTGTTGATTTCTAGAAGAAATTTTCTTCATGAAAGTTGCTTGTATTGGTGTTGTTCATGTCCTGTATTTTTTATTTTTTTCAAATTTTTACACATGATCAACTAGGTCAAAATTGCTTAGATCTAAATATAGGATAGTTTGCCCTGCATTGATCCAGATTTTGTTTTGGTAAAATTGAGTCAAATGTGCTTGTTTGGTCTCAAATCCTTCACTAGAGTTGAAATACATGATACATATGTTCAATTAAGGTATGCTTTGCAAAGTATTGACGTTGGCAAGTGAGTCAATTGCATGAGTTAATGTTAAAATGTGTTGCAGCAGTACATAGTTTAAATGTGCATCTCTGTTTTGTCATTTTTGCTGTGATTCATGTGATCACATTTAGGTTTCAAACTCTTAACGAGAAATGTTCATCATTACGTGTTAGGATTTTTTGTAAGATTTTTTGACATCTTGAGATGACTGAGATCGTACGTGTTCTAAGAGGTTAATACCGAAACCAAATCTTGTTGTATATGCATCTTGCCATGCTTGTTTGAGTCATTTAGAGTCCAAATTTTACGATAATGTCTTCTTGACACTTAAACTTCATGTTACAAGACTTGAGTACATGTTGACATCATTGCATTTGAGTGTTATTTTGATTAATATGTGCCGTAAGAGTGCATGTTTACCTAGAAACCCTCAAGCATTTCATAATGAATCTTGAGTCATCTCGTATTGTCATCGAATTGTATGACATTTTCTGATACTGATTTAGGGTTAGATGATCGCATTAATTATTTGTCACAAGTGATTTTTTTAATACCATTTATGCATTACTTGAATGGTTTTGAGATTTATCGATGCATGTTTGTGTTCTGTTTTTAGTTACTAACATGCGCACCTTTAGAGATCTTGATCTCAGAGCACTTAATTGACATAGTTTGGATTCGATCCCTTCTAGGAAGTCGAAAGGCACACTTAGAAGTTTCCAATGCCATTAATTTCACACATATCGCTCATCATTTGGACCACTTTCTATTTTTTTCAAAACTATATTAGAATCTGGACATTGGATCAAATTCAAATTTCTGCTCTAATCCCTATTTGGATAGACTTTTATATTTTTGTTCCATTTTCTTTATTAGGATTTTGTGGCCTCTGAATGAATCTTGTTCATTATCTTGTTGGCTATGTTGCGTGTGGCACCCCTCGAACGACCCCTGAACCGTTAGGGTTGCCACAGCTCACTTACCTTTCATAAACTTGGTAATAATTACTCTAATACCATAGAATTGTAGTGGGTCCATATATACTAGGGGTTTATATTTTCTCAATCGGTCCCGGCGCAGTTCATATAACGGAAGTATATTCGACATCTCTCTAACCCATACTCAAACTAAATAATACAATGCAATGCAAACCAGCTACACATTTCATATTTATATAAAAGTTAGAGCCGAACCACTGTTATATACGTAATTTGATTGAACATCAAGAGTCTGTACATCAAAAGGCCAAGGCTTTACTAAGCTTGGTTGTAACCAAAAGTATTCGACCCCACAGCAGTCATGTACACCGATCCATCATCCAGTGTTGGCTATCCAAAAAGTGTCATCCGATACCCATCACACACACAATCACACCCAGCTCGATCCATTGGCTGGCGGCAGCGGCAGCATCCCCATCATGATCCCATTGCGACGAACATGCACAGATAGGAAATCCTGGACTACGGGGCCATTAGGTAAACCCACGTCATACATAAGTAAAACTCGAACACGGATGAATACCATTCCATGAACACCAACACAAGTATGCTCCGAACGCTCAACCTCAACGTCAGACGGTAAGCCATAAAAAGTACCACGTGTGACTGGTAATAGAGGCATCTCTTAATCTGAAGTGTTAGTCCCCAAAATGGGTGAGTACAACCACTCAGCAGTAAAAGATTCATCAAGCTATATCAAGCAATACTATTAATATCCAGATTCAAGTATGGTAGACAAAAACAAGAAATTAGAGGATAGGTATGTATTAGAATCATGAAACCCTTCAATGTGATGACAACATATCCAAGATAGACAAATTTCAATCATAGGGCCAAATTGAAATATCACGTTCCATTCCATGCCATATACTCAGTCTTATATCTAGACCCCACACATTCATAGTAGAATCATTCATTTTATCATTTTAAAGGTTTCATCCCTGAAGGACCAATGTTTGAGTCCCTCCGGCATTCACATCCCTCCAGGCATCACGAAAGCCTTCAGCATTCAGCCACTTAGGGCCACCGGGCGTCTGGAGTGAATTACGCCTCTCGGAATCTCGTACCCCACCAGGCATCACAAGGAACCTCGAGGGCCTCCCATGAAAATGGTTACCCTGGCCATCCGGAATTATGTACCGACTAGCATACTACTGGGCATCCTAAAGCTCCCAGGGAAAAACCTCTGGCATTCAGCCATTTAAGGCCACCGGGCATCCACAAGGCATCGACTCACTCGATCCTTTGGGCATCCCGACTCCTGGGGCATCGTTGACCCAAGGGTCCAACGGCCACAGTTTAACATTTTAAATTTTCAAGAATCCTTTCAAATGCCAAGAACAATCCATTTCATGCATTCACTATCCAATCTTAATATTGCACAAATATTCACAACTAGTACCATCATATCACATAACCATTACAACACATATTCACTTTTAGGACATTTTTTGTGAAAATTTGAAAATAGAGCAACTCGATTTTACCATGCACAGTTCTGGTAAATATTTCGAAATAAATACTAAATGAGCTCGAAAAATTGTGAAATTTTAACATGTTATCAATGAGACATGAAGAAAATTTTTTGTGAAGAACATGTCAAATTCCTTGCGTATCAAGAGTAAAAAGTCCGGTATTCCTTATTGACGTTCTGTAAAATTTCCAGATTTAACATTTCTGTATAAAAATCATTTCATCGACCAAATCTTGTCCATTTATGCTAAATTTTTGATATGTTACTCTTACAGATGTGCTCTTCAACTTTTATTAAGGATTTGAAGTCAAATTTTGGTTAGAAAATTCCAGAAAAATCGAGAAATCACCGGAGGTCATGCTGCTCTTGCGAAAACAGTTTACTAGCCTAAAGAGAACTATTCCTACACTTTGAGTCTCCGTATCCAACGTCCACAGTCAAGATTTACAAGCATATTACACCACAATTCAGCCTCTTTACTTTCCAAAAATCCACCATAGCTAAATCCTTGAGTTCTCAATTTAATTCAAAAGCGAAATCCACCAAAACTTGCTCTATTTTTGCTCCATTACCTCGGCCAGCTTCATCTCCTTCACAAATCGACATGCAACTCCAAATTTCACATTTTCTCACATCTACCAAATCCTCACTAGATAAAACAGCAAGAAAAACATAGATTGAAGAACTTCTACTTGCCTCAAATCCAAAGCAACCGCATCAAGCAAATTGGCAACTTGGGGCTCGGGCGCGGCTCGATCGACGGCAGAACTAGGCGGCGTTGACAGGGGCAGCTGGGACTTGGCGGAAGATGGCCTTCCTCTTCCCCCTCACGGTCCACACTCACCTCTTTCTCTCTCGCTCGAGCTCTCCTCCTCTCTCTCTCTCGCTTGCTCGCCCGCTCGGTCTCACTCTCTCTCTCTCTCGGCGATTCCTCGATCAATCTGCCTCCCCCTCTTCCTTTTGATTGCTTCATGGCTAGCAATCATTGGATTTTGCATGCAAGAGGCACTTGGGTCCAAGAGGAAGACAAGTGTCTTCAACAAGGAGACAAGTGGCTTCATCAAGAGGACAAATGGAGGAGGTGGCGTGGGCTTCTCCATCTGGTTCTCCTCTATGGCTGCCCATTTGGGCCTCTTGGCCTCCTTTGGGCCTGAAAATTTTGGGCCAAGTTGTCTCATGTCCAATTTAAATAGCCCATAGGAAAAATATCAATAGTAAGCCCATAATTCCTACACCACTTTAGGGCATTTGATTTTTATATAGGAATCAATATTATATTCCCATAGCAAATTTCACATAGGGGTTTGGTCCAAAAGATAAAATAAGGTGGCCGATGATATAGTTGTCCCTATGGCCATTCAAAGACAAATCTCCTTTCCTTAAAATTAATATTTCCGGTTGTCGGAATTCTCGGATGCCACATTGTGTATAAATTTGGTGATTTTTAGACTTGTTTTGATAAAACAAATCCTTGTGATATTGGCTAAGTATCCTGGTGCTTTGACAATTTTTTGACATTCTGTTATTTGTTGTTTGATTTTTATAAAATCATGTGTAGCTAGTTTAGGAGAACTTTCTTCATGAAAGTTGTTCATTATCATGTCATGCATGTTAGGAAATTTTTTCATCACCAAATTGTAATTAGGTATTGCCCAATTTTGCTATCTTTACATGCTTGTCTTGAAATTTCCTGATATGAACATGATTGTGATTGTTTAGATAAACTTTCTAAGTTAGTTTGTGCATGAACCTAGGTCATTCCATCTGCATAAAAGTTGCTCTAAATACCTCGATATTCATTGTTAAATGATTTTCAACGAATCATCTTTTCAAATCAAATTTAATAAATACTTTGGTACATGTGAGATTTCCCAAAAACAAATTTTTAAAAAGTTCTGTTCCAAAGCTCGATTTGGCTTAAGGAAAAGTCGTGGTTTAGACCGTATCCAAAATGCCTATGACGCTTGTGAGTGCATTTATGCGAGCCCAGGGCTAGCCTTGACAATTGAATGTGTCCCATAGCCTAGATATTCTTCAATCCTAAATATTTTCAAACATTTTTGAAATCCTGATTTGACATCCTAAAAGTTATGGCTTAAATTATATTTAAAATGCTTGCGATACTTATGAGTACATTTATGCAAGGCCCGAGCTAGCCTTGGCAATTGAATGCCTTCCATAGCTGAGACATCACTTTGTCTCAAAACTTTTCATGGATAATTTCGAAATATATCTTTGAAATATCACATGTACCTCTCATACAATATAATCACTCCATTCATTAGAAACATATGTGTTTATGATTGCCACATATCTTTGGTAATAAGTGACCTACCAACAATTCACTTTCTTGCTTCATTGGTTGGGAAACAAGGTCCAAAAGACTTGCATGCATGTTAAAATTTCTGCAATGCATGTGACTTTTATATGAATGGTAGGGTTGATGCATAATGTCGATGGAAAATCCTAAGATCACATAGATCGCTTGGTTTCTAAACTTATAAGCATTATTAGCCATGCAAGAGCACAATTGGTCAATAATGGCTATAAGTCACAAAAATGGATTGGGTAGGTGTTGTAGTGGGACTTTCGTATGAAAGACAAAGGCCAACCCCGAGGCCCCAAAATCTAATTTTCGCATTGAACTTTCTTTAAATAATTGATCTTGACATGAAGTCGTGTTTTTCACTGTTTTGACATGTATACTTATTTTTTTCCATTGTATGTACCTAGTTATAGATTTCTTAGACTAGGTTTAGATTATGACCTCGAAAATGGAGAAAGCACAAAGACGGTAGAGGTCGATGTCCATTCCGACCATTATCATTTACTATTCATTTTATCAACATATGTCTCAAGTTCCTTCTATTGCATAAAGCTCGACAAGTTGTAGGTCATCTTTTCCTTTTTCAATTGTGTCTCTCTTTTGTATTTTATAGGATTGCACGATAGATTTACAACTTTCCTTGATTGTTTACTTACTATTTCGCAATTTCCAATTCGATTGGGTGCTTCCTTTTCATTTTCTTTAGAAATAGAATAGCATGAAAATGACAAACCATGCCTGATTGCTTAGTTTAGGACTAAAAATCTCAAAAATGTAAGAAGAAATACATGGACATGTTAGGTCAAACACAACATATTGTTTAGGTACCGAAAGGGCGCTAATAGAAATATTGGCATGATCTAAGTCCTCAGACCTAAATATTTGGTTACATAGGAATTGAGGGAATACTCCCAACCCTCGATTGGGTTTCTAGCTGACCCCCAAAAATGAGGTTGGTGGCAACTCTCGTTTAATTTTTAAGTTGTCATAAACAACTAGACCATATAAATGAATCCATCACATAGGGTACGAGTTTCAATGAAACTCACCATGGTTTAGCATACTCGATGCGGCAGTACCCCAAAGGACGAAGTGATGACACCTTTATGGGTGAAGTATACTATTGAGAGAGCTACCATGGTAAAGGTACCCTTAAATTCGATATTCACATTCGACCTTCTCTCCCGAGGTGTGTTGCTCATGTAGGTACGGGTCACGACACTCTGTTGTCATGCGAGGTATGAGCTTGGGAGAGTTTGCAATCTCATGGAGGGAGCTCACGAGAGGCTTGACTTGAAAGGCGAAGTGATGACGTCTTTAGGAACACAAGCCGTGAGGGAACTCTTGTGATCAAATATCGCTAAATCTAACCTTTCCCCCTTCTTCTCCTCAGGGAGAGGCATCAAGGGCGGCGAGATCGGATTGCGACAGACTTGACGATTCTCATTGGGACTGGTTACTAGATTAAGAGGACTTGAAGCCATTTAAAAATGGTTATTGTGTTTTTAATTAACGTGTCTTGTGTAAGATCGCCTGCATGTCAAAGTTGCATGGAAAATTAGGTTAATCACTAACCTCGTGTTAAATGGTCTTGTAGGTGGGAGTTGAAAAGGAAAGGCGTGCTTGTAAACCCTTTATTTTGTAGGTGGTGTAAGGACATATGAATGTATGAGGATTTATATTGAAATGCTGGATGTTTAGGTTTAAACGCATGTTTACAAGTTTTAGCACAACACTGCACACACAACCACAATCTAAAACCCCGATTGCCCAATTTAGGACCTTAAGAGGGTTAAAGGTGGAATCTACGAGTGAATACTTGCGGTAATCCATTACTTACATAAACCCGTTCATCTTGACTGATAACAATAGCACTGACCGACGATAGTAGCAGTGGGTAAACTATTTTTATCCTTTGGGATTGGGACCTTAAACCTTTAGCACCCTCACCCAAGGCATCGAAACCTCACAGTTTCATGCAACATGTAATTTGTGCTTGCCATGTGTTCAATTGGTAAGATATCGTTCATTTCTTATTGTTCTTATCTTCTTACTTTCCATATTTTGATTATTTGCTTTATATTTCAAACGATGATACGTTTTAATCACGGATGCCCCTTTAGGTTTAGATGGGTAAAACCAAATTGGACGTTGTCCCTGTTCTGAGGGATCTCAAAACTCTATGTGAGAATCTCAACCCAAGACATCAAGATTACATGGGAAAACGCATATGTTTCCTCTCGACTTTATTAAAAATCGAACCACGTATCGTGATGGTGAAAGCATTGGCTCATTTTTGGAATCCCATGACTTCCACCTTCGTGTTTAATCGATATGAATTGACCCATACAATTGAGGAGTTCTACAAAGCCTTCGGGTTAGGTAACGCCTCTTTAGGTTTCATCACTCCTTTTGGTCAAGATCCAATATCTATCTTAAGTCAATTCCTCAATATCCCTACTGACAAATTTATAGCTATTCTTAGAGGAAATTTGAATTCCATTCCTTATACCTTCCTTGAATGACATTTCCTTAGCCTTAAGCCTAAATTTGAAAATCAAATTCCTCATGTCAATGTGTTCCGACCCAACCTGAACCGACCTGAAAAGCATAATACCTGAAGCAATATTGCGGGTTGGGTCGGGTCGGGTTGGGTTTCGGGTTTACATTTTTCCCCCTCCTTTTTCCTTTTCCCTTTCTCACCTCTTCTTTTTATCTCCCAACGAATTTCCCATTGGATTCCTCTACTAGCCAAATTTTGAAGCATCGCAGTACATGGTCTCCACTAAGTTGAATAAAATTGAAATTCGACAAAACCAAATGTGAATGATATACATCTAAGGTAGATGACACATCCTTTGCATACATAGCAAGAAAACATAACTTCTTATTAGGAAGTAAAACAGATAAATGAAATCGATGCAGCTTTGCAAATCATTCCCAATTCCCCTTAAGCTTAGCAGTATCACAAACATAAGAATTGGACAATTTCGGCATACTAGACGATGAAAACTTGAGAAGAAAGAATGCTAGTCTTCCATTTTAAAGATATCCCATTGTCTTAAACAACTCAAAAAGGAAAAGATTCTCATGTCAGCTGAGGAAAATAGAAACTCCTTACACACAATCTCAACTCAATCCTAGTAAACACAAACTTCAATGCCATCAAAACAAAAAGTTTCACCAAATTCTGCATCCTCAAACCCAGACTGAGAAGATGTAGTCCTCAATTCAAATGATGCAGTCCTCAATACAGATGATGCATCAAGATGAACCAAAAACCCAATCCTCTACTTAATGTTTCAAAGCAACAAATAAGTTCAATAAAAGGAAAGTCATATATGTATCTGAGATGAGATTACCTTATCACAACCCATACTCTTGAAGAAAGCCAAGAAAGAATTGAACAAAATTTCACTTTCGCCAAGAATCCATAGATGGTGAATTTGTTTATTTTAACTGAAAAGGAACAAAAGAAATGAAAGAGGAGAGAGTTCATTCAAAATAGAGGAACAAGATTTTGCAAAACCAACAAATGAAAAGGAAGAAACTTTTTTGCACAATCCAAAACAAGAACCATAAGCGACATAAAAAAAAAAACAAACACGGAATGATCATTTGCGAAGAACACATGGAGTTCCAAGCAAATCACCGCGAGATTCAGTGTCACTCTCACTTCACAAGCATTGGAAAAAAAAAACAGAGCAAGCTTTGAGCTTTCCAATAAAAGCCCAAAAATTAGGATGAAGGGCGACGAGAGAACGAAAACCCACAAGAAAGGAAAAAAAAAGGGAGGAGAGGGCGGTGCCTGTAATAACGATCGTAAGGCGAGACAACGAACTGCTAGAGCTTGATTCCCCTACTACAAATTAGGGACAAATATGGCTTGAAAGAGGAGTGACGACGGAGATCATACCACGAAATGAAACCTTAGAATGCGAGGGGCAAAGAAGAGGGCAGCGACAGAGTCGACGAGAAGGCATATTCGTCGATAGTGGCAGCCCCAGAGTTGATGAGCGGAGAAGGCGCAGTGGTTGATAGCGGCAGTGTCGACGAGAGGAGATAGCAAGAAGGCAGAGTCGTCAAGGTCTGATGCATTTGGCTTTGGGTATGGAGTGCTTTGTGTTTGGGTGAGATGTGTTTGTTTCATTGTTTAGAATAAATAATGTGTTCACGGTTTTAACAATGTTTTGACCCTAACTCGATCCAAAACATGTTTATTTGCTTGTTTTGTAATCATTACCCAAACAATATTAAGACCCGAAACATATATCAACTTGTTTCGTGTTCGGTTTGTGTTAGGTTAGGTCGGGTCGAGTTTTTGGACACCCCTAATTCTCATATACCAAAAAAGCAATGGATCCTTTAGTCACTCACCTTGTCAATCAAATGTATGCCTTTAATTGTTTTACACACATGATCCTTGTTGAAACATTCATGTCTCTTAATAGTTTCAAAGAAAATACCTGGGAAATCCTTAAAGCCCCATTAGAATTTCTCCAAAAAAAAAAATTGAATCGTCTTTTAGGCTTCAAGGTCCTATTTCCTTGTAATTGTTCAATGTAACCAATACAAATTCATGAAGATTTTCACTTTCATGTAATTTTTAGAAAATGGGCATCTGGATTAAATATTTGTTGCTGTCCTTTTCAATTGTATAATTTCTTCAAAAGAAATTATGATGAGAGGATGCTATATGATATTGGGATCATATACACTTCTTATTATTATTTCATCTCAAGAAATTATAAAATTGACTAGGTTTTGTATTTTCTTAATTTCTCTTGAGTTGTACTAATTTGCACTATTTTCAAAAGGTACTAAAAGATGGCTAAAAAAGGGTCTATCATACGTACTCGCCACCAAGCAAGAATAATATAAAAACAAAGATACCCGTGCCTGTGTTATTAACATGGAGACCAAATAGCACAAATGATGGTGCTGTTAGTTGATCTCTCCAACTAAGTTAAAAACTTAACTCCTGTAGCTCTCGCTGCTCCTACTGTGAATCTTCCTACCACACCCTCTGATATGCCAATAGCTAAACCCGTGGGGAAAGGGCTTGATGAGAAGGTTTCTATTGCTACCCCAACAGTTATTGATTTAGAGGTTTCGTCTAAGGAGACCCCAACTCCATACCTTGATGAAGAGAGTTCGAGACGCCTAGCAAAGATCAAGGGGCACCTATGCATGCTACAAGGCTATCAACTACAAGGGTTCGATAAGCTGTTGCCCTTCCTTAAGGTTAAGGTCCCTGAATTCTAGAAGGAGCTCGAGTTTACAAGGAAGTATGGTGGCATTGGGTGCCCCAAGACCTACTTGAAATACTATTTGGGCAAGATGGCCTGCTATTCATACAATACTCCACTCCTGATTAATTCATTTTAGGATAGTTTGGTTGGTCCCGCGTTGATGTGGTTTATGGAGTTAGACTTGGAGAAGACTTAGGGGGATCTTGCTGATGAACTCTTCCAACAATATAAGTTCAACAATGAGATCTCCCCAACTCAAGAGGAATTAGTTTGGGTTGAGAAAAGAAGAATTGAAATGTTCAAAGCTCATGCTCAAAGGTGGAGAGCCATTGCATCTCAAGTAAAGCCACCCTTGTCTGAGAAGGAGGCTATGAAATTGCTGCTTTAAGCCATGCCTTAGGACTTCTTCGAGAAAATGTACAACCACACCTTTATCAACTTTGCCGCATTGGTGGAATTAGGTGAATGCATTAAGGGGAAGGTTGACCAAGACCACAAATCATCGATATGCCTCGAAGAAAGATAAGGAGTCAATTGTGTGGAAATTGCTTATATATAAAACTCCTCTTCTCATAAAACGTACAACCCTCAGGCTCTTAAACCTGCTATGGAAATAGGGAGCTCTTCTTGAAACTTCGATCACAAAGGAAAAGCCCCACAAAGGAAATTTACTCTATTGCCTAGACCCATGTCTTAGCTACTTCCGATGCTAATTCAAAGTCATCTCGTGGCAAGAGAAATCCCGAGGGATAATCTTCCAAAGTTTCTTGGGTTTGACCTTAACAAGACGTGTGCGTATCACATAGGAGAGAAGGGTCACCATGTGGATAACTGTTTTATGCTCTATTCTAAGATCCAGAACTTGCTAGATAAGAAACTACTCACCTTTAAAGATTCAATGCTGAATGTCCAACAAAATCCCCTTTTGAAACACTTTGAAGATGTCAACGTGATTTTTGGGGATGATGACAAGCATATACTTTTGATAGATATCCAAAAGTTGGAATAGATCACGCCCTTTGCTGATCGCCAGCTAGAAGGTGACATCACTTGTGATGAGAAGATAGCTTGCTTGGCAAAGCTTGCTAAGCTGGGGATTATCTAATAAGAAGATCGTGAGCCTGCTCTGAGACGGATATAATATCAAAAGTCATAAAGAAGGTTGGGAATCCAAGTCAGGATGACACTTGAAAGGAGGATCGTCGAGCCTCGAAAAACAAAATCCCTACCTACCAAAACTTTGACACTGGAAGTGAAGATGAATATAAAGCTTCCCGCAAGGACCGTGAGTTTGTTCAAAAAACTCAAGAAAGTGCTGAAGTTGTTGGTATCCTTGGCCAACCAAGTGGCAAGTATGACTTCAAGGTGAAGTCCACACCACCACCGATTTTCTTCATTGACATAAAGGATATTGTCCCGAGCGGATGGAATGATGAAGAAGACCATATTTTAACTTTGTCGAAAGATAAAAAGGTCCACTATGATGAGAAGGATGATGATGAATACAAAACTTCTTGTTGGGATCATGAGTTTGTAAAAAAAGCTTGTGAGTGAGGTAAAGTGGTGGACACCCTTGGACAACCAAGTGTGAAGTATGACTTTATGGTTAAGTATACTCCTCCCCCAAGTTATTTCCAAAATCCCAAAAACATCATTCCTAGTGGATAGGGAGATGAATTCAGGGATGACTTTGTGGCTATGATTAGGCTTGCAAATCCCGTTGTGTAAGGGATGTTTTTAGTTCTTGCATTTCATTTTAGTCTTATTCCATTCATTTCTCCCCTACGAGGGAATTTCATTCATTTCATTGTTTTACACTTGTAATAATTTGGATCACAAATTCCCTTGATCCAAGATGATATACGTCGTAATGTAGTTTTAGCATATTAATAAAATTCACATTTTGTTAATAGACGTGTGAGGTTGCCCAAACTAGTCCTATGTTGATGCTTTGGGGCCTGCGCCTCCACACGATCTATAATTTCAAGATGTTTTAGTGGAACAAGGACGTCCAATGACATGAGCGCTAGCTTCCCAATAAATTTTTCGAAAACTTGAATTTGAAAAGAAGTTTTTCGTGACGTTTGCATACATTGCATTCATTTATATTTATATATACTAACAATTTTTTTTATTGCATCTCAGGTATGACATTTCACATCATGATAGTCATTTGCATGGTTCAAATTCGCATTCAAGAGATTTTGACAAACCTGATTATTCTGACTTAAAGAATGAGGATGATCTTCGAGTTATTGAAAGGGAATGGCTCAAACATGAAGAGTCTAAATCTCCTACCACTGAGCAACCAATCACTGTGAACTTAAGAGATTCAAACAACTTTAAAGAAACCAAGATTGGGGTAGGTCTCTCTCAAGTGGATGCCGATAGATTAATTGGACTTTTGAAAGAGTATTAAGATATTTTTGCTTGGTCATATCCTGACATGCCGGGTTTAGACCCCGAGATAGTGAAGCATGCATTACCACTCGATCTTAATATTCTGCCTAAGAAGGACAAAATCTGACTTGTCTAAAAACATTGAAGAAGAAGTCATGAAGCTCCTAAATGTTGGTTTCATCAAAGTCACTCATTATGCTGATTGGATTTCTAATATAGTGTCAGTTATGAAGAAGGATGGGTGGGTCTAAGTCTGCGTTGATTACCGTGACTAGAATAAGGCAAGCCTTAAGGATGATTTTCCTTTGCCACACATTGATGTCTTAGTTGATAGTACTACTAACTTCAAATTGTTCTCTTTCATGGATGGATTTTCTGGTTATAACCAAATCTGGATGAAAGAGGAAGACAAGACTAAAACTTCTTTCATCACCCCATGGGAGACATCTTATTACAAAGTTATGCCATTTGGCTTGAAGAACACAAGGGTAACATATCAAAGAGCCATGGCAACACTAGTCCATGACATGATGCATAAGGAGGTTGAAGTCTACATCGATGACATAATTGCAAAGTGAAGACCATGTTGAAGTCTTAAGAAAACTATTTGACCAATTGAGGAAATTCAAGTTGAGGCTTAACCCCACAAAATGCATATTTGGTGCAAAGTCTAGAAAGTTTCTTGGATTTATGGTTAGTAATAAGGGTATCGAGATAGATCCCTTTAAGGTGAAGGCCATATGTGACTTAAAACCTCCTTATACTATTAAGGAAGTCCGAAGTCTACTGGGAAGGTTGAATTATGTTGCGAGATTCATCTCCCACTTGTCAGAAACCGTTAAGCCGTTCTTCAAGCTATTGAAGAAGAATGCCAAGGTCAATTGGGATGAAGAATGTCAAAAATCATTTGAAGAGCTTAAGTGATATCTTTCGCAATCTCCTATATTGGTACCACCTATTCAAAGTATGCCTCTAATCTTGTATCTCACCATTCACAAAAAGTTTTTAGAAGCCATGTTGGCATAAAAAGGATCAAAGGACGGAATAGACCATGTTACATACTACCTCAGTCAGAAGTTTACTACCTTCGAGATTCGATATCCTGAAGTGGAAAATACTTGTGTAGACTTGATTTGGGTTTTACACCAACTAAGGTCATATACTCTTCACCACCACATCCTGCTAGTGACTGAGAATGATCCGATTAAATATCTTTTGGAGAAGCATGCATTGGTTGGAAGGCTCGCTAAATGACAAATATTAGTCTTTGAGTTTGATATCCAAAGTGTGGCACAAAAATCCATCAAAGGGCAAACCGTAGTTGATATGTTAGTTAAAAATCCCGAGAAGTCTGATGATTGGGATGAAATTGATGAACGGATTTATTTGGTCTCGCATGACAAGTGGACCATGTATTTTGATGGTGTTGTTAACATTTCTGATTCTAGCGTTAGGGCAGTTTTAATATCCCCAGAAGGTCAACATTATCCAGTCTGCAAAGTTGGTATTCCCTTGTACCAACAATATTTCTGAATATGAAACTTGCATCCTTGGTTTGCAATTAGTCATCAATATGAAAGTTAGAAAACTTCAAGTTTATGGTGATTATGCACTCATCATCCTCTAAACGGGAGGTGAATGGCAAACATGAGATGTAAAGTCGATTCCTTACCATGAATATCTCGAAGACTTGGTCAAGGAATTTAATAAAATCTCTTTTGATTATCTGCCAATATCACAAAACCAATTTGCTGATGCCCTAGCCACCTTATCATCAATGTCACAAGTAATCGACGGCTTGAGCATTAATCCTTTGCAAATCAACATTTTGAAGAAGCCTACTTATTGCTTGATGATTGAAGAAGAACCTGATGGTCAACCTTGGTATTATGACATCATGAATTACCTTCAAGAAGGCAAATTTCCTCAAAGGATTCAAGCATACCTAATGAAGTTGGCATCCAAATTCTTCCTCAGTTGAAGAGCACTTTATAAAAGGTATTTTGATTCAGTTTTACTGAAGCGTGTGAATACATGAGAAGCTAAACTCCTACAGAAAGAAATACATGAAGGAGAGTGCGGCCCTCATATGAATGGTCATCACCTAGCAAGAAAAATCTTGAGGCTCAGTTACTACCGGTTGACCATGGATGTCACGACCCCAACCCCATCTCCAGAGTCACGAGCACCAAGGGTTATTTTTGCAACATCTTAGGCTCGTCACTGTCTCGATTCTTTTTATCTTGTTCTCATGCACATGTAGAAACGTGAATAAACAACTTCCTAGACAAACAACAGCTAAAAGAGTGGGACATACATCACATAGAACACACTAATTAATATTATAATAAGACTTTTACAAGCCTTTTCTCTACAGGCCCTTTTTTTATATTGACATCATTGTAGAAGTTTTCCACATAGGCTAAGGGAAATCCTATCTCCTTTAACGTGATTACAGCTCCCAAAACTGACGTGAGACTTCCATACCTACAACATTAAAAGATGAGGGGTAAGTTTTGGAGGAACTCAGTAAGTAAAATTCATAATTCTCTACTAGGAAAGCATTTCATCGTTGAAACCTAGCAAGTATAGCACTCGCAAATAATGTCAATGGCAGATCAATCGCAAGTCTATTGCCACCTCTTGACTATCTTTATGTGATCCACTTTTAACTTATTAAATAAGTCATTTTACAAGACAAGCTTATCAACAGCACATAGTGACATGTTCAATAAGTTCATTAGCCGTATCAACGGTTCTTCCCATACTTTTAGGGGTTTCTAGTCGTAGGCTGGGCATTCAGCCTTAGGCTAGGCATCCTAAACTCTCAAGGGCTTCCTAGCTCAACCAGAGCATCTGGCCATCAAGCTAGGCATCTCATACTTTCAAGGGCTTCTTGGCTCAACTAGGACATCCCGTTCAATGAACAAGGCATCGCCGCCAACGCTATGTGACGACGAGTGCTTTCTTCTCTTTAAATGCACACATACAAGTGTATCACACAAGTTGGTTCTTATATTTTCTCTTAGCCAACACATGCATGGCTCGAAGGCATGCTCATTTGTTTGTGTACCATGAGTTCTTGTGCTACACTATTTATATTGATTCAAGACCTTATGATTTAGATGGCCTTACTTTATGATGAACTCAATCCAAGCGAACCCCGGCTTCATTTTTGAACGTACATGACACAAGCATGCGACCAAACACAATTGCAAGTAAAACCAAACAAAAGATATCACACACCACCCATGGCTTGATAGGTGAGCTCTTAGCTAGCCTTAACAATGAAATCTACCTTCCAATGGGAGAAAAAGGAACCTTGCTTACCTCAGCAAAATTGAGAACCAACCTAGATAGCTTGGTGGGTTGAGGATGCAAGGCCGAGAGAAAGGAAAAGGGCATGCAAGAAAGGAGGAGGAGAAGAAGTGAGCCAAAGGTAAGAGAGAAGGGAGGCGTGGTTCCCTATTTATAGGCTAAGCTTCATTTAATGGCCCTAACAAGTGGTCTAATGAGCTTTCTTAGAGTGGCATGGCTAGTTTTACGGTGTGGCACCCTAAGGTTCTAGGGGAATGATTAAGGACAAAGGGCATTCTTCTCATTAGCCCATTTGTACTAATGAGTCATCTAGCATTCATGAATTGGGTAACTTGCCTTCCAAGGCTCATATTAGGGTCATGATGACCTAAGTTTATAGGGAACCTAAGATGTTGAGTCACTCTCTTTCATTAATGACTAGCCTCCAAGGAACACATGCTACTTATTCTCCAAAACACTCCTAATTGGTCCACCTAAACTTGTGAGTCACCATTTCATCATTACTTGACATAACTTAATCTCCAAAGAAAATTTTTTGCAATGATGATCAAATCCTCAAATGGCCACCTAAACTAGTGATTCATCCCTTCATTTAATGTTTAAGATATGGCTATCACAAGTTTTGGGTTTTTGACACATTTTTCATAGTTTTTCTTACTCATTAAGCCAAGCATTCTAAAACCTTTCATGGTATGGTTTACTTAATGCATTCTTATCTTCAAGCCAAGAAGTCTCTAGATTAGCTTGCTCCTCAAGTTGTGCGTGCAGCTCCCATCCCTTTCAAGTTGGCGTGTGACCCTTTTATCCTCGGGTAAAAGATAGTTTCGAGCAATTTCTGAAATAGGCATTGTTACCTTATCAAATGGGCTAAAAAAATTATAAATTTTTGATATGTTGTAGATGAGACCTCAAAAACATTTTTTGTGAAGGAAACTTAGCCAAATTCGGGCTATAAAAAGAGCAACAATTCAATGAACACAACCCACAAAAAAATTTTGAAATTTTAATATGTTGTAGATATAGATGTCATTTAAAACTTTTGTAAAGAAAACTTGTTCAAATTCAAAATGGAATATTTTATAAAAAATTTGAGAAAGCAACTTGGTTCGCTTTTCACCGTATCTTGCACAAGTTCTATACGGTAATTGATTGGGCCTCATCCTAACCATCTCACCTTAGAAAAATCTGAAATTTAAATATTTTATAGATTAAGATGTTTTGAACAAGTTTGATGAGCAAGTTCTACAAATTCGAAGTACATAGAACTCTATAAAATTGAAAAGTGGGAAAGGTCCAGCAATTTCCAAAAACTCGGAAGTCAAAACCTATAAAACTCAAGGTGGCGAGTCTATAAGGGAGAGGTGGCCCTCTACTTGGCTAGCATTTCCTTAGGTCATGAGTGATCTCCTTTCGTTAATACTAGGGATACATAAGCGTCCACACTCATCACACTCATTATCCTCATTTAATGCATTTGACTCTTGTTCTTTAAGAAGATTGACCTATCTAGCTTAGCCTCCTAGTTGGAACCAAAATAAGGGTTAAAATCGAGGATGTTACAATGGAAGCTAATTGTATTCAACATGTGAGGTGTTGTTACCAATGTCAAGTCTATAGAAACAAAATCAATGCTTCTCCTAATGAACTACATCAAATATCTGAGTCCTAGCCTTTTTCAATGTATGGCATCGACATCATCGGACCAATTAATCCTAAAGTATCAAATGGACACTATTTTATCTTAGTGGCCATTGATTACTTCACCAAATGGATTGAAGCCAGTTCTTATGCCCACGTCACTACAAAGAGTGTGGCAAAGTTCATCCATCATGATATTATCACTTGGTATGGAGTTCCTGAAGTGATCATCACAAACAATGGACCAAATCTGAACAATAAGGTGGTGGATGAATTACTTAGAGAGTTTCACATTCGCCACTTGAATTCATCTCCTTACTGCCCACGAATGAATGGAGCTGTGGAAGTGGCAAATAAGAACATCAAGAAAATTTTAGCCAAAACGGTAGAAAATTATCATGATTGGCATAATTAATTGCCATATGTTTTGCTTGCTTATCGAACTTCAATTCGCACTTCAACTGGGGTGACACCATTCTCATTGGCCATGGGATGGAGGTTGTGCTACTCGTGGAAGTGGAAATCCCTTCACTGAGAGTACTTTCTCAAGTCAAGCTCTCTAAAATTGAATGGGTTCAACAAATATTTGAACAACTCAATATGATTGATGAAAGGAGGGTAACAACCTTATGCCATGGACAAAGCTATCAGAATAGGGTAGCTAAGTCGTCCAATCGTAAGGTCAAGCCAAGACATTTTGGGATCAACTATCTCTTCTTGAGAAAAGTCCTACCTGTCATTCCAGATCCTCATGGAAAGTTTACTCCGAGCTACAAAGGTCTATATATTATAAGAAAAGTGCTACTTGGTGAGGCACTGATCCTTATAGAAATGGATGTCTAAGAATTGCCAAGACTTGTAAATGCTGATGTTGTCAAAAAGTATTATCCATGAATAAAGTGAAAGGCCATTAAGCCGCTTTTGGATTGAATCTGAGCCACTTTAAGATATTTGTATCATACATCTCATGCATGTATGTCACATCTACATGTTTGTTCATTTTGTAGAATCTCTGAAGAAGATTTTACCTGTCCACAGGAGGTTGATCTTAGAAATGCAAAACTTTCAAAAAGTGACCACCTTCTTTAGAACTTAAAAGTGGCCCTATCCCTTAGAATGCTGATAGAGTCAATTAGAACTCTAGAAATGAACTCCCATGCTAAGCAAAGCCTGTTATGTCTACAAATTTTATTCAACATTATTTCCAAAAGTCTCCCCAGTAGAGTCAAGTGAACATATCTTTAAAAAAAAAATTAGGTACATTTTCATTCCCCAAGGAGTTGAATTTAATTAAAATGTTTTTTGAAAAACCCAAAAAAGATTGTTAAATATGCCAAGTGATAGTGCTTAAAATGATGAGAGGCAGCCATTTACCAAACACGTCCTTATACACTCTTTCAGAGAATTGAGTGAAAATAACCATGTCTTAGGGCATAAGGTTCATTTACAGTGAATACATGTTTTTAGATGATAAAGGCATTCCCTTTCTCAATCCCAAATACTACTGATATCCTTTACAAGCCACTTTGAGCCAAATAAAGAGCATTCCTAAAATAACCCTGTCAAGAACAACCCCACATTGGGGCAGCATAGGCGGTCTTGGTTGAAAATTATGGAGAAAAAGATCAAGAAAGATTTTATTGCTTTCACTTGCATCAATCTTCTTGTGCTAGCTTCAGGTGATTTCTTATCGAAGCTTGAAGCATCCCGATGTGATGAAAAGCATTCCGTTCACAAGTCTAAACACAATTACCCTTTGCTTAGCCAACTTGAGCCTTATGCAATTATTTTGCAACCTCAAGTGATGATTATCTCCCTACACTAAGGCAAGGCATGTGATTTACCAGCAAAATTGAGAATGTCGGTCACATTTGTAAATACCACTCGAGAATCCTAGATGCTCAAAAGAGAGTGAAAACTATGAGGCATGAAAAAGCAGTGTGCCTAGTAAAAGTAAGGCCAATGCCCATGAAAAAATGCAAATAAAAAAATGCAAAGAAAAGCAAAACTAATGGTCATGCAAAAGACCGTTTAGAAAAACAAATGAAAAGCTTTGCAAAACATGTATTGCAAGCAAGGTCATTAGAAATGAGAGCGAAGCTCTCATGTCTCAAGAGAAATAATCAAAAGGACTCTCGAGATAGATTAAATTTCAATAGTCAATTTTCTAAAAAGTTGGTGATGGTAATGATGCCAAGATAATCACTCACTTTTAACCCCTTTGATAACTAAAATTTTTTCAAGCATTTTTAAGTCTCACTAGAACCAACATTACAACCTCTGTCTGAATCTTTTGAATGGGATGGTTTGAGTTGAAATGAGGATTTCATATAAGAGCTACCACTAGAAGGAATGGAAGCAATCATATCTTATCTTATCTTCAAGGTTCTTGACTTGTAAACCTAATGAAGATATTATTTGAATATTCGTCTCTTGGCTTCAAAGTGCATACCCTTTGCGTAAAAACTCATGACCAACCATCATTACAGTCCTTTCAAAAATCCTTTTGATAAATGAATTACATTCACTATGAACGTTTCTGAAAGTTTTAGACATAAGTTGAGTGAGACCTCTCCCATAAGATTTGAGTAGTTTTCTCATGTCGAATGATGGGAATAAAAACCCTTTTTGAGAGCAAGTGTGGAAAATCTCTTTTGATTAGGATATTCTCACTTGGCATATTTGATTTAACCTTTAGGTGGTTAACCAAATCTCAGGTTCCTGGTCAACCTTAAATCTCATCTATTAAGTTCCTAGTCAATCTTAAACCTTGTCTTTTAGGTTCTAGGTTATCCTTAAATTTTGTCTTTAGATTCTAGGTTATCATTAAACCTTATCCTTATGTTTTAGGTTATCCATAAACCTTATCTTTAGGTTCTAGTTTATCCTCATAAACCTTCACTTAGGATTCTATGTGATCCTTAAACCCTTCCATTAGGTTAGTGGACATCCTTAAACCATTCATTTTCCTTAATAACCTCATTTCCTTCATTCCATTACAGGAGAAAGATAGAGTGAAGAAACCGCAACAAGAGTTTAGATGCCCTAATGAGCAAAGCAAAGTGTCAAGAACATTACTAACCAAATATCCTGTTTTTGGTCTTTCCAAAGTGGAGTCAACTAAAACTTACAGGTATCAATTTTGTCTTTGAGTTGAACCTCTTCGAGCTCCCTCTCTAAGAGCAGTAGCTATTGAAACCTAATTTTAAGTCGACGCGTCATTAAAATGTGAAAATCGAGATTTTGAGATTTTGATTGCAACGAAGCCCATTTATCAAAAAAAAAAAAAAAAGTGTTGTTTTTCATTTATTTCTTTTGCATTGTCATTTTTAAACAATTTCTAGTTCATTTTCAAGTAAAATTCAAAAAGTCAAATGGTTGACTTTTGGATTGACTTTTGGTCAATCCTTTGACCAAAAGTCAACCCCGGGACAAAAATTAACTTTTTGCCCAAAAAAATGTCATTTAACCTTAATTTCACTCTTGTCAAATCAATTTTTCGAAAATTCAAAATTTGATAGAAAAAAATCGACCTTTTGGATAAATCAGCTAAAGCATTGACTTTTGATCAAACCTTTGACAAAAAAAAAAAAGAAAAAATCAAAAATCTACAAAAACATTTATTTTCATGTCAATTTGACTTTTGTGTCGAAAATTTCACAAAATTCGATTAAGAACCTTGATTTCTTAATTTTTCAGTTTTAGATTCTAAATCGACAAAAAATAAAATTACTTTTATTCTAGTTATAATTAGGTGTAATTCCTTCTTTGACATTTGGTTTATGAACTATCCAAAGTCTGCTTGCGTATCAATTTTGCGATTTACAAAGTCAAAATGTGAATTTTCATTTTGAGCCCTAATTAGGGGACCATAATTGATCCTTCATGACTTGTGAACGGACGATTGTTTTTCACTCATTTCCTTAAGATAAGTCCAAATCTAAAATTAATTTTGTAAAATTCACAATAGAACTTATCAATTTAAAGGATTTTATCCTCTCAAGCATAAGAAAGTCAAGCAATTAAGCTTCAATCATCAAAACTTGAATTGACCCATTCATGGCTGTGGTTTAATTTCATAAATCTAAGTCCAATTTTAGTATTAGGCTTAGATCCATTTTTGACCTAAGCTCAAGCGCTTCAATTCAAGGTCAATTTGAATGCGATAAGTGATCTTGCACATGCGTAATTCATTAGATAGGGCAATTGTGATACTAATTGAATTCAACTTTAGTTAATTTGCAATTTAGCCCATTGAATTGCAAATTTAACCATTTTAACCCTTTAGGCCCAATTCAAAGCAGTCATGGTTTTGACTCATTATTTTTCACAATAATCATTCAATTAGATTAATAGGAGATCCCAAGATCACGTTCATAGGGTTTGATTAGCTTAATTGTACCTTAATTGGCTAATTGCTTCTTAAATATGTTAAATTTCTTTTCAATTTGGTCATTGAGGGACCAAATTGTATAAATGTTGGATCCATAGGGGCCGCAAGTGGGTGAAATGATAAGAACCAAACCAAATCAATTAGAAATTGGCGGAACTGGACCAAATCGGTCTAACCGGTCTAACTAGCCACCGGTGGGGTTGGCTGGTTTAGCCCCTTGCTGACTGGTTCCTAACCTCAGGCAACCAGTTTTGGGATCCTCTCAATGTCAATTTCACTTTTGCGCCTTCAATTTCCCAAAATTTTACAGATTGATCCTCGAATTACATCAAATTGCAAATTAACCCATAATCGGACATTTCGGCGCAATTCTCGATTTTGGCTCAGGTTTTTGCAAATCAAACCTAATAGATCAATTACCAAGCAACTCGAGATCATGATAGAGCCTTCAAAATTGATTTTTGACCGTTGAATCGAAATTCTGACCATCGGAGCGATGGCCAAAATCGCTTAATTTGGGAAGTATATAAGTGAAAATTTCCCTCCATTTTAGGGAGACCTCATTTTAGGCACAAAATTCTTTCTCTCCAGACTTTTTCTCTCTGACTTCTCTCTCAAGTTTCCCGCTCAAATCCTCTCATTCTCTAAAACTGATCAGATTTCTCTCTAGCCAGACCGGATTATCGCCAGTCCAAGCCCCCATCACCCTTATCTTTGCTTCTATCATGATTCCCAACCTTATTCCATTGCTGTCACCAGCTCAAATCGCTACTAGAATGAGCAAAAGCCTCCGATCAGGCCAGGTTTTCCTTAGGCATTGAAGACCGGTCTGAGTTACAGACCGGTTTTGTTTCGAACTTGAATCGGCGATCGCTAGACAGTCCATTGCTGCCGATCACTTCCAATCGGTGACTTGAGGAGTCCCCAATCTTGCTATGGTTGAGGAAATAGATCTCCGACCATATTAGGTCCGATAGCTTGACTCCTCCACTAGCGAGAAGATCGATCCAACTCTTGGACCGGTTCTATTTTCCTTTGCTGCAGGTGATTCATTCACCTTTTGAAGCTATTCCTTACTGTCCGGATCTATTCCTTGGTGGTTTGTGGAGGTTTAATTGAATTTTTGGTGAAAACTTCGATTGATTTGGATCAAAATTGACTAAATCGTAATAAAAGGTAATTTCTCAATCTCGAACCTCGTGAAGAGCAAGGCTGGATTAGCCGGCCAGGGTTAGGATTCAATATTAGGGATATCTACTATGCTCATGTGATTTTTGATTAGTTGCTGAAGTTTGAACTTGAATGATTGTGCTTGATTTTGCTTAAATCTGCAATTTTGTAGTTATAGGACTGATTTACTGTTTTGGCCAAGACGAGGTTCGAATTGTCCTAATTTTACACTCAAGTCCTCTTATGATTAGATAATACACATTTCAAGCTTCGAAATGATAGGGTTGCATGCGACAATAGAGTATCATTTGATGCTTGAAAATTATATCCGAAGATGAGCAATTATGCAGTAGTTTAGGAGGATTTTTAATTTTGTTCTTATTCCGAAATGAGATTTTATTATTTTTGTGTAGCCTCTTGTGAATATTTCTAGACAATCTTGCCTTCATGATTTTTTTTCTAAACCGTCTTGTGCATGTTCTGTAAATTTTTCGTAATTTTTTGATTTGTTTAACTAGGTCAAATCTGTTCATATCCAAGCCTAGGTTAGTCTGTTCCGTATTGATCTCTAAGTTTGTCATTTTTGTACTGATCTATGTGTTGATTTCTAGAACCTTTCTCATGAAAGTTGCTTATATTGGTGTTGTACATGTTCTGTATTTTTTTTTTGAAATTTTTAGACATGATCAACTAGGTCAAAATCGCTTAGATCCAAACATAGGATAGTTTGCCCTACATTGATCCAGATTCTGTTTTGATAAAATTGAGTTTACATACGTGCTTGTTTGGTCTCAAATCCGTCATATGAGTTAAAATACATTATACATATGTTTAATTGAGGCATATGCTTTATAAAATTTTGACGTTGGCAAGTGAGTAAATTGCATGAGTTAATGTTAAACTGTGCTGCAGTAGTACATAATTTAAATGTGCATATCTGTCTTGTCATTTTTGCTGCAATTCATGTGACACATTTCGGTTTCGAACTCCTAACGAGAAACATTCATCATTCTGTGTTCCATATGTAATATTTTTCATAAGATTTTTGCACGTTTTGAGATGGTTGAGATCGTGTGCGTTCTGAGAGGTTAATGTTGAAACCAAATATCGTTGTATATGCATCTTGCCATGCTTGTTTGAGTCATTTAGAGTCCAAATTTTGCAATAATGACTTCTTGATAGTCAAAATTCAAAAAAAAAAAAAAAAAAATTCATGCTACAAAATTTGAGTACATGTTCATGTCATTACATTTAAGTGTCATTTTGCATGATTAATATGTGCTGTAAGAGCGCATGTTTACCTAAAAACCCTCAAGCATTTCATCATGAGTCTTGAGTTATCTCATGTTGTCATCGAATTGTATGACATTTTCTCATGCCAATTTAGGGTTAAATGATCCCCCTAATAGTTTGTCGCATCTAATTCTATGTCACATGTGATCTTTTTTCATGCCATTTATGGATTACTTGAACGGTTTTGAGATTTATTGATGCATGTTTGTGTTTTGTTTTTAGTTATTAACATGCACACCTTTAGAAATCTTGATCTTAGAGCACTTAATTGACCTAGTTTGGACTCGAGCCCTTCTAGAAAGTTGAAAGGTACACTTAGAGGTTTCCAATGTGACTAATTTCATGCTAATTTCTTATCATTTGTACCACTTTCTATTTTTTTCAAAGCTATATCAGAATCTAGACATTGAATCAAATTCGGACACCTATTCTAATCCCTATTTGGACAGACCTTTTGTATTTTTGTTTCATTTTCTCTATTAGAATTTTATACTTGGCCTCATAATAAAAATTGTTTTTCATCATGTTGGCTATGTTGTGTATAAATTTGGTGATTTTTAGACTTGTTTTGATAAGACAAATCCTTGTGATATTGGCTGAGTGTCCTGCTGCTTTGACAATTTTCTGACATGCTATTGCTAGTTGTCTGATTTTTATAAAATCATGTGTAGCTAGTTTAGGAAAATTTCTTCACAAAAGTTGTTCATTATCATGTCATGCATATTAGGGAATTTTTTCGTCGCCAAATTGTTGTTATGTATGGCCCAATTTTTCTATCTTTACATGCTTGTCCTGAAATTTCCTAATATGAACATGATTATGTTGTTTAGATAAACTTTATAGGTTAGTTTGTGCATGAACCTAGGTCATTCCATCGACATAAAAGTTGCTCTAAATACATTGATATTCATTGTTAAATGATTTTCAACAAATCATTTTTTCAAATCAAATTTAAAAAATACTTTAGTATACGTGAGGTTTCCCAAAAACAATTTGTTAAAAGTTCTTTCCCAAAGCTCGATTTGGCTTAAGGAAAAGTCGTGATTTGGACCCTATTCAAAATACCTATGATACTTGCAAGTGCATTTATGTGAGCCTTGGACTAGCCTTGGCAATTGAATGTATTCCATAACTTGGGTATTCCATAACTTACATATTCCTTATTTCTAAATATCCTCAAACCTTTTTAAAATCTTGATTTGACATTGTGAATGTTATGGCTTAAATTGTATTCAAAATGTCTACGGCACTTATGAGTGCATTTATGTGAGCCTCAAGCTAGCCTTGCATTAAATGCCTTTCATAACTGAGACATCATTCTGTCTCAAAACTTTTCAGGGATGATTTTGAAATGTCTTTGAAATCACATATACCCCTCATATATATAATCACACCATTCATTAGAAACATATGTTCTTGTGGTTGGCGCATATCTTTGGTAATAAGTGACTCGCTGACGATTCACTTTCTTGCTTGATTGGTTATGAAACAAAGTCCAAAAGACCTATGTGCATATTTAAATTTCTACAATACATGTGACTTTTAGATGAATGATAGAGTCGATGCATGATATTGAGAGAAAACCTTGGGATCACATAGATTGCTTGGTTAGGAGACTTATAAGCGTTATTTGTCATGCGAGAACACAATTGGTCAATAATGGCTATAAGTCACAAAAATGGATTGGGTAGGTGTTGTAGTGGGACCCTCGTATGAAAGACAAAAGCCAATCCTAAGGCCCTAAAATTTGATTTTCGCATTGAACTTTCTTTAAATGATTGATTTTGACATGAAATCATGTTTGTCACTATTCATTTCTCAATCATATGTTGCGAGTTCCTTTTGTTGTATAAAGCCCAATGGGTTATGAGTCATCTTTTCCTTTTTCAATTGTGTTTCTCTTTTATATTTTCTAGGATTGCATGAAAGATCTACAAATTTCCTTGATCGTTTACTTATTACTTCGCAATTTCCAATTCAAATGGGTGCTTCCATTTCATTTTCTTTAGAAATAGAATAGCATGAAAATGACCAACCACACATGATCACTTAGTTTAAGACTAACAATCTCAAAAAATGTAAGAAGAAATGCATTGACATGTTAGGTAAAACACAACATACTATTTAGGTACCGAAATTATGCTAATAGAAATATTAACATAACCCAAGTCCCCAGACCTAGATATCTAGTTGCGTAAGAATCAATGGAACACTTCTGACTCTCAATTGGATTTTTAGCCAACCCTGAAAAACGAGGCTAGTGGCAGCTCTCATCTTATTTTTAGGTTGTCATAAACAACTAGACCATATAAATGAATCCGCTGCGCAAGGTATAAGTTTCAATGAAACTCACCATGGTTTAGCATACTCGATGTGGTAGTACCCCAAAAAGATGAAGTGATGACATCCTTATGAGCGAAGTGTACTATCGAGAGAGCTACCATGATAAATGTACCTCTAAATCCAATATTCACATCCAACCTTCTCTCCTGAGGTGTGTCGCCTGTGTAGGTACGTGTCGAGACACTTTGCTGTCACACGGGGTACAAGCTTGGGAGAGCTCGTGATCTCATTGAGAGAGCTCACGAAAGGCTTAACCCAAAAGGCGATCTAATGACGTCTTTAGGAACACAAGCCGTAAGGGAACTCTCGTGATCTACCCCTAAATCCGACATTTCCCCTTTCTTCTCCTCATGGCAAGGGATCGAAAGCGGTAAGATTAGGTCACGACAACACTATCTATCGTTTAAAGCAATCTAATGCTTCTAACTTATGAGAGATCAAAAAAACATAATCAAAATGAGTGAAGTCATTTATAATAGTGATGAAATATGAGGCTCTATGCTTGCCCTCACATTCAATGGACGACAAATGTCAAAATGTATGAGTAGTAATAGAAGTTCGGCTCTAATTCTTTTACTAAATGGTTTTACAATTATTTTTCCTACCAGACAATGTTCACATAGGTAGGTTGACATTAGCAAATGACCCTAAAAGGCTTTCTCGAACTAACATTTGCATTCTTTGTCACCCAATGTGATCTAATCTAGCATACCAAGTACTTACATCAACCTCAACAATACTAGAAGATGCGAGTAAAGAAAAACAACCATCAACATTAATATTGTACATATCATAGTCAATATCTAATACAATAAAACTATTCAACACATGACCAAAATTATAATAAACTATTCCAAACAAAATGTCAACACAATCATCATGGAAATTCAATACATAACATAAGCTAAGAAAATAACTAAAGAAATCAAGTTCCGTCAAATATCTGGAACATAGAGGACATTATATAGGAATAGGTTTTGATCACCATGTAAAATCCATTTATATATGTAGAAACCCTTCACTTCAACTCTTGAGTTATTCTCAATATATATCAATCTTTTTCTAGGTTGTATTTGATGATACTCCACAAATGCTTTTGGGTCTCTAGCTACATGTTTAATTACTCCCAAGTTTACATTCCACATTAGATGAGATTTAACAAGTATTACAGTGTTAGAAATAAAAGTATTACTTAAAGTAATGGAGTAATCGATTATCTCTTTTGGCTTAGTGCATTCATGAGCGAAGTGACCCAATTTGCCATAATTATAGCACTTCATCTTGATCTTGTCCTTCCTCCCATCATGTTTCTTGCGTCGGAGAGTCTTAGCTTTCTTGTGTACTTGATCAATCTCCTTCTCTTTGTTATTGAATTTATGGTTTTCTTGCGTTTGAAGTCCAAAACTTTGTGCAAACTCTATTCATCAACATAAGCATGGATAGAGGATCTTGAGGTCTTTGGGCATTCATCCTCTAATTCTAAATGATGCTTTATATCGTCAAAAGTGACAATATTCTCATTGTGCATCATATTGATTTTCATATGCTCCCAATTATTAAGAAGAGATCTTATAACAATATGAACTTGCTGTTCATCAATATGGGTATGTGACCTACTGATTTCAACTCATAAATCATGTTCCACATCTCCTCAATACTTGTACATTTTCTACAGTAACATACATATTTAATTTGCAATAAAAACAAATTCAATTAATGATAATTCAACAAAAAACACCAAAACGAAAGTTCATTACATTTCCAATCAACTTCAGTGTACTATTGTTCCACCATCACTAATTAGTTTAATTTGCGCAAATTTCAAATTCTAAGTGAGAACTCCTTTGAGTTCTACCAATCTACAAACTTCCACTAGAAAAAAAAAAATTATATGACATCATGTAATTTGCACATTTTTCAATTAATATCAAAAGGCATAACATAATATGAACTAACAAACAAAACAATCATACATTAGTTATAATCGAAATCGAAATTCAAGACATAATAAAAAAAAATCAAGGATCTCCAGCCATTAATCTAGTTTGCTTGAAATCAATAAATTGCAAGCTCGTTAAACCATATACATGCTATCATCAAACCAAGATCTACACAAAATATGTGGTCATTTACATGTAGGCTTGTTTCTATATTTCCAAAACCATAAAAAAATATAGATCAAAAAGAAAAAAAAATGCATTTACACCCTAAAATATGCGTATTTAGAGTTCCGTATGCATTTTTATACGTTTAATAGCTTCAAACATATAAAATAATTATACCACAATGTCAAGACCTAACCTCGAGTGCACCACCTAGGGTTTGGTTAATGGACTACTAAAGCTTAGACATAGCTTAGGCTCTCCCAAGCCCATACCAACTTGCGACTTAGGTTCAAGTTCTTAACATGCAAACGATTTTTCCTTTAAGAGTCGCGACTAATCTATTTTTGGTGGGTTGATTAGAAACCCAAGTAAAGTAATTGAAGATTTACTTTATTCCTGTGAACTATAGATTATGAGTTGTGGGACTTAATTACGCTAGATTTATTTAGTACTCTTTCAATACATTTTCTCTTTTATTTGGAAAAGATGTTGTGCAGGTAGATAAATTAAGATATTTACATTATAGCAGTGAAAGCATCTACAATGTTAGCTTGGAATTTATAACTGTAGATATGATTTTTTATTAACATTCAATCACTCAATTTTTTTTTTTTTTTTAGGATTTCATCTTATTTAATGAAACCTAATTCATGAGCAATACAATATGATGATGTAACAAAAGTATGTCTATACTAACATGACATGCTTCCTACAATAAATAAACCAAACATGTAAACTATATGTCACATGACATTAATTAAATGACCTAATCTAATGACAGGTAATATTTAAATGAAATTATCCTAATATGCCACACATTTAAATGATCTTAAATATGTAATGACTAAATGACATAAAATGAATGAACTAATCTTACGTGATGTGCATGATTTTTTTTTTTGTGTTTTCTTTTTAATTAAAATTCGAAATTAAATATGCCCAATAATTAAACATGCAATTTAGATTAAGGAAAAGAAAATCTAACATCCTAAAGTAATTTTTTTTGGGGATTTTTATTTCAAAAATTCGAAATAAGTAAAATGCCTAATCTAAATGTGCAAACTATCCTAAAATAGGCAATATTCCAGCAAGAATCCGATCCAACTTGAATATATTTATTATTTTTTGGGTTTTCTTTTACAGAAACAAAATCAATTCAAACAATAACATGGCAGCAAATCAGCATGATATTATTTGTGTCTGCTTAATTTTTTAAATTGACGTGCATGAGATTGGATTGGCCAATTTATAGCAAAATTGCGAATCATATCTCAGGTGTGAGATTAAATTGACGATTTTTCCGTGCGATTGGGAGTCATATTTCAAGCATGAAATTAGACTGTCAATCATATGCATGTTGTAAAATTAGGGGAATAATCCTTAATTTCAAAGGTTTTTTGGGAAACTTTGGATAAGATATATCATTCAAAGATTTGAATTCGATCACAATATCAATGAATTAAGTAAGGAAATAATCAAATTAAATTCGAATAATATCTTTACCTATTTCGCAATATTATTCCCGAATTTGGACTCATTGGATTGTGGGACCAGCAATGGCTCGTGGTGATGTTCAATAATGGCTCAGGGTCTACACTATCAGCAACGATGGACACTTTGGCACGAATCGCAGTGCTGATGGCTCTTAGCTCGGTGGGGGTCCACGAATGTATACTTCGTGAATGGGTCTTTTTTGCTGTTTTCTTCTTCTTCCCTTTTATTATCTTCCCCCAAAGCACTTGACTTTTTGGGATTTGCTGCAGGTGGAGATATCTTTATGGACAAACGGCAAAAAGGAGCGTTGTCGGTGGTGGAGAGTTGGAAGCTGCAGGACAGTCGTCAATGTGACTGAGAACTTGTCGAGCACCTCAAAATAGAAGCACAATAAGGTCGCTAACTCAGTTAGGCAACGATCTCTTCGTCACAAGAAAGAGGGATCCGTAACAGCTCCTTGGCTCGTGAAAGCAGCAAGGACACGATGGGTTGAGGCGGACGGCAGGGGCATCCCGAAGTTGGATTCAGCAGCAACGTTGTCTTCGCAGAAGGATAGCATCGGGTAGCATTCACCGGTAGAATATTAGCAGCAGCGTTGTGGCCAGGACCAAGAAGCAGCTGCGTCTTCGTGGGTGTAGAGAACTCCACAGCCAGCGACGCAACAAATTAATCAAAGGGAGTGAGAAATCAAAGCAGCAAGTTATCACTTGAACAAAGGGAGCGGCAGTGTGAAACCCGCAGCGGAGGGCTTAGCATCGGAGGTGGGGTGCAGAGAGCGGATGAAAGCAAGGGCACGGCCCCGATGAGCCCTACCGTAACAGCATCCCCTCAACTGATTTTATAAGCAAAGCAAGAGATCCGCTCGGGAAAGAATTGATTTCCCTTTTCTTTGCTGTTGATCACGCATATATTTTCCTCTGTTTACCATGTGAATAGCTTATTCTGCTATATTGACTTCCCTTTTCTTCAGGCAAATCTCTTCCTTGATTGACTAAATCCAATCTTCTTTTGATTTCTCAATACATGCTTTTAACGTGCCCAAGATTATACGCCAGATTCCTTTTAATCAGTCGGCCACGGTCTGTCCAAATCTTGCATAAATTAATCTCCTAATTGAGCACTTTCCAATGAAAATTCCAGCTCTTATAATGTCCATGGCCTTTGCCCAAGAATTTTCTTTACCAGGGTTTAGTCCAATTTCATTAAGTTGAAAGTCATCCATTTAAGTCCATCAATCATCGGTCTAATGCAAACGCAATAATAATAATAATAACAAATGCTCATAAAACTATATGTTATGCAATTTAATTATGATATTTTTGTTTAGGGATTAAAAATTAATCTATAATTTTCTATGCCGTAAATGAATGATCGAGTCATCAAAATTTAGGAGTCAACACACAATGTAGAGCACATCCATACAAACCAAACACCATTAACCACACACCGATCGAACCCCCCACGCACCCACACGTGCCACCTGAGTGTGTGGCGCATGTGGCGCACACGCTAGCAAGCCAATAAGGCTCCTAGCCAGTCCAGTTGGTCTGATTGACGATCGGTCTAATTGTTCAACCGGGTCAAGTTGAGTCGCCGATCGGCGGATGACATCATCGATTACATTGGCAAGCGATTACCAAACTTTGGCTGATGTTAGCATGTGCTGATTCAATCCACGTGTGATTCTCACGCGCTAGGCAATCCCAGTGTGTGAGGCGCGTGGTGCTCACATGTCGTGGCTTTTGGCCACATGTGTGGGCACATCCGACATCATCCGGCAGCATGCCACCCGCCATTTTAGTCATCACAATGAGTACTTTCACCCCTTATATTCAAAAGTTGATTTTGGTCAAAATTATTTCAAAAGATGGCCAAAACCGTATAGGCATCCACAACCTCCAAATCCATTCTTCTCTTCAGTTTGTTTTTGACGATTCACATTGCAATTTCCGAAAAATGAACATCTAGACAATATGAAGTTCATCCTCTTGATCCTCATGTCCAATAGCAAGTGAAAAAATTCGATAAAAAAACAAAGTAGAGAATATAATACAGGCTTTGATACCAATGTTAGAAGAGAGTCGGCAGAAGAAACAACTTACATCTATGATGCACAATCAACAAATTACCGAAAAAAGAATGATGAATCATGAGCAAACGATAGATGATACTACTTCACGATGGTTCTAATACAATCACGAAAAAAATATTCACATTCCACAGCGTTAATGCTAATTGTCTTCTCAAAGTAGTAATGGAATTGTCTTTTGTTCATTCTTCTTTGATGGAGTGTGAGGGAGAAATGAGGAGCGTTCTTTTCTGAAACATTCTTTTTTCATTTGCAGGTTATCTTCTAAAGTCATCCTGTTTATACGTCCTTTAAAAGATAACTACTCATGCCCCTTCAAAGGGTGCTTTCTCAATCACTTTACATCAAGACGAACCGGTGCCTTAATCGCATCCCATCGTTGGACGTACCATAGAAATATAACACAAACGGACGAGCTTACGTGCACTGGGCAGAAGTCTAACCCACTCTACAATGGTGGGCTCCATTGCCTCGAAGTGTACCAACAGAGCATCCTACCAGAGCCGAGGACGTGCATTAAGGCAATAGCACCTCCATTGTGTGACGGAGCCCCGGGAAGCTAGGATCAACTTTGGGCAGAGGAAGACAGATGGATTCTTGGACATCAAGTTCAACAAGTGCGGGACCCTCCAGATCCCTAAGCTTTTGATCCACAGTGGGACGAGGTCACTCTTCCTCAACTTGATAGCCTTCAAGTAGTCTCACTTCAATTGGGCCAAGCCATATGCTCACATGTAAGCTTCATGGACAACTTGATCAACTCCCTCGAGGAAGTTAGGTACCTCCACTACTATGGGATCCTTGAGCATCGGCTTGGAAGTGACGCCGAAGTCATAGATCTCTTCAACCGGCTTTGCCAGAAGGTGGCGGTCTTCAACATCAAAAATAGTTATCTCTCTGAATTTTCCAAGAAGGTGAGCAAATGCTCCAGCCACAGAAGCAATCGTTGGAGAGCCAATCTCAAGCACAATTAAATCAACAATCCCTAGGCAACTATTTCCATTGTTGTTGCTTTTGTTTTGCTTGTGCTTACTATCACACAAACCTTCTATGGAGTTTTGGCTACTACAAGCCTGGATTTTGATTTCTCATATAATGGAAATCATTTGATGAGTGCTTTACGAATGATAAAGTTCTGGTGAAAATCTAGGAACTGGGATTGTGGCTAATTGCCCATTTGCTACCAATTTGCTAATGAATCTCAAGATGTGGTGGTCTCGCCTCCGAAAAGAATATGTGATGGTGGTCAAACTCGGACCACATGAATTATATTCAGTCATGCAGTTTCGTGCTCAATATAGTCAAACTTAACTAAAAGCGTCTGTTCAGATGAGATTTAGGATCAAGTGGTGTGCCTTAATGGTCTGTTTAGTCGTTTGAATTTCTAACCATAATAAGAATGGATAGGATAAGATATGAATATTAAGGATTTTGTTATATCACATATACTATTTGATAAATCGAAGTAATAAATTGTCACAACCCGATCTCACGGCCCTCGATCCCTCATTGTCACGAGGAGAAAAAGAGGGGGAAATATCAGATTTAGGGGTACTTGATCACGAAAGTTCCCTCACAGCTCCTGTTCCAAGATACATCATTACCTTCGAATCAAGGCTCTCGTGAGTTCCCTCCACAAGATCATGATTTCTCCTAAACTCGTATCCCGCATGACAGTGGCGTGTCACGACTTGTACCCACATGGGTGACATACCTCGAGAGAGGAGGTCAAATGTGAATATCGGATTTAAGGGTATCTTTATCATAGTAACTCTCTCGATACTACCCTTCGCCCATAAGGATGGCATCACTTCATCCTTTGGGATACTACCACACCAAGTATGCTAAATCATGATGAGTTTCATCGAAATTCATACCCTTCACGATGGGTTTATTTATACGGTCTAGTTGTTTATGACAACATAAAAATAAGACGGAAGTCGCCACTAGTCTCATTTTGAGGGTTGGCTAAAAAATCCAATTGAGGGTTGCGAGTATTTCCTCGATTCCTACGCAACCAAATATCTAGATTCGGGGACTTGGATTACGCTAATATTTCTATTAGTGCCATTTCAATACCTAAATAATATGTCGTGTTTTCCTAACGTGTCCATGTGTTTCTTCTTACATTTTCGAGATCATTAATCCTAAACTAAGCGATCATTCGTGGTTGGTCACTTTCATACTATTTTATTTCTAGAAAACAAGAAAAGAAAGCAATCGATGGAATTGAAATTACGAGACAGTAAGTAAATAGTCAAGGAAAATAGTAAGTCTACCATGCAATCCTAGAAAAAATATAAAAGAGAAATACAATTAGAAAACATAAGAGGAAAAAGAGAAAACCCGCAATTCGTCGGGCCTTATACAACAAATAGAACCAGAGACATATGTCAGAGAAATGAATAGTACATGCTAATAGTCAAAATGGACATTGACCTCCACCATCTTCGTGCTTTCTCCATCTTCGAGATCCTAATCTAACCTAATCTAAAAACCTATAACTAGGTACATACAATGGAAAGAAACAAGCATACACATCAAAACAATAAAAAAAACAAGACATCATGTCAAGATCAATTATTTAAAGAAAGTTCAATATGAAAACCAAATTTTTGGGGCCTCGGGATCGGCTTTTGTCTTTCAGGTGTGAGTCCCATTAAAACACCTACCCAATCCATTTTTTGTGACTTATAACAATTGTTGACCAATTGTAATCTCGTATAGCCAATAACGCTTATAAGTCTCCTAATCAAGCTATATATGTGATTCTAGGGTTTTTCCTCGATATCCTACATTGACCCTACCATTCATCTAAAAGTCACATGTATTACAGAAATTTAAAAATGCGTGTAGGTCTTTTGAACCTTATTTCTCAACCAATCAAGCAAGAAAGTGAACCGTCGACGGGTCACAAATTACCAAGGGCATGCGCCAACCATAAACACAGGTAATTTCTAATGCATGACGAGATTATATGTATGAGGGGCACATGTGATATTTCAAAAACATATTTCAAAATCATTAGTGAAAAGTTCTGAGACAAAGTGATGTTTCAACTATGAAAGACATTCAATTGCCAAGGTTAGCCTAGGACTCACATAAATACACTCACAAGCATTGCAAGTATTTTAAATACAATTCAAACAGTGACTTTCATGATGTCAAATCAGGATTTTTAAAAGGTTTGAAAATATTTAGGATTAAGGAATATCTAGATTATGGAACATATTCAATTGCCAAGGTTAGGCTTGCATAAATGCACTCACAAGCATTTCAGGCATTTTGAATGTGGTTCAAACCACGATTTTTCCTTAAGCCAAATCAAGTTTTGGAGCAGAACTTTTTTAGAAATCATTTTTGAGAAACATCACATGTACCAAAATATTTTTTGAAAGATTTAATTCTAAAAGGCCAATTGTTTAACAACAAAGATTAAAGCATTTAGAACAACTTCCATGAAGATGGTATGGCCTAATTTCATGCTTAAACTAGCCTAAAAAGTATAACTAAACAATCACAATCATATTTATATCAGGAAATTTCAGAACAAGCCTGTAAGGACAGCGAAATTAGGCAATACCTAATGACAATTTCGCAATGAAAAATTTCCCTAACATGCATGACATGATGATGAACAAGTTTTGTGAAGAAGGTTTCCTTAAACAATATATACATGATTTTACAAAAATTAAACTACAAGCAACAACACATCAGAAATTTGGCAAAACAGTAGGACATTCAGCTAATGTCACAAGGATTTGTCCTAACAAAACATGTCTAAAAATAATCAAATTTATACACAACATAGCTCACATAATGACAAGCAAGTTTTATTCAAAGGCTGATTGCAGATTCCAAATAAATAAAAATGGAATAAAAATATCAAAGGTTTATCCAAACAAGGGTTAGAACAGGGGTCCGAATTTGATCCCATGTCTAGATTCTGATCTAGTTTTGAAAAAATGGAAAGTGGTCCAAACGATGAGCAATTGGCATCAAATCAGCGGAATTAAAAACTTCTAACTGTGCCTTACGTCTTCTTAGAAGAGCTCAAGCCCAAACTAAGTCAATTTGGTATCCTAAGATCAAGATCTCTAAAAGTGTTCGCATTAGTAACTAAGGAAACAAAACACAAGCATTCATTATAAAACCTCAAAATCATTCAAAGAATGCACAAATGGTATGAAGAAATCCCATAGGAATTAGGATTGGATGTGAAGAAAAGTTTGGATATTCATCTAATTCTAAGTCGGCATGCAAAATATCATACAATTTAAATGACATTATGAAATGATTCATGATTCTTAATGGTATGCTTGGGAATTCTAAGTGTGATGAACACTTTTGTGAGATAAATTTAATGTGCAAGATGATACTCGAAGAACATGACCTAAACATGTCTGCCAACCTTGCGACATGTGGTTCAATCATCAATAAGGCATAATCATAAGGTTTGGTCTCCAAATGACTCGAACAAGCATGGAATATGCACATATGACAAAATTTTATTTCAGCATTAAGTTTACAGAACAAGCATAATTTCAGCCATCCTCAAGACATGCATAAATCCTACCAAAAATCTCACATACAGAGCATGCGATGATGAAGATTTCTCATTAATAGTTCAAAAATCAACTAAGATCATATGAGTCGTGGAAAAAATGGCAAAACCGACAAACTATTTGTCCAACACATGTTGCTGCAATACATTTACTTTAATGCATGCGATTGACTCACTTTGCCAACATAAAAACCTTACAAAGCATGCATCAATTGAACATATGTATTATGTATTTCAACTCTCATGAAGGATTTGAGACCAAATGGGTGCATTTATTGACTCAATTTCATCAAAACAAATTTCGGACCAATGTAGGATAGACTGTCCTATGTTTAGATCTAAAGGATTTTGACCGAGCTAAACATGTCTAGAAATTCCGAAAAAAAATATAGACATACACAACACTTATACAAGAAACTTTTATAGCGAAAATTATTCAAAAACTCAACACAAAATTTAGTACAAAAATAGCAAAATCAGATATTAATATGGAACATATTGACTTAGGCTTGGATCTGAGTAGATTTGACCTAGTTAGGCACATCCAAAAATCATTAAAAAAAAAATTATAGAAGATGCATGAGACGATTTTGAACAAAACTCATGAAGTCGAACGGGCATGAATACAACATCTATAGGATAACTTCCATCTTGAAAGTTTTTTGGTGTTTTTATATGATATCCGCGGGAGGGTTACCATTATCATTTTTGTAGTGACGAATATTGTATGTTGAGAGTGCTAGTATTAACACCTAGAGGGGGTGAATATGTATATAAAATAAACCTTGACAAATATATGCGGAATAAAATAAATTTTGAGTAAAATAAAGGAGTTAGGGAAGAGAATAAGAACACAAGATTTATAGTGGTTCGGCATAATCCAAGCCTACGTCCACTCTCCCACGCTAATAGCCTTCTTGGCTGGATTCCACTATGCAATCAATAAGAGATTACAATTTTAAGTGCAAACACTTAGTAGATCACACTATCTCACTAAGTCACTCTTTTGGAATTATAAATTCTACGCTTTATCTCCTACTTGCTTATCGATCTTTCTTCTTCTTAAATACTCCTCTACTTCCAAACTAGCCGTTGGACAGTATATCCGAGGATCGTCTTCCAATCTACCTATTGGATAGCTCTGTATCTAGAATATTTGGTAGCCGTTGAGTGGCAAAGGTAGAATCCCAAATTGATTTCGATCGCTCATACAAATGAAATCTTGGTTTCCATAAGTAAAGCTTTTTCGTATAGAAAGTTCTTGTCTTCAAGATCCAATCGTCAATCAAATAGATTGAGTCAATCAAATCAATCTTGATGTGGAATCTAAACCAGATCACTAGTCGTCGTATCTTCGGGGCTTGAGTTATTATTTATCGAATCTGGATGTAAAGTCTAAGAGTAATAGACTTTACAATCTGAGTCTAAGCATATTTTGCTTCTAAATAGATTCAGCTTTAAGGTCTGTACCCAGTTCAGCTTCAGCATAGAGTCTGTCTTCTGGTTCTTCCAAGTATAGACTTTGATAATATATTTTACACGTTATATCATCTGCATAGTCTATTACTCAACCATGAAACGTGTTAGTAGCCTTTGATTTATTTTGTCATCTTCAAAGCATCATAAGGGATTTCCCTAACAATCTCCCCCTTTTTGATGAGGACAAAACAATCTCTGAATATGCAGATTTGTAAACATGCTTTTAAAAATATTAATTTAAATCAAAGGATATCATAAGATAGCAAATAAATTGAGCATAACAATATACAGAAAAATAATCGCAGCTCAATATTATGCCATAGATAATATCAACCAATCAACACATATGCATATTCATATCTTCTCCCCCTTTTTGTCATAATCAAAAAGAGATAATAATGGAAAAATTATCATGTAGAGAATGATAACAAATATCTTGCATGAATCACAATTTCCAAAAATCAGCTTTTATAAAGTAAATCGAATATTAAATATATGCAATATAGCTCACTCGATCATATCAGCAAATATCCAATAAAAATCACGGATGCACCATGAAATTCACGTACCCTTTTTGTCATAATAAAATGATAATATCAATACAAGATTTATTAATGACAAAATGTAATAAAAGATGCACTAACCGGATTTTTTTGAACAAATTCTGACACATTTACCTTTCCTTCTTTTCATAACAATATCACGATCAATCCAAAAAGATTTTTCCATAATTGATCAATGCTCCCCCTCAATTTGTTGCCTTTTTGAGATGATCACGATTCTTTCCTTTTCTTCTGGATTTGCTTTCTCCCCCTTTGATCATGACCATATTTGCGAATAGAAATAATTGTTGCTTGTGCACGTTGAACATAATATTTTTCCAGTATTTCCTTTGTAGCAACATCCGCAACGATCACTTGCATTTTGAAATTCGAGGCAAAAATTTATTTTCTTTAACCAAGCTCATCTCGAATTCAACCTGCATAAACTTAACAAACTTTTTCCACAAATAAGCTGTAATAATATCCACATAATATGTAATGCCCCTTCTTCAAATAAATAATTGAATAGCATGTATGAAATTATCAATTATTAAAATTCAGACCTACTCAACCTTTTGTTCGATGCATAAGGGATTTCCTCAATAAAACAACAATTTTGCACAAGGAATAGAATTTTTGAACTTCCAAAAGATAGTATAGAATCTCCATGATTTTCTGATTGAGTTTTCCAAAATCCATATGGAAGATTCTTTTGTGACCTGCAAATTCTTATATAACAGAGAGATTGCAGGAGAGAATAAAATTCCTTGAGTATCTAAAAATATCTTGCAGCATAAATTAATATCATGTAAAACAGATTTTTATTTAGCAAAATATGATAAAATCTGAGAGTATAAAATCAAACCAAATAAATTCATTTTTCTTTAAGCATGATATCAAAAATGATCACACGTATCAAATTAAATCTTGAATCACAAAAACAAATCATGCGATTCTTTCTTCAATAAAGCAAAATATGATCATTATAAAATCTCAATCAACCAAGGATATATCGATTATCAAGCATAATGAGAAATTGAGAATAAAAATATATACATTTCTTACGGAACTCTCCTTCTTCTCTTCCTTTATTTCCTACAAAAAATAACTCATCTTTTCTTCGGTACCCATTTTTTCTTGAATCCATGAGAGTTAGTAGAATATGCTGTTTTTACCCAATTTTTCTTAATATGTGTCCAAACTTTAGGATAATCTTTTTCAAAGTGTTTCGAGTCTCCACAATTTGAACACTTGAGGGCATTTCAACCAACAAGTTTTGTAAAAATCCTTTCAAAATGCTTCTTGTACGCAAGTCTAGAAGGTCTTTGTTTAAGTCTCTCATTGACTTTAGAAAAATCAATTAGAGAATCACTTTTCTTATTGAAACAAAGTCCTAACTTATTATAATAAGGAACTTGTATAGAAAGGATATGCTCTAATGTTTTTGATCCATTTGAAAATCTTATCGAAATATTTGAAAATTCTTTCTTTAAAGAATCATTTTCTTTGACAAGTAAATCTCAACTTTCTTTTGTTTGTAGAAAATCTTTTTGCAAAATTTCAAAATTTTCTTTTTGAGAAAGATCCTATTGCCTAAGTCGAGAATTCTCCTTTTTAAGTTCGAAGATCCTTTTAAGAGAAGATTTGAGATTTGAACAAAGCTCATTTATATACTTTGAAACTTTGAGATGAATTGTTGAATGACTTACCTCGATTTCCTCATCGGATTCTTAGTCTGTGTTTGAGTCAGACTCTGATTCTAAGTCTATGTCTGAATCAGACTCAGATTTTGAATGTACTATCAAGCATATATTTCCTTGCTCATCATATTCTTTTATTGTTCTTTTCTGGCCATTATGCTTGTATTTTCTTCTTCCATTGAATTTGCTTCATTTTCTACTCAACTTTTTGAATTTCTCAATCATAAAAGCAAGTTCTTTGTCGTCCATGTCATTTTACGAGTTTGTTTCATCAAAAACATCATTAGATATTAAAGCAATGGACTTCTTACCTTCGGGATCTTCATTGTTGAGTTGCTCCACTTCATAGGATTGAAGAGTACTAATCAATTCATCAACAGAAAGTGGCATAATCCTCTGAGTCTCTCTTATTGAGATCTTTACATGGTTCCAATCTTTTGAGAGACCTCGCAAGAGTTTGTTGACCTTCATTGAGGAAGAAATTGGATGACTTTGATATGCCAAACCGTTTACAATTTTTGTAAAACGATTGAACATATCTCCAATCGACTCTCCTTGCTTCATCTTGAAGGATTCATATTTGCCGAGCAGGAAGTTTACTTTTGTATCTTTTACACAATCAGTCCCTTCATATGTAACATGAAGCCTATCCCAAACTTCTTTTGCTGTTTCACAGGAAGAGATTCTGTTATATTCAGTAGGTGACAAAACACAATATAAAGAATAAATTACTTTTGCATCAAGCGCTTCTCTTTTGGACATCTCCGTCCGAGACATTGGAGCGGGGGGTTTGGATTCTTTGTCTTTGCCATTCTTATTTGATATAGATGCAGCAGTGGGATTGATTCCTTTTTTCACAACATCCTATTGCAAGGGATCTCTGGATCTTAGAAATGCTTTCATTTTGTTCTTCCACACGTTGTATTCCTTTCCATCAAAATATGGTGGCCTTGTGTTGCTTTGTCCCTCCATAAGTCCTAGTGCCAAGATACTAGCCATAAAAGATCTTTAATTCAAAAGTAAAAACACTTTTTATAAACCGAGCACTTGGCTCTGATACCAATTGAGAGTACTAATATTAACACCTAGAGGGGGTGAATAGGTGTATAAAATAAACCTTGGCAAATATATGCGGAATAAAAAAAAATTCGAGTAAAATAAAGGAGTTAGGGAAGAGAATAAGAACACAAGATTTATAGTGGTTCGGCTTAATCCAAGCCTACGTCCACTCTCCCACGCTAACAGCCTTCTTGGTTGGATTCCACTATGCAATCAACAAGAGATTATAACTTTGAGTGCAAACACTTAGTAAATCACACTATCTCACTAAGTCACTCTTTTGGTATTTCTTTCACGATCACAAACGTTTAACCTCACCAAAGACAAGTGTATGATCGAAGGTCGCTCAGAATTTGGAATTATAAATTCTACGCTCTATCTCTTATTTGCTCATCGGTCCTTCATCTCCTTAAATACTCCTCCACTTCCAAACTAGCTGTTGGACAGTATCTCCGAGGATCGTCTTCCAATCTACCCATTGGACAGCTCTGTATCTATAATATTTGGTAGCCGTTGAGTGACAAAGGTAGAATCCCAAATTGATTCCGATCGCCTATACAAACGAAATCTTGATTTCCATAAGTAGAGCTTCTTCATATAGAAAGTTCTTGTCTTCAAGATCCAATCGTCAATCAAATAGATTGAGTCAATCAAATCAATCTTGATGTGTAATCTAAACTAGATCACTAGCCGTCGTATCTTCGGGGTTTGAGTTACGATTCATCGAATCTGGATGTAAAGTCTAAGGCCCTGTTTGGCAACCATCCAAATAGTACCTGATTCTGATTTTTTGTTCCGGAATCAGTTTGGGAACGTAATCGCGTTTGGTAAATTTTTTGTCCAAAATTGATTCTGGGAACAAATTTACTCCCTTTAATTAGTTTTGGACAAGAATTCAGAATCAGAAAAAATATGATTCTCCGTCGAGAATCAAAAAAGAGAATCAAAAGTGCCGAATCAAAAAAAATTATTTCTATATTTTATTTTTATTTCTTCCTAGTATGAAATATATATTTGTTGTATATAGAATACATATTTAATTTTATGTTATAATTTAGTATTTTTATTTATTACATATTGTAGGGATATTAGTATAGTTTATACTATGGTTTATTATTTACTATATAATAAAAATTGATTAGTTAACATTTTTATTACTTAGTATAAAAATATAATTAATCAGTGAATGGTTTATGAAAATTCAATATCAAATTTATTTTAATCTAAAAAGGTAATTAAAAAGAATTGGAATAGAAATTTTATATAGTTACCAAACGCGTTTCTATTCTTTTTCTATTCCAGAATCAGAAATTTTATTTGTTACCAAACGCGTTTTTTTACTCAGAATCAGTTTCCGGGAACAGAATCAGAAATAATCATTTCTGGTCAGAATCAGTTCCCAGGAACAGAATCGTTACCAAACGCGCCCTAAGAGTAATAGACTTTACAATTTGAGTCTGACCATATTCTGCTTCTGAATAGATTTAGCTTTAAGGTCTGTACCTAGTTCAGCTTCAGCATAGAGTCTGTCTTCTAGTTCTTCCAAGTATAGACTTTGATAATATCTTTTACACGTTATATCATTTACATAGTCTATTACTCAACCATCAAACATGTTAGTAGCCTTTGATTTATTTTGTCATCTTCCAAACATCATAAGGGATTTCCCTAACATATGTGTTCCTAAGAAAAGAAAAGGAATCTGTCTGGAATAAGGAGGAATAGAAGTAGAAATGAAAAAAAAAAAAAACTAAACTACTATAGAATCGTATCTTTGGAGGTGTTTCCAAGGGTCAAACGATGCTCGATTGGGGAGTGCGACTTACCATTTTGAAGCTCGGGATGTCTATTATCTAATGCTAAAAATTCGAGTTGAAATGAGGTCATTTTGGATCTTGTTTTGGTCAAAATAGTAACCTAGGTATAGACCTACGAAATCCATAATAGACTCAAGAACATAATCATCACTCAAATCATCAACAAATCATGGCAAAATTCATAATCATTGATCTTAAGCATGTAAAAGTTTCTAATCTTGAATCATAACATCGATCGACTAACTCAATCTCGCTTCATCGGATTCGAGTTTCAAATCGTTACCTTCGTCGTGATTTTCGCGGATTTTGATTGAAATTGATCAAATTTTTCACTAGAGCTTCAATCCAACCTCCATTAACCAGCAATGGGAGATGATCACTAATGAAGATGGATAGTCGCTGGTGGGGGTTGAACTAGTGACAATCTAGCCAACGGAAGAGGAAATCGACTGGACCAAAAAAGAGAGAGAGAACTAAGTCTCTTGGTGCCAAAAAATAAAGAGGAGAGAAAGAGAGAGATCTGGAGAGAGGAGATGAATTTCGTGCAAATGAAAACCCCCCTGAAAATGGAGGAACATTTCATTTATATACTCCCCATATTAAGTAATTTTAGCCGTCAATTTGATTCGAAGATCGAAATTTCGATCCAACGATCAAAAATCAATTTCAAAGGCTTCATCATGATCTCGAGGTGTTGAGTAATTGATCTAGTGGGTTTGATTTGCAAAAAATAAAGCCGAAATCAGAAATTGCATCAAAATGTCTAATTAAGGGTTAATTTGCAATTTGACGAAATTCAATGATCAATTTGTAAAATTTTGGGAAATTGAATGTGTAGAAGTGAAATTGGCATTGAGAGGATTCTAGAATAGGTCTCTAGAGGCCAACAACTAGCCAGTCCCATTGGCAACCGGTCAAACCGGTCAAAACGATTTGGTCCAGTTTGGCTGGATTTTGACTAGTTCTTGACTGAGTTGGGCTGGTTCCAACTACTTTGTTCACTTGGGACCCCTATGGGTCTAAAATTTATGCAATTTCGCCCTTAAATGACCAAATTGAAAATGAATTTTATCATTTTTAAGAAGAAATTGGCTAATTAAGCTAATCAAACCTTATGAACGTGATCCAAGGGTCTTTTATTGACATAATTGAATGATTATCTTGGAAAATAATAAGTCGAAACCATGGGTGTTTTGACTTGGGCCTAAAGGGCTAAAATGGTAAAATTTGCAATTCAATGGGCAAAATTACAAATTAATTAAAATTAAACTCAATTAGTATCCTAATTGCCCTATATAATGAGCTACCTATATGTAAGATCACTTATTATATTCAAATTGACCTTGGATTGAAGTGTTCGATCTTAGGTCAAAGATGGATCTAAGCCTAATATTAAAATTGGACCTAGATTCATGAAATTAAACCATAGTCACGAATGGGTCAATTCTAATTTTGTCGATTATAGCTTAATTGCTTGATTTTCTAATGCCAATGAGGATAAAATTCTTCAAATTGATGATTATTGGTGTGAATTTCACAAAATCGATTTCGAATTTGGACTTATTTTAAGGAAATGAGTGAGAAAGTGTGACATCCTGATTGTCTGATTCTATTTTCGATTAAATGAGTTGGGCTTTTCATCGATGCGCCTATAGCCTTTTTCTCTGAGCTGATCACTTACGAGATAACTAATCTATTAGGTGAAGCCATTAAGAAATTTAAATGCAATAGACTTGAGAATTCGATCAGAAATTAACTGCTCGACTGTACTAATCTGCAGGGGGCAATACGGCACCGTCAAAATCTATAAGAAATTGGAGATAGGTCATTTCGATTGAGGTATGTAATTAAAGTGTGGCTGATTCCGCTTAATTACAAAATTGTCGTCAAACGACACTAAACTGATTTTTCTGTCATTTTTGTACCATGTATCCGTATTTGAAACTTTGATATTTTCACGACAACTGAGAGTCGTCAATGAGTCGAAGATGTACAATGTAACTAAAAAATAATCAATCAGGGCTCAAATGCGCTAAAAATTACTAAAAACTACTTGGTAGGTTACGTTACGCTAAAATCGTGTCCAGTTGAAATTAACTACAAAATTGAATCCGATTTCAGAAATTGAAAGTTTTGTTATGTCACAATTTATTTTATGAACATCGACTCATCCTCCGAAAATTTTTCTGCAAACCCGAGTTTTTGGCAAAAATTTAAAGTTAGGCTATTTTGGACCGAGAAATTTAGAGGTCCATTTTTGGTTGCATTTTTGGCATTCAAGTTGGGTCAATTGGCGTGGGAAAATGTGGAATTTGATGTGGGCACTTACCTTGGCCTTGTGGCACTTCAATTGGATTGATTCGAAGGAGAATTGAAGTGAAATTGAAGAAGAATGTCCAAAATTCGTAGCTATGGGGGGGCAGCAACCTTTTAGACCCCTTGGGTGGCTTCTAAGGTAAGCTTTGGAGAGGATAGAGCTACTGAGCTTGGGCGTGGACTTTGGGGGATGAGTGATGATGATTTTGTGATATTTAGGGAGATTTTAGAGGCATTTTGAGTCCCCCCTTCTAGCTGCAGCCTTCTTCTTCTTCTTTGCCCTTGCTTTCTCCATTGTTGCTGCTTTGGAAGCTAGCCAACAAAAGAAAGCCAGCCAAGAGCTAGCCAGCCTCACCAAGCTCCCTTGCCATCAACGCCTGCGCCCATCCAAGCAGTCGTTGTCGCCCGAGTGCCGTCGCACCGTCCCCCACTCGCACGTCCGCCTATCCGCGCGCCCAGGCCGTTATTTGCTCCCTAGTTGCCATCGACCTCGCTTGGAAGCCACGCCACCATCACCGTCTAGCCAGCTAAAGCACTGTCAGGACCCATCGTTGCCATCTAGTTGCCCGCCATACCTCTCTTGGCGTCGTTGTAGACCTGAGTGTCGCTCGTCGTCATGTTGCTGTCGCTGTGAACTCACCAGCCCGCTAATTCGGTGAGTTTACTCACTAAACCTTGCTTAGGAGGTTAATGATACTTAAGGGTTAATTAGGTTAGCTTAAGTATGGATTAGATGGTTAGTTTAGTTTAATTAGTGTTTTAGTTGCTTAATTAGGCTAGTTAGGTGGTTAGATTAAACTAGTTAAGGGTTAATTAGGTTGTTTGATTTATGTAGATATGTGCATTATTTTTCCAGGCTTGTTTAGGTGGTTAAATTAGTGTTTTAGGCCTAAGTGTGTATTTGTTGATTTAATTTGCATTTATTTAATTATTTTTGTAATTTATTTAATTATTTAATATTTTTCGGAAATCATACGAGGATAGCTAGCAGCTGGAATTTCGTGCTGACTACAGTGGTGTGCTTAGTTTATACAATTGATTGTTAAATTCTTAAATTGGGAGATGATTGTTAATTTTGAGTATTTATTTAAAAATTGTGAAATTTTGGTATTTAATTAAAAAATACTAGGTGTCAAGTTTTGACACCAAAAATATTTTGAATACTATATCAAACAGTGGGATTTTAAAAGGAAGAATATCAATTTTTCTAGTTTGATCTGACCATGTACCCACACACGATTATTTTATCGTGTGTTTTTAATATGAAGAAAATGGGCCAAATACATTATTTTAATTTAGACATTTGAGTGTAAAGCACAATGTCCTTGGCCGAGATTGGATGTGTGGATGAATAATATGAGAACTCGTCATGCTTCTTTAGGAATGCCCTAAGTCAACTGATGCCAGTCAGAGTGGAGGTTGAACTGATACTCATTTTGTGTAATGTCGTCTAGATGTAGACGTTACCGTGCTCGATGCTGCAAGATGACGCCTGGCTATGCCAAAAGACCACTGACTGTTGAGTCGGTCATGGCCGTTAGGTCGTAATCAATTGGGATGCATGATTAATTGAAATTGACGCGCCTGATTATGGGACAAAATTATATAGCACAGAATGGGACGTGTCATAACAATTCGGCCTTATAATCAGATTCCTGTAATTGTTTGTGATATAAGTTGAGACATACCGGTTTATGAGTGCTTTTAATGCAATTATATGTGATATGAACTATACTGATGTGCAAAAAGGAACTGAGACAAGGTGAGTCTTCTATGATGTGTGGTTAGATTACCTCTAGGCGTATTTCCTTCCTAATCGGGATTTAGGGCGTGAACTTGCTGAGACATCGTCTCACCTCGTCGTGGGTTTAACTTTTTCAAAATTGTAGATGGTGGTTCCTCTAGTACGTTTTGGGTAGCCGAGGGGGTATATAGAGCGAAGTACCGATGTCCCCGTCCCCGGGAGTCCCTGGCTCCATGAGCTCATTGTGACCACTATCTTGATCAATGAGGGTTGACCACAATTGCTACCTCATCGGTTCAGGGCGTGGTTCTGCCATGGGCTCAATGGGATCAGGGAAGGTCTCTTGTAGGGTTTTGACATCCCTGCTGTTGCAGTTAACACCATTGTGGGTGAGGGGATAGCTAACCCACCTAATGGTGTTGTGAAAGACCCGCAATCCCCAGAGGCCTCGGTTGAGGAGTCTTGTGCCCAGATGGCTTAGTAACAATTTTTTTTTGGAGTTAGCCTTTTGTTGATAGACTAATATTGTATATAGACTAGTTTGTTTATGAAAGTGGACTTTGTGAAATTGTTGTACTGCTTTTTTATCCCATATCTGTGTTGTCTGGAGATTGTTTATTATATGCTTCCGCGTGTGCAATAAAATGACTGGGTTGGCGACATGTCCTAGGATGTCGCAATTTTATTGAACATAGAGAAATATGCGCGTGCTCGAGATTCAGAGCGTGATAGAAACAATCGTTCGTTTGCAAGTTATGAAAAATCGATTTTGGTCCCCTAATTAAGGCTCAAAACGGCAATTCATATTTCGACTCAATAAATTATGAAATTGAATGCTCAAGTAGATTTCAAATTGTCCCTAAACAAAATGTCAAAGAAGGAAGTACTCCTAGTTATGACTAGAATAAAAGTAATTTTATTTTTTGCCGATTTTAGAACCTAAAACTGGAAAATTCAGAAATCAGGGTTCTTAATCGAATTTTGTGAAATTTTCGACATAAAAGTCAAATTGGCATTAAAGGAAATTTATTTATGCATTTTTTATTTTTTTTATTTTTTTTAATTTTTTTGGTTAAAGGTTTAACCAAAAGTCAACCATTTAGTTGACTTTTCCTAAAAGGTCAATCTTTGAATTTTCAAGAAATTGATTTGACAAAAGTGAACTTAAAGCTAAATGAATTATTTTGTTTGGTAAAAAATCAATTTTTGACCTAGGGTTGACCAAAAAGTCAACTCGAAAATCAACAGTGACTTTTTTGGTTTTTCTTGAAAATGAGCTAGAAATTGCTTAAAAAAACAATGTAAAAGGAAAAAAAATGAAAAGCAACACTTTTTGGTTGAGAGATAAGACTCCGTCACGATCAAAATCCAAATCTCAATTTTTTACATTTTAATGATATGTTGACGAAAAATCGGTATCAACAAAAACCGAATATTTTCACATCATATCTTGTCCATTGTTCGATATGAACGACATATCAATGTAAATAAATATAAAAATTACACAAATGAAGATGGTAAGAATTTCTCACAACATTCTTGCCTACTTCATATTAATTTACTTATTTACTATTAATTTTCGTCTCCCCTTTTATTATTTTTGCTTTCCATTTTTCTCTAATTAAATTTAATTAAATACTAACCTGCACTAATATTCTTAAGCTACTAAAATATGTAATGAATATAAATACTTAGTATATTGTCACGACCAATTTTTCCAAGTGTGATCCACCTAAGGTTTGGCTAATGGATTGTTAAGCCTAGACTTAACTCCGGTTCTCCCAAGCCCATACCAATTTGCAACTTAGGTTCAAATTTCTTAACATGTAGATGGATTTTATATAGGAGTCGCCACTAATCAGTTTATGATAGGTCGATTAGACATCTAAGTAAAATAATGGGAGAATTATTTTACTCCTACGAACCAAAGTTTTTGGGTATGGGGACTTGGTTACACTAGACTTCTCTAATGCCCTTTCGATACCACTTTTTTTTATTTTTAAAAATGTTTTTTGCAGGCAGCTTGGATTGATTTTAAATTTATTCCCTAACATGTGAAGTGATCATATGGGTGCGCAAACCACCAATTTAACACCAAAGAAAGTAATGAATAAATTACGAGACTTACCTTGTAGCAACGAAATCATCTGCGTCGTTAGATCAAAATTCACATTATCAACCCCAGATATGATTTCTAATTAACACGCAACTTCTTTTTGTTTTTATTTAATTAATGAGAATCATGCTCTATGCAATGCAATATAACTAAATGACCTAATTCTAATGACAGGCAATTTCTAATTAAATGGACTTAGCAACAATCACTAAATGACATGCATTTCATGAATCTAATTCTATATGACATGCAATGACATTTTTTTGTATTTTTATAAAAAAAATTTCATAATTAAAAATCTAACTAAAGTGAGATATTATCTATCTTAGGTTAGGAAATAAACTAATCTAAATCCTATCTTAACTCAGAAATTTATCTCGACATGCAATTTAATTCAAAGATATTATCTAACCTAGACATCATCTAAACATGCGTCCTAATATAATCAGAAAAGAATCTAACAATTCTATCATGCAATTCTACCTAGGAAATTTATTGTAATCTACATGATATGCAAATGCAATCTTTTTTGTATTTTCGGGATAAATAAAGCAATTAAAAGATAAACACCAAATCATTCAAAATCATCAAAGATATCATACATCGTTCGAATCAGGGAACAATATCCAAATCAGCTTGATTATTTCGCTAATAAAATTGATAAATTGATCTTAAGCCTTAAAGATCAAGATATCAATTTTATTCCGACGTGATTAATTATTCCATTTAAAGCCTTATAGATGGAAAAAAATTCGGTGTGCGGTTGCGAATTAGGAAATATATCCTAATGAATATTAGACCTCTTAAATTAGATATCAATCTCATCAATTTAGGCAATATGATGTTTAAATCAAATTAAGATGAGATTTTTTTACCTAATTGCCGAAAACATTCCAAATTCGAATTTGTCAATGGACGGCTTGCAGGGGAACTTGAACGAACACGGCTAAGGCTCTTGGAGCAGGCTGGTCATGTGGTGGTTCATAATGATGCTGGCCAATGGGTCTCTCGGTGGTGCTTATGATCGACAAACCTACAAAACAGAAATTTCAAGGGATAATTGGTTCGGGGATGAGCTCAACGGGATGAGCTCAACAGGACGCAGCTTGTCTTGACGTCGGGCCAAAGGATGGTGTCGGAGCAGCTCACGTTGAGGCTTCACAGCTCAGCATGGCAGGGCAACAGCAAGTCAATGAACTCGCCAAGGACTCCACGACTAATAATATTAAAGGAACGCCAGCATGAAATATGATAAAGAATGCCTTGGTTAATTCCTGCTCTTCGTCTGTTCCGAAAGAAGGTCAATGTGGGATGCCTCCACTGAAGACATTGACCGAGCAACCCTCTTAGGCCACGTCTATACATCGAAAGAAATAAGAAAGTGGCATCTTCTACGTGTAATGGGTAATGAAACTATGCCAAAAAGAAAAAAAAAATCTGCAGTAAAAATAAAGAATAGAACTTTGCAGCATCGGTCTCGGTTGTATGGGACCAGACACGTTGTTGCAGCTTGATGTGGCCTGACCAAGGTTACTCGTCGTGGGAAACTCACTGGCTGCCGGGGCGGTGACTGGATTCGGTCAAGGAAGACCTGCAATAATAAAAATTCAAACGAAAGCAAAATAACTGGATCGGTGGAGGTCTCGGGCACATCAAGGATGCCTAAAATTTTTTCTCTCGTTCCATGTTGATCTCCAAGCATCGCCAAGTGGAGCTTTGTTAGAGTCGCCAAAATCTGAACGTCGTGAGCTTTCGACCATCGTCATCGGAGGCTCCTTGGCGTGTGATCATCGTCGAAGGTCGCACCTCGGCTGGACAGCGAATCGTCATGGGTTCTCAATGGTGAAGGTTTCTCGACGAGGAAGCGTTGACTATTTATTTTCTCTGGATAACACCCAAAAGAAGACAAATCCACCACTTGGGCTTATTTCACCAAAATCTTCGTACTTGTTTTGCCTGTGGACTTCACGGCAACGAGAGATGAAGTTCAGACTTTAGGCTCGCGAGCGGTGGCCACAAAAGTCTGGCGTGACTTTCATGTATGTGGAGAGATATTGGCCTTGCTGGACATCGGCGAATCCATCGGGCATAGATGGAACTCCACAAGAGTCTTGCTGGCTCTAAAACAGGATGAAAGCGATTCAAACGATCCTGAGTTATGCTGGTGAGGAAATTGCCGAGACCGCTGGACACTCCTGGGAGCTCGACTGGAGGTGCATTGTTGGTGGTAGGATTCTTGATGGATCAGCAATAGCGACAATGAGAGTAGGCGTAGTGGTGAGGCTACATGAGGATTACAGAGATAACAAGGTCACAGCCGCGAAAGGGACTTGGCCGTGACTTCTCGTCTTTCTCTCTTTTTTCAGTGTGCGTGCGAAGCCCCCCTATGTACGGCCGTTTGTATCGATATGTGTGACCCCCCGAAACCCTACATAAACAACCAATTTATAGGTCGCGGATTAGGGTTTTTAATCTTTCCAAATTAGTATCCACAAAAATTCTTTTTCCAAATGCAATATTTATTTTGCTGAATGCAACATTCGTTTTTCCACTTGCTCTATCTGAAAATTTCCATCATATTTCGAAAAATTTTAGATTCTTATTTTCACAAGATAATTTCCAATTAAAAAAATAAGAAAACGGGCTCGGGCCAGTTTGCTCGCTTCGTGAGCTTAGTCCAGTCTGTCAATTTAAAGCTTAGAACCACCAATTCAAACTCATCCACCACCGGTCCAATAAACAAATGCAAAAAATGCAAATGCACCTAAATCTATATGCTATGTAATTAATTATTTTTTTAGGGATAAAATTAACCCCTAATTTTTTAATGCAATAATGACTAATCGGGTCACCAAAATTTAGGTGTCAACATATATATTTTTATATTTATATATATTGAATTTATATTATAAGATAGAAGTTGAATATATAAATAAAAAAAGAATAAATATAAGGATTAATATCTTGAAAATCCCAAAATTGGTACACGTGTAACAAATTTACCCAAACTATTTTTTGACCATGAAAAACCCCAAACCGGTACACCTGTGATAAATTTATCCCAACTGACCATAAAAAATCATAAACTGGTATATTTATGACAAATTTACCCCAAACTAATTTATTCGATCGCAAAAAACTCAATACTGGTAAATTTGTGACAAATATACCCTCCGCTAAATTGGATTGATATCACAAAAAAATCACAAAAATTATAAACTGTGACAAACGGAGTGTAAAATCCCAAATTGATATACCAGTCAATTGTCACGTGTCATTTAACTTAATAATTTGACAGTAAAATTTAATAAAAACTAACAAATGGTAAATTTGTCACAAGTATACTAATTTTGGGTAAATTTATTAAAGGTATACCAGTTTGGGGTTTTTGATTGTCAAAAAAATACTTTGGGATAAATTTATCACAGGTATACAAGTTTGAGGTTTTTTAAGGTATTAACCCTAAATATAAAAAAAATTATCGTTGTCTTTTTTTTTTTTTGGAATTTTTTTATATTAGAATTCAATATTATTTATATTCAAATATCATTTCAATTTTATTAATTTAACAAGTTTGTTATAAAATAAGAGTAACTTTAATATAAGGGATAAGTGCATTTGAAATCCTAAAAATTGCAAAAAATATAATCAAATCCTAAACCTTATCTAATTGATGCAATTGAGTTCCTCATTAACACCGTCTAACTTGGTTAACAGAAAATGCTTATATGATTTTAAAAAAAAAATATTTTCTCTCTTTCACATGGTATTAAGATTAACTAAAACACTAAAACAACGCTATTTTGATCAAAATCTTAATTTTTTAACTTAAATTTTGGTTATACTAGATTAAAAAAAGAAAGCCAAAAGTATTTTATAGAAGAAAAAAGAATAAAAAAATATAGCGGGAGGGCTAGGGCCACCACCCCATCCCTAATGGGGTATTTGCAATGGTCGGCGACCTCGTGTAAGATTGGCAAGGGTTCCTGGCACTCCCTAAGGCACCAATGACCTCACCGGCCATTGTCAACACCTCACCAACAATGTGGTGATGGCCATTGATGAAGGGCTTGTTTTGTTTTGTTTTGTTTTGTTTTTTTTTTTTTTTTTTTTTTGTTTTTTTTTTAAGTTTTAGCCCCTTTTTTTGTTTGTCTTTTTTATGGCGGGAATTTTTTTTTTTGCATTTTTTTACCTAATTTAATTAATATTTGGTGTAAAAAATTGGGATTTGGATTAAAACGATGTTGTTTCATTGCCTTAATTAACCTTAACGCCATGTAGGAGAAAAAAATATTTTAAAAAGTCATGTTATCATTTTCCATTTATCAAATATGACAAAGTTAATAGAATGACTTGATTACAATAATTTAAAAAGTTTTAGGACTTGATTACGGTTTTTTGAAAGTTTTAAGATTTAATAATATTTTTGCAATAAGTTTTAGGATATCTACTATACTTATCCATTTATATTATAAATATTAGAAATCATATCCACCTTTATCCCACATCCCTCATAAAATGCTTTTATCAAAGCTACTTTTTTTATTTTTTTATAATTGACTTTATCTTTTCTTATATAGGAACCAAACACATGATTTATCATATTCTTATTTTGTGCTAAGTATGAAATGTAGCCTAAAGAGTTATCAAGCCCCTCACCAAAACTTAAGAATTCTCAAAGAATGAAAGGTGTCAAAAATACCCGAACCAACTGATCCGAAAATTGTCGGGTGTTTTCAATTTAGGTATTAAGTAGAATAGGTATTTAGACAGTTCATTTCGGTTTGAGTATTTGACCCGAATCAAATCAAAAAATCCATTATTAAATCCCTCTAGTTTTGGAGTCCTCTTCTTCTTTCTATGTGCGTTATGTGTGAACAAGAGCTCGGATAGAAACCAAATTAGAACACTTAGGGCGTGAATGATAACCATTCTGGCTAAAAAGTGAATTATGGAAGAGAAATAGATTTTTCTACTTTTATTTCTAAATGAGTTTCTAAGAAAAAATTCGTGTTTGATTACAATGCAAAATTTTTATTCTCATAATAAAATTTTATTTGACAACGACACAAAATTTCTCTTTCTCAAGGGACAGCGAATGGTGACGGGGGCGGTAGATGGTGACAAGGGCGGCAACTAGCGACGATGTCGACTGGCACTAGTGTCGACTGGTGGCGGTCAGCAACTGTCAAACGATGGATGGTGGCCAGCAGCCAACCACTGATGGGAGACGACAGGTGGGTGCTCAACTGATAGAGAGGATGAGTGATGAGAATTTTTTTTTTTTTTTTTTTAAAGATCTTGCCATGGCATTAAACTTGTTGTAGTAGAAGGACTCTGGAGATTGTAACAGACAAACAAAGGCATGCGAAGGAGTAAAATGAAGAAAAAGGCCCAAACGAAAAAACAAAAGGAAAATAGCAACCTAAACTGAACCAACTCAAACCATTTTTTAGTTCGAACATTATGCGGTTCTGGTTTCAAATGACATTTATTTTTGTGCTTGGTTCGAGCATTGTGATGATCCGAACAAAACTGAACCGTTAGCAACGGTGAGTTCTAAATCATAAAAACTCCTTTTTAGGCAACTTGCAACCAGGAATGACTATTGAGAAGTGGATTAGAAAATTTTTGGTCGTGACCCTCCCAAAGCAAGATTAGGGAAATTTGTTTAGCAGGTTGTCGAGTGGGAACGTCACCTCTTCTTGAAGGTTTGCTAAATCTTGCTAGGCATAAGTTATTCCAAACTCTTATTACGTGCGACGATGTAAAAATTATTCAAATTCAAAAATATATAAAGATGAGGAATTATATCCTATGAAAGACACTTGCCACTAACATATTAAGGCTGACTAGGAGCCAAATAGAACATAGAAGGACATTCTACTTTCTATGAATCAAAGATCCTAAGTTTGGGGATTTGATTAGGTTAACATCTAATTAGCACCATTTTGGTACTTAAACTTGATCTATTTATTTACGAAAGTGATTCATGTAGTCATATCAAACCTGTCAACCATGGCCTAAATGGAATCATTACCTCGTTGGCTCCTCAGTAATCCCATCATAAAATCCATCGTAATATGTTCCCATTTCCACTCGGGAATTTCGAGAGGTTGTAGAAGTTCACCAGGCTTGCAATGTTGTGCTTTCATTTGTTAACACGTGAAACACTTGGCAAATTGTTTGACGATATATGATTTCATCGTTCCGCCAATAATATTGGCATAAATTCTAATACATTTTTGTGTTGCCTGGATGGATACTATAACTACTACGATGGGCTTCCGATAAAATTTCTTCTTTAAGCTCCATATCGTTGGGCACGTGCAATCGTCCATGAAATTTTAATATCCTATCCCCAATTTCTTGAAAATCGGTTTTCCTCTTTTTTGCATCTCTTTACAAAATCTTTTGGATTTCAGGATCCATCAATTGTAGCGTCTTCATTTTCTCTTGCATTTTGGGTCCAATTCTAAAGGTGGACATAAGATTTGAGAGGTGGCTTACCTCAAACTTGAAATCTGAATCTCGAACTCATTCGAGCATAATCTACTCTTGAACCATCATTTGTGTGATCGACGATTTTCGACTCAATGCATCCACTACCTTGTTGGCTTTGCCAGGGTGGCACATAATATCGCAATTGTAATTCTTGAGAAGTTCCATCTAACGACATTGTTTCATGTTCAGTTCCTTCTGAGAGGACAAATAATTTAAGATTTTGATGACCTGCAAAAATCTAGAACCTTCTTTTGCACAGCTAATGCTTCCAGATCTTCAAGGCAAAGATAATTACTACTAGTTCCAAATCGTACATCAGATAGTTCAACTCATTAGGTCTTAGTCGTCGGGACACATATGCAACTACTTTCCCATGTTGCATTAAAATGCAGCCAATCTTTTATACGATGCATCGATATAAATCTCGTAACCTCTAGGACCAGATGGTATCGTCAACATTGGTGTGATAGTCAGCTTATGCTTAAGTTCTTGAAAACTACACTCGCACTTATCTGTCCATTCCAACTTTTCATCCTTATTCAACAGTTGCGTCAAAGGCATTGCTATTGTCGAAAATCTTTCTGCGAACCACCTATAATAGCCTGCCAATCTGAATCGTATTTTTAATTCTCCTTAAGATGAGTGCTTAATGGAGAATTCGTGCATAAGCTGAAGAATTGAAGTTGAAGACCAAATCGCATGAGTAATTGTGGGTAGGACTGTATTTTGTTGCGTGTTTTTAATCGAGCCTCTAGCGAGGCTGAGCGAACCCAAACACATGACTTCAGGCAGCCCAGGCGAGGTGACTCGCACAATCTCGGGTGGCTACTAAGGACTGCGCTACCTCGATGGCCCTTGTTGACCATCGGCATTTGTCGGAGAATCTAAAACGAGGCAATACCTTGTCCTAAGTTGTCTTGGGTGGGCTCTTGACTTTGGATTTTGACAATTTGCCTTTCTTTTTCTCTCTTGCATAGATCCGCGGTTCCACTGGTCAACTTTATGATAAATTTGTCGCTACACAATCTCTTTCCTCCTTTTCCCCAATCAAATTAGGAGCAATCCCACTCTTTTGAAGTTCTCATGCAAGATATTTAAATTCATAGGATGATCATCAGAACTCCTTCAGATGATACTTTTCTGATGAATGATGTAAATGCTTCTATGCATAGGCGGTTCCAAAAAGTACTTTTAAGAGAAAGAAAATTTAAGATTGGTGTAACTAATTTTTTTCCTTTCTAATTTTGGGTAAGATGTTTTATGCCTCTTAAGGCACACCACTCGGTCATATCAATCTCATCATTAAGGGAAATTATTAGTTGAGGCAATAAATTTCATTTTCAATTCCACCATTATTCAAGCAGTGTTATATGTTGTTGCTTGTTATCAAAATTCAGGTTCGTTACCCACATGATCATTATTTTCCTATCCTTTTGACTCTAATTATGATCTGTTACTTTGTTGCCATTTAAAAGGCGGAGTATTCAATCAACTTTGCCATTGGGATGACACGGATGGATAAAAAAACTCAATGAATTGACAAATCTTGATTATGAACGGTAATAATTAATGGTGTACGTTATCTACCTCAGGAAATTTGCACAGAATATAGGCATAACTTAATCTTAGGTCTCAAGGCGTAGGAACATTACACAAGTCATTCCTAACTCCCAAGGCCCAATTCGAGAATTAACAATTTAGGGAGGGGGAAAATGCGGTCCATTGTCCATGGTTGACCAGGGGATTAGATCACACTATCGGAATGCAACCACTTGACACTCATGCTTGTACACTTGACTTGCTATTACAACTCAGTAGCATCATACAGAGACAGTATCAGCATCACAGTTGCTAACAAAAGCAAAGCAAAGAAGAAGACTCAAGACCCATAGACTCAGTTCATTCATTTCCTTCCCAACTTCACTACTTCTCTTGGATTGCATATATATATATATATAGCCATCTAACCCTTAGATGACCGTTTGTAGCTCATTTCCATGAAGTAGCCATTGGTATTACCGTTGTTTTCACAAGAATGGCTCCCTGTCCCTCACTAGCACCAGTGCATTTTCCCAAACTAATTAGAATGCCCCCGGTAGTGTTTGTCTTATGCCAAAGTTGCGATAATTGCTCTAACACATCTCCAATACTCCTAATGCGGCTCCAAGCCTTTGTAATAACTAGTTTCATATTGATCGACGTTCCATTTAGCTGAGTAGATGACCAGCACCTTCTAGAACTTGATATCTGTATTATCACTTACCTATAATCAAGAGTGTAGATTACTAGTAGTCTGTTGATGCTGTCCATTATGTGAAATGACTTCCGGTCAATCTTCCAATGATCCTCTTGGCTTCTTTAGCATACAAAGACTTTGATGTCAAACATCCCCGTTGATTCCTTGTATTCATTGAATGCCCGAGTCAGCATACAAAGACTTTCAAGGACACAAGCACCACCGCTGCTTCCTCGTCTTCACTAAACTTACCGAACAATTGGCATTGGCATTGTCTTTCCACCTCATTTGAAGGGAACTACTCCAGTCAACAATCTACTATCCCAATGGCAATTTGCTCTTCTATCTTCTAGTCCTTCCACGCATATTGGCTATCATGATTCTAACAAGTATTTGCCTTCCCAATTGCAGTCCTTCCAAGCTTCAACGAGACTTGTTTACCATCACCAAGGTCCATCCAACTGCTCATCTTATCTCAGTCCTTCTAAGCCATCATGAACATCCCCATTCTTCTTGGCTCATTCACCCCTCTACAAGGTCCTTCGAACTTGTTCACCTTTGTAGAGATCCTTCCAACTTGTAGATATCTCCACATCCAATATTTTTTTCACCTTAAATGTCGGTAATAATTCTTCCATATCAGCAGAACATTCCCAATTGTGGTAGAGCACTCAACATCACACATGATATTGATTATGACACCATCTGCATTGTGGCTTGTGTGTATATCAGCTGGTACTAACACAACCAATATACACATTAGTAGCATTTGATTGTTTTTGTCATTGTCAAAACAACAGAGGTAATTTTCCCACCATATCCTAATATCAAATATCATTGTCATGTCATGCATATGGTATTATAAGGAGATGGAGTGAATGTTTAGCATAATTTGGTGGGAAAATAACTAAAAGGTATTGTTGCAGATGAGGAAGTGAAGCTCCCGTTTAGTTCATTTTAGATCAGTAAACTTCGAACTCAAATTAAATATACTTATCTCTTATTAGAGAATTAGTGAGAATAGTGAGAATAGCTCATAGGTTTTTGAGGTGGGGAGATAAAGCGCACGTGTAGGCTCAAGGCACACCATAGTTAATATACTTGACAATGTGGGAAAGTATTTTTTTTTTTTCAATAACAATTGTTAATTTTAAGAGATTCACATGCCGAATCCACGTGGGACTCAAAATCTATAATTGTGATTTACCTTGTCCTATGAACTTGGGTCGAGAGAAGAAGTTAGTGAAGGACAGGAAGGAATCTCCGTATTCCAACCTATTACCTTTTTATCAAAAGGTGTAAACTTTACAACAAAGAGGAGGCTAGTCAATAGGAGAGGTTTAGAGGTTCATTTTGACCTAGTAAATAGGCAAACATTTCTTTTTCTTTTGGGTTAATACTTTGAAAAATCCCAAACCGGTACACCTGTGACAAATTTATCCCAAACTATTTTATTGACCATGAAAAACCCCAAACTAATACACCTTTGACAAATTTATCCCGACTGACCATAAAAAAACCCTAAACTGATACATTTATGACAAATTTACTCCAAATTAATTTATTCGACCAAAAAAAAAACCCAAACCAATAAATTTGTGACAAATATACCCTCCGCTATATTGGATTAATACTACAAAAAAAATCGCAAAAATTGTAAACAGTGATGATGGAAGCATAAAATTTCAAATTGGTACATTGGTCAATTGTCATGTGTCATTTAACTTAATAATTTGAAAATAAAATTTAATGAAAGCTAACAGAGGGTAAATTTATCACAAGTATACCAGTTTGAGGTAAATTTATCAAAAGTATACCAATTTAGGGTTTTTGGTGGTCAAAAAAATAGTTTTGGGTAAATTTGTCACAAGTGTACCAATTTGAGGTTTTTCAGGATATTAACCTTTTTCTTTTCTTATGAATTTTTTTTGTGTTTTCATGGCCTTATTTATCACCTCTTAAAGAATGCTTTAGAACTTTCGCTCAATCGCATCTAAAAAGGTTAGATTCATCATTTACTCTAAATATTTCATAAAAAAAGAACAAAGGTTTAAAGATTCATGAGTGGAAAGTTGTGGTTTGGCATATTAAAATTCTGATATAGTTTTCTATTTTAAGAATGTGTGAAATCCACATTGAATCACACTGAAAAACACAAATTCTCATATTGTTTATTCATTATGACTGCCTCCAAGATCACTCATAATTTAGTGAATCATGATCATACATATTCGCAATCTCGATTAAACATTATAAACCACGTGAAAGTAAACATGTGCTGGCCAATTTGTGTGTACTTGTTTAATCACAAAAAAAATATATTGCAAATGTGAATTAGAAACTTCCCTAGGTGGACAACCATTCGCAGTCACATATTTGTCATCATCACCCACCAGCTATCGCCGCTCACCCGTCGTGGCATCGTGTCTTGCCTTCGAGGCTGGCCTCAGCTAAACCTAGATCATGGTCACTTGAGACTGGGTGTCTCCTTTCCTCAAGCAATTAGTGCAATTCTATCTTCAAATAAAAAAATTTCAATACTGATTATCCTAATTATTAATTATATTAAATGAAGATTATTATTATATAATAATTATTTCGGTCACACTATTGATTATGTGATAACATTATAATTATTCATTATGATTGTATACTAAATGATTAACTTCGAATTATTCTCGTAGATTAATTATTTAACAATTGATCAAGATTTATATATTAAACCGACGTCTTGATAATGGATGTGGGATATTACACTCATGATTGGCTATTAAATTCATGATTATTATAATAATATATTTATTTTGAATTAAAGGCGAGACAATCAATAGAGCAAAAGTGGTTGGAGCACAACATTTGCATTGTCTCCGTTTCGTGTTTGCATTTGGTTATCGCAGAGCGGTGGCTTGTTCCTGACTCAACACTGATTTTACGTGATGTACAAATGCCTTTTTGATATGATTTTACTATTTCAGCATTCTTGATCTGCTTCTGCATATGATCATTCTTTCCATTTACACGTGGATGCTTGAGTTTTTTGCATGAGGGGCGATTGAAACTAACAATGTAAAGTGAATAGCAGTGAATTACAAAGTTCAGACTCTTCGTATAATGACATGTTTCCTTCTATTATCTCCTTTTGGAGGTATAGCCTTCTTTTTAAACAATCTTTGACCGATAATATTCTCGTCGTTTAATTGATTCAAAACCAATCAGTGTTTCGCACTAAATTGAGAATGTCATACAGAAGAGTCAAATGCTTATGCTTTTGAAGATTCGAATTTTAATCCACTGGTTACATTTCCGATGAGAGCTTTTGGACATAAAAAAAAAAAATGACTTTCTGCTTAGATTGGATGGTTACTTATTGAACATGTTCCTCTTGTCTCTCGGTGGAAGATTAGAAATCACATGGGCATTTATGATTGCTTTCGTAATGATATTCTTCAGCGTGGTTGATGTACCTGTCTTCTGGCCAATACTCCTTTCTACTGGGTCATGTTGTTCACACTTACAATGAGTAGACAGATAATGCTTATGGTCAAGTACAAATATGTCACAATTTCTTTCGGAAGATTACAATGAGTAGACAGATAATGCTTATGGTCAAGTACAAATATGTCCCAATTTCTTTCGGAAGATGGGTAGGCTGAACCTTTTTTTTCCCTGCATGTCTGCTTCTCCAATTTTTTGCTTTGTATACTAATTTTGCCTTTTGACTCTACTTCTTTTTCATCAGCGCTATGATGAAAATAGAGCATCTTCAACTGAGAGTGCGAGCCTTCCAAGGGATGAAATATTTCAAGTATGATCTATTTATAGTTCTCGAGCAGGTTTGTCAATCCCTGGTGTCTGTTGACACCTGAAATTTTTTATCGACATTTTAATAATTCATTTTACAAGAAAAATATAAAAAATAAAGAGCCAAAAGAAAAAAGAAGAAGAAGGAAAAAGAATGAAAACAAGAAAAAAAAAGAGAGAGAAGAAGACAAAAAGGAAACAAAAAGAAAAAAGAAAAAAATGCTCAAAAAAATATATAAAGGCTCGCTTATTTTTTGGTGGAGGAGGGGACTCTCCGTGAACTCTCTCTCTCTCTCTTTGGGGCTCTCTCGGATTCTCTCTCTGGTTTGTTCGATAGTGGGGACATCAGCGAAAACGGTGGCGGTTACGGCAACAGCGACGACACCAGCGTCTCTCTCTTTGCCTGATCGGAGGCGTTCTCTTGAAGATTTCGTGGATTTCTGGCGGAAAGGAGAAAACCGGTTTCTCCCTCTCGATCGCTCTCTCGACGAGGTCTCGAATCTCCGGCGGAAACCATAAAACCGGTCTCTCCCTCTCAATCGCTATCGGTTCCGGTGTTTCTGAGAGTTTTTTTTTTTCGACGGATTTCTCTTTCGATTTGAGGCAAGGATTGGTGACATCGGCGATGACGCCCGCGTTTAACCGATCTTCTCTTTGGATCGGGCTTACCAGATCGGTGAGCTCTCTTTCTATCACTCTCGATCAGTTAGGGTTTCGATTCCTGTTTAAATCCGTTCAGGTCGTGGATTCTAAATTCTCTCTTTCGGCTTTTTCGCTTTTCTTTCCTGAGCTTCGGTCGGAGGCAAAGGTTTTCCTCCATTGGCGAGTGATTGAAGATCAAGCGCCGGCGGTTGAAGATCGTGAGGACCTGATTTTTTTCTCAGAGATCAGACTCTTGCTTGCTCGATCGGTGTTTCTCTCTCTTAGGTTTGCTGGATCAGGTTCTCTCTCTATTCCTCTCTCTTATTTGCTCTGTCTTTGGCTTGATCAGGTTTTCTCTCTCTCTTAGATCGTTCTCTCTGGCTTGATCATGATCTGTATGTGGAAAACCACTAGGCTTTGTATTTGGTGTTGAAGTAGATTAGGATTTCTGTTGTAGAGCAGAAATAGTTGTGTCTGGATTTCATGGTCAAAATATAAGAGTAATGTTGCTGCGAATGTTAGTCGTGTGAGGGCAAAAGCTGAGTGTTTGAATAAACAAGTATAGGTCATTAATTCAAAAGTGGAGATCAAGAACTTTAGAGTGAAAACAACATCTTATTAAGGATTAACTATTGATTTGATCTTGCTTGGATGATGTTGTGCTCACGTGATTTTAAGTTGCTGATTCGCCCTCGCGTTTTGGTCACTAAAATGAGATGCCTGTCATATGTTTGTGAGGATGCCTGAATGAATATCTGCGTGGTGTCTTCATCAGTCCATATGCAAGATATTCATGTCTTACTTAAATCATGATGCCCAAATTGATTTCATCTTGCTTACTGTCGATATAATCAATCTGAGCAATTTTAGCATTATGGCATGCTTAAAACCTATGCTCATTGGCCTCGTTGATTGTGAGTAATATTCGTTTTCACTTTGAACCAGATCGAGTGTTAGAAAGTAATAAATCTTTGTTCTAGTCTGGTTTTACTCAAATTTGGGAAGTTTTTATAGATCAAGCAGAGATCAATTGATGGGTAAACTAATGGTTGAAGTTGGCGGATATAGGCAGAAGTTTGTAGAAATAAAAGCAGGGTTTGCTACTTCTGTTGATCCTTTTTAAGTTGTAGGGTTTGCTGTGATTCATTTTTTTTTTTTTTTTAGAACTACTCTTTGTGCATTGTCTGGATGGTTTTATAAACCATTAGTTATGCATTATGTTTTAATCTTTCCTATGATGCTGATTTCGCATGATTTGTACATCAATTGGACTCAACTTCTCTTGTGATGCGCATGATAGAAATATGTCATAAAATGAAATTCAGAACCCCCATTGTCTTGACAGATCTGGTTTATGAGAAAGAGTAGAAGCTAAGGATTATGATAAAAATGCATGGGCTTAGTGATGGGCCATTTTGGCTGATTTCCTATGCTTGTTTTCTCTCCTTATCTTCAATCTACATGCTGAATCTGGTTATCTTATCTTCTTTGAACTTGATTTGCCTTGATTTGCAAATTCGTATACCTGATATATCACTTTTTGTTTTGGCTGAAACGAGGTGTTAGATAAGGTTTTTTTGACTTCGAGCCCTTCTAGACATATAAAATACACTTCTAGAGCTTCAATTTGATATGTTGCATGCCCCGAACAGACGTCGTTCAATCATCGAAAAGCACCTACAAAGTCTGTTGATTCTGCAGTAATTATTTTAGAATGATTTGCTGTTCTGACTTACTGCGATTTTCTGTTTTAACTGGACTGAGCTGGTAGATGATGTTATTAGGACTTAATTTCTTCTAGAGATTTGTAATAGACTTCTCAAGCTTTCCATAGACATATTATATGTGCGATTTGGCCATCATTTGCCCTGCCTGATGCTTCTTGCAAAGAGCATTAATCTGCTGATGTGTTCTGCTTGTTATGATCTGATCTGACCACTTATACAGATGGCTTTGCTTGAGCTAGAAAAAGACCTAAATTGCAATTGTCACCTAATAGGAATTCGTAAATGACACATTGAGCTTTCTAATGATGCCTAGTTTGTCTAATTTTCCCATCATTTGCCCTGCTTTTCTTTTTTTTTAGATCAAGTTTTGAAGTCTGAATTTGTCTTGACCTGCAGTGCTGTCTTGTCTCTATGAATCTGCCTGTCGACCGATTTTGTGTGATCTTATACATAATGATCTTGAGGATAAATTTTCAATGAAAGCTGTCCATAATATCCATATCCATCCCATGCTAAAATTTCAGAATTTTTAAGGTCAAGTAACCTTAGAATTCAAGTCGACATGTAGCAATTTAAATTGTTATGCATTTTGCTCCTAATGACAAATCACATATCAATGTTAATGGATTTGTGTGGCCTTTTGCACATGGATTTAGGGTTAAATGTCTAAATCAAACTTTTTCTTCACATTTAAGCCTACGTCATGTTCAAATTTCATGATTTTCATGCATTGATTAGGTGGCTTAACAAACATCATTCTCTGATTTGCTTATGATTGATTTGCATGCTTTAGCGATTGTTGCTTTTCAGCCATGAATTTGACTTTACTTGAACTTGATACGCCTCAGGAAATTCCATTCATGAAAGTTGCTCTTTGTAAAGTGTTTGATTTCTATGCTTTTTTCTTAGAGCCAATCATACATGGGTTCTACCCCAATTGCTTTGATCTTAGTTGTGATGATTGTTTCTTTCACTTGTATGCACCTAGTCATAAATTTCTTAGATTAGATTTAGATTAGGACCTTGAAGATGGAGAATGCGTGAAGATGGTGGAGGCCGATGTCCATTGCGACTATTTTCATGTAATACCCATTTTCCTGACATATGTCTCGGGCTCCATTTGTTGAATAAAACCCGACGAGTTGCGGGTTTTTCTCTCTTTTTCCCTTATATTTCTCTTTTATACTTTCTTTTAGGTTTGCATGATAGATTTACTGCTTTTTCTTGATTTTTTTACTTCATGTCTTGCAATTTCAATTTCATTGATTGTTTTCTTTTCATTTTTTAGAAATGGAATAGAATGAAAGTAATCCACCACGCATGATCATTTAGTATAGAATTGATGATCTCGAAAATGTAAAAAGAAAGGCATGGACATGTTAGTAAAAACATAACATACTGCTTAGGTACCGAAAGAGCGCTAATAGCAATATTAGCGTAACCCAAGTTCCCGAACTTAGATATCTGGTTGCATAAGAATCGAGGGAACACTCCCGACCCTCGATTGGGTTTCTAGCCGACCTCCAAAATGAGGCTAGTGGCGACTCCTATATATTCTCAGGTTGTTAAACAATTAGACCATATAAATAAATCCGCTGTCATGCGAGGTAAGAGTTTGGGAGAGCTCGCGATCTCGTGAGGAAACTCTTGTGATCAAAGTACCCCTAAACCCGACCTTTCTTACCTTGGACATTTTGAGGGGCGGCGAGATCGGGTCGCAATAGGCTTGGCGACTCCACTGGGGATTGGTTACTAGATTAAGAGGACTTGAAGCCGTTTAAAAATGGTTGTTGTGTTTTAACTGACATATCTTATGTAGGATCGCTTGCATGTCAAAGTCGCGTGGAAAATCAGGTTAGTTGCTAACCTTGTGTTAAATGGTCTTGTAGGTGGGAGTTATAAGGGGAGGTGTGCTTGTAAACCCTTTGTTTTGCAGGTGGTGTAAGGATGTATGAATGTATGTGGGTTTATGTTGAAGTGCTGGAAGTTTAAATTTAAATGCATGTTTACAAGCTTTCGCATGACACTGCACATACAACCGCAGTTTAAAACCCCGATCGCCCAATCTAGTACCTTATGAGGGTATATGGGTGGAATCTGCGAGTGGATGCTCGTGGTAATCCATTATTTACATAAGCCCGCTCATCCCAACCGATAAAAATAGCACTGACCGATAATAGTAGCGGTGGGTAAACTATTTTTGAGCCAATCTTTTGTTGTGAGAAAACTGCTAGCATGACACTGTCGTGACCCGATCTCACCGCCCCTCGAAATGTCCAAGTTGAGGAAGGTCGGGTTTAGGGCTACTTTGATCACGAGAGTTTCCTCACAAGATTGCGAGCTCTCCCAAACTCTTACCCCGCGTGACAACGGATTTATTTATATGGTCTAAGAGTTTGGGAGAGCTCGCGATCTTGTGAGGAAACTCTCGTGATCAAAGTACCCCTAAACCTCACCTTTCTCACCTTGGACATTTCGAGGGGCAGCGAGATCGGGTCGCGACAGTGTCATGCCAGCTTATGGAGCTTTCTCACAACAAAAGATTGGCTCAAAAACTATTTTGGCATGTTGCCTGATACTCCACCTATCTTAAAGAGATCTTTTAGAAAGCCTACAAAAACCATCATGGAAACTTTTCGAGAGGAGTGTATTAATTGTATTTTTTCTGTTTTAGCTTTAATAAGGGGTAGTCCCAATTTGTTCTTTAGACATGGCATTTTGTTTTTTTTTTTAATTGCTGTCATTTTAATATAGCTAAAGCTCTTAGCTTCCTTTTTATTACCTATTTTGTGTTTATCTTCTCTTGTCCTTTATTAACTCTCCCTTGCCCATTCAATTTACGAGAGGATGTACTGTCGGAACATGAATTAGCTTTGAAATCCTCGTGATTTTAGATGATGACCTTCTGCTGGAAGCCAAGATTGTTTTTGCTTTCGGGTAGACAATAAAAGTGTCAGCCTTGGCCAGCTCAGAGTCCCTCTCTTGCTTGCCTTTCATGGGTTCACAGTAAATATATTGTCTACCATGATTTGTTCTTATTTAAGATGGGAAGGGTTACCTGCCCTAAAGATGCTTGTGGAGTTGTAAGGAGGTTTTGAGGTTTGTTCTAATGGCACAAGGCTTTTAGGAATTGGGAGAACAAATCTATTTGATCGATGTCCTCGGGGAAGTTGATGAAGTTGTTTAAGATTACGTATGAGATGATGTCATTGCCATAATCGAAGTGAGAATGATCGAAGGCTATCAAGTTGAGGCAGAGTGACTTCATCCCATTATCGAACAGAAGCCATGGGATCTGGAGGATCCTGTCCTTGAACTGAATGTCCCAGAACCTGTCCATCTTCCTCTTTTTTGAATTTGATCACAGCATACCGAAGTTTTGTCACACAGTAAATGAATTGCTGTCGCCTCTTCTTGGTGACATAGTTGGAGTGCAACCGTCGCTTTGATCCACGCCCTTGGTTCTGGCTTCGAGCCCAAGCGGTGGAGGCTCTGCCAGAACTCTTCGAGGCAATGGAGCTCACCCTGGTCTGATAACGGGTCAAAGGGGCAGGTGTAGCTGAGAGACTCCAGCCTGTTACGGCTAAAGCTTGGTCAAAGGCTCGTCCATCGGCATTAGAGGGTTGAAGAACTGGAGCACCAACTTGGCCACGAGCCTCTTCTGGTTGGGGTTGTTGAGCTGGAGGCAGAGTAGCTGGTCAAGTATGAAAAGCGGATCTTACTCTCAAGCATGATCTTGTCCCACTCAATCATGTGCAAATGGTCAAGAATCATCATCCCCAAGAGCTCGTTGCTGCTCAATGGATATCGTCCCCTTCATGGCAAGCGCAAGCTCTTTCCTCAACTCCTTCATTGAGTCTAGATAGAGGCTTATCTCACGTCCACTGCGCCTGAGGATGTGGTGGGGGCAGCACCACTTGTGCCGGTCCTTCTAGCAGAGGCACTTCTTACTGTGGTGGTATCGGCCGAGGTAGACAATCGAGGTGATGTAGGCCTTGTCCTAACCATCCTTGAGATGGTGCAGAATCTAATGGAGATAACCCATTCGGACTCAGGCGGCCTCAGCTCATCTTTGGAGATGTTTTTGCCCAAGTTGTTCTCGACCATGATCTGGAGAGCCTCAAGTGGTTTTCACTATAAATTGTGAACTGAGTGGTCCTGAGGCTGTTTGGCGGTAGTGGTAATCTATTAATTCTGTGGATGCATTGGAGGTTGATTTCTTGGGGAGTCCAGATTCCATAGTTTCTTTGAGCTTGAGAGTGATTAAATACCAACTCAAGAGCTCTTCGTTGCAAACAACTATTTTTGGTGAAGAATTTGTTTGTGTTTCTTTGCCTTTGCTGTTCTTGCATTTTAAACCATTGAATTACTGCTTTATAAGGAAATTGGACAAAAGGAGAGAACTTTCCAACAATTAGGCTCCGTTGATTTCACGAAAAACGCTTTTTTGAATTTTCCAACATTTGTTTCACAGAAAATAAACCAATTAAGGAAAACATTTTTAACCAACGTAAAAAAGGTCTTTTAAAATAAGAGAAAATGTTTTTCACTTTTCAAGTAAGAGATGTTTCCTCATTCATTCTCTCTTATCTCATACCTTTGCTAGGCCCCATCTCTTAGTTTTTCTTTATTCTTTTTTCATTTTTTACTTTTCAAGTAGGGGAAAACATTTCAGATTTGCTTCACTCACTTTTCATGTGCACACACCTTGACCGATTTTGTGGAGGAAGAGGTACAATGGAAGGGAGGGAGTAGGGGTGTGCAAAAGAACTGGGATCCGCCCGGATCGCTTGGAACTGGACTAGAACCGTTTGGAACCGATGGTTCTTAAGGGAATCGATCCGGTTCCTAGTTCCAATTTATGGGAACTGGTAGGTACCGGTCCGGTTCCCAGTTCCATGGACGGATCCACCCACCTGAACTGGACCGGTTATATTATAATAATATGTAATTTTTAATATAAAAAAACTTCGAAATTAACAATTCTAAAATTTAGGACTCCAATCACCATCTTGTCTCAATTCACTACTCTCATACTCCATCTCGTCTCTCTTAGTTCAAAATCTCCCCGAGCTCTCTCTTCCTCTCCAATTAACCTTCGGATCTACTCATTTCCCTTCGAGTCCTAGTCCGAACTCGGTGAAATAGTGAGTCGATTCTCTTTTCCCCCCTCTAACTTGAACTCACTCTCCACATCGTCGCCATCCTCATCGCCACCTCTGTGTTCATCGTCACTATCGTCCTCTTTGTTGTTGGGCTTATCCCACTTCTACCTCCCCTCTTCCTCCTCCCCCTCCTTAGGCCTCCTCCTATCATCCTTATTTTTAGGGATAACGGTGAACTCCAAGTCTAAGAATGGCTCATTGTCCCTATTGTCCTCCTCATTGTCACGGCTTGAGGGAGAAGCAGGAGATAGCGGAGGCGGTGGCGAAGATGGTGGTGGTGGTTAGGACGAAAGCGGCACAAGGGTCGCAACCGCTGCCATCACAACGCTAATACTTGAGGAGAATGAAGCTACCATGGTCAATAGAGCTAGAATAAGTTGATGTGGGGAGGGCAAAAAGGGGAAGGCGCGAAGGTTGGACCGGTTCTATGGATTCACCCGGAAATCGGATCGGACCGGTGATTCGATTCCCGGGTGGATCCATGCAACTAGCGGGCGATTTCCAATTACAATTTTTTCGGAACCGATTCTTAGCAGGCAGTTACTAGTTGTAGGTCAGGAACCACCCACCTGGACCATGCACATCCCTAGGAGGGAGAGCCATTCATATGAGCTCCTTTATATATTGATAGGCCTCATTTTCTTGGGCTTTGGAAAAAATATTATGGGCTTCATTAACTGAATTTCATGGCCCGTGCTCAGTTTTATGATCTAAGTCTCAGGGGCTCTGGTCATCTCTTGAATTTTGTAGGTTTAATTGGCCTACTTGGCATTATTTATGAAGGACTGATTTGGACCTCTGATTGGTGATCGAAAATAAGTTGGCTTGCCTTAAATACGTAATGATCCCCGGATCAAACTTTGTGAAAGAAATTACTCTAAAATGTGACTAGAAATCAATGAATCTTGAATTTGGTCGATCAAAAATTGAAATGTTCGGTGTGGTTGAAATGTCAATTCTCGATGAATGTTTGTAAAATTGATGAATTAGAAGTATAATTAAGCATAACAGGAGTTGAATTAACAAATTTTTCAAATGTTTTTTTTTTTTAATTTTGAAAAATGTTGACTAGAAATTGACTTTCAGGAATTGACTAAAAAGTCAATTATAGACTTCTTTGCTCGATGTATTGGTTTAGATAGAACACATGGAGATTCAATTTTGTCGAAAAAACTGAAACGACTCTTTTTAGATGAGAAACGGGCCCTATTGCGATTAGGAGCCCTATTATCAAGTTTTTACCTTTTATATGATTTGTCAGTAAAAAAGCGGGTGTCAATAGAGTTTCCTCTTTGAGAGAGACTTCAAAGAGTTTTTTACCTTAATTGGTAAGTGCACTAAGAGTTCTAAAATTTGTCATGATTGAATGTGAAAACTTATCACGAGAGTGCATTCAAGTTCTAGCACTTTCAAGAAGTGCAATTGAGTTCTTAAACTTGTCATGAATGTACAATTGAATCCTAAAAAGGGAAATGAGCAACAATGAAATTACAAAATGAGGTCAAAGATGTGTAATTAAGTTCTAAAATTTTCAAAAAGTGTAATCAAGTTTTAAAACTTGTCAAATTGATTCAACTAAGTCTTTCCATTAATTACATTTTAAAAAAAAAAAGTTTTAAGACCCAATTGTATTTTCATAGCAAATTTCAAGACTAAATTGCACTTCTTGAAAGTTTTAATATTCAATTACACTTTCGTGATAAGTTTAAGTGCTTTCAATGCACTTTTCCCTAATTATGCTATGTCTAATAGGATTTTGTAGCTATAACTTATGCTAATTATCCTAGAAATGTCTAAGCTAGCCTAATTTGGACTACAATAGTCCAAATTATTACAAAAGATCAAAGACTACCATGAACATCAGACTATCACCACCGTTGGCTCACTTTGGCCACCGTCTCCTTGGGTGTCGCCTTCAGCCACTGCCTTGGCATTTGTCAATTTTTTCATTCGTTTATTCACTCGTGCATTTCATTTACAGCATGTATTCAAACAAAGCAAACAAATAGCAAAGTTCACATCAAATCCATAATTGATTGCCTCATAGTTGGCTTCAAAATTAATCAAGCACTTCAATCATCCCAAGCCACCTCCTAATCAACTAAGGGGTCATTGATTAAGATTAATGATAATTAACCCCCACTTGTGTTCACAAAGAGGTAGGCCAATATCGTTAATCACTAATTAACCTTATCACTCCCACTAATCTACCTGCCGATACACACATCGTGAGCCATTCATCTGAATATCACATGAAAAGCCTAACTAAGCATGTATTTAGGCCCAATAACCTTTAGCAATTATCAATCAATGAGTGAGCCAAATTGAATCAACTAGGTTCCTTAATGACCTACCCATTAACTGATTCATGTATTATTGGAAAGCTTTAAATGTCTACTCTAATTTTAATTTGGACCTTTGACCCGGTTCCAACCTATTGACCCAAAATTGACTTGATTTAGACATTGCTCAGCAATTGACCTGTGTTCTGATCCGATTTTGTAAAATGCCGAAAAATAAAAAAACTCAGTCAAAAGCGCGTGAAACTTTACAGGCAGTTACCTCTAACTATTTCTAACAACTTTCATGTTTTGAGCTTTATACGAACGGCGGCCTCCAGCCAGCTGAGAACGACGGAGGGGGAACGAGAAGATCAAGGAGGCCGTGGACTCTATTTCGAGAGAAAGAATCTTCTGGTGTCGAGAGCGCTCTCTTGCTTCGCTTTTTTCCTGTTTTCTTTTCGTGTGTGTAAGCCCCCTTCGTTGTGTGTGCGAGCAGTTATGGATAGAGAGGAATGCAAAAAGATTTAAGATCCTTGAGAAAATATCCTGTGATTTGGATATTTCGCGCATCAGCTAATGTGGTATGTAATTTTATTTTTTTTACTTTCAACCCGTGAAAACTTGACAAGTGTCTGCCAATATGAAATTAAAAAAGAAAATGAAAATTATGACTTCATGCCGCTCATGATCGGCCCAAGCCACTCCTCTATTGTCAAATCTAGACCCGTTAAACGGGTGGGTCGGGTCGGGTCAGGTTTGGGTCAGGTCATAAATGGTTCGACCCAAATCGACCCATTTAACCCGTTTATGACCCATTTATTGCTAACATGGTTTTATGAAACACATATTTAATGGACAATTTATAAATTTTAAAATAATTATGTTTGAAAAAACTAATTTTATTTATTTTTTATTTTTTAAGAATATAATTTTTAATTTTTTTTCTCTTTTCTCTTTTCTTGTTTCTTTTTTCCTTTTTCTTCTTCCTCTTCTTTGGCCGGCCACCAACCACAATGACAGTCGGCAACTGGCCACAGCCAGCCCAACTCACTAGATCAGTGAGGCCTCCGCCTGTCGGTAAGCTCGAGCTCGAGCTCACCTCTCGTCGGATCTGGTGAGGCTCGAGCCTCGCTCGATGGTGGTGAGTTCGAGTCTCGCTCGATTGGCGAGGCTTGGGCCTCGCCAAATCTGGCAAGCCCGAGTGAGCTCGAGGCTTGCCAAATCAGCGAGGCTTGAGCCTCGCTCGATGCCGGCGAGCTTGAGTCTCGCCAGATCGGCAAGGCTCAAGCCTCATTGGACGTCGGCGAGACCTTTGCCTAGCTAGATCCGGCGAGCTCGAGCTCGCCCGATGCAGGCGAGCTCGAGGCTTGCCTAGCCGGTCGCCAACCATTGCCATGCTGGCCACGGGAAGAAGGAAGACGAAAGAAAAAGGGAAAGAAAAAATAAAAAATAATTATAATTTCGATTTTTATAATATATATATATATATATATATATATATATATTTGTAAAGTTAAAGAGGGAAGAGAGAAATTGTGTGGTTTGGGTTGAAAATGGATTCTAAATCTAACCCATTTAAGACCCACTTAATACCCACTTAATACCAACCTATCTTAATTCTTTAATTGTTAAACCCATTTAATTAGTTCTTTCAAAAATCAGGTGACCTATTTTTCCACCTCTAGTCAAATCCAGTGACCGTTCAGGAGAAGAGGGAAAAACAAACTTGGAGATGAATTATGTGTCAGGAGAAGTGAGAGTGAAGAGAGAAGAGAAGATTAGGTTTTTCTTCTTTTCATTTTTATTATTTTTTATTTTTTACATATTTATATTTTCAGCCCTCATTTATTGGAAATTTTTAAAATTGATCATGTGTGTGTTAGAATCAAATGTTGAAATTCTGAGCTCACATGTTGAAATTCTCGACTTACGTGTTAAAAAGTATTAGGAGAGTTGACCAGGTGTTGGATTTTTCTGACACGTGTCGACCGAACATCAAAGAGTGACCAAAAGTGTCAGAGAGTGTCGAACATGTGTCGAAGCGTCTGACATGACACAAAAGTTTCCTAATAGTGTTGGTGCATCCTAGCTGATTGCTACTCATGCACGGATCTCGCCAAGTCACTCCTTCATCCATCGGCTCTGCTTTTCATGTAAGTCTCCAAAATCAACCCGATGAAGAAGATGACTCCCCCTTTTACTTTTCCTCCTACCCAAAGCATCAACCTGGAAAGAGCAAAATTGGAAGACAGCAGGGGAAGCAAATATCCTAAATACCAAACAATTTCTTCTTTTGTCATGGCCGAGTCAATCACAGTTGGGTCACAAAGATGACTGAGGAGGTAACTGGACACAGCAATGCTCGGCTTGGACAACGACATCGTCAACTCCACCAGTGTTTTGGCGAGGGGAGTAGAGGTTGGCTAGTTGTTGCCCTGTACACGTGTCAAGGTTTCATTGGATGTGAGAAAAAAATAAATACCACGTAAGTTGAAATTTTGGCAGCTGCGAACTACCGAAAATGTTCTCGCTTTTGTCTCCTGTCAGTAGTTCCCCCACGCCGTTATATCTCTTCTGCACTCTTCTTATACAAACCAGGAAGATACGGTTCTTGGTTGAAAGCAAAAGTTAGAGATTATAGCCCTTGTTGGAAAACATTTTATGGGCAAATTGATCAACAACTTGAGAAGGAGGAAATGGTGCCTGACACCCCTATGCCACCTAATGATAAAGCCTCAAGTGGGGGGAACTCAGATCCATTTGTTGCTAAATGAACTAGGAGAAGATGTATGGATGGCTGAACATGTCTCCCTGAATAATGGGAAGAGGCCTCAACAAACCCAGCTCCTACTTCTTCCTTCGATTGAGGAGGATAAGGGGATTGAATACCTAAAGAAAAACAAGAACATATTCAAAACCCCAGTGACAAAAAAACAAAGAAGGATTAACCCTTATGAGAAAAGTTCTTCTTCAATTCAGCTTCTTGATGATGAGAACTTATTGGATACCCCTATCCAATCGTGGGAATGGGTCAAGGAAAGGGCTTTGGTGGCTAGCTCTAATAAGCCACCAGGTTATACATGAAGATCTTATGCTGGAACTGTCAGGGTTTGTGCACACCCTTGACAGTTCAGTACCTTAGACCCTTAGTGGCTCGAGAGAGGCCTAACTTGGTGTTCCTTATGGAAACCAAGAATAAAAAAAGCAAGGTAGATCGAGTACGAAAGGGCCTGAAGTTTGGTTATTCTACTATAATCAATGCAGTTGAAATTGCGGGGGAACTAATTCTTATGTGAGATGATAAAGTACAAGTGGAAGTTCTGGCATGTTTTAGGGAGATCATTAATGTAAAATGTAAAGTTCTCAGTAGTGGTGATCAAATGAGAATATCATTCCTACATGCATCCATATCTTTCCTAGGGAGATTATGCCTATGGCAAATGCTCAGCTCAATCAACTCATCCAACAACCTCCTTTGGCTTTGCATCAGAGACTTTAATGAAGTTAGTTATTATTAGGAACAACTTGGAAGAAAGGAGGTGGATAGACATAGAATGGTGGCTTTTTGTGCTTTCATGGACTCATGTTCATTAATGGACATGTAAAGTAAGGGCTGCAAATTCACCTAGATTAATAATCGGGAAGGAGATGACTTGGTAATGAAAAGGCTAGATAGGCCTTTATGCAATTGGGCATGGAGGGTACAATTTCCAAATGCGGAGGTTTTTGCTCTACTTGCAATAGGCTCAGATCACAACCCCTTGCTACTTGCATTAGAACGAAATACAGTGAAAAGAAAGGAATTTGGATTCAAGGCATACTGGCTTGAAGAAAAGGAATGTACAGATGTAATCTAAGAGGCTTGGGGGAAAAACGCATCAACCAAGTAAATTTTGTTGGAAGAGTGAAGAGAGTTGCTGTTGATCTTGCTAAACGAAGTAGAGGAAAATTCCAAAATGTGTCCCGACAAATAGAACCACTAAGGTAGAGACTAACTGAGTTGAGTAACAAGGAAGATTGGGCATTCTGATAGAGAGGAGTATAGAAATGTGGTATAGAAAATTGAAGGCCTTTGGAGACAAGAGGAGATGTATTGGTGCATGCAGTCATGAATCAAGTGGATGAAATGGGATGATCAAAATACGAAATTTTTTTATGCAACGACAGTTCAAAGAAGAATTAAGAACAAGATCTCTATGTTACGGATTGATGACACTACATGGAGCCGAGAGCCATCAACCATTAAGCAACATGTCAGGGCCTTTTATCAATCTTTATATACCACAGTGGGGGAGAGAAATTATCAAACTATTATCAATCAATGCATGCAAGTAGTAAATGATGAAATGAATGAGGACCTAATCAAGCCTATCTCTGAGGAAGAAGTTCGAGATGCAGTGTGACATCCTGATTTTCAGGTTCTGTTTTCAATTGAATAACTCGGGTCTTTCATCGATGCGCCTATAGTTCTTTTCTCTGAATTGGCCACTCAAGAGATAACTAGGCTATTAGGTGAAGCCGTTAAGGAATCTAAACGCAATATACTTGAGAATTCGGCCAGAAATCAACTACTCGACTGTGGTAATCTGCAAGGATTAATACGGCACTGTCAAAATTGATCAGAGATCAGAGATAGGTTAGTTTGACTAAGGTATGTGATTAGAGTATGGATGATTCCACCTAATTGCAAAATTCTCGTCGAATGGCGTTAGATCGATTTTTCTGTCATTGTTGTACCCTATGTCCACATTTGAAATCTCAAGATTTTCATGACAACCGAGAGTCACCAATAAGTCGAACATGCACAATGTGGCTTGAAAATAATCAACCACGAGTAAATTGCACAAAAAATTCATAAAAGCTACCCGGTAGGTTAGGTCACGCTAAAATCGCGCTCGGTTGAAATTAATCGCAAATTTGAACCCAATTTCAAGTTCTGTCATGTCACAATTCATTTTAGAAACGTTAACTCTTCTTCCGAAGATTTTTCTGCAAACCCGTGATTTTGGCAAAATTCAAAGTAGGGCCATTTTTGACCCGGAAAATCAAAGGACCATTTTTTATTGTAATTTTTGGATTCAAGTTGGTTCAATTGATGAGGAAAAATGTGAATTCAAGTGAAGGCATCTTGGTTGAATTTATGGGCATCAAATTAGGTTCATTAAGGGAGAATTGAAGAGGAATTGAAGTGGATTTGGGGGAAATGGGTCCAAAATTCGTAGGCCATGGGGGACTCAACATTTTGGACCATTTAGGAAGTGTGTGGGGGAAGATTGAGGGCTGCAAATTGGCCTTGGATGACAGCCAACATGGTGGGGGCACGCAATGAGTGAAATGGATAGAAGGCATGGACTTTTGAGGCCAAATAGTGGCCCCCCTTCAGTTGAGTAGCCATCTTCTTCCTCTCCCCCCTTGCTTTATCCATTGTTGAAGCCATTTGTGAGCTCAAAAAACCAGAGAACGGCCAGCTCTCCCATACCTCTCTCTCCTCTCCTTCTGCCTAAACAAATTCATAGCTCTCTCTCCTCTGTTTTCCTTTCTTCCTACTTCTGCTCCAACTGACCTTCCTTCATAAACCTAAGTTAATTATTGCCTTCCCATGTAAATCAATGCTCGTGCCACCCACCACCGTGCTTAGAAGACCCAGACTGTACGGACCAAGCCGGCCGTTCGCCAGTCAGAGCCGCTGGCTAACTCGCCGGCCGGCCTGAAGTCTCTGCTCATCAAATTGCCTTAAGCTCGCCTGGTCTGCACTGTTTCACCTTTGAAGCCATTTTGTTCCCATTTCAACCCAAGCTTCACCCAGCCTAGCCACTAGCAGGTCCCCCTTGACCCCCAGGTGCCACCAATCGCCAGCCAACCACTTGCTGTAGCTTCGATCAGCCGCCCAACTCCTTCTCCACCCCTGTAGTTCGGTTTCTAGGAGTTACAGTGGAAGGCAATGTTTGTTGCTACTGTTTTAGCCCCAAGACCACCTTGGGTCATTGTGGTTGAGGTCCTTGTGTGTAGTCTCCGTCGTCACCACTGCGTTTATGTCTTCGATCCTCTTAATAAGTGAGTTTACTCACTAAACCTTTCTTTGTAGGTTAATTATGCTTAAGGGTTGATTATAGTAGCCTTAAGATGAATTAGTGCTAATCTAGAATGATTAGATTAGCCTTAGAATGGATTAGTATTAATCTAATTTGTGAGATTAGCACAATTAAGGATGGATTAGTCCATTTAAGTGGACTTTCTGCAATTAAGATTTCTCAACCCTCGTTGTTTGCCATTTTTGTAGATCAAAATGGGTTGCGAATATCAAGTTGATTTTCTCTTTAGAAGTATTTTAGACATCTTCAGTTATGACATATATTTTAGAGATTTAAAAGTATGAGATTTCAGCTCTGTCATTTGCAAACAAAATCTTGGACTGTGCTGAAATTTATGACATTTTGGGATTCTAGGGGTTTTTATCAACTCTTAAGGTTTGAATTTCAAAATAGTTTCTTCACAAAAGTTGTTTTTCATATCTTATAGTTTAATATAGTCAAATTTCAAATCAAATGGATAATTTTTGGACCTCAAATCAAATTGATTTTGGAAAATAGACTTTTTGGAAATAGACCCAGTTTTTGTACTGGATTGAGTGATTTATTGGGCTTAATCTAGAAGGATCTGGGTTAAGGTGTATTCATAAGAAAATGTTTTTTTATGTGTCATTTACAACATATTCAAATTTAAGAATTTTTCGAACTCGTTTAATTGGTTTTCTAGATTTAAACTTAGAGACGTGCGAGTGGATCATTTCTGCTGGTTAAGACTGGTAGTAGTTTGTGATTGTTCTTGATGCTATACTTGCTAGAAAATGCATATTTGGTGATGTGGCTAACCTATGATATGCTTGGAACTTGTGCGTGATGAGATGTAAATGGTTGTGCTATGGTATTGGTTTATGGTCATAGCAAAGGATGGCCATTGATGAGTGATATGTGATATTGATTGCTTAATTGTGCAATTAATTGATAATTTATGTAATTGAGTGTGAAGCACAGTGTTCTTGGCCAAGTATGATTGTGCGTGTATGGGTTGTAAGCAAGTAAAGGACTAAGTACTATACGAGGACGAAATTTCGTGTCAGTTACCTCTAGAGCCTTATACTATTGCTTATTGTAATCAAGGGCTAAGTATTACATGGTGACTTGAGTCACATGGGAGCTACCTCTAAAGCCTTGTAGTATTGTCATGCATAGTGAAGGGCTAAGTGCTATATGATATCGACACTTGTGTGAACCACCTCTAGTGCCTTATACTATTGCTTATTGCAATAAAAGACTAAGTACTAGACGATAGTGAGACTTCATATGAATCGCCTCTAGTGCCTTATCTATTGCTTGTTGTAATCAAGGGTTAAGTGTTACATGGCGACTTGAGTCGCATGGGAACTATTTCTACAGCCTTGAGTTTGATTTTGAGTCTGGTATTGAGTATTGAGTTAGAATTGGGAATTTGAATATTGAGAGTGAATATTGAGTATGGATTGAACAACCGATACAATTTACCCACATCTGATTATGGAGACGAAATTGTGTGATACGGAATTGAACGTGTCATAACGATTTGGCCTTATAATCGGGACTTCTGTGTTTGATTGGTTTGATAGTGAGATGCTCCAATCGATGAGTGCATTGAGTATATGCATATGTTTTGTGAACTATAATAATGTGCAGGAAGGAATTGAGGCGAGGGGAGCCTCTAAGTGTATTATCTTCCTAATCGTGGTTTAAGGCGTGAATTCGCTGAGATTTATATTTCACTCCATTGTAGGTTACCAATTTCAGGTCCCTAGTATGAAGAACCCGAAACTTTAGGCGGAAGGGTCAGGAGCATGGGTGATTCAGTAGTTCTTTTTGGAGATAGTCCTCTTGTACTTAAACCGTAGAGTTGGCCTCTGTGTGTAAACTCGCTTGCTTATAAAAGTGTGGTTTGTTTTATTTGGTTATCCTGTTTTTCTATCTCATGTTTGTTGTTGTCAGGGGATTAGTAATTCGCTTCCATATGTGCATAATCGATTGTGTTGGCGACACGTCCTGGGAACATCGCAATTTCATTGACCACCGAGGGATGTGTGCATGCTCAAGGATCGGGGTATGACATGTAGTCTTCCAACTGGGAGCTACTAAAGCACAATGACTTGATGGACTAAATGGATTATTTTATCAAAGCCAATGGCCAATGATTCATGAAGACATATTTAGAATGGTCAACTCTTTTTTCAGCCAAGGTACCCTTGATCCTGAGCTAAATAAGACCCATATCACTCTTATCCCTAAAGTAGCAAATCCCGAAAGCATAATTCAATACAGGCCTATTACTCTTTACAATTCTAGTTATAAAACCATTGCTAAAGTTATGGCAAATAGACTAAAACCCCTCCTCCCGAACCTAATCTCCCAAGAATAAAGTGCCTTTGTTAGTGGTCATCAAATCCAAGATAATATCTTCATTGTTCAAGAGGTCCTACATTAGCTGAGAGTGTGGAAAAGGAAGAGGAATTTCCAAGTAGTACTTAAACTCGACATATAAAAAGCTTATGACAATGTGGAATGGGGTTTTTTATGCGATTATATGCTAAAACTGGGATTTAGTGGAAAATGGGTATCCTTAATTAGATAATGCATCTCCTCGGTCTCATATAGTGTAAGAGTGAATGGGGACCTTTGCACTCCTTTTAGGCCATCCCGATGTATCAGACAAGGGGACCCACTATCCCCTATCTCTTTATCCTTATGGCCAATGCTCTTTCTTCCCTAATGAACAAAGAAATTGAAGACTAAACCATTAAGGGTATCCGACTAAACACAACATGCCCCACTTTGTCACATCTCCTATTTGTTGATGATGCAATTTTCTTCCTAAATGGTTCAATTATTGAGGCCCAAAATCTGGCCAATATTCTAAATCGGTATTGTTTTACCTTGGTCAAGCCATCAATCTCCACAAGTCGAGGATCTTCTTTAGTAAGGACTGCCCTCAACTCTTGAAATCAAAATGAGCAATTGAATTAAGGGTTCCCATTATGGAAAAAACAAAGAAATATCTTGGAATACCTTCAGATTGGGGCTGGACCAAAAAAGAAATGTTTGCTTGGGTCCTTACTTGAGTCGATAGGAAATTAGAGGGCTAGAAAGAAAAACTAATATCCAAGACGGGGAAAGAGATTCTTATTAAGACAGTGGTCCAAGCTTTGCCACAATATGCTATATCACTTTTCAAAATCCCAATATCTATTTGTCGGGCGATAGAACATCGAATATCCAACTTATGGTGGAAACAAAATTCAGCAAAGAAAGATGTTCATTGGAAGAATTGGGACATTTTGAAAACCCGAAAGGACTATGGAGGCCTTGGCTTTCGAGATCTTGTGGATTTTAATAAAGCCTTGCTAGGGAAACAAGCATGGAGGTTAATTGAAGCCTCGAATGCTCTATGGAGCATAATTTTAAAGAGTTTATACTTTCCAAGAGATAGCTTCTGGAGTGCAAACAAAGGTCATAGACCATCTTGGGGATGTTAAAGTCTTTTGATGGGTAGGGATGTGATTGAACCTGCAACTAAATGGGAAGTAGGAGATGGGGAAAAAATAAGGATTAGAGAGGATCGATGGTTAACCTTGGGCAAGATCGGTGGTTCTTCAAATAAAAATGATCCACAAATGGTGGTTTAATTGATAGACCAAACCACAAAAGAAATATTAGCGACCCCTCTTACTTTAACTCTGAGACCTGATAAATTACTTTGGATGGCAAATGGATTAGGAACCTATACAGTATAGAGTGGCTATAATAGGCTCTGAGATCATGAAAGGAATTCATCAGAAATGCAACCTTCCACTTCCTACTAGATCCCAAAATCATTATGGCATGAAATTTGGAAGCTTCAGACTAGTCCTAAAGTCATATTCTTAGTATGGAGTATATGTAACAATGCCCTCCCCCTCCCTACCAAAGAAAGTCTATTCAAGAGGAAGATGATACTTGATCCGAGATGCTCGATTTACAATCAAAATCCACAAACGATGGAACATTTGTTCGCATTATGCAGTTGGACAAAGGCTATTTGGTTAGATTCGAGATTAAAGATCAACACCTCCCCGATGAACATAACTTGTATTGACAAATGGGTTTTGGATTTCCTTACATCGGCAGTTGATCCTTAGGTAATGGCCCTTTTCGCTCGAATTTTATGGTAGATCTAGAAAGCAAGGAACGCACTGATCTTCCAAGCTCGTAGGCCAAATCTCAAGTTGATTTTCAAAGACGCGACCTCCATGACCCTACTATTTAAGCATCAGCTCCTACAAAACAAAATCTAGCAAGCAAAGATAAGCTCATATTCGACAAAAAGCAACTTGAAGAAGCCCCAAACCTATAAAATTAACGTTGATAGTGCATGGAGCAGCTTCACAATGTTGGGCTCGATAGCTGGGGTAGTTCGAAATAGCTGCGGACTCCTCATCGACGGCTTCGCGAAACCCATCCATGCATCTTCAGTCTTAATTGCCAAAACCCTTGCATGGAGGGAAGCCTTACTTTGGCTAAAGAAGACTAAACAGGACAGCGGCACATGAACTAAAGTGTACTTGGGAAGTGAACAAGGGTTCCAACTCACTTCAGATAATCTAGAAGCTATTCAAGGTATCCTAGGCCAAAAAGAATATCCATAGGCTGTGACATCCTGAATTTTTGACCCCGTCTCAATAAAATAAAATGAGCTTTTCACCGATATGCCTATGGTCCTTTTTCTCTGAGCTGATCACTCAGGAGTTAACTAACCTATCAAGTGAAGCTGTTAAGGGATATAATTGCGGTAAAATCCCCTAAAAGCTACATGATAGGTTGGATTGGACGAAAATCACGTCCGGTTGATTTTAACCACGAAATTGAACTCGGTTTCGGGAATCAAACATTCGAGCATGTCATGATTATTTTTAGAATCTGATCTCATCTTTTGAAGAAATTCCGTTGAGCCGGGAATTTTTGCAAAAAATTGAAATTTGGTAAATTTAAATCAAGGAAATTCGGAGGACCCTTTTTAGGTGGATTTTTGGCCTTCAAGATGGATGGATTGGTGATGTAAATTATGGTAATTTGTTTGGGCACCTTAGTTGGCATCATTGGATGCCAATTTGGTTTATTTCGTATGGACAGCAGGGGTGATGTTTTTGGCCTTCAAATTTAGTCTTTTTGTGAAGGCTTGAAGGGAAATTGTATGGGATGTTGCCATGGCTTTTGGGGCCATTAAATTGAAGAAATTAGTGAGAGAGTTGAAGGAAATAAATGGGAAAATTCGTATGGGCATATGGCTAGCCATTTTCGGCCATCAAAATGAAACTTATTGGTGAAAATAGGAGGGAAACTCAACCATTGGGTGAAGCATGGACTTGGAGGGCAGCAGAAGACTTTGAAGGCAGTCACTCAAGTGCCAAGACTTTTGGCCAAGGCTCCCATTGGCTCACCCCTTGACTTCCTCCCCCCTTTGTCCCATTCTCTCTCCTTCCCTCTTCTTCTTGGACGTGCGACCAACTCCCCTGCATAGTGGCTGCTGCTTCTTCTTCTTCTTCTTCTTCTTGCTTCCTCCCTAAACCTTCACTTTCCTCCATTGTTAAAGCTACAAGCTAAGCCAGAATCAACCAGCCACCATTCCTCAGCCGCTCAGCTCCACAGCAGCCCCGCAAGCCATTGGACAGCTGCTAGACCAACAGCTCGCTGGTGTCGCCATCCAGCCAGCTTCAATCACGCCAAAAGCTCCCTCGAACTACTGTTCAGTTAGTTGTCCAGCTTGTCCACATGCCATCCAGCTACCCGTGCTGCAACCAACTCCATCCCGGATCGAGACCAGCCCCGATCAGCCACCTTTGCCCCTCGAATAACAACCGAATAGAGCAGAAGTTCCAGTAGCGAGCAGTGACTTGTTGGGCCATATTTAGCCTGGTCCAAGCCTCTGTTGGTGACGCCGTAGACATAGGATCTCACCACCGTCACACCATCGTCGCCGTGAACCCGTCGACTTGCTAATCTGGTGAGTTAACTTCCTAATCCTTGATTAGGTTGTTAATTGCATTTATGAGGTTAGATTAGTGTTAATTAACTTAGATTAGTACTAAGTGAGATTAACCTTAAGATGGATTAGTATTGATAAAATTGGTGAGATTAGCAAATGAGGAGAGATTAGTCCAATTCAATGGATTTTTCTCAGATCTGATTTCTAGATCCTTGCCGTTTGTCATTTTTGTGGATCGAAATATGCTGAGATTTTGAGATTGATTCCTTCTTGGAGTTTGAGACATCCTCAAATATCACATATATTTTATTCAAGATTTTAGGGATTTAAAAAGAAGGAGATTTCAGCTTGGTCATTTGAAAACAAAACCTTTGTTTTTTTCGGAACTGATAACCTTTTGGGATTCAAAAGATCTTTTTATCAACTCCAAGGGTTCGAATTTTGAAATGGTTTCTTCATAAAGTTGTTTTTCACATCTTGTAGTTTAACAAAGTCAAATTTTAGATCAAAAGTTTTGGACTTCAAACCAAACTGATTTCTAAAAAAAGACTTTCTAGAAACGGACTCAGTTTTTGTACTAAATTGAGCAATTTATTGGGCTTAATCTAGAAAGATATGGGTTAACATGTCTCCATGAAAAATGTTCATTCATGTGTCTCTTACAACATATTTAAATTTGAAAATTTTCTGAACTCATTTGATTAGATTTCTGGATTTAAACTCGGAAATGCGCTAGTAGACCATTACTACCGATTAGGACCGATAGTAGTTTTGGCGATTGCTCTTGATGCTATGCTTGCTAAACCATGCCTATTTGACAATGTGGTTGTTTGGTGATTTGCTTAGAAGTTATGTGTGTTGATGCGCGAATAGTTGTGCCATGACAATGGTTTATGGTCATGGCAAAAGATGGTTGTTGAAGGGCGATATGTGAATATGTGATTATGTGATGACTATTGAAAGATAAGGTGATGTGTTGAGGCAATCACATGTGTTGTGTTGAGGAAACCGATTGGGTTGCGAGCAGGTAAAGGGCTAAGTGCTACATGATAACAAAACTTCGTGTGAGCCACCTCTAGAATCTTGTACTGTTACTTATCATAATCAAGGGCTAAGTGCTACATGGTGATGGGAGCCACCTCTAGAACTTTGCATTATTGTCTTGCATAGTAAAGAGCTAAGTGCTACATGATAGCGTGACTTCGTGGGAGCCACCTCTAGAATTTTGTACTATTGCTATATGTGGGTGCTACACAACAACATGATTTCGTGGGAGCCACCTCTAGTACCTTGTACTATTGCTAATTGTGATTAGAGACTAAGTGCCACACAATAACAGAATTTCGTGAGAATCACCTCTAGAACCTTGAGTTTGAATATTGAGTTGGAAAATGGAGTTTGGATATTGAGAATGAATATCGAGTGTGGATTGAACCACTGATATGAGTTATCCGCGCCTGATTATGGGACGAAATTGTGTGGCACGGAATGGGACATGTCATAACGGTTTGGCCCTATAATCAGGACCCTTATGAATTATTTGATGAGTGATATAATGTGTTACAACTATTGAATGCATTTACTATATGCATGTGTTTTATGAGATGTAATAATGTGCAGGAAGGTGCTGAGGTGAGGTAAGTTATGAGAGGTGTATGTTTAAAATGCCTCTGAGTGAATTCTCATCCTACTTGGGGTTTAGAGTGTTGACTCATTGAGATTTATTCTCACCCTGTCGTGATTTACAATTTTTCAAGTCCTTAGTTTGGAGATACTGAAGGGTGTCATGGAGGATCCTGAGCTAGAGTCGAAGAGATCCAGAGTAGAGGTTGTCCGGTAGTTCTTTTAGGGTAGACCTTAGTGTACAGACTTGTAGGATTGACTTGAATTGTATATACAGCATGATTGGTGAAATTTTTTTGTCTTGCTTTTCTATCTCATTTTTTTGTTGTTAGGGTGTCTGTTAAATTTGCTTCTGCATGTGCATAAAAAGAAAAGGGTCGGCGACGCGTCTTGGGAATGTCGCAATTCTATCGACTATCGAGGGATGTATGCGCACTCGGGGTTCAGGGCATGACATGGGCTGCCCGATCAGTAATTGAAGACTGTAGACTCCTTTTGGACCACATGCCAAGCATAAAATTAGTCCACGAGCCCAAAGAAGCCAATCGAGTAGCAGATTGGGTTGCTAAGGCCCATTGAGCAAGAGAACTTCCCTTGAACTGGATTACTTGTCCCCCACATTCTCTTTGGTTAATTTTATGCTTAGATGTTGAGACTTTGTGGTATTCTGACGTTGGTTAAGTAATGAAAGCTATATTTTTTTACCAAAATAAAATAAAATTTGTTGTTGATTGAAGGAGTGGGAGAGAATTCCTTCCAAAATTGAGGCTAGGCTTCTCTTTTAATGGATGGGCCTTTCTATTATGGGTTGATTCCTATAATTGATTGGGCTAATCGAAATTTTATTGGGCCTTGACTCAATAATTTGGGTTCAATTTGATTAAATCGGGTCAACTCAACTTGATTCAGATTGACTTGGCTTGAACAAATTAACTTGTGACACGCTAAATTACTTAAATTCCCTTTGAATTCACTCAAGTTGTATTGGCAAGCATGACTAATTTCATCTTGTTTCTCTTTTATGAAAAATTGCGGTTCAATTCATGAAATTGGGCATTAATCTATCATGGGTCAAAGTTAATTGGGTCAATTAGGTCATCCCGTCATTGAATTCGTCAATCAATGTCCACTACTTTGATCAAATTAAGACAAATGGTTGTGATTTTGTCAAAACATTGGAATTAAGTCACTTGGACTTCATTGGAATTTGGGTTAATTGATGATACTTATGAAGAAATGATTTGGAGCCCTAATTGGAGTTGGAAATTGGGTAAATTCATATCCAGCCTGAAATCTCAAAATTGACTTAACAATTAAATGCCCTGGGGTCCCTAGAAAAAATTTCGTGAAGGAATTTTTCCAAAAAATGACTAGAAATTAGTTATTTTCAAATTTGGCCAATCAAAAGAGAAATTTTTGTCACGCCTCGAACCCCAGGCACGCGCACATCCCTTGATGGTTGATTAAAATGCGACATTTCCAAGACACATCGCTGACCCATTTATTTTATGCACATGCGGAAGCGAATCGAACAAACCCTAGACAACAATCAACACAGGGATAGTCAAAACATATGCTACACCTTTTTCATAAAACAAACTTTATAAACTTATTAGGTTTAACCTACAGGTCTATCTACAGGAGTCTAACACAAAAAGAAACTACTAAGCCACCTATGTTATTGACCCTTCAGCCTCGGGCCCTGAGTTCTCCATCTAAGGACTTGAAAAATTTTAAATCACGACGGGGTGAGACAAACCAAACCGGTTCCCTCAAGAACCACCGGTTCCGAGTGGTTTCGGTCCAGTTCTGGTCCGGTTCCGAGCAGTCCGAGCGAGTCCCGGCTCTTTTGCACCCCTTACTTTCCTATCCCATTGTGTTACTGTCTAGGGATTAATTATCTACTTTTGCATGTGCATTAAAATGAATAGGTCGGCGATGCGTCCTGGGACATTGCTATTTAATTGACCAATGAGGGATGGACGCGCGCTCGAGAATCAGGGTGTGACATTCCTATATGAAGAGAAGTCAACCAAGTCTTAGCTTTGGATCAATCTTTACTCAAGGCTATCATCAGTAACACTATTGAATTTAACAATGTCATAGGATCATCATTAGGTGATCCACTGAATTGCCCTGCATTTTGAACCATTTGAATTAAAGATGGCTTGATCTCAAAATTATTCGCTTGCATCGCTGGCATCTTTATAGTTGATTGTGCTTCTTGAATTGTTGGTGTTGCATAATCTTTCATAGTCCTCCTTGGAGGAGTGTCTTCTTGATTATCAACCATTACGATGGGGATTGCTCGTTCTTGCTCTCATTTTCTTCTAAAAAGGGTTCTTTCAATCCTGGGATCAAACTCTTCAAGGTTTCGTTGTTGGCTTCGGGTTATGCGATGCTTCTCCAACCATTTATAAAGAGGTGAGTTTGACCTACAGAAGAAATAAATTAAAAACAAAAGAAAAGCTAGTCTACACCACGAATTGCTCAATATCAATTAGGGGTGTGCATGGTCCCAATGGGCGGTTCCCAGCCTCTGAGAATCGCCCGCTAAAGACCGGTTGCAAAAAATTGGAACTGAAAACCACCAATTGTTGCATGGATCCGTCCAAGAACTGGACTACCAGTCCAGTCCAGTTCTTGGGTGGATCCATGGAACCGGTCTTATCAATAATAATATCGTTTTCCAAATCCCGCCGTGAGTACTTTTCATATTGAGTAATATTTTTTGTTAAATCAAACCGGCTTAATTAAGGGTATCATTTTCCTTTATTTTATAGGAAAACACTGCTAAAGAAGAGAAATGGTTTTTTTTTCCTATTTTTGAATCATTTCATTTGAAATCTAAAATACTTTTTAAATTCAAGATTTTGGATGATTGTCATATGTAGATCATCTTTTCATTTATCCTCTAACAATGCTCAATCTCTTACCACAATTGCTTCACTGATTTTTTTTTTTTTTTTAGAAAAAATTCCACCGGTAGTCCACATATTCTTAAACATAATGTTATATGTGAGTCCTGAAAGTATCCTTTGAATGAGCCATTTGTTGAATTGTTGAAAGGCAGCTTACACACTTTAATAAATTCTTACTAAAACATGGAAATCATGAGAGGAGATGGAGCCCTAAAATTTAGATTTGCTAATTAGTAATTTTGAAATTTATTTTAATATTAAAAATCAATATATTATTATAATATAATCATTTCGGTCCGGGTGGGCAGATCCGCCTATGGAACCGGGAACCAGATCGGTACCCACCGGTTCCCATAAATTGAAATTGGGAACCGAACCGATTCCCTGAAGAACCACCGGTTCTGGGTGATTCCGATCCGATTTCGAGCAGTCCAGGCAGGTCTCAGTTCTTTTGCACGCCCTACTTTCCTATCCTATTGTGTTACTGTTTAGGGATTAATTATCTGCTTCTACATGTGGATTAAAATGAATGGGTCGGCGATGTGTCCCGGGATGTCGCTATTTAATCGACCAGTGAGGGATGGGCGAGCACTCGAGGATCAGGGCATGACATTCCTATAGGAAAAAAAGTCAACCAAGTCATAGCTTTCTTGGGAAGAGAAAATAGGAACAATCTTAACTCAAGGCTATCATCAGTAACACCATTGAATTTAATAGTGGTGCAAATTTCAAGAAATGCTTCTAATTGTAGATTTGGGTCATCATTAGGTGATCGACTGAATTGCCCTGCATTTTGAACCATTTGAATTAAAGATGGTTTGATCTCAAAATTATTCGCTTGCATCGCCGGCATGCTTATACTTGATTGTGCTTCTTGAATTGTTGGTGTTGCATAATCTTTCATAGTCCTCCTTGGAGGAGCGTCTTCTTGATTATCAGCCATTACGATGGGGATTGCTCGTGCTTGCTCTCATTTTCTTCTAAAAAGGGTTCTTTCAATCCTGGGGACAAACTCTTCAAGGTTTCGTTGTTGGCTTCGGGTTATGCGATGCTCCTCCCACCATTTATAGAGAGGTGAGTTTGACCTACAGAAGAAATAAATTAAAAACAAAAGAAAAGCTAGTCTACACCACGAATCGCTTGATATCAATAGTAATTGGAAAATTATCAAATCAATCCTTGGCAACGGCGCCAAAGCCTTGTTAAGTAAATTGCAAGTGCACAATATCCACAATTAATAAAGTGATGAGTGAGTATTTCCTATGAGGATTGTCTCTAATTATCTAATTACTTACCGAAAGTGATCAATCCAAAGATTTAGCTAACCAATTCGAAAAGGCAAATAAAAAGTGAATTAAGCCAATTAAGGAACTAAATTATAAAAGAGTCGAAATTTAAAAAATTAGAGCTAATTAAAATTACAACATAAACCTAATCTAAAGTAAATCAAAAATTAACAAGGGAAATTTCAAAATTTTAACCAAGATCACAAAGCGATAGAGCATCCAACTTCACTTAACCACCCATAATCAATTCTATTAACTTGTTATGCAATAAATTAATTTTTTATTGTGGTTGTAAAACTTTCCTAAATTAGATTACAAGCCAACCTCGGTCTAATAATCCCTAATAGGTTTGTTAATCCACACTAACATTAGGTGAATTTAAATTGCCTATAAGCATTAAGTTCTTGTGAAAATTCCCGGATTTAATCTAAGTAATCCCAACCTAGATTTACTACCGCAACCACACAAACAATCTAATGTACCTTGACCTAGATTTAATTTATGGTTCAATATCACTAGTTCTCACGCATACAATCTCCACCTAGTATCATGCATACATAAAAAATCATTTAAAAGTTGGCCAAACTTATAAAAGCATTAAGATCATGATAGAGAAGGCCACAATAAAAATAATTATATTGCATGAACAAGTCTTGAAAATCAATCAATCATGGTTAGGATCCATTGTAGCTCTAACAAAAGAAATTTAGAACATAATTAAAACTAAATCAACAATGAAAATTGAAGAAAACATAATTCTAAATTAAAACAAATTCACCAATTTGAGTCACAAATAGATCCAGGTTTGCCTCCTTCTTCTCTCCTTGACATATGCCAATTCTGCTAATAAAATAGAAACATAAAAGCTAACTAAGAAAACCTAAAATCTGGTGGCAGCTCCAAGGCTCCTTCTCCTCCCCTTTAAAATATGCAGCACAAGAGAGGTTTATGTAACGTCCAAAAATCTGCCCTAGGTCAGCCTCCCATTAGGTCTTAGATAGGACTCCTTGGCAAATTAGGAGTTTATTTTCTTAAGATTCATAATCATGATTTTCTTTGAAGCTAGCCTCAATTATGGTCAAATTCACTAGTCTTGGTTGCTTTGTCTTCAAGATAAGATATTTTGAAAGATACTTAAATATTCTTAAAGATACAGAGATATCATTAAAGATATTGAAATATGCTTAGAGATATTAGAATATTCTGGAAAATATTAAGGCGCGGGGATTGATCTGCAAATCCAACATAGATACATGGAAAAACTACGCTTTGGTCCTCACTCTTTTGCGAATGATGCGCATGATCTCTTATAAATCTGAAAGTCGTGTTTCCTACAAAATTCAATAAAATTACATGAGTAGCAAATAAATTCACCCAAAATTCATCAAAACTTAGCAAATATCAAGCTTAAATTAGTAAAAATACTCTATCTAAGATGGAGTTGTCAACAGCAGTGGCCTATCCCTCCCCACCCGCGGCTCTGACAAGTTCGGGCCCTTCGTCCACCACCTCCCTGAGTTCAAGAGTTGGTGGGTTTACGGTTGGGATCGCTTCACATTATATTTTCGATAGGTAGTTGCAATTAGCTATCGATTGGATTTGATGGAATTGATCTGCAGCATTGAGGGATTGAAGAAGGAATTGAGTGTTCGTGGTATTCTAAATTCGAGGTATTCTCGAGGTGGAAAGACTTGTTGTAGTTGAGAATTGTCCCTTCAAGTTTAGATAACTTACGAGGATGACGGTATAGATTGAACTTGTGAAAGATTGGTAAAGTTCGTATTTTTAACGTTTAGGGAGTGTTCGTGATGCTTTTCAATTGAAGACTGATTGATCCTATGTTTTCTCGGTGGGAGTTGATTTTGGGGGCACTTTGATATTTGTTATTACGATTTGCTATTTGATTAGATTTGATTGAATTGATCTGCTTCGTTTTGGAGGAGAAAGATGGAATTGTGTGTTCCGGGGATTCTGACTTCAAGGTATTTTGAAAGTGGAAGGATTCGATCAACGTGATGATTTTTACCTTCAATTTGGATTTATTGGAGGAAGATGAAATAGTTATCAGTTGGTGAGAGATCGATGAAATTGGTGTTATTACGTTTAAAAATGTGATGTTTTTAGCTTCGCCTTGGGAAAAAAGAGGCGCCGGAGGTCTCATGACTAAATTCAAAATCTGGCAACAGAAGAAGTCGAATGGTGTGGAAGCATCATGTTGTGTTTGTTTCTTGTTTTGCATTAACCATCACAAAGCGGTCGCTTGTTCTTGACTTGAGACTGGTTTTAAAAATGCTTGCCATGATAAAATTGCCTTTTTGATATAATTATGATGTTTCCAATATTCTTGATCTGCTTGGGTATACGATCTTTCTTTTTATTTATATGTTGATGCTTGATTATTTTAATATCGTTCTCATATCATGCTTGTAGTATTTGTAACGAGATGGAGTGAAGTCTCATTTAGTTTAATTTGGTGGAACAAGAAATAGAGGGAACCGTTGTAAATGAGGATGATAAACTCCCCTCCCCTTGCTAAGAAAAGCTCCCTTTGGAATCCAATATGGGTAGACAAATTTTGAACTTAAATTAATTATATTTGCTTTATAAGGAGTAATTATGAATATATTGAAGAGAATAGGGGAGAGCAGCTCATAGTCTTGAGGCTTAGACTCAAGGCATACCAAATTAATTGTACTTGACGTTATCGGAAAATGCTTCTTTTGACAAGAATGAGAGGGTAAAATTCGTCAGGACCTAGGTTCATAATCATTGATTTTGTAAGTCTCACATGTGGAATTCACATGGGTTCATAAAATTAATTTTTGTGATTTACGCTGTCCGATGAACTCAGGATGATATTGGTAAAGGTGAGAACGGAATCATGCAAACTCCTCAAACCCTCACCTTTTTGCCAATTGTTTGGACTTCATCACAAAAGGAGATCGCTCGGAATTCATAGAGGTTAACTTCGAAAAGAGAGGTGTAGAAGTTATTTTTGGCCTAGCAAAAAGGGGAAACATGTCTTTCCTTTCCTTGATAAGTTTGTGTTTTCCTTTTCTCATAGCCCTCTTTATCACCTCTTAAAGAATACCTTAAAATTTTCCCTCAATTTCATCAGAAACATTTATTTTGTTATATAATTTAAGTATTTAATAGAAGTACACAAAGGTCGAAAGATTGATGACTAGAAAGTTATGGTTTGACATGAAAAAACAATTATAAGATGGTTTTATGTGAAATATATTCCCATATTGAATTCGAAACTCCGTGACAAATGTAATTTATGCGGTCTGAGTTTGCCACCATCACATTTTCTTTTGACTAGGAGGTGAGCCACCACATCTCAATCATTCATCTCCAAATTAGCTGCCAATAGTCAACTAGGCAAAATCATAGTTCCCAGATTTTCACCAAAATTTTATCACTTGTAAAGTGCTCGTCAGACAATTTCCCCTATATGAGAAATCAAGAACGCAGCAGCCTATTGTAGCTATAGACTCGTAGAAGGTCTGTGTGAAAGTAAGCACAAGCAAAATGGAAGCAACAATTTCTTGAGATCGGCTCCCCAGAAATTCCACTTATGCGCAAGAGTGGCTTAAGCAATTTTAGAGGGGAGCCTTATCCGTAAGCAGTACAATGACACCCTTATATGCAGATCATAGAGATGACCATCTGTGATGCCGAAGGCAATCTCCTGGCAAAGCCAGTTGAAGGGGTCAATGACCTCGGCATTGCTCCCAAGGCAGTGCTCGATGATGTCTTGGTTGTGGAGGTCGCTGACATCCTCAGGGGAATGAATCAAGTTGTGCATGAAGATTATGTACGAGGTGATGTGGTTCCCACAACGGATGTGAACCGCTCGAAGGCTATCGTGGATATAAAGAAGGGGAAGAGGAAGGGGGGTGGTTTGGGGTTGTGGGGTTGGATCTCGAGGATCCCGCCCTTGAACCAGATGTCCCAAAAACTGCTATATCTCTGGCTGAACCCAATTCCGGTTTGCTGAAGCTTGGTCAAGCAGAAGACAAGCTGTCCCCCGCTCTGCAACCATTGCTTGATCTTGGACCACTTCGGGTACAAGTGCAGGAGGCTCCTCTAGAACACTTCGAGGCAATGGACCATGCCAAGGTCGTAGAACGGGTTGAACTTCAATCTTTTGCTGTCAACCTCACCAAAGAGCCAGAACCTTGGCATCAGCGGGTCGAAAAACTGGATCGCTAGCTTGGCCACACACTCCTTCTGGTTGCGATCGCTGAGCTGGAGACCGAGCAGCCGGCCGAGTATGAAGAGCGGGATCTGATTCTCAAGCATTGTCATGTCCAGCTGGATCTGGAGTATCAATTCCCGCATTAAGAAGACAGAGTAATTGGGAGGGTAGCCAAGCTTCTCGAACCCCTTGGCGAATCCTTGGAGCAGCTCGATCACAAAGCACCCTCAAGAACCATCATCTTCATGAACTCATTGTGGCTCATGGATATCCTTCCCTCGTAGCAGGCATAAGCTCTCCGCTCGACCTTCTTCACTGAGTCTAGATAGAGGCCTATCCCCTGACGGGAGCGCTCAAGGATGTGGTGGAGGCAGCGCCACTTGTGCCGGTCCATATGGTGGAGGTGCTTGCCAGCATGGTGGTATGGCCTAAGGGAGACGATCTAGGGGACCCAGGCCTTGTCCTTGCCATTCTTGAGATAGTGTGGGATCCAGTAAATGGAAAGCTTTGCCCACGAGCCTGGCACATTGTCGTGGCGACCTTGCACGGGCTTCTCTTTGATGTAGATGACCCACTCAGACTGGGGAGGCCTCAGCTCAAAGTCGGGGACAATGTTGCCACCGTGGGTTGATTTCTTGGGAAGTCGAGATTCCACAGTTTCTCGGAGCTTGAGAGGGATTGAATACCAACCCAAGAAGAGTTCCTTGTTGTAAGCAGCAGCCATTTCTTGTGAAGAATTGGTCTCTGTTTCTCTGCCTTCGCCGTAAATGGTTATCGCTACTTTAATAATGGACACGGCTTTTGGAACAGAGAATAGATTCTTCCTTCCAGAGAAAATATTCATGCTCCAGTTCAGTAGTTGATCACCACTTGTCTAAGAATCCCGCAAATTCTATATAGATACGTTATTGCTTTGAATTCAGCATATATTGGAACATACGGTAGCATGTGTAGCCTTGAAGCCGGCATATAAAAACTAAGTGCAGTCAATTTAACATCTAGGAGCAACACTCATAGCCAAGAAATCAACATACATGGAACACGTATCTACAGCATTAATGACCAAGAAATCAAAATATGGTGAGCACGTGCTGCAGGTACAGCCCTTTATCCAGCATGTTCAGTCGGCAATGGAAGTGATACCGTGGGCATGTGCCATTGTTCCAGGCTTCTAGGTGACATCCAATGGTACGCACTAAAAAGAAGCCAATCAAGAATGTAGCCCCACTTACATGGGCCTTGCTCCTCAAAAATAAACTTTGTCAAGATATCTCACACAGACTTAAACGCAACCCTCCGGATACTCAACCAGGATGTCAGAATCTCTTAAACATGCACGGAATACTTATGAACTTCATTTAGATGAGAAGCAAGAACTTGGAAGATGAAGGAACTTTGGTGGTCATTACTATCTGATCTGAATCTTATTGAAAATTGACCACATCTAACTCAAGGTAATTGATAGCGGGTAGCGGCATTCAATAACAAACAAGAGCAACTCTCTCTCACTCAACTTAACAAAAGACTCTAGACTACTGATTGAAACAAGAAAGGTCTATGTGGCAGTGAAGTAAAAGGTGGGAGCAACGAGGTACTCTGAACAGGAAACATTAACAGATGGGAATATTAGTACAAAAACTGAACATGAAGCGAAATCGCACATGATCATATGTAAAAGGAGATGTTTGACTTAGCTTATTTGTTGGAATCCGAATCCGCCAACCAAGATAAGCGAATTCCTACAGTTCCTTACTGAGCATAATTGAATTCTGCAAGGCAACGTTACCGATTGTCGTCTTGAATAATTTCACCGAACACCTTCTGCACATCGTCTAACGCATGGCACCCCCCATACTTTGACACCACCGCGTTGAACCCAACCCACTACTCTCGAACCAATTAGCACCGGCAACCTTGTGGACCGAAGATATAGTGAATCTTGTTTGTGGCTACAAAAAATGAATTCAAAATTTGATACACGAGTTTAATCGGGAAATAAACGACCTGATGAGCGTGATAATTCACTGATGAATTCCATCATTGCTGGAACATCCTAAGGAACTAGCCGTCTGTGAAGATTTCTCAATTCTTCTTTCTCTGTGTTTAACATGCAATACAGCGATTGAAATGGAGCTGAAGTTGATTGTTGAACTCAGCAACGTAAGCCTCTTCGCAACTCTACGCCAACGGACGACAGAACACTCAGTCGTAGGCCTCGAGCTTCTGTCTCCGATCTCGAAGAAGTATTTGCACGGATGAATCCACTGGTCTTCTCGCGCAACTGTCGATGTTGCTTTCCATGGCAACCGGAGGTGATTCAGCTCAAGGTGAGGTCAGGCTGCCGGAGATGCTAACGGCGAGTAGGCAGAGACATCTGAACACTCGAATCGACAGGAAATGTACCTCAGGCGAGAGAGGGAATCCAGAGGATCCAGGTTCGAGCTTCGTGCGTCTTCCGTGATCGGAGATGGAAGACCGGCGGTGGCAAAGCTAGAGAGCACATGAGAGGCTCGCGGCGCCCAGAAGAAGAGTGTCCTACGGTTTTCAGGATTCTCTCTTGGGCGGGAGATCCGTGGAACGACGGAAGGCGAAGGATTCCTTTTGTATTTCTCCTTTAAAATGACCAAAATGCCCTGCTTTAAATGACCAAAATGACCAACACAAAAAGATTCGTCGTGTGTTGAACTTGTTAGCAACTACTGCTCTGAAGATCTTGGCCAACTGGTGGGTTAAGACTTAATGCCAACTGTATTTTCTAACTATTTTTTATCATCTTCTGTTATTTTTTTCCGTTTATTTTTATACATATATTTAATAGTTATTTTTTCCTCTCCCTTTCTCAATCCATCGTCGTCTCTACTGCAGCGACTCGATTCACTACTTCCATTGCAATTCTGATGTTATTTGATAGCAATTCCAATTGTCTAATCATGTGATGTTCTTCGTTCAAAAAAAAAAAAAAATGTGATGTTCTATTTGCGAGGCACTCCATTGATTTCTCCTCTGGCGTCCCTCCTCAGCTAGCAACTTATTTCTCTCGGTAGCTTCCACCTGCTCGGTTCCTCCGACAAGCTCTACCCCTCTCTCTCTCTCTCTCTCTCTCTCTCTCTCTCTCACAGTCTCACAGTTGATTTCATGATTGAAATCTGTGTACGTATGTTAAATGTTTCCTCTGTATACTGCGAGAGACTATCTTATTGATTGCGCTTACGAAATGTTCATTGGTTTGTCCAAATAGTATATATTTCCGCTTAAAATTCACTTGATTCACTGTATTAATTGAAGCCAAATGTTCGCTATGGAGTTATTGATGTTTTCACACACCAAATGTTCGATGTTTTGTACGAACGAAATATGTTTTAGTGATATTAGACTTGCTTATGCTCAATCCTTGGTCACTTTGGCATGTTCGAATGCCATTTTAAGGAGTGAAATTTGGATTGTGGTCATTGGAATGCTTGCTGGCCGGCACCTGTTAAGCATGACTTTGATGTGTTTCGGTGTCGTGGGAGGAAGACGTTGGTTTTCCATGATGACATATTAATATATGGCTCTTTGCTCATCATTTTTAAGTGTGTTTCAGTCTCATGTCCATGCTGAACACCTTGGAATCCATATCAATTTATCATTGAATCATTGCATTTTCACGGCTATAGCATGTAGAACATGATAAGAAACCTTGCTGATTGTGACTGTTTCTTCATTGAATGATGAAGGCTTCGTTGTTTTTGTGAACGACACTTGAGGTACTTAAGTATAAAAAAGCATTGAAGTTGAATCCTGGCAAGTTCTTGTAAAATTGATGCGCTTGTTAGGCTGTGCATGGTGTATAGTTAGTGGAATTGAATGCTTACCCTGTTGAGTGTGATTTCACAATGGTGGTCAAGTCTCATTTTGATGTTATTTTGACCCATCATACATATGCATTCATTTAACAGACCATTACACGGAACTTATGTCTTATTCAAATATTGACATTTTGAAGCTTGAAACACATTGGAAATGATAGATATACTTGTTGTCCAGATTTACAATGAGTTAATGAGTTTCATATGGTGTCATACACATGCCATTTGGGGAAGTGTAATTTTGAAGTGGTTCGATGTTCCATCAAGTTGTTTAACTAGAGTATTCCTTTTAGTTTGACTACTCCATGGATGTCTAAGAAAGTGAGCGTCCAAAATGGAGATTGAGAAGATGCGCTTGTAGCTTCTTATTCTAATACGCTTCCGATAATCAAGAGAAAGAGAGAGACCGTGTGTTTTCAGAAGAACGCCGTCTTTTTCATATGCATTATGGTCAATTAAAACTTCAAAGAATGTGTATGAAGCTATTTAAGTTATGGAATCAATGCCACCCCTTTATAATTTTATTTTATAAAAATTCAGTGAGTACATGTGAGGGAGCAAAAAGTTATTAACTCTTTTTAAAATAATTCCCCCATCTATGTTTCTTGATTCGCCAATCACTCATGAGCATCAATTGCGTATAAAAACAATAGAAATTCACACGAATGAAGGAACTTAGTTATTCAATTGACCCAATAGTCAATTCCTTAATTATTATTTATCACAAAAAGGGAAAGTTGAGGCCTTTTTTATAAGAAGGGAAAAGAAAAGAAAAGTTGAGGTCGGTGTTATTATGGTTCCTTCCCAATTTTGGATCAGAGGTGTAAACCTCTTAAGGTGTCGTCTGCTCTTACTTGTTGTAAACATTTGGGTCCATTGCGCCTGTGATAACTACATTCATATGCTTTTGAGTTTGATTATCATCCATTACTTTTTTTTGTGATATCCTGAATTTTTGACCCCGTCTTGATAAAATGAAATGGGCTCTTCACCGACGTGCCTATTGCGACCAGATTTTTCGGGTTCACCACTTAAAACTAGGTTAATGGATTACTAAGTCTTTAAGCTTAGCTCGGGCTCTCCCAAGCCCATACCAATTCGCGACTTAGGTTTGAATTCTTAACATGCAAATGATTTTCAATCAGGAGTCGCCACTAATCTATTTTTTTTTTTTTTTGTGGGTCGATTAGAAACCCAAGTAAAGTAATGGGAGATTTACTTTACTCCTACGAACCAGAGATTCATGAGTTTGGGGACTTGGTTACACCAGACTATCCGAGTGCCCTTTCGGTACCTTTTTATTTCATTTAAAAAAAAATGTTTGGCAATTGAATTGATTTTAATCTAACTTCCTAACATGTGAGGTGATCATACGTGTGCGAATACCACTAATTTAACACTCAAGAAAGCAATTTAATATTGCAAAACATACCTAGAAGCAACAAAAGCATCTGCATTGTTAAATCAGAATTCACATCAATAGCCCTAAATATGATTTCTAATTAACATGCAATTTCAATTTTTGTTTTCACTTTATTTAATGAAAATCATGACTTATGCAATGCATGTAATCTAATATGACATGGCAGCATGACCTAAACTATATGACATGAAGAAATGCAATGATTAAATGCAATCTAAATTAATCAAATGATGACAGGTAATGCAATGCAATGACATACTAAAATGACACGTAACATACAATTTAGTATACGAGTTATATGTCATGCGACATTTATTAAATGACTTAGTCTAATGACGAGGAAGTTCTAATTAGATGAACCTAATAAAAAACTAAATGACGTGCATTTGATATTTCTATTTAAAAATGCAAAAATGATCTAGCTAGATTAAAATTCTATCTAATTTAAACTAAGGATTAAGTCACATTAAATCCTAATTTAAACTAAGATATTATCTTAATCTAACATGTAATTGATCTAATATGCAATGACGTGCGGAGCATACCCTAATTCTATATGACATATGCATGATTTTTTTTACCCTTTTATATTAATTTCGAAATTAAAATTTCACATGCAATTCAAATAATGATAAAACTAACAACCTAAATGAATACGCTTTTTTTGTTTTTTGTTTTTATATTTTCTAAATTCGGAATAAAATCCCTATTCTAGATATGCAAGATAACGAAAAATATTCTAAAACAAACTGAATCCTAATTCAAATATTTTTAGATTTTTTTTAGTGGTTTTAAAAAAAATTATCAACTAAATCTAAACAATGAAGATATTCAATCAAATAAAGGATTAAAATAATCGGAAAAATAACCTGTCGTCTCACAGGTCAAATTAACGATTATCCTAACCCTAATTATCACAACAAAAAGATCAAGATAATTAAAAATCTGATCCGAATTCTTACGGATCAAATTAATAGTTATATTGATTCAACAATTAAAGTACTATCAACAAATTCCAAGAATTAAAATAATTAAAAAAAATGACCCAACATCTTACGGGTCAAATTAATAATTATAATAATTATGTGGAAGACCCTGCGGATAATGCCTACAAGACTCATAAAGTGAACATTGGGATCCAATTAAATAACTAAACTACATAATATAAACAAAATAAAGTAAATATAAAAAGAAAATAAAACTACCTAATTTCTTTTTCTTTTTCTTTTATTTTTCTTTTCTTGCTTTCTTCACCCACGGCTTGCTCGTGCGGCTGATCTTCGGGCAACGGGTTCTGATCGTCGAAGGGCGTCGCAATCGGAGCTAGGCAGAGGAACAGGCCCTCAGATGGAGATGCGAACGCGGTTGGTCGTCACTCGAGCATCTAGGAGTTTGGACCTGATCTTGGCGTCGCGGGTCGGCCGCAAGTCGGGCTCCAAGCTGGTGCGGGTGTAGAGGATTCGAGCGACGTGTGGTTTGGTGGCATCGGGGGCGGTACTCGTGGGTTCAGAGACGCAGCGGCATCGGGTCGAGTAGCGAGAGGGCTCGCGGGCGTTGCGGTTCGCAGGTCACGATGGTGCGGTGGGCTTCGAAGCGGCGTCCGGAGTCTAACAAAGTGTCGCGGGTTAGCTTCGTTCGCAACGTCAGGTCACTGGTCGGGGATCACGCTGGCCGGATCTAGCTGCAGGAGGCTTTGGCTTGGGGAGGCGTTGGGCGGCAACGAGTCACCGAAATTGTGGGTCGGCGTGGCACAAACGGGAGAGCTCGGGCGGACACTGGCAGGGCTTCGAGAGAGGTGGCCACGGCTGGCCTCGGCTTCAAGGCGGCGTCGGCGTGGCAAGACGGCAGCATCCAACGGGCAATGTCGGTGGCCGATCGGGATGCTGGCGGAGCGGCGGTGGGCACGGAGGTCTTCGCGGATGGAAGTTGCAGGGGGTGCGAGCAAAGGGGGTTAGTGGTTCACCGAAGAAGCACAGTGTTTTCTCTCTCCTCTGCTGGCCTCCTCACGTCACTTTCCTCTCTGCTTTTCACTGTTGCACTTTTTCTCCTCCCTAAAGCTTGAAAACTCTTGCTTCTCTGCTCCTCTCTTTTTCTGAATTTTTTCTTCTTTTTCTCTCCCCCAATCCGACGAATGACCCCCCTCCTCTTTTATAGGCCAAGACAAAATGCAATCCTTTTGTGAATATTTCATCCGACGAAAAGATTGTCTATAACCTTCTAATCACCAAAATATTTTATTCTCCTTATATCCTAAATGTTTTCTACTGATTTTTAAAGATAAGATCACAATCCGATTTTCTCAAATTCCAAAATGATCCTCATTTCAAATCTCAATTTCAGAAAATGGGCTTGGGCCAATTTGTATTCTTCATGGGCTTAGTCCCACCTGTTAATTTAAAATTCAAAACTACCAATTTGACCCATCCACTACCGGTCCAATAAACAAGTGTAAAAAATGCAAATTAAAAACAAATGCACCTAAATCTATATGCTATGCAATTAATATTTTTTTTAGGGGTTAAAATTAATCTCTAATTTCTTAATGCGACAAATTACTAAATGGGTAGCCAAAATTTAGGTGTCAACAATGCCTATGGTCTTTTTTCTCTAAGCTGATCACTCATGAGTTAACTAACCTATTAGGTGAAGCCATTAAGGGATATAACCGTGGTAAAATCCCTAAAAGCTACTCAGTAGGTTAGATTGGACTAAAATCGTATCTGGTTGATTTTAACCACGAAGTTAAATTCAATTTTCGGAATCGAACGTTCGAGCGTGTCACGATTCATTTTTAGGACCTCGTCTCATCTTTTGGGAAAATTCCGTCGAGCCGGGAATTTTGTTGAAAAATTGGAATTTGGCAATTTAAATTCAAGAAATTCAGAGGGCCATTTCTTTGTGGATTTTTGGTCTCCAAAGTGACCTATTTGGTGAGAGAAGTGCAAAGAATTTGTGTGGGCTACTACTACCTTGGCATGAGAGACTATTGAATTGAAATTACTTGGAGTGAAATTGAAGATGGAATTGGTGAAATTCGTAGGGGTGATGGGCTGCTGTAGTTTGGTCCTCAATTTGGCTTCATTTGGTGTGGATTTGTGAAGAATTTGGCCCTTGGTGACCTATTGGAAAGGTTGGCTGAAAATGGGCATGATTATCTACACCAAAATGACTTAAATTTGGTGAAATGGGAGCAAATTCTCCATTGGATGGGCAGAAGACTTTTGTGGACATTTCAATGATGAATTAAGATATTTTACTTTGACTTGTTGGCTTCTTCTTCTTCCTTTTATTTCTCCTCTCCCTTGCATATGCCCCTCCCTCAAGTTGTAGCCGACACTTTTCCCCCCATCTCCTCCAATTTATTTTTCTCTCGCTGCCACCCTTCTGCACACCACTAACCTTACGCCTCCACCCACCCATCTTCACACCACCCACTACCTCACATTGATCAGCCCCCACGTTCCATTTCCCCCCACTCTCCTTTCATGCCAGCAACAATAGAACAGTCCACCTCTCACGTCCAGAACTCCTTCGAGCAGCCAATACAGTCGCATTTCCTCGCCACCAGTCCATCCGTCAATCTAGCTCCTGCCAGCAACCAAATCGACTGCATCCGATTCCACCAGCCTGCCCCTCAGCCAAGCTCGACCAGTAGCTCAAACAAAAGCAGAACCAACGACCGCAGTTCTAGCTTGAGTAGTGATCTTGCAAGGTGGATTTCAACCTCTTCCAGGCCTCCCTTAGGACCGTCGTAGACACGAAATCTCACCGTCGTTGCCGTGAACCCGTTTATTCGCTAATCCGGTGAGTTAACTCCATAATCCTTGATTAAGTTATTAATTACGCTTGTGGGATTAAATTAGTATTAATTAGCTTAATTAGATTAGTACTAAGTGAGATTAGTCCTAAGATAGATTAGTGCTAATATAGAATGGATAAATTAGCCTTAATATGAATTAATGTTGATCTAACTGATGAGATTAGCACTAATGAGGAGGGATTAGTCCAATTTAGTGGATTTTCCTCAGTTCTGGATTCCAGACCCTCGCTATTTTCCATTTTTTTTTCATTGAAATGTGCTAATATTTTGAGTTTGATTCTCTCTTGAAAAATGTTTTAGACATCCTAAGCTATGACATATATTTTATTCAAGATTTTAGGGATTTAAAAAGAATGAGATTTCAGCTCCATCATTTGAAAATAGAATCTTTGTTTTTGTTGGAACTAGTGACCTTTTAGTATTCAAGAGACTTTTATCAACTCTTAGGGTTTGAATTTCAAAATGATTTCTTCAAGAAAGTTGTTTGTAACATCTTGTAGTTTAACATAGTCAAATTTTTTTTTTTTTATCAAATGGACACATTTTGGATCTCAAACCAAACTGATTTTGGAAAACATACTTTCTGGAAATGGACCTAGTTTTACTGGATGGAGCGATTTACTGGGATGAATCTAGAAAGATTTTGGTTAAGGTGACTCATCAAAAATATTCTTTTATTTATCCATTATAACATATTCAATTTTGGGAATTTTACGAACTTGTTTGATTCAGTTTCTGGATTTAAACTTGGAGACGCGCGAGTGGACCATTTCTGTCGGTTAGGACCAATAGTAGTTTGTGATTGTTCTTCATGCTTTGCTTGCTAGAAGTTGCATATTTGGTGATGTGGTTGACTTGTGATGTGCTTGGAACTTTTGCATGATGATGTGTGAATGATTATACCATGGTGATAGTTTATGGTCATGGCAAAGGATGGCCATTGAAGGGTGATATGTGATTATGTGATGACCATTGAAAGATGAGGTGACATATGTTGTGCTGAGGAAACCAAATGGGTTATGATCCAGTAAAGAACTAAGTGCTACACGACAACAAAATCTCATGTGAGCCACCTCTAGAAATTTGTAGAGTTGCTTATTTCAATCAAGGGTTAAGTGCTACTTGGTGACTTGAGTCACATGGGAACCACCTCTAGAAGTCTTGTATTACTGTCATGCGTAGTAAAGGGCTAAGGGCTACATGACAACGAATCTTCGTGCGAGTCACCTCTAGAACCTTGTACTAGTGCTATTCGTGACCAAGAGCTAAGTGCTACACGATAACGTAATTTCATGGGAGCCACTTCTAGAACCTTGAGTTTGAATATTAAGTTGAAATGTGGAGGAATATTGAGTTGGATAATGGAGTTTGGACATTGAAAGTGAATATCAGGTGTGGATTGAACCACCGATATGAGTTATCTGCGCTTGATTATGGGATGAAATTGTGTGACACGGAATGAGACGTGTCATAACGATTTGGCCGTATAATCGGGACCCTTGTGAATTATTTGATAAGTGATATAATGTCTTACAACTATTGAATGCATTTACTATATGCATGTGTTTTATGAGATGCACTAATATGTAGGAAGGTGCTGAGGTGAGGTAAGTCCTGAGTGGTGCATGTTTAGGATGCCTTTGAGTGAATTATTGTCCTAATCGGGGTTTATAATGTTGACTCACTTAGATTTTTTCTCACCCCGTCGTGGTTTATAATTTTTCAGGTCCTTAGTCTAGAGATACTGGAAGGTGTTGTTGAGGATTCCGAGCCAAAGTTGAAGGGATTAGGAGTAGAGGTTGTCCGGTAGTTCTTTTAGGGCAGATCTTATGGTATAGACTTGTAGGATTGACTTGAATTGTATATACAGCGTGATTGGTGAAATTTGGTTGTCCAGCTTTTACTATCCCATGTTTTATTGTTGTCCAGGGTTTGTTTAATTCACTTCCACATCTGCACAAAATAAAAAGGGTCGGCGACACGTCCTGGGAACGTTGTAAAATTTTAATCGACCACTGAGGGATGTGTGCGTGCCCGGGGTTCAAGGCGTGACATTTTTGTCATGAAAGGTGCAAAGCATACCATCAACTTTGCTGTTGGGATGACATTGACAAACCAAAAACAGTCAATGAATGGACAAATTTCAACTTTCGACTACAATATAGTTTACGGTAGACTTTTTACCTTAGAAAGTTCCCACACCATTAAGGCACGACTCGAGATTAGATCCCAAATGATAATGGCACTACACAAAATCATTCCAAATGCCAAAGGCACAATCTAAGATTTATTAATTATGAGAGGGGGAAATTATAGTTTTTTATCCATGGTTGACCCAAGGGGTGGGAGTAGCCAAAATAAAAATAAAAAATAAGAATAAAAGAAAGAACAAAAGAAATTGCACCGCATAATTTGATTAATCCAGTTCAACATTTACATATAAAATAATTAACACTACATAAGAAATCAAGAACGCGGCATGTAGTAGGCATAGATTGCGTAGATGGCCTGTATAAAAGTAAGCACACGTAAAATTAAAGCAGCAATTAAAGAAATGATTGATCAGGGATTATCGAGGTACTTGTTCTTGAGAATGGCTATCTAGGCATTCCACTTGCGCATGAGAAAGGCTCTCAAGACAATCCAAGAGCTCGCGAGAAGGTGTCTAAAGATAGTATAGCATGGATGGGAAAAGTACTCTCCGATAATAAAAGGAATTAACCCAAGGCAGTATAACTCCATATTAGAAGACGTGTCCTAGAGATAACTGTCTTGGATGTCGAAGGCCACCTTCTAGAAGCAAAGCTGGTGGAAGAAGCCAGCCACCTTGGTGTCACTCCCAAGGCAGTTGCTCGATGATTCTGCGTTCGCAGAGGTATCGGATGTTGTTAGGGGAGTTGATCAAGTTGTGCATGAAGATTACGTATGAGGTAATGTGGTTCCTACAATTGAAGTGAGATTGCTTGAAGGCTATCAATTTGAGAAAGAGTGACCTCGTCCCTTTGTGGATCTAAAGCCACGGGATCGGGAGGATCCCGTCATTGAACTCAATGAACCCAAAATGATTGAATAACTCAGCACGATCTTGATCTCGACTTCCCGAAGCTCGATCAAGCAGCGTGTGAGCTGTTGCTGGACTTGCGACCATCGCACAGTCTTGGATCACTTTGGGCCCAATTGTAGACAGCTCCTTCGGAACACTTCGGGGGCAATAAACCATGCCATGGTCGTATAACGGGTCAAACTTCAATCTTTCATGATCCTCATCAAAGCGTGAGCTTCGTCATCAAGTCAAACTTCAATCTTTCGTGATATTTGGCAAATAGCATGATCTTCGGCATCAGAGGGTTGAAGAACTAGATCGCCAGCTTGGCCACTCACTCCTGGTTGGGGTAGCCAAGCTGGAGACCGAGTAGCCGATCAAGTATGAGGAGCGGGATTTGATTCTTGAGCATGATCATGTCCCACTGGATCTTGAGTATCGGTTCCCATAATGAGAAGACAAGGTCCTTGTAAGGGTAGCCGAGATTCTTGAACCCCTTGTCGAATCCCCGGAACATCTCGATCACAAAGCACCTGTCGAGAACCATCATCTCCACGAACTCATCGAGGCTCATGGATATCCTTCCTTGTAGCAGGCGTGAGCTCTCCCTCGACCTTCTTCACCAAGTCTAGATAGAGCTCTATGTAAGAGTTTTCTTAATGTGGATTACATTAATTGATATTGTAATTTATCTTTTTCCGGGGTTGGTCTAAGGTGAGATAGAAGGTTTCTTAATTAGTTTAATATGGGGCTGGCTATTATGGGTCGAGTTGAGCTTGACTCGTAATGAGATGGCCTGATTGGAAACTCTATAAATAGTGTTCAATTCTCTCTTATAACCCTAATTCTCACAAATATCCTCACAAAAGGAGCGTTAACCTAACACTTAAGGGTGAGGGGGCCGTCTCATTGAGCCAGTGATATAGAGGGCAATAAAGGAGAATGACTTGCACATGTGGACCATTGCTTTTTCGCTTCCGCATCAAGAACAATGGATTCCAAAACAAGTGCATTAATGTTTCTACTCAATTATCTATGTTCTTGTTCTAGTTATGGAGATCATTGGATTGCATATTTTGCCCCTCTTTCATGTGGTATCAAAGCATTCATAACCTAGAACACGAATGCATAATATTTTCGCCCTAATTTTGTGATATTCGTGAATTTTTTGTTCAATAAAAATCAAATTAAATTATAAATTTGGATTAGGCTCAATGAGACGAGCAAAACCATGGGTGGCGTGCCATCGGGGGAGGCCTCATGCACGGCCACACGCCGCCAAGGCGTCAAGCACACACCCCACGTGCGGTCACATGCCCTCACACGTGCCCATGCGCAGGGCGCCGCTTGCATGCGCGAGGGCTAACGTCACGATTGTTGGAGAAATCTTTCAAGAATATTTTGAAGCTGACAAAACATTTCTATCAGTCTAGTCTGGATATTTGAAGACCGACAGTTTAAAGTCTGAAGACTTTGTAATCTCAAGACTCAAGACTCAAGACTCAAGACTCAAGACTATTCTCACTGACAGTCTTTCTAATCCAGTGACGAAGGAAATCCAAAGCCGAAGTATATGGTTGAGGATTCGATCCTATCCTCTGGAAAAGATCCCTTGGTTGGATAATCATTTCGGATTCTTTGATTCTTATCTAAGATCGATTGAAGATCCGATGGTCGACGAAATATTCTTGGAATGTTCTATTCTTGGAAACCAAAATCCTGATTGTATGGGCGAACAGGATTGATGGGCTATCATCAGGTTCCTTAAATAGCTCGGATGATCTTCTTGATTGATTCCGTCCAACGGGTAGATTGGAGGAATTTCTTTGGTAAGTGCCAACGGCTATAATGGCATAAAGGAGTATAAAAGGAAGACGTTCCAGTTGTTTTAAGAACGTGAAAAGATAGAAAAATTCCAGAGTCTGAAGAACCTTGATTATTAGTCGATACAGTTCGAGCGAAATTGTATACACAGAGAGTGTTTATACTTGGTGACACCTTGAGCGAGTGTGGTTGATCATCTACACCTAGAAATCAAAGAAGATCAACACTGTAACATCTGTTTGTTCATAGTGGAATCCAGCCAATTGGCTGTCAGTGCAGAAGAGTGGACGTAGGCTTGAATCAAGCCGAACCACTATAAACCGCGTGTTCAATTCTCTCTTTCCTTTACTCAGTCTTACGATTGATTTTTAATTATTGCAAATCCTTCAACTATCTAAGAATTGTGCAATCTTCAAGAAAATTTTTATATACCTATTCACCCCCCCTAGGTACTCGTACTAGCTATATCAACGATGACGTGAATGACCCAGGCCTAACCCAACCCGATATGCAGCCAACCCAACCCGACCAGTCAATAGTTGATTGGACCGGTCAACTGGTCGGACCGGACAATCAAGGCAGGAATCAGTCGAACCGCTACTGGTCGGATCGGTTTTGACTAGTCAATACGCTCGTGCGTGAGCTCCACGCACCGCACACTTAGGTGGCGCGGGCGAGCGCATGGATGCTTCGATCGGTGCGTGGTTTGTGGCTCTAGGTTCGTATGAGCATTCTCTATGTTGTGGTGTATTTATTTTGTATGTTTGATGATTTTATGGATGTGAAAATATATATGAAACCCTAAATATGTGTATTTTTAGTATATTTTCGCATGTTTTTCTTGTATTTTTCTATGATTTTAGAAATACGGGTGTTAGGTTATAGGTATGTTATCACATAAATATTATAAAAGTGTAATTTATCAATAATATATATAAAGTTTAACTTTTATTAATGAATAACACAATATCATTAGCATGATATGTGATTTTAGTAATATATTGCCCCTATCACTAAAATTAAAATTACATGTATATAATATATATATATATATATATATATATATATATATATATAAGAAGTGAAGTTTATATCCCTAATATGAGAGAATTTCAAGAATTCAATTAAGTTGTGACCACCAAAGTGGTACACTTGATTGGGTTTGAGAAAGTTTGGTTTCATATAATGATTGGACTGTCTTCTAGTCTAATGCGTAGTCATACTCCCGAAGGAGGTGATTATGTATTAGTTCATGGAGAGATACATGATGGTATGGTAGAGGAGTGACTAATCCTAATGGTTCATATGCTCAAAGATAATACATTCACGAAGGTTAGAATATATTCTCATAATCGTTATCATATGGGGAGTGTACAACTGCATGTCATGTATTCTGCCCAAAGGTGATTATATGATTTTGCACGTAACTCTCTAGATTTGTACTTATACATCAAGTTACATAGTGCTCACATGATGCTAATTATATACATTGCTTGTTTTTCAATCACATTTTCTGTAAACTGTAACTCCATCATAATTGAGGTTCTTGTTGGTTCAAACTTTAAGAGATGGAGAGAAGATTTTTTTTTTTTGTTATGGAGATGGAAGATGTCCATATGGCTCTGACTACTGATCAGCCGATAGATCTTACTGCCGAGAGTACAAAAGCTCAGAAAGCACATTTTGCTGCCTAGCAAAAGAGTAAAGAAACTTGTTTATTTTCTATGAAACGTTCCATTTAGGAACATTTGAAAAGTGGTTTTCCTGCGAACTGCACTGCTAGGCAAATGATGGAAGTCTTAGTGGCTAGAAAGTGTGTCTCGTCTAATGCTGAGATAAAGACACACCTTTAAACACTATTTAATATGAAGTATGATATGGTTCTGGTGGAGTTAAAGATTATGTTATGAGGATGGTAAATTTGCATACCAAGTTTCAGGCTCTCAATGTTGTTATACTCATTACTTACATTGTACATCAAACTCTAAATACTCTTCCTTATGATTTTGGGATTATCAAGATCAATTATAGTTATCAAGATGAAACATGATCAATTAATGACTTGATTGCAAGGATATTGGCAAAGGAAGAAAATTTGAAGAAAGATAAAAGGCACATTGCCCTTTATGCTTCTAATTCTAGTAGTGACAATGGGTAAGAAGTTGAAAAATTATACTCATAAGGCCAATTCTGAAGCTACTGGTCCTTCCAACAATAAAAGAAATTCTGAAGGTGCTGGTCATTTTAACAGTTTGAGTCCTAAGAAAGCATTCTTCAAGAATGATGGTGTTATTTACTACTTTTGTAGGGAGAGGGAACACATAAAGAAACATTGCAATAAATTTAAAGTTTAATTGTCCAAGAGAATCAAGAGTGAGCCTAAAGGTAATGATTTTTTTGCATTTGTTTGCGAATCCAATCTATCTGAAACCCCGACCAATTCTTGGTGGCTAGATAATGGTGCAACTAATCATGTTGCATTTACCATATATGGGTTCATAACTGAAGGACGCCAAATCATGATGAATCAAAGCTCACTATGGGAAACAAGATTGAAGTTGACATCTAGTTCGTAGATGTTATTTTAATTTTAGATTCTGGTTTTAGGATGATGCTGAGAAACACTTTTTACGTATCTTTTTTTAGGTGGAATTCAGTTTTTGTGTCTTATTTGGACATGTGTGGATACTCTTTTGAAATAAAGAGTAATAATATTTCTATATTTTATAATTCAAATAAGATTAGGTGTTGCAATTTATACAATGGATTGTATCGATTGGGTTTATCTCCCAACGACACATATGTTGCTTATTCAGCTAAAAAAGTTATTTCCAAAATGCCTCTACCTAAAGAATAGTCTTATGCGTTGTGACATAAACGTCTTGGTCATATCTCTAAAGAAAGAATAGAAAGGCTTATAAAGGCTGACATCTTGCCTACTCTTAAAAGTAATCTAGAGACTTGCGTAGACTATTGTAGAGGTAAGATGACTAAGATAAAAAAAAAAAAAAATCCGCCGTGCGTAGTTCTGACTTATTGGAGGTTATTCACACTGATATTAGTAGACCATACACAGTTACTTTGCGAAAAAAAAAAATTTCATCACATTTATTGACGGCTATTCTCAATATGGATACTTATACTTGATTAAAGAAAAGTCTAAGTCTCTTGACAAATTCAAGATTTTTCGAAGCAAAGTAGAGAAACAGTTGGGAAAATTTATAAAGATTGTCAGATATGATCGTGGTGGTGAGTATTTTCGTAGGCATGGTGATGCTAGATAGCTTAAAGAGCCGTTTGCCATATACTTAGAGGATTATGGGATAATAGGTCAATTTACTATACTCGGAAGTCCTCAAGAAAATGGTGTGGCTGAAAGGTGCAATCGCACTCTTATGGATATAATGAAAAGTATGATGAGTATGACCAATTTACCTGATTTTCTGTGGAGTGAAGCTTTGAAAACAACGCTTTATATTATAAATCGTGTTCCTACTAAAGTGGTTCCATTGACTCTTTTTTAGTTATGGACTGGATGTAAACCTAGCTTGAATCATCTTAAAGTTTAAGGATGTCCTGCAGAAATGAAGTTATATAATCCAACATTGAGTAAGTTGGATTTTAAAACTACTCGGTGTTGCTTCGTATCTTACCTAGATCATTCAAAAGGGTATCAATTTTATAACCCTAATGGAGGTACAACAAAATTTTTGGAATTTGTTGTAGCCTAAAAGGGTAGCTGCTCACAAATTATTGAAAATGATAGTATGATCAAGATTATTGGATCCTTGTCTCATATTGTGCAGATGATTATGGAGCCTCTTGCACCTCAAACTGAGCTTGTTGCGGCTCAAGATCCTATTGTTGAGGTAGTTTCTGATGAAATTCCTTAAGCCCCTCATATTCAGAATGAGATTGTAGTAGCTTCACTCAGAAGATCGACTAGGGAAAGAAGTTCAGCTATACCACTAGACTATATAGTCTACCTAGGAGAGCATGATTATGATATTGGCTATGTTGTTAATCCTATGACTTATATGGATGCTATTTCATGTTCTCAATCGGATTTATGGTTAGATGCGATGGAAGATGAGATGCAATTTATGAAACACAATGGAATCTGGGAGCTTGTCAAATTGCCTGAAGGTTATAAACTTTTTGTCTGCAAATGGGTATTCAAGCCTAAAAGGGATTCCAAAGGAAATATTGAAAATTTTAAAGCCATACTAGTAGCTAAGGATTTCACTTAAAGAGAAGGAATAGATTATGAAGCAACCTTTTCTCTAATTTCTTCTAAAGATTTTTTTAGAGTGATTGTGGCATTGGTAGCTCATAAGATGGATGTTAAAATTGATTTTCTAAATGGAGACCTTAATGAGGAGGTTTATATGGTGCAGCCTAAAGGTTTTGTGGCAAATGACTTAGGTAAGCTTGTTTGTAGATTGAAAATGTCTATTTATGGTCTTAAGCAAGCTTCTAGAAAGTGGTATTTAAATTTTCATAGTGTTGTCACTTCATTCGAATTTGTTGAGAACAAAGTAGATCAATGTATATACTGCAAGGTCAATGAGAGGAGATATATTTTTCTTATACTTTATATGGATGATATCTTACTTACAAGTAGGGACATTGGGTTACTACATAAGACAAAGCGGATGTTATCGAAAATTTTTGACATGAAAGACCTTGGTAAGGCGTCTTTTGTTATTGGCATTGAGGTCCATAGGGATCATTCTTGCCATTCATTGGGTTTGTCTCAAAAGGCATATATTGATCATATTTTAGAAAGATTCAATATACAACATTTCAAATAAGGAAATGCTCATATTATTAAGGGTGATAAATTGAGTCTTTCATAATGCCCTAATTCAAATTTTGAGAAAACTTAAATGAAGAATGTACCTTATGCTAGTGTACTTAGAAGTATCATGTTTGCTCAAATTTGCACTAGACCAGATAATGCCTTTGCAACAGAACTTCTAGGCAGATATCAGTCAAATCCAAGACGCGATCACTCGGTTGTTACCAAGAAGGTTTTAAGGTACGAAATAGGATAATAGATTATATGCTGATTTATAAACATATTTCAAACTTGCACCTAGTAGGGTATTCAGATATAGATTTTACTGGTTGTCAAGATGATTACAAGTCAACAACAAGATACATATTTATGTTGGCAAGAGGTGTAGTATCATGGAAGAGCGAAAAACAAAAATCTATATCTTCTTTTACCATGCAAGTGGAGTTTGTAGCATGTTTTTCAACTGCTATTCAAGCTATTTGGCTCCGAAACCTCATTAGGGAATAAATGGTTTTTAATTTTGTGGATAGGCGCATACAGTTATATTGTGACAATAATTATGCTGTGTTGTTAATTAATAACAATAGAAGTCTCAAGAGGTCTAAGCACATGGAGGTCAAGTTTTTGACGATAAATGATCAATACATAATGTTGATGTTGCAGTAGATCATATTCCTATAGACGATATGGTTGAAAATTCACTAACTAAAGGCCTACGCCCTTGTGTGTTTGAGCGACATATTATTAGTATGAGCTTAGGAGCATTTTTGGATACTGTTATTTAGTGAGAACTGTTTATATATATATATATATAGATAAAAGTCTTAAGGTGTTGTATGAACTTTAAGTGAAGGCTAGGGGTATCCGGTTATTAGCCTTGTACATATGTCTTGTTATACATAAACAAATGTTAACCATAAAGACAAGGTATATGTGGGTTCATTGGAACTATAAAGACATTCTCTAGTAACACAAGTTTATTGACACTTAAGGTAAGAGAATGATGATTGACAAATGGGATCTTTCTCTATGAAATATGTTATTCATTTGCCACACTACCATATTTAATCCATATCAATAAAGTTGAAAAACCTTGTAACCATGGAAGTCTTTATGTGTATACATACAGTTACCACCATGATTCGGCGTTTGAGACTTTATGGAATGTGATTGACTATTAAGAATTATCTTTAAACTAAGGTGCACACAATACGATTTCAATTAATATAGTCCAAGTGGGAGAATGTAAGAGTTTGTGCACTACATTTATTGATATTGTAATTTACCGTTTTATGATATTGGTCTAAAGTGAGATAGAAAGTTTCTTAATTAGTCTAATATGGGGTTGGCTAGTGTGAGCCGAGTTGAGCTTGGCCTGTAATGAGAGGACCTGGTTGGAAACTCTATAAATAGTGCTTAACTCTTTCCTCTAACCCTAATTCTCACAAGTATCCTCACAAAAGGAGCATTAACCTAACGCTTAAGGGTGAGGGAGCCATCTCATTAAGCTAGTGATATATAGGACAGTAGAGGAGAAGGACTTGCGTGTGTGGATTATCGTTTTTTCGCTTCCATATCAAGAATGATGGATTTCAAAAGAGGTGCGTTAATCTTTCTACTCAATTATATGTGTTCTTGTTCTGGTTATGGAGATCATGGGATTGCACGTTTGGCCCATCTTTCAGCCTATCCCTTGCTGGGAGCGCTCGAGGATACAGTGGAGGCAATGCCACTTATGCCGCTCCATGTGGCGGAGGTGCTCGTCACCGCGATGGTATGGCCTGAGGGAGACTATATGGGGGACCCAGGCCTTATCCTCGCCATTCTTGAGATGGCGTGGGATCCGGTAAATGGAGAGTTTTGCCCAAAGCCTAGCGTGTTATCTTGGCGACCTTGTGCGAGCTTCTCTCCAATGGAGATGAACCACTCGAACTTGGGAGGCCTCAGCTCATAGTCAAGGACGATCTCGCCTCTACAAGTTGATTTCTTGGGGAGTCGAGATTTCACAGTTTCTTGGAGCTTGAGAGCAAGTAAGTACCAACCCAATAAGAGGTCCTTGATGTAAACAACAACCATTTCTTGTGAAGAATTGGCCTGTGTTTCTCTACCTTCGCCTTAAATGGGTTTTTAACCTTTGAATTGATGCATTCCAAGTAAAGGAAAAAATAAAAAATAAAAAAAATTGATACTTTAATAATGGATGGCAACAGGGTTTTGGAATAGGAGAGAGGAGAGATTCTTCCTTCCAAAGAAAATATTCATGTTCCAATCCAGTAATTGATTACCACGTGTCCAATCAGCTAACTAACATTGACATTGAGATTCAAAAGGAGCTTTGTAATATTCTAGGCATTATGAGGTCACGTGGATTGCGTCATCATATTAATGAGCCAGAAGCGTGCTAGACAACATCCCCCTCGGTTAGCCATACAGGAACAATGGGGGACTGGCTTTTCATCTACCCAAAAGGAATCGGACACCTCATGCTCCACGTGAAACACCAGGCCCCATAGTCTGCATCTTTGCATCACATAGAATGGTTGATGCTTTCGTTTTGCCCCTCTTAGCCTTTTAATTAGATTTTCATAGGCCAGAATGATTTACTTATGGGAGAAATACATAGTCGAATATAGCAGCATATTGCATGCAAATCCTCTTAAGATCAGCGTTAAAAGGAAAGCATGAGAATTAGATATTCCTATGCACATCTAACTTCTATCACTTAGATGTTATTGAGTGAATTTTAATCTTTTCAGATTCCTTCTCTTTCACCAGCATGTGTATGGACACACCTTGACCTGGTGTCTTTCAAATATATGTAGAACGGCCTAAACGGAATAGACAACGAGTGCGTGCGATACAATAAATATAATGCTTTTGCTTGATTAATTAATTGCTCCGCCTTAGATGATTTGCCTTGTTCATAGAAGCCTTCTTCTTCCTGCTCCCTTCTTCCTTCTTCCTTGTTCTTCTTTTTTAACAAATAAGCTACACAAGCTAATTGCCATTATATTTCCTTTGGACGTATAACCTTGAACCATATGAATTCGATTTCGCAACCGAGAACGAAGGACAGACGGCCGTTTTGGACTTTGGGGTAAAAAGTAATGTAATTTATGAGCATGCGGGGGCCACTTAGACAAAAGAGAGTGCGAAACCTCGTTTGTCAGCGTTACAGGCCCAGCCAAAGCAAAGATAGAGGAAAATGGGTCTCACTTTTGAATGATTTTTGCACAGGTGTCCACCCAGTCGTCAGTCACGCTTTCTACGTTTCTGAATTTCCTTCCATCTATGTCGCGAATGCGCATGTGAGGCGAATAAAGACGATGCTCGTTTCGTTGACGAGATGCGAGCGTAAAGTCAATTGAGACGGCCCAAATACCCATATGGTTTGTTCTGTTCTTTCTTTTTTTGTTTCCAAAAAATGTTTGTACTTGATCTGTGTGGGGGATTGAACATTTATTAACTGCTTAATCGAAGCACAAATCAAAAATTAAATTTGCAAAAAATTTCTTTAGATGTTCATATAACTTATTGATGGATTTATGAGATGGGCTTAAGGCCCATCCACTCGAGTTGGGCCCAAAAAGGCCCGGCCCACGGGAATAGGGCCCGTGGATGGGGGAAGGTATAAAAGGAAGGAGAGAGAGAGAGAGAGAAGACACCTCTTGGCATAACAATTCCAACGTACGTTCCTTTCCCTCTCTTTTTCTCCCAAACGCGTAAGGCGACGCTGTTTCCCTATTCAAGTCGAATTGACATCATCGGATCAGAATTTCTTCCTCGATCTTCGGCATTAGTGTTTAATCTGTGGCTAACAAGGTACGCTCGAATCCGTGGTTTGCTTTACGATCGGTGATGCGTGTTTTCCCAGGCTTCGTCTTCCGCATTGATTTAAGGGTTCGATTCGGTGTCAAATCCAGTTTTCGGGGATCCGTCATTCCCAACATTGGTATCAGAGCTCTAGTTCACATTTTCCCGATCAATTTGATGTTTTTTGATTGATTTTCCGCGAAAGAACTTCGGCCGTACGGATCGGGGCGAGAAATCCCGACACCCGAGCGTTGTTTAGCCATTTTTCTGGGTTTTCATAAGTCAAAATCAAATTCTGAAGGCACTGGGTGAAAGGCGACGTCGAGACGAGTCCGGGGATAGGTCGAACGCCGCTGGGCGACGCCGCACGCGCCCACACGCGCGGCCGGAAGGCGCTGCGCGTGGGCGCGACGCGCCCGGAGGCGTTGGATCGCCAAGCGCGTGCGGCACACGCGCCGGTCGACGAACCGGCGCATGCACGCCACCGGCGAGCGAACCGGCACGCGCCGGTCCGCGGATCGACGCATGCTGACGTCACGCGATGACATCATCGTGACGTCATCCAACGGTCGGTAACTGCTCCGATGACGTCACCGATGACGTCATCGCCAACGACGTTTCGCCGGGCGGTCACCGGCCACGACCCGACCCGACCGGCGACTCGACCCGACTCGCGTACGCAAGCACGCGCCTGGCACGTGCCGGATGACGTCTGCGTGACATCATCCCTCGCACGCGCGAGGCACGTGCGGTCGGTCCGCACGAGCGGTCCGACCGGCCCGTCCGGTCTGAACTGTCCGTCCGGTCCGACCAGCGCGCCCATTGACTCGACCCGTTGACCATTGACCGATCGTTGACCGTTGACTTTGACCGTTGACCCGAAAAAAAAAAAAAGGAATTTGTTTTCTTTTTCAGTCATGCCTATGTGGATTATAAGTAATCCATTTTTAATTCTGCATTTGTTGCATGAATTTTGAAAATTATGTATTTTCTCATATATGATGGATTATAAGTGATCCATTTTTAATTCTGCATTTGTTGCAAGAACTATGATGCGTTATGCAAGGATACCTGCAATCCCGAGAACGAACGAGGGAAATGCAAGACTTAAAAAGCTGATGTCAGAATTAGGTAATTATCAGTGGCATGATGGTGATTTAGTGTCACATGTGGTCAAGGTCAATCAGATGATACAGGAAATCATCTGGAATGGTTATCTTATGTCGGATTTTGAGAAGGTGCCGGCTTTGATGAAAACTCTACCACCTAAATGGCAAGCAGTGTTGGATCGGCTATGGGAGGTCAACGTGGTCCCGGGTTATAGGAGGCTGGTGGAAGCTTTTGTAAGAGAGCACTATAGGATTGAGTTGGCCAAAACTTCAACCCTTAGATTGAGCGCCACATGGTGCCGAGTGAATGCGCCTTGGAGGTGACATGAAAGCTCTCCAAAAGTTTTTCCATGGTTGGCAAATGTGCCTTCAAATTTCTTAGATATTATGGGTGATAGATTAGAAGGGACATTCCCTATTTATTTCTTTGATTAATTATGTAATGTTTACTACCTGATTGTTGTTGATGTAGCAACCAATATATTAGTTGTATCATATGAAAGCATTGTTATTTTATTGGATGTTAAGATTTTATTTGCTTTCTGCTATTGCTGGTTGCTGTGGGTAATTAGCTGTGGGTAGTAATAGAAGTTTTTGTAACTTCATAGAATTGATTTTGCATAAGACAATTATATTAATGATAATTTTAAGTTAGGATTTTTGGAGGATGATTGGAAACATAGTGACCTTTTGATTCCGAAGCTTTACTTGAAATTATTCATTAATATGATGAGTCTATGCAAATAGGGATGCATAAAAGATAGGTATTAATTATTCGTGCATATATGTCTGATGTGTTCAGATCAATGGTTTCAGCAACTAAGAATGTAATTGTTGATATGAACGGCAACAATTGTGAAATATTGAATATGAAGATTCAATATGTGCTGAAAAAGCAAGAAGCACTAGAAGCTCTTGACCATGTTATTGAAGATCTTGAGGATGCTGTGCGCCACCTTGAGCTAGTAGAGGACCGCTTGACGGCATGTGAGCCGAAAATAGATATTTGCTATGCTGATTCTAGCTCATAAAGGGCTTTGAGCTCTAAGCGCAAGCGTATTGATTCGTTCAATATGTGGGAATGCAAAGGATCAAGTCCTTATTGCAAGAAATCAAGAATTAACCAACAAGAGAGGAAAACATCCTCAAGTGAAGAAAATGTCAAGGGTGAGATGTTACAATTGTGACAAGAGAGGTCACTATGCTTGCAACTGTTGTGAGCCGAAAAAGGTCAACACCTCTTGTACATTTGAGAACTTTGCTTATGTGTCAAGTTCAATATTTTTGGCTAAATCCAATCCTTTATGGACTGTAGATTCAGAAGCGACAGACCATAGAGGGAAGGATAGAGAATCTTTCGTGGAATTCCGACGAGTACCAACTGGAACTGAGTGGATCCATATGGGAAACAACTCTAGAGCTGATGTAAAGAAATTGGCACTGGCCAATTGAACATGAGTGGTGGACGCACCCTTGATGTTCTATATGCTCCAGAGATTCGTCGAAATTTTGTGTCTGTTTTTTATGTTGGTTAAGCTTGGTTTTGGTATGAACTTCCATAATAAAGGTGTAGATTTGTGTTTAGATACAAACTACTATGGTTGTGGTCACTTACTGAATGGTTTTATTGTACTAAATATTGACTGTGATGATGTCAATATGTTATTCCCTTGTTTCACGTCTTCTACCTTATATGATAATGATGTGAATATGGCAGCATGCTAGACTTGGTCATATGGGCCAACAACATATGAATAGACTAGCCAAAGAGGGCTTGTTGGGCAATATTGAAAAAAGTCGATTTGTCCATATGTGAGCATTGCCTAATAGGGAAAATGACAAGGAAACCATTTGGAAAAGGTAAAAGAGCTGAATTTCCTCTACATTAATCCATTTGGGCGTCTGTAGTTCAATGAATGTGAGAGGAAGACAAGGGGCTGTTTATTTCATCACTTTTTTTTTATATAGATGATTATACTCGAGTCGGATATGTCTGTTTGATTTATCATAAATCTGAAGCATAAGTTGTTTCAGAAGGTTTATGAACCTGGCAGAAAATCAATTAGACAAGAAAATAAAGGTATTTAGATCCGATCGAGGTTGAGAATATTTATCTGATAAGTTCAGAAAATTATGTGATGAAAAAGGAATAGAAAGATAGTTGTCTATTCCATATACTCCTCAACAAAATGGTGTTGCAGAGAGAAGAAACAGAACCCTACTGGAATGATTAGGTCCATGATGGAGCATGCTAACTTACCTATCACTTTTTGGAGTGATGTGTTGTTAACTGCTGCCTATATACTTAATCAGATGCCTTCCAAATCAATTACTTCCACTCCATATGAGCTATGGACAGGTAGAACACCGGACTTAAGTTTTCTTAAGCCATGGGGTTATGCTGCCTATACTCATGAATCCTCTCACAAGTTTGGGAAATTGGGTCCCAAAGAAAATAAGAGTATTTACATGAGATACTGCGAACACTAAAAAAGGTATGTGTTCATATGTGAGCAGGAAAGTGGGAGTATAACTGAATTTGAATCACAGAATGTCACATCCTTAGTGGATGAATTTTCTAAGAGGGGCGAAATAAGGGAAAATAACTCTCTATTTGAAACCTTGGATCAAGATAATGATGTCAGTGGAGTTCGTCCAAATGGGAGTAATATGAGACGTAATGAATTGAATTCAACTCATTCTTAATTGCAACCACCTGATGTGACGACATCATCATTACCTAATCCAAGTGGGAGCATGATGGGGAATGATGTGCTAAGTGTACAATCTCCCATACGGTGAACAAGTCGCCAAAGTATTCTCCGTCAATGTTTTGACATTGAAAGGGAAACTTTTATGGTTGCTCCACAAGATGAGGATGAGCCAAGAAATATTAATGAGGCTCTGAAATGCCCTAGTAAGGAAAAATGGATTTATGCAATGAAAGAGGAGATAGAGTCAATGAAGTCAAACCAAGTATGAGGACTGGTTGATCTTCCAAAAGGGGCGCAGAGCTATTGGGAACAAGTGGGTTCTCAAAATAAAGCGAAAGGCTAATGGCTCAATAGAAAGGCATAAGGCTCGCCTTGTGGCGAAAGGGTATAATCAACATGAAGGAATTAATGATGAAAATACATTTTCTCCTATAGTGAGATTTACCTTGATTCGCATTATTATGGCAATAAGGACTAGTATGGATCTTGAGTTACATCAAATGGATGTAAAGACTGCTTTCCTCAATGGAGAATTAGAGGAAGGAACATATATGGAACAACCCGCTGGTTTCATAATGAAAGGCCAATAAGAAAATGTATGTCGACTATGGGGGTCGATATATGGCCTTAAGCAGTCATCGAGACAAAGGTATATACATTTTCATAATGCCATAGTGGCATATGATTTTACAATGATTGACGAGGATCATTGTGTATATATCAATAGATCCAATGATCAAATTATGATCATATCATTATATGTTGATGATATACTAATTGCCGGAAGCAATATGGAGTTGGTTAATACTGTCAAGAGATAGTTGTCTTCTAACTTTGAGATGAAGGATATGGGTGAGGCTGCATACATTCTTGGAGTTAAGACTTCAAGAGATCGTTTTGAAGAGATTGTTGTCTCTTTCGCAAGAAACCTATATAAATAAGGTTCTTGAACGATTTCGTATGCAAGACTGTAAACCCATAGACACTCCTATTACAAAAAGGTGAAGGATTGAGCCATAGTTTGTGTCCATGGACTCCACAAGAGAAGGAACAAATGAAACATGTTCCTTATGCTAGTGCTGTTGGGAGCTTGATGTATGCTATGATGTGTACAACACCCAACGTATGCTTTGCAGTTGGAATGGTGAGTAGTTACCAATCCAATCCAATCCAAGTCAAGCACATTGGAAAGCCGTTAAGAGAATACTAAGGTATCTAAAGGGAACTGCTGATTATACGTTGAGTTATTAAGGAAAGGATCTGCAACTCAAAGGCTATTCTAATACTGATTGGGAAGGAGATTTAGATGAAAGAAAATCTATCTATGGGTTTGTTTTCTTACCGAATAATGGCACCATATGTTGGAGCAGTAAGAAACAAAAGTGTATAGCCTTGTCCACGATAGAAGTTGAGTTCGTGGTATTATCAACAGCAGTATAAGAAGATGTTTGGCTTAAGAGATTTTTTGGATCATTTAGGTGTTATTGGAAGTACTGTAGATTCATTGTTGGTTAACTGTGATAGCCAAGCAGCAAAAGTGTACACCAAAGATCCAAAATATCATGACAAGACCGAACATATAGATACCAAGTAGAATCTTGTCAAGGATATGGTTGCACGAAAAGATGTGAACTTAGAGTACATACTACGCATGGAATGGTAGCAGATCCTATGACAAAGCCAATACCTAGAGATGTGTTTTGTGGCCATATGAAATCTCTAGGATTGCATATAGGATGTATTGAATATTGTATTTTCCCTAAGTGTTCACAATTTGATGAATTTGTGTTTTCATCATTAATGCCTATGAATCTTTGTTTGATCTTTATGCATCTTAATGTTTAGTGCATTACTTTAAGTTGAGAAGTATGTCGGACAGATATAAGATTAGCCCGCTCACACGGGTAATCGCCTCTATTTCTTGTGTGATAAATAGAGATGAGACTGTTTATAAGCTTATTATCTAGGTGATAATCGAGAGCTCAAGCTTAAAACACGTATGTCGCCTTAACTAAGTGTTAAGATGAGGACATAATACTTATTATGTCCGAAAGTAAAATACCCCACATGTTTTACTTTATCTGTCTAAGATGCCAGATGTGAGTTCTGATGAATTTTGTGAATGAGTAGATACGTGAACTCAAGTTAGACATTGGGTATGTCTGAACTATCATCTGTACGGTATTGAAAGGTATAGACATACGCTCCATGGGAAAGGAGTTAATATCGTAATACGTATTTCATACTACGTATGCATGAGATGACCAATAAGAGTGGCAAAAGTTTGATCTCAACTTTTATGTCATGTGAGACTCTTGAGGAAGAGAGTTCCTCAATTTCTTAGTCCCCTCATGACTCTTACTTATTCTCAAGATTTCTACTTAGTGTTTGCTATCTTAGGATGTTGCCAATGGTTATGAGTGATTCGATCTAATGGGGCATTTCTAGAAAAGCAAGCTGGACTGAAATTGAGAGTTTGAAGGAAAGAGGAAGATCGATTTTGGAGAATCACACTGTAGTTTTGTATTCACCGGTTAACCAATTATGACTGTCTTTGTGATAATCATAATTGTGAATACAATATATATATATAAATCATTGTTTAAAAGAGATCAAGAGAGATATAAATGTGATCTATCGATCTAGGGTACTGCATACTAAATCTACTCAGGATGTGATGCCCATTATGAGCTGCTATATATTCCTAACAGATGTATGGCAACGAGCTCTCAAAGTATGCTGGTCGCACGGATTATTCACCGGTATGAATGTTGAAGAGAGGAAAAGAGGATTCTGTTCGAGCTACCATGTTAAGTGAGAGTCTATGCTGGATTTTTCTTTTGTGGGGATGAGTAGGGCCTGTCCACCCATGTTGTTTTTGGACCACCATGTGCGAGTGGGAGATGATGGATTTATGAGATGGGCTTAAGGCCCATCCGCTCAAGTTGGGCCCAAAAAGGCCCGGCCCACGGGAATAGGGCCCGTGGATGGGGGAAGGTATAAAAGGAAGGAGAGAGAGAGAGAAGACACCTCTTGGCATAACAATTCCAACGTACGTTCCTTTCCTTCTCTTTTTCTCCCAAACGCTTAAGGCAACGCCGTTTCCCTATTCAAGTCGAATTGACATCATCGGATCAGAATTTCTTCCTCGATCTTTGGCATTGGTGTTTAATCTGTGGCTAACAAGGTACGCTCGAATCCGTGGTGTGCTTTACGATCGGTGATGCGTGTCTTCCCGGGCTTCGTCTTCCGCATTGATTTAGGGGTTCGATTCGGTGTCGAATCCAGTTTTCGGGGATCCGTCATTCCCAACACTTATGCATGAATTACTTTCTTCCTTGCTTCGTCGAGAAGTTATTTTACTTCGTACTCATATCATGTGACCTTAACACAAAAAAAGTTGGTTAATAGAAAACAAAAATTTTATAATTCATGGATCGAGTTGATTGAAATTAATGGAGAAATGTCCTATTTATTGAGTCTACTAATTTTAAGCATATCTAGTATTGTGCTAATGTGACAATATCATACGGGATGCATAACAATCGGTATATTTCACTCGATTGTGTATCAATGCATACAATACTTTTCCTTTTTAGAGAATCATGTTTTAAAGTCATTGTGTTTTAATCCATCCCTTCTCTTTGATCACTTTTTTAAAAGGTGAGTTCCAACTATGGATATCATTCTTGTTTATAATTAATTAGTTTTTTTTTTGGTCGGATAATTAATTAGTTTAGGTGTAGATAATAATTATAATTTGCAATCTAATAAGACATGGCGAGGGCGAGGGACACAACGGTCCTTTTCTTGAAGTAAAAATTGAAGGACGGTGGGGGGGCTCATGTCGTTTTGAGAGCACCTTTTTCCCTGGAGTTGGCGGCACGCATCTTTTTACTCGAGGTTCCAAGGTAGCATCGCTTGAGTCGTCTTAGGTGGGACCCTTGATGTTGAATCTTGACCCATTGACTTCCTCTCTTTTTTTGGACTCTCTTTAATCATGGAGTAAATCCGCGGTTCCACTGGCCAACTTACTGCGAATTTGCCACTACACAATCTCTTACCTCGTTCTCTCTAATCAAATTCTGATACAATCATGCTCTCTTGAAGTGCTCATGCAAAATATTTTTAATCCACAGGAAGACCATCAGAATATGTTAAATGATACTTTTCTGAGGAATGATTTTAATACCTCTAAGTATAGGCAATTCCAAGCATCACTATTAGTTCCTAGTCATCATACCTTACTCATCATCTTCATAACTTCACTAATCATTATTCTGATGAACCCTTACCAGTTTAACTACATAAATTAAAATGATAAAATCATAGGGTCATGAGAGCGCTCAATTTTAATTTAGCATATGGTAAAAACAAAAAAACACGAGCGCACACCTTTTCAAGTCTATTAAATTATTATTACCAAAAAGAAAGAAAGAAAGAAAGTTGACATCCTCTTAAAAGAAAGGAAAAGAAGAAAATTTGATGTTGGTGTGATCATTGTTTTATGGAAAACATACAATGTCATTTCTGAACTTTTAATTTATTCATTGCAATTTCTTAAATTTAGCTAAATATGTAATATGGTTGTTGAACTTTTAATTTGTTAAATGTGGTCCATATACTTGTTCAATTTAGTCCCAAATTATATGAAATATTTAATATTGTCATTCAATTAATTCAAGTTAACAAAATTTACTAATTTAGTTTCCAATCAGGTACGTTTGAAAGTGGACAAAAAAAAAACTTTCACTTGAATGATCCACATAAGATATTCAATTGAAATTAGATTATCCATATTCAATTGATCCACGTAATAATTCTTTAATTTATTTTATTTGTTCAATAATGATTATCTATATATATATATATATATATATATTTGTTGAAAGTAAATATTTTATTCATATCTCAAGATGATACATGAGATATTCAAAATAAAGGAAATCCCAAACAACAAAGTACAACTATAAAGCACAAACGATATTCAAAATAAAGGAAATCCCAAACAATGAAGTACAATTATAAAGCACAAACTGCTGTGCTAGTACACTCTCATCCCACAAAAATGGATTTTCTCAACATCACAATGGAACGGCCCATCCTTGAATCTTATGGCACCAATAGACGAAAAAAAAAAAGAAAGACTCAATGAATTGACAAATTTTAACTATTGGACCACAACAATTAATATAGATAATCCACTTGAGGAAGTTCCCACTCAATAGAAGCACAACCCAAGATTAGATCTCAAGGTGGAGTGACACCGCACAACTCATTCCAAACTCCAAAGGCACAATCTAAAATTTTATTAATTAGGGGAGGCGGAAATATGATCCTTTATCCGTGGTTAACCTAAGGATTGGGATTAGTCAAAAAATAAAAAAATAAAAAAATGAAAGAAACAAAGAAGAAAAGAAATTGCCCCAAATAATTTAATTACTCTAGTTTAAAATGGGAAAAATTACTAAAAAAGTCATAAACTTATTGCATTAGTACCAATTTAGTTCATCCAATTAATTTAGACTAGAAATGCAGAGGTGGATACCGGCCATGCTACATGGTATGGACAGCGTTGTATTGGACATATTATTTATTTTAGAATATATATTTTATATATTTTTGTTTCTTTTCCTTATTTTCATTTCCTTGCTCTTTTATCTTTTTTTCCATAATACCCTCCGCTAGTCGCTAACTGGCGGAGGTCGTCGACTAGGGCAAGGGTTGGGACGCCTTGCTGTCCATAGGCAAGGGCCGTCAACGACTAGGCGAGGTCACCCATTGCCAAACCGACTAAGGGAACCCTTGCCCAAACGCCTTTGTCACCTAGCCTTTGCTAGATTTAGCGAGGTTCAATTTCTTTGGAATCTTTCTCTTTCGCCAAAATGTGTGTGAATAGATCTTAATGCGGTTTCTTTCAAGTATATAGAAAGCAAGCTGAAGTGAATAGAAGATACTTGATTGCATGGATGCAATATTTACGCTCCTGTACATGCATATTTCTTTTTTTTTCTTTGCCCCAAAATTGAGAGAATATTAACTTTTTTCCTTCTTAAAGGAGCTTTTGCTTAACAAATTAATTAATCGCTTCGCCGTTTTGCCTTGTGCATAGAAGCCTTCTCTTTCACACTTGAGCTAATAATTCCCAATATTTTATCTTTGGATGTATAATCTCGCAGGAAAATATTCAGTGATTTCAAATCACCACGTCATTGCTCTACGTGGCGTGTGTGCTCCATTCAAATTTTGCCACGTTCCCTGAAAGTGGAATGAAAATTTTTTGAATCCAAAGCGCTCTTTTATATCTCTTGCAGACACTGAGTGAAAAACTGACACAAGTAACAATTAATGCATTGCCTTCTCTCTCTCCTCTTTTGTCGAGATGAGGTCCTCCTTCACGACCCCTCTCTTTTGCGAAAAAACTGCCTTCATCTCCATCCTCTCTTCCTTTCCTTTCCTCCTTCTTCTTCACCTTTCCACCTCCTCCTCATCTTTCCGACTCCGGCTCCAAAAACAATTGACTGGCCTCTCGAAATCTCCATCGTCTTCTACTCCTAGTTCGATCCTAATTTCCAACTCAAGTGCATCACAAATGATTTTGAAGCGGAATTGGGTTGCGAGGAGGAGGCCCGATATTTCGGTAGTGGCATTGAATTTTGGGGTTCCGATGACAACCGCAAGGGATATTGTGGTGGAGGAGAGAGAGGACTATGGACAACATATGCAAGTTTCAAAATATATAATGTGCTTAAATTTCTTGTCTGTCTGCTTGATTATCTGTTGGTCCTTTGTTTGCAAGTGGTCCATGTTTGATGCAAAACAATTCTAGCCCCTCTTTCTTGTTCTTTGGTCATAGCCATTTTTATTTTTTTCTCGTTTTATGTTTGCTTTTCCTTTTCTCAATGTGAGGATTCTACAAAAAGAATCTACCTTCCCTGCCCAATGCTGGGAAGTATTTTTTAAGCAAGATCAAATCGCTGAGCTTGATTTTGGGACTTACATAAAAAATGCTGAAAAGAATTCAGAATTCACTTTCACTTAGCCCAAATTTTGACGGGTAGTGATGTTGCTGCAACAAGAGCCACAAAAGTGATACTTAAAGGGATGATCAGTAGTTCAAGTTGATATTTTGGCCTTCCACAAAGCTAATCTGGATTAAAAGTTCACTAATGATACATGATTAAAAAGAATAAGGGAGTCTTATAATATGTTAAAAATCAACTGTTTACAGATTAAGCTAACCAACAATAGAGGTGATTGTGGAGCACAAATTTAAGGAAGGCGTCATTGGAGATATTGTTGGAAAATAAAGAAGAGGAGGAGAAGAAGAAGACACATATTGGGGAAGATACGAAATGTTGTTTGTTGTAACTAGAAAATCTATTGAGAAAATGACAACAAGAATTAGAGGTGAGGTATGTCTATTCAAATCTCTTTAAGATGATTAGATCCTGCCAACGATGCTAAGTAGCTTCACGAATTTCGCCTCCCAAGATATAATAACTTGAACCTATTGGTGTCAACACTATATGAACAAAACTCTGTCGAACACTTCTTGAAACCGGCACATTTATAGAAAACTTGTAAAGAAGAAATATTGGTGAAGATTTTGAAATCTATTTATAGAGTGTTTTTGCATTCATTTATAGAAATGGTACATGAACCATAAAATAAATAGATACAAGAATCTAGTAGATACATATATTAAATAGATACAAAAATCCAAGAGATACATGAATCAAGAATTAAGTAGATACACAAATCCAAGAAATACATGAACTTGAGAAATACACGAATTAATGAGATACATGAACAGGAATAACATATCTCGTTTTGTTCACATTCGTTGAACCATTAACCCACCATAATTACAAAAATCCTCCACATTAATGGATCAACAAAACATTTTAATTCAAGGAATTCTAAATGTGCTTGTGGAAATACACTGCATCAAGATACGTAGCTTTCGCTTTGAACCTTCTCTAGTGTAAGCCTATCGGACATACTTAACCAATCGATGGACTAGGCCTTGAATATCAAGTTATTGGTGTAAGCCTAGATAGTAGACCTTACACAGAGTATCTCCGAATCAAGATTGGTTCTCAATTTGCATTCCTTCTTTAGGCCATGAACCTCTCAGGATTCATATATGCATTAGAAAGTCCAACCTTTAAAGGTTTTCATAGAGTCGGCCAGTTGTATGCATGTAGGTGCATTCCTATCAAAGGCTAGGATGTTGAAATCCAAGTTATGAGAATCATTAAATGCATAGCGTACCCTTAAAGCATTGTAGGAAGCACTGTTGCGCCAAAGGAATGGGGGATAGTGCTCATGCTAGAGTTTTCAAAATTTGCGTTGTCATGTTGAACCTAGTCCATGGGATCTTCAATCGCTAGGTTAGGTTTCCACCTTGGAATCTCTTTATTGGGTTAAGGCTTTTAACCCCACTCCCCTTGATGTGCAGTTTACCTACTCTCCTGACAAACTTTTTGTTAGTGGATTCACAATATTTTCCTTTGACTTCATAAAGTCGAAAGAAATTATTCCATTTGAGAGCAACTGCCTTATGGTATTATGTCTATGATGAATATGTTTAGACTTACCATTGTATATTACGTTTTGTGCCATTGCAATTGGTGCTTGATTATTACAGTGAATGCACATTGGAGGCACTAGTTTTTGCCACAACGGAACATTCTCTAAAAATTGCCAAAGCCACTCTGCTTCTTCAGTAGCTTTATCTAAAGCAACAAACTTTGATTCCATTGTGGAGCGCGCTATCAAAGTTTGCTTTGAGGATTTCCATGATACTGTGGCACCTCCTAATGGGAAGACATATCTGCTATGATTTTGATTCATCGAAATCCAAAATCCAATTGGCATCACAATAACCTTCCAAAATAGCTAGATAATTGCCATATTGTAGAACATAATTTAGTTCTTTGCAAATAGCCCAACACTCTCAAAAGCACATTCTAATGCTCGTAACCAGCATTATTTGTAAAGCGGCTCAATTTTCCTACTGAGTGCGCAATATCCGGTCTAGTGTAGTTAATTATGTACATGATGCTGCCAATCATTTAAGAATACTCCAGCTACTTAAGACTGCTTCCAATATTCTTTCTTAAAGTTAGGTGTAGAAGAAAACGATTACTTGCATCTTTAATGTCGAATCCTTTAAATCTCTCGATTACCTTTTCTATGTAATGAGATTGTGTTAAACTTAGACCATCAGAAACCCTTAGAATTGTGATGCTGAGTGTAACATCCACAACACCTAAGTCTTTCATCTCAAAGTTCTTCTTGAGAGACCTCTTGGTGATTTTGATAATCTCAGTGTTATCTCCAAAAATTAGCTAGTCATCAATATATAGACAAATAAGCACATATCCAACTGATGTGGATTTAGTGTACACACATTTGTCACACTCATTTATTTTATACCTATTTTGGATCATCACACAGTCAAATTTCTCATGCCATTGTTTAGGAGCTTGTTTAAGTTTATACAATGATTTGACAAGTTTACACACTTTGTGTTCTTGTCATTTGACGTTGAATCATTTTGGTTGTTCTATATAAATCTCCTTGTCAAGATCATCGTTCAAGAATATAGTTTTCATATCCATTTGATGTACTTGCAAATTGTATAGCGATGTTATAGCAATCAGCATTCTAACTGATGTTATTCTCATTACATGTGAGTAAGTATCGAAATAGTCTAGACCTTCATTTTTTCTAAACTCTTTGGCAACAAGCCGTATTTTGTACTTATCTATGGAATCATCAGGTTTACGCTTCCTTTTGAAGATCTATTTACATCCAATTGGTTTATTTCCCAATGGAATATCAACCAATTTCGAAGTATGATTGCTTAGGATAGAATCCATCTCATTGTCAATAGCTTCTTTTCCGTAAAGAGTATCTGGAGTTGAAATTGCCTCTTGAAACTTTTAAGGCTCATCGTCTAACATGTATTTTAGAAATTCAGGTTAGAAAGATTTTTCAATTTGTGACCTCTTGCTGCTTCGAAGTTCGACTTCTTCAACCGAAACTTCATCATTCTCAAATTTTGATTCTCTAGATCTTTTCTAAGAAGGTTCACATTGAATTCCTTTCGCAGGATAAATATCCTCAAAGAATTCAGCATTCCTTGATTCTAAGATAGTGTTGGCAAGGATTTCCACACTTTTAGATTTGTAAATGAAAAATCTATATGCACTGCTATTTTGACCAATCCACCGTTTTCGACCCCAACAGAGTTTGTTTCAGAGGAGGAATCATCACTTTGGCTTGACATTCCCACACTTTCAAGAAATTGTAGGATGGTAACCTTTCATTCCATAACTCATATGGAGTCTTACCTTTCTTCTTATGGGTAGTTTATTAAGAATAAAGTTCGCAGTTAAAATTGTTTCCCCCACTAGTTTTAAGGCAAACCTAAACTCAAGATCATGACGTTAACCATCTCCATTAGAGTTTAGTTCTTCTGTTCAACAACTCCATTTTGCTATGGAGTGTAAGGTGCAATTGTTTGGAGTATTATTCCTAAATTAACACACCACTCTTTTAGGTTGGAGGAACTATATTCTCCTCCTCTGTTAGACCTAAGCACTTTGATTCATCTATTAAGTTGGTTTTCAACCTCATTTTTATACTTGATAAACATACCCATAGAATCATCTTTGCTAGTCAACAGATAAACATAGTAAAATCAAGTACAATCATCTATAAAAGTGATAAACTATTTCTTTCCACCTCTACTTTCTACAAACTTCAAATCACATAGGTCACTATAGATTAACTGTAGAGGTCCACTCGTTCTTTTAACAGATTTGAAAGATTTCTTAGCAAACTTAGCCTAAGCAAAAGTCTCACACTTGTAATAGGCATCCAATTCAAGCTTTGGAATTAGCCCCAAGTTTGCTAATTTTTTCATTGTACATAGTTTACATGTCCTAATCTACCATGGCATAGATAAGGAGACACAACAATGTAAGCTAAAGATTGTTCTCTATTACTAGTTTTGGGTACAATAATTTCAAGTCAACATCAATAATAGCCACATTGGCCTTAAACAGATCATTGTACAAGTATCATTTCCCCACATACATCCCCCATTTGAAAGAACAAACTTGTCAGATTCAAATACAATTTTGAAACCCTTCTTGACAAGTATGGGGTCAGAAATGAGATTTCTCCAAATCTCCGGCACATGCAGCACATTGAGTAGGGTGACTTCCTTGCTAGAGGTGAACTTCGGGATCACATTTCGTCTCCTTACAATATTTGTTATTGTAGAGTTAGCCACGTAGAGTTTTTCTTCATCTTTAGCCTTCTCATAAGATGAGAATAGATGTTTATCCACACAAATGTGATTTTTGACACCTATGTCAAACCACCAATTGATATTTTTTGACACCAAGGATACCTCAAACATCACCGCAACAATCATCTCTTAGCATCTTCTTACTCCATCAAATTAGTTGCTTGACTACACCACAACTCTAGCCTTTGTTTGGGTGCTTCCTGCAATCCTTAGCTCGATGGTCAGAATTATTATAGACAAAACATGTCCCTTGGAATTTATGGGATTGTTCTTTTTGCTTGCCTTCGCCTAGTAAGGGCTACTTCCTCTTCCTATTTTTATTGGGATTGAAAAGCTCAATAGTGTTGGCCTTGGTTCCATAGGACTGTTTGCATTCCTCCTATTATCCTCATCAATTTTGAAATATAAAATGGGATCTTCAAGGCTCATTTTTTTCTATTTATGCTTCAAATAGTTTTTGAAGTCTGGCCAGCCCGGAGACAGCTTCTCAATAATAGTTCTCATTGGAATGATTCACTTAATTTCATTCCCTCAGCAAAGATGTCATTTAAAATTATTTGCAATTTTTAGACCTGGTTCATGACAAATTTAGAATTCACTATCTTAAATTCCAGGAATTTGGCAACCTCAAATTTCTTGGTGCCCACATCCTTAGTTTTGTATTTCTTTTCTAGGGACTCCCATAACGGTTTAGTACTTGCAATGTTACAATAAACATTATACAGAGAATTCACCAAATAGTTAAGAATATAGTTTCAACATAAGAAGTATCCGCGCTTCCAAGCCTCCAACACCCTAAGGGTCATGACATCTTGCTTATTTGGACTAACAATCGAGCACACCTCTAATAAGTACTTGGGCAGATTCAGCTCGGTCAAATAGAAGAACATTTTCTTTTCCCACTACTTAAAGCCCACATTGGTGAATGTTTTTGGTTTTTCATTCAGTATCAATGGAGATGGTACCATCAAACTAGGCAAAGCCTATTGAACCATCCCCTATAAATTGGACCATACACCATTTGGCCTGTATTATTTTAAAAAACATTTTTGGGTATGTCAATCAAGCGACTCGTACCCACACCATCACAGATGGTTTCAATTTGAAGGCTTGCAGCATTTGTTGCCACAACACCAGGCAATAAGATTTGAACCTCTTCGGTCGAAACAACTATACGAACATTGTTAACACCTAAATTTTTGCCCAAAAATTATTTCCAAAAAATAGGAACTTGTTTTTCCATAAAAATATTGCATGTAAAATTCTTGCATATAGATTATCTAGGTGTTTAGTATAGTTTTTTTTTTTAAATGGAAGATGTTTTTCCTAAAAAAAAGGAAATTTTTTTTAAATATATATATATGTGTGTGTGTGTGTGTGTGTGTGTGTGTGTGTGTGTGTGTGTGTGTGACTAGCCAAGCCTAGAAGGTCAGATTGGAATTAAAATGGTAAGTGGGGCCTAAATGCAATTTCCAAAAGTTGAGGGACCAATTCGCAAATTTTGTAAAATTTTGCCCGACCCCTTGAATCATCATCTTGGTCCCCAATTGAGTTGAAATTGAACTTGGGTCAAGTCTAATTAATCGAATCAGGCAAAAAGGACTAAATTGCATTGAATTGGGCATTCTCGGGAAAGAAAATGGCTAACTTTGAGGGACTTTCTTGCAAAATTGGGTGGAGACAATTGCGAAAAATGGTCAATATCTTAAATTACTATACATAAGCTTGTTAATTGATCAAAAACCATAGCTAAATTGATGGATTAAAGCACTCAAGCCAGCTACCAAAACCTAGCCCCTAGTTAAGTCTCAATTCGGAGCTGCTAAGTAAGCATATTTGTGGCCCCACCATATCCTACTTAGCATCCCAATCAACCTGATCTTTGCATGTGATAGAATACCATTATTGGTAGTGCAAGTGGAGAAACATTGGTCAAGGATAAGCTGTTGAAAGCATGGGAAAAGCGCAACAAAATTCGGACACTCAATAGCTACAGAAGTTGAAAATTTTGGCTAAGTCATAAAGTTGTTGAAGTAGCCCTATTGATAGGCTTGGTAAGTGAACAAAAGACTGACCAAAAATCCCTTAATTCAGGTGATAAGATCTATGAAGCAAGCTCTCTCAAGGGAGGAGAGGTTGGAGACAAGAAGGAGAGGAGGGAGCTCATAGTCATCCCCCGAAGAGGCCCTCAAAAGCAACTCCAGAAAAGCAAAACCTAGAAATTCCATACCAACCTTTAGAGAGAAAAGTGAAATTTCACAAACTTGCAACCAAATTTAGCCAAAACATTCAACTAGAGAATAAAACATCACTCAAAGATCTTTCCAACCATATGCCAAACGGAGATTAGGAAGACCTCCTAAAGCCCCCTGAAAAACACCCTTTTGGCGGGCCAAGAAAGACTGACAATTTCTAGGTGATGAGCACAGTTGGTCACGGGTGAGGGAAAGTGAGTGCTGTTGAGAAAATTGAGAGACAAATGAGGGAAATCACGAGTTGTAACCAAAACTAAAATACATATAGTTTTGTTTTGTGTTCATATTTTTAACAACAAAAGTCGTAAAGTCTAGTTTTGGGGACTAACAAAAACCTTCCTTATTAGTTCTTTCTTTACAAATCACATTTTTGAGTTGAAGAAGCCAACTTCCACGGGCTCCCGAGGATAATTTCTCGGTTTTGTCGGCCAAGAGCCACTTGAAAAAGAAACTAGGAAGCAAGGTAAGAGTCTTAAATATATTTTTGATCAATTTTGAATATGTTTTAACCATGAAAAACTAAGATGAAAACTAGCCTAGAAAACTAATATTTGACGATGAAATTTTTTTGAAGTGTTTGAAGCCTTTTCAAGAGCCATATATGTTTGACTCGCTACTCCCCTTTGCATGTGTTTTCTATCTTCATGAGCTTGATGAATGTCATGTGGGAGTACAAATGATGCTAAGGTTAGCTTGGTTCGGTCTTAAAATCTCTAGATAAACTATGAAATCATCCTCAACTTGGGCTAAAAACCAAGCCTAGCCACAACGATTCATGGCTGGTTAGTGTGGACTTTGCATATGTATTTATTGGAGATATCGTTTTGATGTGTTCGGTTGGTCATTCTCTATAATGTTTGTTGCATTTAAAAGCTCATGTTACCTACTTTCACTCGGATTAAGTAATGTTTCCCTTAGATCTGGCATGCGATAAGTGTCGGGGCTTGAATATGGGCATGTAACCTGTTTGCTTGATTTGGGTTCAAACCCAAATTTGTAAAATCAGCTCAAACCCACATATTTGAAGACGATTTTAACTTGGTTCTAGTGTGTTTTAAACTATGATTCTATCTAATCTTGTTCTTGTATGTAGTAGTATAACCTTGATATTTTAGTTCTACATGAGATTGCTTATGGGTTGAGATTGAAAGCCAAGAACATGGCTTGAAGAAGCTGTTTGAGTTAGTTTGATGCACGCCAAGTGTTCGACAAAATGCGCAAACCAAGTTTTGATCTTGAAATGGTCGATTTGAGCTCGGTTCTTGTTATATTCATGTACCGGGTAATCCCATATTAGTGTAAATCAGCATATATCAGTTTAGGGAATTATTTTTAAATAAAAATATAAAATATATATGAAATTAAAAAAAATTATAAAAATGATGGATGGTATCAAATTATGATAGAAATGACATTTATAAAATTTTCCTAATTCTAAAAGGTCATTTCCTAATTTAATGTTATTTTAGTATTTTATAATCATTTTTGTTTTTGTAAATAATCCATGTTGTATAGATTAAAATTATTTAGAGTAGTTTCATGCATTTAGAATAATTTCATGCACATTTAAATTCCCATTTTGCTCATGGGGGTCCTGTCCCGAGATGTAATAACAAGGCAATGTAATATTATTTGCCCAACTTGTATCGAGTTTTCCTTTTTCGCATTTAATTTAAAATAATTTCAATTTCTTGGATGTTTACTTACGCACCAATTTTCATTAATTTGAGTGTAAATGTCTCTTTTAAATTATGTTAAGATTAGTCTAGACATTAAGGAAAACAAACCTACAAAAAAATATTTGCATGGACGCTCAGCAGTTTTATAAGGATTATAATTAATAATCAAGATTGTGTGGCCATTTAGATTTACAACATTCCAAGTTAGTGGTGCCACAAGGGCACTAATAGAAACATTGGTGTAAACAAGTACCCGTTCCTAGAAATCTCTGGTTGCATAGGAATCGAGACAACACTCCCGCGTTTTGATTGGTTTTTAGCCGATCCAAATAAGCTAGTAGCGACTCCTAGAAATACACAGGTTGTTAATAATTAAAATAGAAAATCCAACGTTACGCGAAATATGGGCTTGGGAGAGCCTGTGCCTAATCTAGGGCCATTGGTTTGCCTCTTTAGGCAAATACCCCTGAACCTCTTCCTTTTCTCTCGAACAGAAAAAGTGAGGTCGTGACAAACGTCTCTGAGAATATTCTGGACATCATTGTTATCAACCATCTCGAATTTATGAACAAACCAACAAATAGTGAGAACGATAATTGTCTTAAGAATGTTGGAAAATAAAGAAGAGGAGGAGAAGAAGAAGACACATATTGGGGAAGATATATAACACTATTTGTTGTAACCATAAAATTTATCAAGAAAGTGACAACAAGAATTGGAGGTGAGATATGGCTATCTGAATCTCCTTAAGACAATTAGTTCTTACCAACGGTGCTAAGCAGTTTCATAAACTTCGCCTCTCAAGATACAACACTTTGAACCTGTTGATATCAACACTATATGAACAAGACTCAGTTGAACATTTCTTGAAATTGGCACACAAAGAAAACTTGAAGAGAGAAAATGTTGGTGATTTTTGCTTCTTCTCATAATGAAGATTTTGAAATCTATTTATAGAGTTTTTTTTTTTAAATGGTACATGAATCATAGAGGTATGGACATTTGCAGTGCCAAAACGTAGCACGAAAGGACACTTAAGTGCCAAAATTGGAGTAAAATAGATTACTTATGGGGTGCATGACAACCGCCTATTTCTGTTCAGAAACAATTTTTCTATTTCAAACCTATTTTCAAAATAGAAATTCGTTTGATAAATTTATTCCATTTTTCTATTTATGGAATAGATTTATATTCAGAAATAGGTTTGGAATAGAAATCAAAAGTATAAATTTTCTACTTCTCTATTTCGGGAACAGAAATGAGAAATCAAATTTTTTCTCATCGTTCGTCGACCAATCCTTCATCCGTTGCCGCCGGCCCCCGCCGTTACTGTCGCCGCCATTGCCGCCGATCACCGCCGCCCCTAGTCGCCAGCCGCCGCCACCACCGCCACTTGTTAGTCACCAGCCACCGGCCGCCACCGCCCGTTGGTCGTTGGCCGCCATCGCCGCCGTTCGTCATCGCTATCCATCAGTCCACTGCCGTCCGAAAGAAAGAAATTTTATGTCGTTATTAATCGAATTTCTATTTTTATAGTAGAAATTTTATGTCATTATCAAACGATTATTTTCACTTAGAAACTCTTCTAGAAATAGAAATAGAAAAATCTATTTCTGTTCCAGAAACTATTTCTAGAACAAAATGGTTATCATGCATGCCCTAAAAGACTAAATGAACTCTGCTTAGATGATAATACATTATACTAATTAAACAACATCCTTATAACAACCAATAATGACACATTTTCTAATGAATGTCTTAAAGAAGAAGATTTTCAAATAAATGAAATGGAAACCTCTTTAGAATCAAAATATGAAGATGCCCCTCTAAATAAACCTACCCCTAAAATAAATATGCTAACAAAATAAAAAGAGTTCCTCCTTAGCATTGCTAATAAAATAACTGACCTAAAAGCCAAAAAAGAACACTTAAACATACTCCAATCCTCAATGAATACTACCTCTAAACCCAATACATCTTATAATCTTAAAGATATTCTTAACAAAAATAAGAAAACCAAGTCTAGGCCAATAAATATTAGTGATCTTCAAAGTGAAATAAAACAACAAAAATTAGAAATATAGGCCTAAAAAGCAGCACAAATGGATATGAAATGAGAAATCTTTGATATAAAATCCTCGTCATAAAGGGAAATACAAAATTAGAAGATTAAAATGAAATCATTAATACTTCCAATACCTATGATCCAAACTGCTTAATGTTATTGACATAAATAACCTCTAGGAAATGAATAACAAATATAATGACAAAATCAATAATGAATTTATCATTGAAATAACGACACTTTTTGATATAGGAGCTATAACGACACGGGCCTCACTGTGTAATATTGTTCACTTTGGACGCTGAGTCTTCATGACTTTAAAATGAGTCATGCAAGGGCAGTGGCGCGGTCCACTAGCCCGCCCTCTCCCAAGCCATAATATTATCCGCTTTGGAGGCATGCACATAGCAACCTCCTCCCTCATGGCTTTGTTTTCAGCGTAGTGGAAGCGTACGTGAAACGCGTCATACAAATTAGACGGACCTAAGCCTTATAAACTAGCCCAGGACTCCCCCTTAAGTGATGTGGGATAGGAGAAGCGCCCCCACGCTTGGGCCGTCATAGGAGCAGATCTTAATTGTATCAAAGAAGGTTTTGTTCCAACAAGATACTTCAATAAAGCATCAAAATCATTATTATCGGCCTTAGGAGACAAGTTGAATATCAAATACAAATTGCCAGAAGCTTTAAAAATAAAAAATCAAATGTCTTATAAAACTTCATTTCTTTTAGTCAAGAATATGAGACAAGTAATTCTAGAAACACCTTTCATACAATTAATTCAACCTTTTACAGTAACAAATGAAGGAATTGAAACTCGGGCGTTAAATAGAAAAATTACTTTTGATTTCATAACAAAAACACAAAAGAGAAGCCTCAACATCTTACAAGAATACTCAATTTCAAAAATAAATTGTCTTATAAAAGATAAAGAAAACCAACTTGAGTTTTTAAAAGAAGACTTAAAATTCAAAAGAATAGAAGAAAATCTCGCAAAAACAAACATCAAAGATAAAATAGCATCCCTACAAAAACACATAGAGAAAATATATGTTTCACCTTACCCAATGCATTTTGAGGAAGAAATTAGCATATTGTAGATTTACCTTACAAACAAGATTTTTTTGAAAATAAAATACCTATAAAAGCTCGTCCTACAGAAATGAATCAAGAAGTTTTAAAATTTTGCTAAACAGAAATACAAGACCTTTTGAACAAAAAAACTCATTTGGAAAAGCCAATCACCCTGAAGCTATTCCGCTTTCTATGTCAACAAAAAAGTTGAATAAAAAAGATGAGTACCCATGTTAATCATTAACTATAAACTTTTAAATACAACACTTAGATGGATAATGTATTTGATACCCAACAAAAAAGATTTTTTAAATAGATTGTGTAGATCAAAAATATTTTCAAAATTTGATATGAAATTAGGATTTTGGCAAATACAAATTAATGGAAAGGATAAATACAAAACAATTTTTAATGTCCCTTTTGGCCATTATGAATGGAATGTTATGCCATTCAATCTAAAAAATGCCCCTTTAGAATTCCAAAGGATTATGAATGAAATTTTCAATCCTCATTCTGAGTTTATCATATTCTGTATAGATGGTGTTCTAATATTCTCTTCAAATATAAAACAACATTTCAAACATATATCTACTTTCATTAAAATAATCATGCAAAATGGTTTAGTAGTATCTCCTACCAAAATATCACTCTTGCAAAACAAAATTAGATTTTTAGGTCATCATTTCCATTTGGGTACCATAATTCCAATAGAAAGCTCAATCTCATTTACTTATAAGTTCCCGAATGAGATTAAAGACAAAACTCAATTACAAAGATTTTTAGGTAGTCTTAATCATATTCTAGATTTATTCCCAAATATCAATATACTTTTTAAACCTTTACACCAAAGGCTACAAAAGGATCCTTCATTGTAGACTTCAGTCTACACAAATATTGTCAAACAAATAAAGGCCCATGTTAAAGGAATACCATGCTTACATCTAGTTGATCCATCCACTTTCAAAATAGTTGAAACAGATACTTTAGAAATAGGAGATGGTGGTATTCTTAAACATATCAAAATTAGTAAATAACAGGTTGTCCAATTTGTTTCAAAACATTGGAACTCAACACAACAGAATTACTCAACAATCAAAAAAGAAATACTTGCTATTGTTATATTCATATCAAAATTCCGAGGAGATTTATTAAACTAAAAAAATTTCTTGAGAATTGATTGTAAATTAGTCAAAGATGTTTTATAAAGAACGTCTTGAATATTGCTTCAAAACAAATTTTTGCTAGATGGCAAGCTATACTTTCAATGTTCGATTTTGATATTGAATTTATAAATAATTCTTTAAATTCATTAGCAGATTTTCTCACAAGAGAATTTTTACAGGAGATATAATTATGCCACCAAAATCCAAAAAAGACAAAGACAAAAGCAAAACTATTGCCGAAACCTCCAATACACCACCTAAACCAAAAGGCTTAACATAAATCAAGTCATGACTTGAAATGATAGAAAACTGACAACATTTAGACAAATACCATTTCTAACCAATACAAAATACACCCCCTAAGGAAGAATCCACACAAGTTCTAGCCCAACTAGCTGCCATACTCCCCAAAGAGACACTAGAAATACTTGCTCAATCTTTTCAAAAAACAGTAAAAAAAAGAGTCATCTATTGCCATTAAGGTAAGTAATAATCCCTGCCTACTTGTAGCCCAAAGGCAAGCAAAATACAAAGGAATTTCAAATGAGGTGGTTATTAGGCCACAAACAACCCCTCATTCCCAAAAATCAAAATTCTTTTCAAAAGCTTCATTCCAAAAAAATACTAATTGTAGAAGATGGATTTTTTAACAAACATCCAATAAAATTTCCTAAAAACATATTTCCAAAAAAAATGGTTTTTTAAACCAAACAATACAAATAAAACTCTTGCTTTCTATGAACAAATTTTAGTGGGGATAGAATTAGCAAGATTCACTCACTTTATTGATAAAATTGATACAAACAATATTATGAGTTTTACTATTTCCATTAGCAAAATCATACGCCCCACTCAATGAGAAACCTCACCCCATACGTCCAAAAAATCCAAGCAAGAGTAATCCAAAAATTACCCTATAACACCTCATACATGCATTGGGACTACCAAAATACATATTTCCAACATACATGGTTAGTCTTCTTCAAATGTCATTTTCAAAGAGAAAATCTACTCAACCAGTTCGAAATCTTAGTGAGATCTCTTCGGTTCTTTAGAAGAAACATTACACCCCATAGTTAAACAATGATACCAAATATTTCGTGAACATTTTGCACCAACGAAACATGAATCATGAATCTAGTGCCTTATGCACTTCTTCATAATATTCAGAATCTTGTGGGTTACATTATGAGAATTTGACTACAACACATCTCCCATGAAACCTGGTGTACTAATATTGGTTCGAAAATGTAAAACAAAATGATGGGATGGATTCAAATACCAAGAATAGGAATATGAGTTTGCAGTTAGGATTTGGCTGAGAAGTCAAAATACCCAAATAACCACAACACCACCCAATACAATATTTTTGCAAGAGAAATCCATTGCAAATGCAACCCTCGCTGTAGTCCAAAATAGAGAAGAATATTTCAATGTCCTCAAACAAATACTCTTAGAGGTGGAAGAATCACAATGTGGATCTTCCAAATCACAAGATAGCCAAGAAAGGTCTTCACAGTCATATCACAGTAGAAACTCCAATAAAGATGACTATTACAAGATCAATCTTAGCCCAAAGCTAGGATAGGATATCCTATCTAGCCCAAAGATAGGACACCACAAGCCAATAGTTACAGTGGCAGAAAAGCAATACACTATAGCACTTTCACTATAGACATACACTTTAATACCTTTTATAAATACATGTTCCCGGCATAGGAATAGAGGGCTCAATCCAAACTTCAAATTTCTCTTCCTCCCCCTCTACTCTCTCTTGTAATTTCTCATCTCCCTTCAAGCTTTATTACCTTGTACCCCTAGTCACAAAGTAAGTTTGTTTTCTTTTCAAATACATTTAGTTTAGCGCACACACATATGATTTTTGAGGGAAAAAAACAGATTATGTTATCACAATAGAAGAAAAAGATACGCCTCTTTCAAGATCTCTCGAAACAATTACACTCTTAAATCAAGAATCTATTAAAAAAACATAAACAAAAATTCAATTACATTCATATAGGATTAGTTCACACACACACACACACACACACACACACATATGATTTTTGAGGGAAAAAACAGATTATGTTATCACAATAGAAGAAAAAGATACGCCTCTTTCAAGATCTCTCGAAACAATTACACTCTTAAATCAAGAATCCATTAAAAAAACATAAACAAAAATTCAATTACATTCATATAGGATTAGTTCATGCGATTATTAAACCTCTTATCAAAGAGGGTTTAAATACTTCTATCCTTATAGTCTTAAGAGATTCAAGACTCTTAAACTTTGAAGGATCCATTTTAGGAACCGTAGGAACAATTCTTACAATGGCTCAATCCATTTTGATTGTTATCCTAATTTCTGGATATCACAAATATAAATATATCATTAAATCTTTAACCCTTCATATTAAGACACATAAGTACAAGATAGCAGAAGGATATATTCGTTCAACCTCTACCTATAGAATTCATTCCAAAGCTAATGCTTTGTGCATTTGGAAGCAGAGCATTCAAACACAGCCCAAAAGGAGAAACTCTTCTCCCTCAAATTGATATTACTAGAACTAATACAATTATCTCCAGGTCAATTAATTGGATTTACATAATATTACCTAAACAATGGGAATCAGAAAACCAAGTTCCCTAGTAAATGGTTTGAAATGTAAATCCAACCACTATAATACAACAGCCAAAAGGAAAAGTAATCATTCAATTTTCAAGATAGTCATTTTACTTAAGGTCAATTCCCTCATCCTCATCATGTAGGTCAGTTGAGCTCTACCCAAATCTTCCTCCTATTATTACTCTCCCGCCTAGAAACCAAAGTAGCGTGTTTAATCCTAAAACAACCATCAACCAAGATAATAATCCTGTAGTGGCTAATATTAGTGGTCTTGATAAATGATTTGGTGTTTTCCAACCTATTTATCAACAAGACCAACTTGATTTAGAAAATCCTAACTCCCCACATCATTCTGCTACCTACTCCCAATTAGCAGATCTTGAAGTACTTACTCTTGAAGAAGACTTTGAAACTAATAGAAAATTCTTAAATCAAGAGTACTCAAAAGAAAAACAAAGAAGTAAGGCAATGATTTTTTTTTTTTTTTAACATTTTTCATGATCAAACCAAAGAAATAAAAGAAAAATATTATGATTACATGTACAAACATGAAACTTGTATACTTTTCTTTGATTGGTTTGAAGAACAATTTATCCAATCAAAAGAAATCTATGTCCTAGACCACACATATAAGTGGAAATTAGATAAGGGCCAAACCATAAAATCTAACCATCCTCCTTTGAGGAAGATTAAATTCCAACATAGGGACACTATAATAATAATTACTCCTTTTAGAATAGCAACCGAAATTGATTAATCTCATAGCATAAAAATAATACAACAAAATAATTACACGGATCAACCTCTCCAAACTATTGGCAATCAATTAAATATAATAGAATCATCTATCTAATCAATTTTTCCCAAGGATCAAGACCGAAAACTAATAAATCCACAATTTTTCAAATATTTGAGTTCCCTAAAATCCTTAATCCAGAATTTGCAAAAATCTCTAGGCAAATTATCAATAATTGATACTTCTACAGTTAGAGGACCTAGCATGGAAGAAACTTCCAAACTAAAGGGGTGAGCATCATTCTAGGGTAGAATCTTGAACCTGAGAATCAAACTGTTGGAAATCTATCTGGTTTTAAGTTCTAAGGTATGTAGGGTAGGTTTCGGGTTCCAAAAATTGGAGAGCCTGTTTTGATAGGAAGGTTCTAGGTTCTAGGTTGGTGGAACCTAGAACTGAGAACCTAACGCGAAATTGAGAACCTAGAATCTAAAACTTGTAACCTAGATACTAGAATAAGTTTTTGTGTTTTTTTTTTTTTTTTTTTAGTCTATGTCTTCACCTAATCTTACGTAATCCATGGCGTTCAATTATGAGTATATAATCTGGAATCACTAGTCCAAGCTTTCATTTTATGATTAAGACTTTTACGATGTTAATTTTCATATTTTTCATATGTCTAAATATAAGTTATGATAAGAAATTGTAGCAACAAGTGGTGATTATCAAATGCGATATTTCACTGTAATGGTTCAATTAATAATTAATGTGAAACCTAAGTAAACCCTGGAACTTGTAATAGGGTAGATATCGGGTTTTAGGGAATGGAGGTAGGTTCTAGTCTCCTAGAAAGAGATTGTGCAATGGCAAATTTGTAATTAGTTGGCCAGTGGAACGGAAGACGTAGTGCATGACTATAAAGAGAAAGAAAGTCAATGGGTCAAGAATCAACGTCAAGGGTTCCACCCAGGAAAACTCAAGGGATGTTGTGCAAGATTAAATAGGGGTGAGCATTGGTTCAGGGTCAACCAAGGTCTAGGGTCAACCTTGGACCGACCCTGGACCGGCCCAACCCTATCGGTTATGGTCCGGTTCTCAGAGAGACTGAATTAGTCCTTGGTCCTAGAATTCCTTGACCAATACTATGTCGGTTGATCCTTGGTCATGAGGGTTTAGGGTTGGTCCAACCCAAACCAACCTTATTATATATATAGATATAGACACACACACACACACACCAAATATATATACCTAATATATTATTTATAATTTTTTTATATAGAGAAAATCTTAAAATAAACGACATCAACAACATTAAACTGCTCTTTAGTAATTTTACGTTGTTCTTTAATAACTTAGATTTTTAATGTCTTTTACAGTGTCAATAAACATAATTTACGAATGAGGAAATATTTTTGTGAAGAGTCCTCACGGCATCCAAAAGGGCATAGATATCTTCTTATGGCATCATTCTCTAGTACTCGTTCTCCTTTATCTTATTTGTCTTCTTAGTCTTCAATTTGCTAAAATCAAAAGAAACAACTTCTCCACTTGCCACTCGACACTCACCTTGCTCGCTTTGGGTCACTCCTGCCACTCGTCACTCGATGCTCACTTGGTTTGTTGCTCCCCGCTCGACACTCGATGTTCACTCTGTTCGACGCTCACCTCACTCAACCCTCAATGCTTGCCTTTCTTAGCTAACCTCGCTCGTCATTGAACCCATTGGATTAGTCTAGTCCTTGATTGCCCTTTCAAGGAGTACAAAAGATGAAATAAAAAATTATTGGTTGGTCTCGAGTTGATCCCGAAACTAGATCGAATCAATTGGGTCATTTGGTTGTCAATCACTTTTTTAAGGAGTACAAAAAATGATAAAAAAAAAAAATTATCGGTTGGTCCTGGGTTGACCCTGGAATTGGAATGAACCTACTGGGTCGGTCCGATCTTTGGTCCCAAGCTCAATAGGGTCAGTCCTCGGTCCCAAAAATTGAGGACCAGTACTGTGCGGGTTGTATCCAGGGTTAGGAGGTGGACCAGCCCAACCCGAACCATGCTCACCCCTAAGATTAAACGTGGCTAAATCACGAAAAGATAAGAGCCCCCAACCGTCCTGCAATTATTAATTTCATGAAAATGACTATATTGTCATTTGTCCTTGCTATACCTTTTAAGATTACGAATTATAAATATGGATAATTAACCATCTTAGGAGAGTGCCTAGAGAGAAAGGGACAGAGCAAAACATGAATCCTATAAAAGAAAAGTATCGTATCCATCGAAATGATATATATCTACTATAATGGCACCTACTTGATAATTTTATGTCCAATCAATACTAGATATGTTTAAATGAATCTATAAAATTTCTGGCTGATTGAAAGTGAGCATTATAGCGAGTCATCTTCAATTCATTACTTTTAGTCACATTTAATTTAGTATACCAATTGAGTAACCCAGATTTAGCAAACGTAACATTTCTTCATTAATTATAATCAACCTCATCCATAAATTTTGAAATTCTCTTTGTTTATTGACGAGTTTTTTCACGTGTTATCGTGACATGAAGTTAATGCTATGTAAAATTCCTTCTCGACAAAGCAATGACAAACTTCATGCGTGAGTTATACAAACACCCTAAGAAAACCATTTTCAAATTTGATCCTTGATTGATGTTTTGATTAAGCATTCAATAAACGTTTCAAGTACAAAAACAATTTGGTATTTTGATCATCTCAATCAATCTTAGGTATGCATCTTATCTAATCCATAAATTAAATAATGATGTTCATTTTTATAAATGATACGAGCAATCATTTATACGAATGTTTTTCAAATCATTTAATTTTCACAAAAAAAAAAACAGAGATTAATATTTCCTCTATTTCAGAGCGAAGAAGGATATGCAAGTATAGGAGGGAAAATATTGCATGCATGCAATCAAATATCTCAATTATTGGGATTTGACTTAGGCCCTAGGGCAATGGTGGTGGACAACACTCTCTGGGAGCTTTCGTGTCGTATTGGATATTTCAATACGTGCTTGACACTCTCTGACACATTTTGACATTCGATCAACATGTGTCGGAAAATTTGACACTTGGTCAACTCTTCCGACACTCGAGTCCAAAATTCCGACATGCAAGTTCGGAATTCCATCAACATGCATGAGGTGAATTTTAAAAAATTTCAATAAATGAGAAATTAAAATATATATATGTAAAAAAATAATATAATTATAATAATAAAAAGGAAAAGAAAAAAACATAATCCTTTCTTCTCTTCCGACTCTTACTATCCATAACACATAATTTACTCTCCAAGTTTGTTTTTTCTCTTCTCTTCGATATTTTTTGACCCGTGAGTTGAAAATGTGAATTGTCTTTTTTCTTCGAGTTTTATAGATTATTGGAATGTAGTTAAATTTGTCAAATTAAAACAACGAGTGATATTAATAAATGATGAATTAATATTTTTAGTATAAATTCATTCTATACTCTTTTTTAATATTTATTTAATTACGAATTTGAATCAAATTAATTTGATTAAAATAATCATAAAAATGATCATTTCTCGTGTATACATAAAAAAATATACATTTTAATAGACAGCGTGCCTTAACGAATCGAAATTCTTTATTTTTTAAGAAATGACGTGTCGGCACGTCATATCATGTTATGTCGTGTCCCGTGTCGCATGTTGGTGTTAGTGCTACTTAGGTGATGGAACTCACTTCATTAGTAGTGTGATTAGTTAGTTGGGGAGGACCACATTGAACTAGAACGCCAAGTAGTCGAGATATTTTTTCGACCCCTTCTTCAAGTCCACATTTGCGAGGCCAAATATTCAAATTCATCGAGGAATGACCACACTAACAATATTTATAAAATCGCTTACTAAAAAATATCTTCTATTCAATCCAGCTCGTTCTATATATACTTGGAAGACACCACACCAAGATGTGTACATACACACAATTTGGCGAAAGAGAAAGAATCTGAAAAGAATAAAATTCATTCAATTGCTTCTATGAGAGAGGTGAGATGGGCATAGTGATATCTAATTCTCTTGCTATCTTTTTAAGGTTGTTCATAAGGGGAGTGAAGCATTATCACCAAATTCCTACATGCGAAATGTTGCTACATGTGACTATCTATTTCTCCCATCAATAATTAAATTATTAAATCTAATTAAAAGGTAAGCTGGGTAGAATAAAAAACCCGACCGTTCTCTGTGATGTAGACTGATGGACTACGTATGGGCAAGTTGGGGCACGCTATTAATCACACTTTCCCATCATCAGTCCGCACGATGACGAAATCGATCTAACCTCACTAGGGGCTAGAATATTATAAAGCTCGTTTTGGGGAGCGAATCAATTCAAAGGATGAAAACCCAATAAAGGCAAAGGCCGATAAACACAGACGAATTCTACAAAAGAAATGGCTGCTGTTTACAGCAAGGAGCTCTTCTTGGGTTGGTATTTAATCACTCTCAAGCTCCGAGAAACTGTGGAATCTCGATTCCCCAAGAAATCAGCCTATGCAGGCGAGATCGTCCCCGAAGATGAGCCGAGGCCTCCCAAGTCAGAGTGGATCATCTCCATCGAAGAGAAGCTCATCCAAGGTCGCCAAGACAACATGCCAGACTCATGGACAAATCTCTCCATTTACCGGATCCCACGCTATCTCAAGCATGGCAAGGACAAGGACTAGGTCCCCAAAATCGTCTCCCTCGGGCCGTACCACCATGGTGGCGAACACCTCCGCCATATGGAGCAGCACAAGTGGCGCTGCCTCCACCACATCCTCGAGCGCTCCAGTCAGGGGATAGGCCTCTATCTAGACTCAATGAAGAAGGTCGAGCCAAGAGCTCATGCCTGCCACGAAGGAAGGATATCCATGAGTCGCAACAAGTTCGTGGAGATGATCGTTCTCGACGGCTGCTTTGTGATCGAGATGTTCCAGAGATTCGCCAAGGGGTTCGAGAAACTCAGCTACCCTCTCAATGACCCCATCTTCTCAATGTGGGAATTGATACTCCAGATCCAGCAAGACATGATCATGCTCGAGAATCAGATCCGGCTCTTCATACTGGACTGGCTGCTCGATCTCCAGCCCAGTGACCCCAACCAGAAGGAGCGCGTGGTCAAGCTGGCGCTCCAGTTCTTCAGCCCTCTAATTGGGGTCCCTGGGATTGGCACCATCGGCAGCGTTTTTCACCTCCTTGATGGTGACTTCTACAAAATACTGGAGTTCGACCCGTTATCCGACCATTGGAAGGTCCTTGCCTCAGAGTGGTCCGGAGGAGCCTCCTGCACTTGGGCCTGAAGTGGCCCAAGACCCAGCAATGGTCGCAGAGACATAAACGGTTCACTTTTTGCTTGAGCGACCTCCAGGAAGCCGAGATCCAGATAAAGTGCAGACCTTGCTATAGTTGGGGCGATATCCATTTCAATAACAGGATCTCGTGGATAATTTATATCCACGAAGGGACGAGGTCGCTCTTCCTTAACTTGATAGCCTTCGAGCAGTCTCACTTTAATTGCAGCCACTACATCACCTCATACGTAATCTTCATGCACAACTTGATCAACTCCCCACCGCCACCGAAGGATAATCCACCACTGCTTTGGGAGCGATGCCAAGGTGGCTGACCTCTTCCATTGGCTTTTCCAGGAGGTGGCCTTCGACCCAAAAGACACTTATCTCTGCGACATATATGAAGAACTGTCTGAATACTACCAGTTTAGATTTATTCCCTCAGATGTCTATAATCGTCCTCCTGATACATGCTGGGTTGTTATAAAATTTGTTCTCGCGTTTTTGTGGGGTATCTCAGCCTTTCTCACCTGCAAGTGGAATGCCTGGAAAGCCATTCTCAAGAACAAGTATTTTGACTGTCTTTGGTCAATTATTTCCTTAATTGCTGCTTTCATTTTACTTGTGCTTACTTTTATACAAGCCTTCTATGCAGTCTATGCCTACTATAGGCCGCGATCTTGATTTCTCATGCAATGTTAATTATCTGATACGTAAATGTCGACTTGGATTAATCAAATTATATGGTGCAATTTCTTTTGTATTTTCTTTTATTCGTATTATTATTATTTTTTGGGCTACTGCCAATCCTCATGTCAACCCTAGATAAAGGACTAACATTTCCCCCTCCCGCAATTAATAAATCTTAGATTGGGCCTCCGGAGTTTGGAATGACTTTGTGCATTGCCGCTACCACTTAGGATCTGACCTCGGATTGTGCCTTGATTATGTGGGAACTTTCTAACTAGATAGTCTACCGTAAATTATTGTAGTCCAACAATTTAAATTTGTCAATTCATTGACATTTTTTGCTCTTCCGGTGTCATCCCGACGGTAGAGTTGATGGTATGCTCTGCACCTTTCATAACAAAAAATTAATGGATCTTAATTAAAGTCAAAAGCATGGGAACATAATTATCTCAAGTGCGAGGGACCCCAAATATTCATAACAACAGACGACATTAGTGCAATAATGGGTGAATTTTGAATTATTTAAAAATGAAATGTATTGCCTCGATCAATAATTTTCCCTCAAAAATGAGCTTGATGACCAAGTGGTGTGCTTAAGGGATTCAAACCTTTGACCTGAAATTGAGAAGAAACAATAGTAACACTTGAGAGTGCTAGTAGAAACACCTAGAGATGGGTGAATAGATGTTTAAAAGAAATCTTGACAAATAAATTCGGAATAAAAAAAGCTGCAAGCAAAGTCTGAATAAAGATCAAAGTCTGATAAACGAGCCACCAGACTTCTAGTAGATGTTTAGAATCTATTATGCGATGGAACAGACTTCTGAAATAACCTGTAAATATGCAACAAACTTAAATAAAAAGAGTTAAGGAAAGAGAATGTTGCACATGAAATTTATAGTGGTTCGGCTTAGTTCAAGTCTACATCCACTCTCCCACGCTAACAGCCTTCTAGCTAGATTCCAATATATGATCAACAAGAGATCACAACTTTGAGTGCAAATACTCAGTGGTAGATCACACTATCTCACTAAGTTACTCTTTTGATATTTCTCTCACGATCACAAACGTTTAAGCTCACCAAAGACAAGTGTATGATCGAAGCTTGCTAAAACTTTGAAATTATAAATTCTATGCTCCATCTCTTACTTGCTCATCGGTCTTTGATCTTCTTAAATACTCATCCACTTCCAAACTATCTGTTGGACAGTATCTAGAGGATCATCTTCCAATCTACCCATTGGACAAATCTGTATCTAGAAGATTTAAATAGCCGTTGAGTGACAAAAGTAGAATCTCAAATTGATTCTGATCGTCCATACAAATGGAATCTTGGTTTCTATAAGTAGAGCTTCTTCGTATAAAGAGTTATTGTTTTCAATATCTAATTGTCAATTAATTAGATTGAGTCAATCAAATCTATCTTAATATAGTATCCAAACCAGATCACTAGCCATTATATATTTGGAGCTTGTGTCACATTCTGTCAAGTTGTTTTGTTCTAAACATGCTTTGTTATGAATCCATTACGTTCCGAACTTGTATCTTGTTCTGGACCATGTCATACTCTGGACTTGTGTCTCATTTTGGATGTAAAGTCTAAGTGTGTTCTGTCGAAAGTAAAGTCTGAGTGTCTTTTGTCTGAAGTAGAGTCTGAGTGTCTTCCATCTAAAATAGACTTTACAATCTGGACGTAAGTCTGAACATATTTAGCCTTAAGGCCTGGACAGTCTGAATAAGTTCAACTCCAACATGAAGTGTCTTCTGGTTCTTCCAAGTATAGACTTCGACAATGTCCTTTACATGTTCTATCATTTGCATAGTCTATTACTCAACCATTAAACATGTTAGTAGTCTTTGATTTATTTTGTCATCTTCAAAACATCATAAGGGATTTCCCTAACAACGCCAACCTCAACTTTTCTTCTCTTTTTCCTTCTTATGAAAAAGGCCTCAACTTTCCTCTTTTGTGGCAAATAATAATTACGAAATTGACTACAAGATCAGTTGAAAATCTATGTTCCTTCATTCAAGTGAACTTACTATTAATTTTATACTCAATTTCTATCTCAATTGTGAGATAGCTAGTATAAGCACCTAGAGGGGGGCGAATAGGTGTAAAAACAATTTCTCGAGATATGGAAGCGATACTAGGCAGACGATAGAAAGGGAGTTCTCTTTTGATTAACAAAATGAAATACAATCAAAGTAAAGCAAAGAGTAGGGAAGAGAAAATTGAACACAAGGTTTATAGTGGTTCGGCTTATTCCAAGCCTACATCCACTCTTCTGCACTGACAGCCCACCGGCTGGGTTTCACTATGAACAAAAGAGATGTTACAGCATAACTTTTCCTTGATTCTACAGTGTAGATATTCTACCACACTTCCTCAAGGATTCTCACGAATATAGACTCTCTTTTGTGTACAAGATTTCGCTCAACAAATGAATTGACGAAGAACAAGGAGCTTCAGATTTTGGAATTCTTCTATCGTGCACACTCTCGAACAACTGGAACGTCTTCCTTATATACTCCTTTATGCCATCATACCCGTTGGCACTTACCAAAGGAATTCCTCCAATCTACCTGTTGGACGGAATCAATTAGAAAAATCATTTGAGCTATTAAAGGAACATGTCGATAGCCCATCAATCATGTTCGCCCATACAATCAGGATCTCAGTTTCTATAAGTAGAACCTTCCAAGTATACTTTGTCAATCATCGAATCCTTAATCTTCGAATCAATCATGATCAAATAAAGGATTCTGTTATGTCATATCCAGCCAAGAAATCTTCTCTAGTTGATAAGATCACATCCTTAATGAAACATCCAGTTCTGGATAGCCTTTCTTCAACGGATTAGAAACTGTGATGAGGATAGACTTTGAGTCTTGAGTCTGGCTATCTGGAGGTCTTCAGACTTTAAATAGCAGAGTCTGCAAATCTTCAGACTAGACTGATGGAAACGTTTTGTCAGCTTCAAAACACTTCACGAAGATTTCTCCAACAATCTCCCCCTTTTTGATGGTGACAAAACTTTCCTGCAGATTTGGATAACTTTGACCTGCAAAATATTACTCAAACAAATATGGATATCTTATAAAGATAAATGGCTTAATGAATAATAACGCTAGAATCTGCAACCACAGAAATTAGGTTAGTCTTTTATGAGATAAAGCCATCCATAAGATATCAATAGTAGTTAATATAAGCAGTCAAGTCCAAATCCAAATTCAGTCCACATCCAGACACAAAAGTCAAACATCAAAACAATCCAAAAGTTCAAAAGTTGTAAAGATTCAAAGTTTTCAAATCTCGCATCTCTCCCCCTTTTTGTCAGCATAAAAAAGGTTGAGATGAAAATGGAGTAGAGTTAAGAATGCTTGGGAACACGAACAAGCTGGAAATCTCCCATTGACCGAACGATACCTTCTAGCCTTTTCAAGTCTTTCTTTAGTTGTGCAACATCCTCACCCTTAGCATTAGCCTGAATCTAAAGAGAAAGGGCTTGGATTTGATCATTCAAGAAACCTGAAGAAGCTTGATCTGCATTCTGCAAATTCTGAACTTCGCATCCCAAAGCATATATCTGACCTTGCATTTCCAACAGAATATCCAGAATTATGCAAAAATCTGCTGAATTATCGGTCTACGTACTAGCTTCGGCACGATCTGATGAAGTAAAGGCAGACGATGGTAAATCAACATAATCACGCAGATTTTGCGATGAAACATCATGTTCTTCCTCAAGAAATTGAGAGGCATAAATGTCCTCTGGGGAAATTGACTGACTCCCTTACTAATAGCAGGATATGAGGACATTCCTCTTTTCTCTTGGTCTCCCCCTATTTCCATGCCTTCAAGTGGAGAAGAGTGTTCCTCATGTTCTCCTTCCTCTTGATCTCTTTTCTCTTCTTCTTCTTTTTAAACTCTTTCCTTCTCAGCATCTCTTTCTTCTTCTTCTCTCTCCTCTTCTTCTTTCTCTTCTCTTTCTCTAGTCCTCTGTTCTGAGTCTTTCTTTAGAACAGAACGACTCAGATTCTTCAATGCCATTGCAGAAATGGTGATGTTTTCCTCATCATCTTCATCCTCAACGATGAGAGCTCTTCTTTCCTTGGATGGAGCAAGCATGGGCTCCTTCCCTTTTCTTTTTGCTACAGAAGAGATTTGATGAGTTTTGATTGGATTCTTCTCCTTGAATTTCTCCAACGTCTTGCTTAGTTCCTTCAGACACATTTTAGTCACCATTTTCAGTCCTACCACTATATGATCACACGATCGAGCACAAAGAATTTGTGGAGGCTGAATATTCAGATGTCTGAATAACTTCGTTACGAGACCTGGATAAGGAAGTTGACCCCTGTCCTTCACCACTACTCTATACATGTGGAACATAACAGTGTGAGGAAGAGAAAACTTTTTCCCAGTGATGATGTCATACATTAGCTTTGCCTCTGAACTTGAAACATTAGTCTTGGAAGTTGATTTCGGTCTGATGCAATTGATCACAATCTTGTGAAGCAGAATATTAAACGCACTCATCCTTAAGTAGGAAATCTTTTCCTCTGTTCTTCTATCCTTGACAAGTTCCAATGTAGCACGAGCAATAGAAACATTGATAGGTTGATATCTTCCTCTCTCAACCCCAATGACATCCACTAACATATCCATATCCACCATAAAGTCCTGATCTCGGTCACTAAAAGAGAATCTATTTGCATCCAAGAAACTAAGATTCGAATAGAAATAAGCAGTCAATTCAGCATGGGCTTCTGTGGTGTCAGAACAAAACTGCTCAAGTTGAAGAAAATTAAACTTTTCTCTCAAATTGACATTTACAGCATCAAGGAAATCAAAATCCACACTCCTAGGGTTTATCACCCCACGCTTTAACAGTTTTGAGTATATAACCTTATGTTCCTTCGATCTAAACAACTCTGTTCTTTTTCCTTGAATTTTCGCTGCAACACCCATTCTCGGTTGAAATTGGCTGTATAATTTGTCATCATCATTCCCATCTATAGGATTAAATCCCCCAACACATGGATCACTTGGGATATTTGCAAAGGTTTCTTCAGCCAACCCTTTAGGAGCAATTCCCCAACTCTCCATTTTTTGCAAAAAGATATATTCATTCACATATCCTTTGTCCTTAAGAAATTCATCGATGTAGTTCAATGGAGTACCAGTCCTCTTTAAAGCACGATAAAGCTTATAAATAAAATAAGGCCTTTGAACTCTTACAGGATCTGCGTCTTCAAAGATTTCTTCCTCTTGTTGATGACCAACACCCTGTGGACTAGTTGGTGGAGAATGACGCTGCTAAGAATGTTGTGGGCTCTGCTACTAATTTGGAGACTCTTCTTCCTTAGTGAGATCAAAGTGTGTAGGCCCCTCACTCATTCGCCATGGTCCCCTGCTTGCGATCCTCAAAGACTTTCTTAAAGACGACATCTTTCTCAATCTTTGAAAGATTCCTTGCTTGACTTTCCCAAGAAAGATGACAACTTTTTCGAAGATTAAACAAGAGAAGAAAACATGAATGGAAGAACGGTGCTTTTTAGGGTTTTTGGAGTTAAGCAAAGAGAAACGGACTGTATATAGCTCAGTCGAAAGGAGGGAATACTAAGCGTTGTAATGGAAAGTGAAAAGATGCCTTTTCAAAAAATAATTGTCTTTTTCGGGAAAATGGTCATTTCAAAATAACTCCCTTTTTTCCCCGAAAAGGAAACGTTGCAATAGTCATGTCAATTAAATATAGCAATAATCAAACACAGTTGATGATCGTACCCCTTCAAGATGAGATTCGAGAGAGAGAATAAGTTACAGTCAAAGTCTTGTATACTTACAGTCAAAGTCAGGTTTGTCTGAGTCTGAGAGTCTCTAGACTTTAACTTCTTCAAACCTCAAAATGTTGAGTCTGGAACGGATGATTTCAAATTGATTTTTCTCCAAAGGCTTTGTAAATATATCCGCCAGTTAGTTCTTTGAATCAACAAACTGAATCGAAATTTCTCCATTTTGAACATGATCTCTAATGAAGTGATGTCGAATCTCTATATGCTTTGCTCTTGAGTGAAGAATTGGAGTTTTGGTTAGATTGATTGCACTGGTTTGTCACAGCTAATCTCCGTGCATGAATCTTTAATTCCAAAGTCTCTTAGCTGTTGTTTTATCCACTGAATTTGTGAACAACTTCCAAGAGCTACATACTCTGCTTCTGCTATAGAAAGAGCTACTGTTCTTTGCTTCCTTGAAAACCAAGACACTGTCCTACCTCCAAGTAGTTGACATGTACCCGAGGTGCTCTTTCTATCAACTCTGCATCCGGCTAGGTCTGCGTCTGAGTATCCAAGAAGAGTAAAGTCTCCCCTTTTAGGATACCAGAGACCAAAGCTTGAAGTTGATGCAATATATTTGATAATACGCTTTACAGCATTTAAATGAGATTCTTTAAGATCTGCTTGAAATCTGGCATAAATATAAACACTAAACAAAATGTCAGGTCTAGAAGCCGTAAGATAAATAAGTGAGCCAATGATACTCCTATATAACTTTTGATCGACTTTCTTTCCTCCTTCATCTTTGTCTATCTTTAAGAAACTTGACATTGGTATATCAGCTTTTTTGCAATTGTCCAGTCCAAACTTTTTGACAAGATCTTTAGCATACTTTTCTTGATGAATAAAAGTTCCTTCCTTCAGTTGTTTTACTCGAAGCTTGAGAAAGAAGGTTAACTCACCCATCATGCTCATTTCAAATTCATCCTGCATAGTCTTAGAGAATTTCTTACACAGAATTTCATTAGGGGATCCAAAAATAATATCATCGACATATATTTGAACAAACAGAAAATTTTTGCTTTCTCTTTTAATAAACAGAGTAGTGTCTACTTTACCTTTTATAAAGCAGTTTTTAATTAAAAACTTACTCAGCCTATCGCACCAAGCTCGAGGTGCTTGCTTTAAACCATACAAGGCCTTTTTTAGTCTGAATACTGAGTCTGGCTTTCTTGGGTCTTTAAACCCCGGTGGTTGCTCCACATAGACTTCCTCATGGATAAATCTATTCAGGAAAGCACTTTTGACGTCCATTTGAAATAACCTGAAATTCATATAACAAGCAAATGCAAGTAATAATTAAATTACTTCTAACCGTGCTATTGGTTCGTAAGTCTCGTCATAGTCTATCCCTTCTTCTTGCGTATATCCCTTGGCCACGAGTCTTGCTTTGTTTCTTATGACTTCTTCTTTTTCGTCCATCTTGTTCCTGAAAACCCATTTAGCTCCAACAATTGATTTACATTTTGGTTTAGGAGTCAACTCCCAAACATCATTAATTCTGAATTGTCTGAATTCTTCTTGCATAGCTTCAATCTAGCTTTCATCAGATAAAGCTTCATCTATGCTTTTGGGTTCTATTTCAGAAATAAGAGCCACAGCACTAAACTATTCGCGCCTTTTGGATCTTGTGCGAATTTCTTCATTAATGTCACAAATAATAAGATCTTTGGGATGATTGGACTTATGCTTCCAGTTATTGGTTAATTTGTCAAGTTGATGATCACTTCCTTCATTTGAATCTTCAATAATCATTTGCTACTGGTCTTTCAGAGTATGAGCTGTTTATTGTGATTTATACTTTGTAGAGTCTGGAGCAGGTTCAAATTCTTTAAGATGAGTCTAGATGGATTCATTTTGCTTAGAATCTTGGAATTTAACATTTATTGATTCTTCCACAGATTGAGTCTTCTTGTTGTAGAGTCTGTACGCTTTGCTTGAGGTTGAATATCCAAGGAAGATGCCTTCATCTGACTTTTCTTCAAACTTACCAACTCGATCATTTGCATTTTTCAATATAAAACATTTGCATCCAAACACATGAAAATATGAAACAATAGGGTTCTTTCCTTTGAATAACTCATAAGGGGTTTTTTCTAGAATAGGCTTTAGAAAAACTCTATTAATAATATAACATGCTGTTGAAACTGCTTCAGCCCAAAACTGTGAAGAGATATTGCTTTCAATTAAAAGACTTCTAGCCATTTCTTGAAGCGATCTATTCTTTCTTTCCACAACTCGGTTTTGCTCTAGAGTATATGGAGAGGAGAACAAGTGCTGAAAACCAGATTCATCACAAAATTTTGTAAAATCTTGATTTTCAAATTCACCCCCATGGTCTGTTCTTATACTTGAAATAACATACTCTTTTTCATTTTGAACATTCTTAGCAAATTTTTCAAAGTAAGAGAAAGTTTTAGACTTACTTGCCAAGAAATACACCCAAGTAAATCGTGAGTAGTCATCCACAATTACTAGGCAGTATTTCTTACCTCCAATGCCCTGTGTTCTGGTTGGTCCAAAAAAATCCATATGCAGAAGTTGCAGTACACGGTTAGTGGAAACTTGATTTATAGGTTTAAAGGAATTTCTTACCTATTTTCCCAATATGCATGGTATACATAGATCAGAATTTTGGTATGATAAATTGGGTAGACCACAAACAAGCTTCTTTGATGAAATTTTGGCTATCTGCTTCATATTGATGTGCCCAAGCTTTCTATGCCACAAACTTGCTTCGTCTTGGATTGAGATTAAACATTGCGATTCATCTGGTTTCACATCCAAGAGGTAGATATTTCCATGTCTTCGTCCCATGAATGATTGAGTAGAATCTTTATTAATTCCTGAACATATTCCTTCTTGAAAGTTGATTTTGAAACCAGTATCACACAGCTGACTGACACTAAGCAGATTGTAGTTGAGTCCTTCTACTAAGGAAACATTGCTTATTGTGAGATTTCCAATCTTTACAGTTCCAAATCCCACAATTTTTCCTTTGTTGTTTCCTCCAAATGCGACTTTTCAACCATTTACTCGAACAAGCTTTATGAAGCAATTTGAGTCTCCTGTCATGTGTCTTAAGCATCCAGTATCCGATACTATTTTACCTTTTTCTTGATAGTGACCTACATTTAAAAGAGAAACTCAAACTTTCTTTAGTACCCATATTTTTTTGGGTCCATTCATGTTAGTATGATATGCGGTTTTTACCCATACCTTTTTAATAGGCTTCAAAACCACAGGACATTCTTTTTCAAAATGATCTATATTATTGCACTTTGAACATCTAAGAGCATTGCGATCTACAGGTTTTACAAAGATCCTTTTAAAATGATTTTTGTAAACATCTCTTGTGGGTCTTTGTTTGATTCTTTCCTTCACTTTAGGAAAATCAATTAAAGGAATGGTTTCAATGATCATTCCCAAACCAGATTTATTAAAATAAGGTATTTGAACATAAAGTATTTTTTCTAGTTTCTCATATCCTATAGAAAATCTTTTGGAAATTTTTGAGATATCATTTTTCAAGAATGCATTTTTTAAAAAAGATTATCTTCACTTTCTTTAAAAGAAGATACATTATTGTCTAAACATTTCACTTTTTCTTTCAAAACATTTTCTTGTTATTTTAGAGCAGAATTTTCCTTTTTGAGTTTGGAAATTCTTTTAAGAGAGGTCTTAAGACGAAAACACAATCCATCAATGTATTTTGAAACTTTAATAGGGATTTTGAAGTTACTAACCTCAAATTCACTTTCTGAATCTGAATCTGATTGTGCCATTAGACATACATTGGCATAATCATCATCACTTTCTTCACACTCTATATCACTTCAGATTTCTGCTTTAAGAGCCTTTCAATACTTTTCAGCTTTTCCTTTCTTCTTCCTCAAAAGAAGACAGTTGGGTCTGATGTGTCCCTTTTTCTTACATTCAAAGCAGACTACATCTTTGTTTGATTCATCATCTTCAACAAACTTGGTCTGTTGCTTTTGAAAACTTTATTTCTTTGGATTGAATCTTCTTCCTTTTCTGTTCAACTTTCTGAATCTTTTTATCATGAGAGCAAGCTCCTCATCATCCATATCGTCTTCAGAATTTATAACATCAGAATCATCATTAGATTTTAATGCAATGGATTTCTTACCTTTAGGGTCTTCGTCTTCATTGATTCGTTCCACTTCATAAGACTGAAGAGTCCCAACCAACTCATCAACAAATAGTGGCATGATTCTTTGGGTCTCTCTGATTGAGGTCTTTATGTGATTCCAATCCTTGGAGAGTCCATGCAATAGCTTGTTTACCTTCATGGGATCAGAAATTGCTTGACATTGATTTTCAAGACCATTCACGATTTCTGTAAAACGACTAAACATATCAGTTATAGATTCTCCTGATTTCATTTTGAAGACTTCGTATTGACCAAGGAGAATGTTGATTCTAGTCTCTTTCACTCAATCGGTTCCTTCATAAGTAATATGTAATCTATCCCAGACTTCTTTAGCTGTAACACAAGAAGATATTCTGTTATATTCAGTAGGTGATAAAGCACAATATAACGAATAAATTGCTTTTGCATCAAGAGCTTGTCTCTTGATTATCTCTTCCTGAGTCATTTCATTAGACTCAACAGTATCTTTTCCACTCTCTGAGACAGGTGCAGCTTTAGGAATGATTCATTTTTCTACAACGTCCCATTCCAGAGGATCCTTTGATCTTAGGAATGCCTTCATCTTATTTTTTCATATATTGTAATCCTTTCCATCAAAGTAAGGCGGTCTAGTATTGCTTTGCCCTTCTACCAGCCTTGGAGCCAACATACTAGCCATGGATCTTTAATTCTAAAGTAAAACACTTCAAACAAAGTGAGTACACGAGCTCTAATACCAATTGAGATAGCTAGTATAAGCACCTAGAGGGACGGAAGCGATACAAGACAAACGATAGAAAGGGAGTTCTCTTTTGATTAACAAAATGAAATACGATCAAAGTAAAGCAAAGAGTAGGGAAGAGAAAATTGAACACATAGTGGTTCGGCTTATTCCAAGCCTATGTCCACTCTTCCGCACTAACAGCCCACCGGCTGGGTTTTACTATGAACAAAAGAGATGTTACAGCACAGCTTTTCCTTGATTCTACAGTGTAGATATTCTACTACACTTCCTCAAGGATTCTCATGAATATAGACTCTCTTTTGTGTACAAGATTTCACTCAACAAATGAATTGACGAAGAATAAGGAGCTTCAGACTTTGGAATTCTTCTATCGTGCACACTCTCGAACAACTGGAACGTCTTCCTTATATATTCCTTTATGCCATCATACCCGTTGGCACTTACCAAAGGAATTCCTCCAATCTACCCATTGGATGAAATCAATTAGGAAGATCATTCGAGCTATTAAAGGAACTTGTCGATAGCCCATAATCATGTTCGCCCATACAATCAAGATCTCGGTTTCCATAAGTAGAACCTTCCAAGTATACTTTGTCAATCATCGGATCCTTAATCTTTGAATCAATCATGATCAAATAAAGGATTCCGTTATGTCATATCTAGCCAAGAGATCTTCTCCAGTTGCTAAGGTCACATCCTTAATGAAACATCCAGTTCTGGATAGCCTTTCTTCAATGGATTAGAAACTGTCCATGAGGATAGACTTTGAGTCTTGAGTCTGGCTGTCTGGAGGTCTTCAGACTTTAAATAACAGAATCTGCAAATCTTCAGACTAGACTGATGGAAATGTTTTGTCAGCTTCAAAACACTTCACGAAGATTTCTCCAACAAATTGATGCGGACTAGTGATTGGCGATTCAAGGAATATTGATGGCAGAATTATTTTTAAAAAGAGTTAATAACAACAACAAACAGATATTCACCAAAAAAAAAAACAAAACAAAACAACAGCAAACAGATTCTGCATAAATGATTATTCTTTATTTTGCAGGGGTGGTCCATATGAGCTACTCTACCCAATTGATGATATTTACTTAAAATTAATCAATAAAGACAAATGATACATATGAAGCTCCTTTTGAATCTAGGAAAATGTGGCACTTCTGGAAGTTATTTTTCAGGAAAATGACAATATTTTTCAGTATATAGCTAAAACTTGAAAATGAACTAGAAGTTAATTTTTTTGCCATTCAATATAAATTTTTTTTTTTGACTTTTTCTGCAAATATTCCTTTTAATAAATTGTTTTATTTCTCTTTTTAAAATCAAATTTTTATTTTATTTTTATTTTTATTTTTCTTTCTACATTTTTCATTTATTCCTTTTATTTTTTCTTGTCCACCTTCTTCTTCTTTTGCTGGCCATGATGACAGCTAGCAACCAACCAAAGACAATCTCAAGCTCGAGTTCATTGCTTGCCAAAAGCTCTCACTCGTCAAACTTGCTAATTTGGTGAGTGGCAAGCTCAAGGCCTTAAGCCTCGTTAGATTGATGAGCCAAAGGATTGAGCTTGCCCAAGGCCGACAACCTTGAGGCTCGCTTATGGCCAGTTGCCACGGCGATAGCTGAGAAAGAAGGAAAAATAAAAAAAGAAATAAAGGAAAAAAGAAAAGGAATAAAAAATTCAATTTTTTTAGAAAAGAAAAAAAGAAAGAATGGCGGCTAACAAAGGTATGAGATAAGAGAAAATGAGTGAGGACAATGTTTCTCCTACTTGAAAAGTGAAAAATATTTTCTCCTATATTAAAGGACTTTTTTTCTTAGATGAAAAATGTTTTCCCTGATCAATTTATTTTTTGTGAAACGAACATCGCAAAATGCAAAAAATATTTTTCATGAAACCAGAGCCTAATTGGAAAAATCTATCCTTTTGTCCAATTTCCTTACAAAGTAGCAATTCAGTCATTAAAACGCAAGAATGGCAAAGGCAGAGAAAGACAAATTATTCGCCAAAAATAGTTGTCATTTGCAACAAAGAGCTCTTGAGTTGGTATTTAATCACTCTCAAGCTCAAAGAAACTGTGGAATCTAGACTCCCCAAGAAATCAACCTCAAACGCATCCACAAAATTAACAGATCACAATCACCACCACCACCACCACTACCAACAACAACATCAGGACCACCCGATTCACAATCTATAGTGAAACCATTTGACGCTCTCTGGATCGTGACCGAGAACCACTAGAGTGAAACTATGACATCCCAGATTTTCAATCCTATTTTCTACTAAATAAATCGGGCATTTAATTGATGTGTCTATAATGCTATTCTCAGAGCCGATCACTCGTGAGATAACTAGACTACTTGGGAAAGTCATTAAGAGATTTTATGAGAATTCGACCAAAAGTCGACTGCTCGACTGTGCTAGTCTGTAAGGGTCATTACGGCATTGTCAAAATTGATTAGAGATTAGGGATAAGTCAATTCGACTAAGATGTGTGATCAGAGTGTGGGTGACTCTACTTGATTGCAAAATTCTTGTCAATCGACACTAGACCGATTTTCTGTCGTTTTAGGTACCCAATGTCCTTATTTGAATCCTCAAGATTTTCACGACAACCGAGAGTCGCCAATATGTTGAGTGGGTTCATTTGGCTCAAAGAAAATCAATCAGGGGTCATTTGCACTAAAAATTTCTGAAAACTACCCGATAGCCTAGGTCACGCTAAAAACGCGTTGAATGGAAATTAGCCTAGGTCATTTGTAATAAATTCTAGGAACGTCGACTCAGTCTTAAAAGATTTTTCTGAAACCCGAGGCTTTTTGGAAAAAAGTCCGCATAGAACCGTTTTTGTTCAGAAAGAGCCAAGGATCGTTTTTTTTATAGCAAATTTGGGATGCAAGATGGTTCGAGGGTGAGGAAAAATACTAAATTGAGTATTAACTCGACCACAGGATTTGTTGAGGGCCAATTGAGGTTGATGTGTGAGAAGAGTCAGGTGTCCAATTGAAGCCATTCCCTTGCAAATTCGTATGCCCCCCATTGCCTAACCTTTTGGACCACTTCAAGAGTCCAAAGATGAGACATTGGTGGCTCATTAAGCACCAAGGGATCCTAGCTTGGTGGACAAGCTCAAAAAGGACAAGCTTATGGAAAATAAGCTCGGTAGGCCCACTCTAACCTCATCTCTTTCTTCTCTCTCTCTCCCTCATTACCATCCAAGCCATCCCTCTCTCCCTCCATCCTTGCTGTTCGAAGATCACTAGTAGCCAAGTAAGTCGTCAGAGTAACCACACCACCGCCAGACCGTTTTCCTCCTATATTTTCACGTCTGCCAATCTCTACTCCAGCTAACCTTTCACCAAAGATCTAAGTAAAAAGTCAACTTCCTGAATGAATCAGCGAATAAGCCACCCATCGCCGTGATGAGGACATCCAGACCGTTCCATCAAGCCCAACCTCGCCCTAAACGAAGCTGCCAGCCGTCCGATACGCCGGCATGAAGTTATCGGTTGCCGGTCCATCAATCCCCTAGCTGCCTACACTATTTCGTGTTTTTTGCGAGTTTCTCTCAATTTCAACCCTTCCTTTGCCCGTTCCAACAACCAGCACATCCCCCTTTGACCTCGGGAGCCATCAGTTGCTGACCACCCACTCGCCGGAGCTTCGATTAACCCGTTTCTTCATTGTTCGGCCTCTGCATACCTCTCCAAGCCATCCACCGGTCCACTGTCACCATTCCCGCACCAAACCAGCTTCATTTCCCTTGTTTGCAGCTCAAATCAAAGGGGGAAAATAGTGGGTTTCCAGCCAGGTGTCGGGCCCGTTTTGAGGTGGTTTTGAGCCTCAAAACCTAGGCCCGCTTTGAGAAGAAATGTCCCCCGCGACATTACTGTCGGTTTGATCCGACCCGCTCGTTAATCAAGTGAGTTTTGCTCACTAATCCCTTATTAGTACGCTAATGATGCTTAGGGGTTGATTAGATTTAATTAAGTGCAATTAGATTGATAGATTATATTAGAATAATTAAATTAGAGACTTATTAATGCATGTTAGGCAAATGGATAGTGTATTTAGCAAGTAAATAGGTCTTGGTATTTATTGAACGAGTATCCGTAATTTTCCGAACTCGTCTCGACTTCCAATTAGGCATTACGGGACTAAATTGGATTTATTACATATATTTAATATTTTTTGTAATTATTTAATTAAATATTTATTTTCCGGAAATTAGGTTGGGATAGCGGACGACCAAAATTTTATATTGATTATTGTGATGCAGTCCATTTATTTATTTGAGGGTTAAATCACACTGAATTGATTTAAATATGATTTTAGGATTTTATTCTTAAATTAATTAAATTTGGTAATTAAGTGGAAAATTACCAGGCATCGGTCTACTAGACCGAAAGTCTATTTTGGGACTGCTGAAAATAGTGGGAGGTTTAAAAGTGAAAATATTATATTTTGGCTAAAGTCGACCGTATACTCACGCATGGGTATTTTTATCACGAAAGATAAAAATGGTAAATTGACTAAATGATCAATTATCAACATACTATGAAAATATAGCTTGCAACTTTTGGTGAGCATATATACATTTATCAGCATACTATGAAAGTATGGATGGCAGCTTCTGGTGAGCATATATAATTCTCAACATACTATGAAAGTATATCTGGCAACTTCTGGTGAGCATATATAATATACTATATCAGAAATTGAAGTAGCTATTGGTGAGCATATATATATAATATATTATCTCATTTTTTTAGGCAGCTTCTGGTGAGCTATACTATCTATTATTGGCTTATATTAAGCAGTCCTGGGTATGATCGGACTTAATTGAAATGATTGAGAAATGGTTTGCTTGACATATAATCGACTAGGTCGATTCATCAATGATTTGATCCGATGCTGTGAATTGATGTGGTTCCTATATATCTTATATATACTGACTTGTAGAAAGGAAGTGAAGTCAAGGTAAGTCCTCTGACTCGTGTTTTGCTTAAGTAGCCTCTAAAGTGTATTGGCTTCCTAATCGAGTCTTAGAGAGTAGAACTTGTTAAGACTTAGTATCACTGGTTATTAAATAACCATTTTCAGGTCCTTAGATCACTGTGGTGAAGGACTGGAAGCCCGAAGTGTAGAAGGTGAAGCCTAAAGAATTGACGATCCTATTGGACTAGTTAGTCATAGGAGAATTTTCTTTTTATGGGAGTTGATTCCTTTTTGCAGACCTTGTTTTATGAACTTGTGGTTTAAAACTTGACCTAACAATTTGCCTTGTATATATTTGCACTATGGTTTTCAATGTATATAAGGGTGGTTACTTTTAAAGTGAAAATTTGAAGTCCTACTTTCTTATCCCATTGTTCTATTATCTGGGGATTATTTATATGCTTCCGCATGCATATTAAAATGCATGGGTCGGCAATGCATCCTGGGACATCGCTAGTATATCGACCAAGTGAGGGATGGGTACGTGTCTGAAGATCAGGGCATGAAAGAAACTGTCTCAAAAGCTTAGCTAAGGCTGCCTAAGTCCGAATGGGTCATCTCCATTCGATCCTGCAATATCTCAAGATGGTGAGGACAAGACCTACATCACCTCGATTGTCTCCCTCGAGCAATACTACCACAATAATACGTGCCTCTGCCAATGGACCAGCACACATGGTGCTGCCCCCACCACATCCTCAGGCGCACTGGTCATGAGATAAGCCTCTATATAGACCCAGTGAAGAGGTCGAGGAAAGAGCTTGCGCTTGCTACAAGGGGGATGATATCCATTAAGCAGCAACAAGTTGTTGGAGATTATGATTTTTGACGGGTGCTTTGTGAGTAAGTGTTTCCAAGGAGTCACTGAGGGGTTCAAGGAACTTGGCTACCCTCACATTGACCTGGTCTTCTTAATGCAGGAACCCATATACACATGATCGAGCGGGACATGATTATGCTCGAGAATCAGATCCTGCCTTTCATACTTGACCAGCTACACCGCCTCCAGCTTGGCAACCACAACCAGAAGAGGCTTATGGCCAAGCTGGCGCTCTAGTTCCTCAATCCTCTAATGCCGATGGACAAGCCTTTGGCCAAGCTTAGCCATAATAAGCTGGAGTCTCTCAGCTATGCCGTCCCCTTTGACTTGTTATTAGAGCAGGGTGAGCTCCATTGCCTCGAAGTGTTCCAGCAGAGCCTCCTCCACTTGGGCTCGAAGCTAAAGCCAAGGCCATGGATCAAAGTGATGGTCGCGCTCCAACCAAGTCACCAACAAGAGGCAGCAACGGCTTTGGCATGCTGTGATCAAATGCAAAAAGAGGAAGATGGACAGGTTCTTGGACATTCCGTTCAAGGATGGGATCCTCCAAATTCCATGGTTTCTGATCCCCGATGGGATGAGGTCACTCTTGAGAGTGCTAGTATGAACACCTAAAAGGGGGTAAATAGGTGTATAAAATAAACCTTGGCAAATATATGCGGAATAAAATAAATTTCGAGTAAAAAAAAGGAGTTAAGGAAGAGAATAAAAACACAAGATTTATAGTGGTTTGGCTTAATCTAAGCCTACGTCCACTCTCCCACGCTAACAGCCTTCTTGGCTAGATTCCACTATGCAATCAACAAGAGATTACAACTTTGAGTGCAAACACTTAGTAGATCACACTATCTCACTAAGTCACTCCTTTGGTATTTCTCTCACGATCACAAACGTTTAAGCTCTCCAAAGACAAGTGTATGATCGAAGGTCGCTCAGACTTTGGAATTATAAATTCTATGCTCTATTTCTTACTTGCTCATCGGTCCTTCATCTCCTTAAATACTTCTCCACTTCCAAACTAGCCGTTGGACAGTATCTCGGAGAATTATCTTCCAATATACCCATTGGACAGCTCTATATCTAGAAGATTTGGTAGCCGTTGAGTGACAAAGGTAGAATCCCAAATTGATTCCGATCGCCCATACAAATGAAATCTTGATTTTCATAAGTAAAGTTTCTTCGTATAGAAAGTTCTTGTCTTCAAGATCCAATCGTCAATCAAATAGATTGAGTCAATCAAATCAATCTTGATGTGGAATCCAAACCAGATCGCTAGCCGTTATATGATTGGGCTTGAGTTACGTTTTGTCGAGTTCTGGATGTAAAGTCTGAGAGCAATAGACTTTACAATCTGAGTCTGAGTGCGATAGACTTTGCAATCTAAGTCTAAACATATTCTGCTTCTGAACAAATTTAGCTTTAAGGTCTGTACCCAGTTCAGCTTCAGCATAGAGTCTGTCTTCTGGTTCTTCATTCACGTTCAGTCTGGAATTTGTTAGAGTGAGCAGACTTCTGATGTAGAACAGACTTTGACACTAAAGTCTGGCAATCTTCAGACTTTGACACAAAAGTCTGGAAATCTTCAGAATATACTTTGGACATGAGTTACATTCAGTCTTCTGGTCGTCTTCACACTTTGACAATATCATTTACATGTTCTATCATCTACATGGTCTATTACTTAACCATTAAGCATATTAGTAGCCTTTGATTTATTTTGTCATCTTCAAAACATCAAAAAGGATTTCCCTAACAACTCTGCCTCAAGTTGATAGCTTCGAGCAGTCTCGCTTCGATTGCAGCAACGACATCACCTCATACTTAATCTTCATGGCAACTTGATCAACTTCCATAAGGTCAAGGTCACTCTACCTCAAGTTGATAGCTTCGAGCAGTCTCGTTTCAATTGTAGCAATGACATCACCTCGTACGTAATATTCATGGTAACTTGATCAACTTCCCTAAGGACGTTGATCAAATAGATTTGTTCTACCAATTCCTAAAAGCCTTGAGCCATTAGAACAAACCTCAAAGCCTCCTAACAACTCCACAAGCATCTTTAAAGCAGCTTTATGGTAACCCACTCCCATCTTAAATAAGAACAAATCATGGCTGACAGTATATGTACTGTGAACCCATGAAAGGCAAGCAAGAGAGGAACTCTGAACTGGTCAAGGCTGACGCTTTTATTGTCTACCCGAGAGCAAAAACAATCTTGGCTTCCAGCAGAAGGTCGTCATCTAAAACAAACACCATTACCAATTAATGCTATGGAATCCTTGCTCAATGAGTGTGAAAGTAAAGACATCCATCGGTAATAATCATCCTCCTTTGAGCACCAAGAGAAATCCTATAACAATGTTTGAATACAGAAATCATGGGGATTTCGAAGCTAATTCATGTTACAACAGTACATTCTCTCGTAAATTGAATGGGTAAGGGAGAGTTAATAAAGGACAAGGAGATAAACACAATATAGGTAATAAAAAGGGAACTAATAACTTTAGCTATATTAAAATGACAGCAGTTAGAAAAAAAAAAAGCCATGTCTAAAGAACAAATTGGGATTACCCCTTATTAAAGCTAAGACAGAAAAATTACAATTAATACACTCCTCTCGAGAAGTTTCTGCGATGGTTTTTGTAGGCTTTCTAAAAGATCTCTTTAAGATAGGTGGAGTATCAGGCAACATGCCAAAATAGTTTTTGACCCAATCTTTTGCTGTGAGAAAGCTCCATCAGCTGGCATGACACTAGGGATAAGACAAGCCTACTCGAGAACTATAGATAGATCATACTTGAAATATTTAATCCCTCAGAAGGCTCGCACTCTCAGTTGAAGATGCTCTCTTTCCATCATAGCGCTGATGAAAAAGTAGAGTCAAAAGGCAAAATAACTATACAAAGCAAAAAAAATTGGAGAAGCAGACATGCAGGGGAAAAAAGAAAAAGGTTTAGCATACCCATTTGCTGAAAGAAATTGGGACATATTTGTACTTGACCATAAGCATTATCTGTCTCCTCATTGCAAGCGTAAATGACATGACGCAGTAGAAAGTGTACTGGCCAGAAGACAGGTACATCAACCATGCTGAAGAACATCATCACAAAAGCAATCTCACATGCCCGTCAGATTTGTAACCTTCCATTGAGAGACAAGAAGAATATGTTCAATAAATAACCATCCAATCTAAGAAGGAAGTAAATTTTTATATCCAAAAGCTCTCTCAAAGGAAACAATGTAATCAGTGGATCAAAATTCAAATCTTCAAAAGCATAAGCTTTTGACCTTTCTATATGACATTCTCAATATAGTGCGAAACATTGAGGCTATACATTTGACAAGAATATAGTCAGTCAAAGATTGTTTGATAAAAAGGCTATACAACTGAAAGGACATAAAAGAAGGAAACATATCATCACAAGGAGAGTCTGAGCTTTTCAATTTACCCCTGTTAACTTTACGTTGTTAGTTTCAATCGCCCCTCATGAATAAACTCAAGCATCCACGTGTAAATGGAAAGAAAGATCATATACAGTAGCAGATCAAGAATGCCGAAACAGTAATATCAAGGCATTTTTACATCACGTAAGACCAGACTCAAGTCAAGAACAAGCGACTGCTTTGCGATAACAAAATGCAAACACGAAACTGAGACAACATGATGCTTTGACACCATTCAACTCCTTCAGTCGCTAGATTTTGAATCTAGTCATGAGACCTCAGGCGCCTCTTTTTCACCTCAAGCCCAGCTAAAAGCGTCACATTCTTAAAACATAATAAACACCAATTTCACTGGTCTCTCACAAATTCCAAACTATTCCACGTCCTCCAAGAAATCCAAGTTGAAGGCAAGAATCATCACGCGACTCGAATCCTTCCACTTTAAGTCAGAATACCCAGAACACACGATTCATCTTTCTCCTCCAAAATGAAGCAGATCAATTCCACCAAATCCAATCAATAGCAAACCGGAATGACCATACCAAAGTGCCTCCTAAATCGACTTCCACTGAGAAAAACTAGGATCAGTCTTCAATTGAAAAGCATGACAAAACACTACCTAAACGTTAAAAACAAGAACTTTACCAATCTCTCACAAATTCAATCTATACCGTCTTCCTCCAATTTAAAGGCACAAATCGTCAACTATAAGTCTTTCCACTCTCAAAATACCTCTAACTCAGAATACCGGGAACACAAATTCGATCTTTCACCCTAGAAATGACGTAAATCAAATCCACCAAATCCAATTGATAGCCAAATGCAATTACCAATTGAAAATAATAATGCGAACCGATCTCAACTGTAAACCTACCAACACTTGAACTCGGGAGGTGGCGGATGAAGAGCCCGAACTCGTCGGAGCCTCAGTGGGGGACAGGCTGCCCCACCGCCGGTGAGTTCCTAGAGCTCCGAGTCGACCTGAGGGGAGAGGAAGCTGATGAGCAGGTTCAAGATGTAGATGCCCAGCGCAGACGTCACGATGTAGAACGTGAAATAGCTAGTACAAGCACTTGAAGGAGGGTGAATAAGTGCACAAACAACTTTTATCTAAATATGGTATAAAACTTTACTTTTAACCTGAGTCTGTTTAACAGTAGACTTTGAAGAGGAAATTAGACTCTAACAATCAAATAGAGTTACCAACAAAGTAAACGAGTTCAGGGAAGAAAATAAAAACATAAGGTTTATAGTGGTTCGGCTTAATTTAAGCCTACATCCACTCCCCCGCACTGACAGCCTACCAGCTAGATTTCACTATGAATCAAAAGACTCGTTACGGTATCACGTCCTTAATTCCATAGTGTAGAGACTCTGCTACACTTCCTCAAGGTCTCACAAGAATCTAAACTCTCTTTTGAGTACAAATTACGCACAACAATTGAATCAACAAAGAACAATGAGTTTCAGATTTTGAAATTTTTCTATCGCGTACACACTCGAATAACTAAAGTGTCTTCCTTATATACCCCTGTTGGAGAAATCTTTCCAAAATATTTTGAAGCTGACAAAACGTTTCTTTCAGTCTAAGTCTGAATGTTCGGAGACCGTCAGTTTAAAGTCTGAAGACTTTGTACTCCCAAGACTCAAGACCCAAGACTTAAGACTCAAGACTCAAGACTTAAGACTCAGGACTCAAGACTTAAGTCTATTCTCACTGACAGTCTTTCTAATCCAGTGACGAAGGAAATCCAAAGCCGAGGTTTATGGTTGAGGATTCGATCCTATCCTCCGGAATAGATTCTTTGGTTGGATAATCATTTTCGGATTCTTTAATTCTTATCTAAGATCAATTGAAGATCCGATGGTCGATGAAATAATCTTGGAATATTCTATTCTTGGAAACCGAGATCCCGATTGTATGGGCAAACAGATTGATGGGCTATCATCAGATTCCTTAAATAGCTCGGATGATCTTCTTGATTGATTCCGTCCAACGGGTAGATTGGAGGAATTCCTTTGGTAAGTGCTAACGGCTATGATGGCATGAAGGAGTATAAAAGGAAGATGTTCTAGTTGTTTTAAGTGTGTGATCGATAGAAAAATTCCAGAGTCTGAAGATCCTTGATTGTTAGTTGAGACTGTTCGAGCGAAATTGTATACAGAGAGTGTTTATACTTGGTGATGCCTTGAGTGAGTGTGGTAGATCATCTACACCTAGAAATCAAGCAAGATCAACACTGTAACATCTCTTTGATCATAGTGGAATCCAGCCAATCGGCTGTCAGTGCAGAAGAGTGGACGTAGGCTTGAATCAAGCCGAACCACTATAAACCAAGTGTTCAATTCTCTCTTTCCCTTACTCAGTCTTGCGATTGAATTTTTAACTTTTGCAAATCCTCTAACTGTTTAAATATCGTGCAAGCCTCGAGAAATTTTTTCTATACCTATTCACCCCCCTCTAGGTACTCGTACTAGCTATTTCAATTGGTATCAGAGCTCGTGTTCTTAATTTGTTTGAAGTGTTTTACTTCAAAGTAAAAGATCCATGGCTAGTATGCTAGCACCGGGGCTGATGGAAGGGCAAAGCAATACCAGACCTCCCTACTTCGATGGAAAGGATTACAACATCCGGAAGAACAAGATGAAAGCTTTCCTACGATCAAAGGATCCTCTCGGAATGGGACGTTGTGGAAAGAGGAATCACCCCCGCCGCATCAATCTCCGAAAGAGGGAAAGACACTATTGAAACCAGCGGAATGGCTCAGGAAGAGATAAACAAGAGACAAGAACTCGATGCAAAAGCAATTTACTCTTTATACCGTGCTTTATCTCCAACGAATATACAGAATATCTTCTTGTGTTACAGCAAAAGAAGTATGGGATAGATTACACATCACCTATGAAGGGACAGATCGAGTGAAGGAGACCAGAATTAACATTCTCCTCGGTCAATATGAGGCCTTCAAAATGAAACCAGGAGAATCTATAACTCGACATGTTTAGTCGTTTTTACGATATTGCCAATGGTCTTGAGAACCAAGGACAAAAATTTCTGATCCCATGAAGGTGAACAAGCTTCTACGTGGACTCTCCAAGGATTGGAATCATATAAAGACTTCAATAAGAGAGACGCAAAGAATCATGCCATTATCTCAGACGAACCGATTGGAACTCTTGATCTTACGAAGTGGAACGAATTAATGAAGACGAAGAACCAAGAGGTAAGAAATCTATTGCACTAAAATCAAATGATGATTCGATGATGCAGATTCTCGAAGATGATATGGATGATGAGGAGCTCGCCCTCATGATAAGAAGATTCAGAAAACTGAATAGAAAAGGCGAAGGTTCATCCCAAAGAAACAAAGTTTTCAGAGACAGAGACCAAGTCTCGTTGATGATGAGGAACCAAACAAAGATGTAGTTTGCTTCGAATGCAAAAAGAAGGGACACATCGACCCTAACCGTCCTCTTCGAAAAAGAAAAGAGGAAAAGCCGAGAAGTCTCGAAAAGCTCTTAAAGCCGAAACCTGGAGCGATACAGAGTGTGAAGAGAGTGATGAGGAATATGCCAACCTGTGTCTGATGGCGCAATCAGACTCAGACAGTGAATTTGAGGTAAGTGATTATAAAATCCCTGTCAAAGTCTCTAAATACATTGATGAATTATGTTTTAGTCTTAAGACTTCTCTTAAAAAGATTTCCGAACTTAAAAAGGAAAACTCAGTTTTAAAACAAAAGAAAAACATTTTAGAAGAAAAGGTAAAAAATTTAGACTTGAATGTTTCTACTCTTAAAGAGAATGAAGACAAACTTTCAAAAGAAAATGCTTTCTTAAAAACTGATTTATCAAATATTTCAAAGAAATTTTCAATAGGGTCTGAAAAACTTGAAAAAGTCCTTTCAATCCAAAGACCTTACTTTAATAAGTCTGGTCTAGGTATGACAGCAGAAACGATCCCCTTGATTGATTTTCCGAAAGTAAAAGAAAGAATTAAGAAAAGACCGTCGAGGGAGGCTTATAAAAATCATTTCAAAAGAGTTTTTGTAAAGTCTGTAGGTCGAAATGCTTTAAGGTGTTCTAAGTGTAACAGTCAGGATCATTTTGAAAAAGAGTGTCCTATGGTTTGGAAGCCTGTTAAGAGAGTATGGCCTAATAATGCTCATCCTACTAACACCAAAGGACCCAAGAAAATTTGGGTACCAAAGAAAGCTTGAGACTCTCTTTTGAATGCAGGTCTCTGTCAAAAAGAAGGTAAAGTGGTATCTTGACAGCGGATGCTCAAGACACATGACAGGAGACTCAAATTGTTTCATAAAGCTTATTCAAGTAAATGGTGGAAAAGTTTCATTCGGAGGAAATAGCAAAGGAAGTATTGTGGGATTCGGAACTGTGAAAATTGGAAATCTCACAATAAGCAATGTCTCTCTAGTGGAAGGACTCAACTACAATCTACTCAGCATTAGCCAACTGTGTGATACTGGTTACAAGATCTCCTTTCAAGAAGGCATATGTTCTGGAATTAGCAAAGATTCGACTCAGTCTTTCATGGGTCGAAGGCATGGAAACATCTACCTCCTTGATGTAAAGCCAAATGAAGAACAATGTTTAATCTCAATTCAAGATGAAGCAGTTCTATGGCACAGAAAACTTGGCCATATCAACAAAAAGCAATTAGCCAAAATCTCTTCAAAGCAGCTTGTTCGAGGTCTACCTAAATTGCCATACCAAAAGTCCGACTTATGCACTCCATGCATTCTCGGGAAAGAAGTAAGAAATTCATTTAAGCAAATAAATCATGTATCTACTAATCATGTACTGCAGCTTGCTTCATATGGATCTCTTCGGACCAACAAGAACCCGAGCATTGGAGGTAAGAAATATTGTCTAGTAATTGTAGACGATTACTCTCGCTTTACCTGGGTATATTTTCTTGCAAATAAATCAGAAACCTTTTCGTACTTTGAGAAGTTTGCTAAAAAGGTTCAAAATGAAAAAGGATGTGCTATTTCTAGTATAAGAACAGATCATGGAAGTGAATTTGAAAATCAAGATTTTACGAGATTCTGTGATAAATCTGGTTTTAATCACATGTTTTCCTCTCCGTATACTCCAGAGCAAAATGGAGTTGTGGAAAGAAAGAATAGATCTCTTCAAGAAATGGCTAGAACGCTTTTAATTGAAAGTAAAATTTCTTCACAATTTTGGGCTGAAGTTGTTTCAACTGCTTGCTATATTATAAATAGAGTCTTTCTAAGACCTATTCTTGAGAAAACCCCCTATGAATTGTTCAAAGGTAAGAAGCCTATTGTTTCATACTTTCATGTATTTGGTTGTAAATGCTTTATTTTGAAAAATGCAAATGATCGAGTTGGTAAGTTTGAAGAAAGATCAGATGAAGGCATCTTCCTTGGATATTCTACATCAAGCAAAGCCTACAGAGTCTATAACAAGAAAAGCCAGTCTGTGGAAGAATCAATGAATGTCAAGTTCCAAGACTCAGTGGAAGATGAATCCAGCCAGACTCAGTACGAAGAGACTGAACCCGCTCTAGACCTTCCAATGTCTACATCTCGAGAAGCATCTCAGATTCTGGAAGTCCATCATCAAGACGCTCATGGAGAATCAAATAAAGAAAGAGATCATCAACCGGGCAAATCAACTAGTAACTGGAAGCACAAATCCAGTCATCCCAAAGATCTCATTATTGGCGAACTTAATGAAGGAATCCGCACCAGATCAAAAAGGCATGAAGAATCTAGTGCTGTGGCTCTCATTTCTGAAATTGAACCAAAAAGCATAGAAGAAGCTTTATCTGATGAAAGTTGGATCGAAGCTATGCAAGAAGAACTCAGACAGTTCAACATTAATGATGTCTGGGAATTGACATCTAAACCAAAAGGTAAAACCGTTATTGGAGCCAAATGGGTATTCAGGAACAAGATGAACGAAAAAGGAAAAGTTGTACGAAATAAAGCAAGACTCGTGGCCAAGGGATACATGCAAGAAGAAGGAATAGACTATGATGAGACTTACGCTCCTGTAGCAAGGTTAGAAGCTATTCGTCTATTACTTGCGTTTGCTTGTTACAAAAATTTCAGGTTATTCCAAATGGACGTCAAAAGTGCTTTCCTAAATGGATTTATCCAAGAGGAAGTTTATGTGGAACAACCGCCTAGATTTGAAGACCCAAAGAAGCCAGACTCAGTCTTCAGACTGAAAAAGGCTCTGTATGGTCTAAAGCAAGCACCTCGAGCTTGGTACGACAGACTAAGTAAGTTTTTATTACAGAATGGTTTTGTCAAAGGTAAAGTAGATACTACTTTGTTTATCAAAAAGGAAAACAAAAACTTTTTACTTGTTCAAATATATGTGGACGATATTATTTTTGGATCCTCTAATGAAAGTCTTTGCAAGAAATTTTCTAAGTCTATGCAGGATGAGTTTGAAATGAGTATGATGGGAGAGTTAACATTCTTTCTTGGACTCCAAGTGAAACAAATGAAGGAAGGAACTTTCATCCATCAAGAAAAATATGCGAATGATCTTGTCAAAAGGTTTGGATTGGAAAAGTGCAAAAAGACCGACATACCAATGTCATGTTCTCAGAAGATAGACAAGGATGAAGAAGGGAAGAAAGTAGATCAAAAGATGTACAGGAGCATGATCGGTTCACTTCTTTATCTTACTGCTTCTAGACCTGATATTTTGTTTAGTGTTTGTATCTGTGCTAGGTTTCAATCAGATCCTAGAGAATCACATCTCATTGCCGTGAAACGTATTATCAAATACGTTGCTTCATCTTCAAGCATCGGTCTTTGGTATCCAAAGAGGGGAGACTTTAATCTTCTAGGATACTCAGATGCAGATCTGGCCGGTTGCAGAGTCGATAGAAAGAGTACTTCTGGAACTTGTCAACTGCTTGGAAACAGGACAATGTCTTGATTTTCAAGGAAGCAAAGCACTGTAGCTCTCTCAACGACAGAAGCAGAGTATGTAGCTCTTGGAAGCTGCTGTTCGCAAATTCTATGGATAAAACAACAGCTACAAGACTTTGGCATTGAAGACTCATGCACAGAAATCAGATGTGACAACACCAGCGCGATCAATCTCACCAAAAATCCAATCCTTCATTCAAGAGCAAAGCATATTGAGATTCGTCATCACTTCATTAGAGATCATATTCAAAATGGAGAAATCTCGATTCAATTTGTTGATTCAAAGAGTCAACTAGCAGATATATTTACAAAGCCTTTGGAGAAAAATCAATTCGACTTTATCCGCTCAAGACTCAACATTTTGAAGCTTGAAGAAGTTAAAGTCTAGAGACTCACCAACTCTAAGACTCTGATCTCTTAGACTTTAAATCCTGAGACTCAATCATTCATGGCTAAAGACAGTAAGTTGTTGTTTTAACTAAAAGGTACGAATTCTCGTTTATCTTATCTCGAAAAGGTACGTTCTTTCATTCATATATAATTCGTGTGAAATTTGAAAACTTGTCTTTTTTAAAGAAAGTTAATTTTGGCAGTTATTGATTTTGAAAAGAAGTGTTCGTACACTTTCCTTGTACCAATTAAACTTCTCTTTTCAAATCCGAGGTATATATATATATATATATATATATATATATACAGTTATTCTACGCCCAATTTTCAAAACCTAAAAAAGGCACTCTCCTCCCGATACTGTTTCTACTCCTTGTTCGTCGTCGAGAAAGTGGTCATTTTTCTTGGGAAAAGCAAGTGAAGGAATCCTCCAATAGACAAAGAAAGATGTCGTCTTCGAGGAAATCATCAAGAATCGCAAACAGGGGACCACAGAGAATGGAGAAGGGACCGACTCACTTCGATCTTACTGAGGAAGAAGACTTATCAAGTCAGCGACAAAGTCCGATTCGCTCTCCTCCACGTCATTCAGCATCTCCTGCCCCACAAGGTGCAAGTCAAAATCTGGAAGAAGAGATAATCGAGGATGCCGACCCAGTAAGAGTCCAAAGACCCTCCTTTATCTATAAGCTTTATCGTGCGTTGAAAACCTCTGGTTCTTCATTAAAATATATAGATGAATTCCTTAAGGACAAAAATTATGGAAATGAGTATCTTTTTCTGTGGAAAATGGAAGAGTTGGGAATTGCTCCGAAAGGAAGAGCAGAGGAGGCTCTTGCGAACATTCCAAGTGATCCTCATATGCCAGGACAAAATCTGATTGACGGGAACGATGATGACAAAATGTTCCTTGAATTTAAACCTAGAATGGGTGTGGCAGCAAATGTGAAAGGAAATCGGATGGATTTGTTTAAATCCAAGGATCAGGAAAAAATGTATTTCAGGCTGTTGAAAAGAGGGGTAATCAACGCTAGAAGTGTCGATTTTGACTTCCTGGATACCATAAACTTGAACTTAAGAGAGAAGTTGAATTTGCTTCAACTTGAGACTTTTTGCTCTGACACTACAGACGGGTATGCTCAATCGACCGCTTATTTCTATTCAAATCTTAGCTTTTTGGATGCGAATAGAATTTCATTCAAGTGTTCGAGACCAAGTCTATGTGGTAGATGTGAATATGTTGGCGGACATAGTTGGAGTTGAACGAGGACGCTATCTCCCAATCAAAGTCTCACCTGCTCGTACTACTCTGGATCTTGTCAAAGATAGGGACGTAGATAAGAAAATTACCTATTCCAAGATGAATGACATCAACATTGTGCTTCATAAGATTGTGATCAACTGTCTCAGACCGAAGTCTACGTCAAAGACTTCTGTGTCTCTTTCTGAAGCAAAGTTGATGTATGCGATCAACTCAGGACGGAAGTTTTCTCTCCCACACACTATTCTTTTCCATATGTACAGAGCAGTGTCAAAAGACAAAGGACAATTGCCTTATCCTGGTCTGGTGACCAAGATCTTCAGACATCTGAATATTGAACTGCCACATACTTTTTGTGTTCGACCGTGTGATAAGATGGTGGTAGGGTTGAAAATGTTAATGAAGATGCGTTTGCAAGAACTCTCCAAGGCAATGGAGAAATTCAAAGTGAAATCTCCAGTCCAGTCTGCTTCAAAAAGGAAAGGAAAGGAGGCCATTGGTGCCCCATCGAAAAAGAGGAAAAGAACTCTCATCCTGGAGGATGAAGATGAAGATGAAGATGATGAAGATCCCACTATCCCAGCACTGACAAGAACAAGACGTTCTGTGTCTTATCCGACAGAACTTCAGCAGAGCAGAGAAGACGAAGAGCAGAATAGAGAAAAAGGGCAGAACAGAGAAGAAGAAGAACAGAGAGAGAAGGAGAAAGAAGTTGAAGAAGAAGGAGAAGAAGAAAAAGAACAGTCTGCTGATAAATCTGGAGAGAAGGGAAATCAAGAGCATGATCATCACTCTTCCCCTTTCGATGTCCTAGAGACAGGGGGAGTTAGCGAACAAGAGAGGTCTACACCTCATGCTGCTGTCAATGAAGATCTAAGACAATCTCTAGAAGACCCAGAAGAAGTTCAGGTCTCTCAATTGCCTGAAGAAGGTGATACGTCGATTCCAAATCTGCGGACCATACGTAAGCGCCATCGTCGCATACACACCATCTCGAGAAAGCCAACGCATACGACGGATGATTCTATAGATTTTCGTAGCATCATGAATATTCTTCTGGAAATGCGTAGCCAGATATATGTTATGGACTGTGAAATCCAAGCTTTGAAGCATGCCGGACAAGCATCTTCGGTCTCTCCGGAGGATAAATTCAAAGACCTCGCTCTTGCAACTTCAAGCCAATGCCAAGGGAGAAGAGGTAGCTCATCCTCATGAAGACTCGAAGAAGCTCAAGGAGTAGTCGATCCATTGGGGATTTCCAGATCGTACGTATTAGCGTACATGACTCCTTTCTCACCCTTTTCAACCGAGAAAAAGGGGAGAACCAATTTGAACCTTCATTTTTTTAAAACCTTTGACCTTTGTGGTTATGTTTATTTTTGAGTATGACTTGAGAACTTGAACTTGGGTGTGAATTTGACTGAATTGGCTGTGGATTATGATGCTTGACTGGTTGCATTTATTCAAGTGTTGTTATATGGTGTTTCTCATGAAAGACTAACCAATTTTCTCGTGGATGCGAGTCCGGGTTGTTTTATTAATCTTTATGAGTTAGCCATATTGCTTGAGAAATGTTTTGCAGGTCAAAGTTGTTCAAATCTTCAAGAAAGTTTTGTCACCATCAAAAAGGGGAGATTGTTGGAGAAATCTTTCCAATATTTTGAAGCCGACAAAACGTTTCTTTCGCCTAAGTCCGGATGTTCGGAGACCGTCGTTTAAAGTCCGAAGACTTTGTACTCCCAAGACTCAAGACCCAAGACTTAAGACTCAAGACTCAAGACTTAAGACTCGGACTCAAGACTTAAGTCTATTCTCATCGACGATCTTTCTAATCCTAGTGACGAAGGAAATCCAAAGCCGAGGTTTATGGTTGAGGATTCGATCCTATCCTCGGAATAGATTCTTTGGTTGGATAATCATTTCGGATTCTTTAATTCTTATCTAAGATCGATTGAAGATCCGATGGTCGACGAAATAATCTTGGAATATTCTATTCTTGGAAACCGAGATCCCGATTGTATGGGCGAACAGATTGATGGGCTATCATCGATTCCTTAAATAGCTCGGATGATCTTCTTGATTGATTCCGTCCAACGGGTAGATTGGAGGAATTCCTTTGGTAAGTGCTAACGGCTATGATGGCATGAAGGAGTATAAAAGGAAGATGTTCTAGTTGTTTTAAGTGTGTGATCGATAGAAAAATTCCGAGTCTCGAAGATCCTTGATTGTTAGTTGAGACTTCGAGCAAAATTGTATACAGAGAGTGTTTATACTTGGTGACGCCTTGAGTGAGTGTGGTAGATCATCTACACCTAGAAATCAAGCAAGATCAACACGTAACATCTCTTTGATCATAGTGGAATCCAGCCAATCGGCCGTCGCGTAAGAGTGGACGTAGGCTTGAATCAAGCCGAACCACTATAAACCGAGTGTTCAATTCTCTCTTTCCCTTACTCAGTCTTGCGATTGAATTTTTAACTGTTGCAAATCCTCTAACTGTTTAAATATCGTGCAAGCCTCGAGAAATTTTTTCTATACCTATTCACCCCCCCTCTAGGTACTCGTGCTAGCTATTTCAACCCCTCCATGCCTTCATAACCGTTGGCACCTTCCAAAGGAGTTCTTCCAATCTATCAGTTGGACAGAATCAATTAGGGAGATCTCGAGTTATTTAAGGAATGTGATGATAGCCCACCAATCATGCTCACCCATACAATCAGGATCTAGGTTTTCATAGGTAGAGCCTTCCAAGTATACTTCATCATTCAATGGATCTAAGTTATCTAAATTAATTTCAAAATGAATAATAGATCTTGAGATGCTATCTCTAGCTGTGAGATCTTCTTCAGCCATTCGAATCCAATTCTTAAAGAAATAATAGATTCCAAATAAGTCTTCTTCGACGGTCTAGAAACAGTCAATGAGGGTAGACTTTAAATCTTGAGTCTGGCGGTCTGGCGGCTTTCAGACTAGACTAATGGAAACGTTTTATCAGCTTCAAAACAAATAAAAAAAATTTCTCCAACAATCTCCCCATTTTTTATGGTGACAAAACTTTCCTGCAGATTTAAATTCTTTTGACTTGCAAGACAATACTCAAGCAAAGATATCTCATAAAAGATAAATAGATTTGAATAAAGATAGTATCGAATCTGCATCCACAAGAAATGAGTTAGTACTGTAAAAACAACTATCTTTGCCATGAGAATATCGGCGATGCTTAAGATACTACAAGCATTAAGTGATCAAAACACAGCAGTCTAAACCATTAAAACATAGACCAAGCCAGTCACAACCAAACAAAAGTAAAGTCAAACAAACATCAAACAAAAATCAAATCTGCAAATCTGCACCAACTTCTCCCCATTTTTGTTAGCATTAGAAAGGTAGAGACAAAATAGAAATTGGGATAAAATTAAGATTGTTTTGGAACGCGAACAAGCTAGAAATCTCTTATTGACTAGACAATCTCCTCTAGCTTTTTCAAATCCTCCTTCAATTGTTCTACTTCCTAACCCTTGGCAGTTGCTTGAACTTGAAGATTAAGGGCCTGAACTTGATTGTGCAAAGAATCTAAAGAGGCTCGACTGGCATTCTGCATATTCTGAATTTCGCATTCGAGAGCATAAATTTAGCCTCGCATCTCCAAAAGAACATCAAGCAATCTTCGAAAGTCTGCCAAGTTGTTAGTTTGAGTGCTTGGGTCAGTTTGTGGAGTATTAGCAGATGATGGCATTTCAGTATGAGTACCCAGATTTGGAGATGAAACCTCATAACCTTCTTCAGAAAATTGAGAGGCATATACTTCTTCTAGATCGGCAGAAGAATGACTAACATCATCACTAGTAAAAGCAATTGAAGAAGTACCTCTTTTCTCAGCAGCTCCCCCTATTTTAGTGCCTTCAGGTGGAGAGAAGTACTCTTCATGCTATGTCTCGTCTTCAGTGACATGATGCAGGCCTTTCTTCCTCTGTTTCTTTCCTTATCGCTTCCTTTTCTTCACTTCTTTGCTCTGTATCTTCTCTGTCTTGATCCTCTCTCTCCTCTAACTCTAGAACAAAACGCGAAAGCTTTCTTATGGCAAGAGTGAAAATGGTAACATCATCCTCATCTTCTTCATCCTCCAAGATGAGTGCTCTCCTTTTCTTGGATGGAGCTGTCATGGGCTCCTTGCCTTTCTGTTTTGTAGCCATAGAGACTTAATGAGTCTTGACAGGGATTTTCTCCTTAAATCGCTCTAAAGCTTTATTCAGCTCCTTCATATGCATTTTGGAAAACATCTTCAATCCCACCACCATTTGATCACAAGTTCGAACACACAAAATTTTGGGAGGCTGAATATTAAAATGTCTGAATAACTGAGTAACAAGTGCTGAATAAGGAAGTTGACCCTTGTCCTTCACCATCGATCTATACATGTGAAACATGATAGTGTGTGCTAGAGAAAACTTTTTTGCCAGCAGTGATAGCATACATCAGCTTTGCTTCTGAATTGGAGACGTCAGTCTTAGAAGTCAATTTAAGTCTAAGACAATTGATCACAATCTTGTGAAGCAAGACATTTGAGGCATTCATCCTCACGTATGAATATCGTCCTTCTGCCATTCCATCCCGAACAAGCTCCACAGTCGCACGACCAATAGACACACTAATTGATTGGAACACCCCTCTCTCTACTTCAATCACATCAACCAAAGTGTCCATATCAACTACATAGTCTTGGTCTCTAACACTAAAAGAAAATCTATTTACATCCAAAAAGCTTAGATTGGAATAGAAATACGCAGTAAGTTCTGGATGACCCACTGTTGTCTCAGAGCAAAATCATTTAAGTTAAAGTAAAGTGAATTTCTCTTGCAACTTCACGTTCAGAGAATTAAGAAAATCAAAATCCACACTCCTTGGGTTTATCACCCCTCACTTTAGCAACTTAGAGTAAAGTCGCTTGTGTTCCTCAGAACGAAACAGATCTGTCCTTTTGCTTCGAATATTCACGGCAACACCCATTCTAGACTTAAAATGAGTGAACATCTTTTCATCATCATTTCCATCAAGTTGACTAAGTCCTCCAACACGTGGATTGCTTGGGATATTCACAAAGGCTTTTTATGCCGAGCTCGTAGGAGCAACTCCCAAACGTTCCATCGTTCACAAAAAGTGGGTTTCATTTTTGTACCATTTTTCTTTCAAAAATTCATCAATAAAGTTCAAGGGAGTACAAGGCAGAGTAGAGTTTGAAAGTAAAAGCAGGCTTTTGAGTTTTTGCAAGTTCTGCATCCTCAATAATTTCTTCCTCCGCTTGTTGTTGACCATCTTGTGGTCTAGCCCGAGGAGAATAACGCGATTGAGAATGTTGTGGATTCTGCTGCTATCTTGGAGATTCTTCTTCTTCCGTAAGGTCAAAGTGCATAGGACCTTCACGCATATGGTGTGGTCCCTTGCTCGCAATCCTTGAAGACTTTCTTTGGAAAGATATTCTCACAGTCTTTGAGAGATTCAAAACTTGATTTGCGAGAAAGATGAAAACTTTGAGGATTAAACTAGGGAGTAAAAGTAAGAAGATGATGTTCTGTACTTCTAGGGTTTGAGAGTAAAACAGAAGAAGACAAACGGTATATAAAGCAATCGAAACGGGGTATACAGATCACCGTAAAAGGAAAAATAGAAAATGTCTTTTAAAAAATAACTGCCTTTTCAAAAAAGAATGATTGCTATAATTACAAATTTTGGAAAGATAACATCAATCAATTGCAGATTAATAGGCATTCATACCTTTTCGAGTTTTTCATTTGAGAGATAAATTTATAAAACCAAAATAACTTACAGTCGTGATTCTTGATTTTCTGAGTCTGAGTATCTTTAAACTTTTATCCCTGAGTCTAAACTTCTTCAGACTTTAAGATATTAAATTTGGAACGAATAGACTCGAATTGACTTTTCTCCAGAGGTTTTGTAAATATGTCTGCCAACTAATTCTTTGAGTTAATGAATTGAATTAAGACTTTTCCATTTTGAACATAATCTCTAATAAAGTGATGTTGAATCTCTATATGCTTTGCTCTTGAATGAAGAATTGGATCCTTGGTGAGATTAATCGCGCTGATGTTGTCACATTTGATCTCAGTGCATGAATCTTCGATTCCAAAGTCTCTTAGCTGTTGTTTTATCCATAAGATTTGAAAACAACAGTTTTCAAGAGCCACATACTCTGCTTCTGCTATTGAAAGAGCTACAGTGTCTTGCTTCCTTGAAAACCAAGATATTGTCCTATTACCAAGCAATTGACAAGTGCCCGAAGTGCTCTTTCTATCAACTCTACATCCTACTAGATCTGCATCCGAGTATCCAATGAGAGTAAAGTCGTCTTCTTTAAGATACTAGAGACCCAAATTAGAGGTTGTTGCAACGTATTTGATGATGCGTTTTGCAACGCTTAAATGAGATTCCTTGGGATCTGATTGAAATCGAGCACAAATGCAAACACTAAACAAAATGTCAAGTCTAGAAACAGTAAGATAAAGAAGTGAACCAATGATACTCCTGTACAGCTTCTGGTCAACTTTCTTTCCTCCTTCATCTTTGTCCAGCTTCGAGGAACTCGACATTAGTATATCAATCTTTTTGCAATTCTCCAAACCAAACATTTTAACAATTTCTTTAGCATATTTTTCTTGGTAAATGAAAGTGCCTTCGTTCAATTATTTTACCTATAGTTTGAGAAAAAATGATAGTTCACCCATCATGCTCATCTCAAATTCATCCTGCATAGATTTAGAGAATTTTTTGCACAGATTTTCTTTAGGTGATCCAAAAATAATATTATCAAGATAGATTTGAACAAATAAATTTTTTTTACTTTCTCTTTTGATAAACAAGGTAGTGTCTACTTTACCTTTAACAAAGCCATTTTGGATTAAAAACTTACTTAACATGTCGTACCAAACTCGAGGTGCTTGCTCTAAACCATATAGCGCCTTTTTCAATCTGAATACAGAGTCTAGTTTCCTTAGGTCTTCAAAACTGAGAGGTTGTTCCACATAGACTTCCTCTTGAATAAATCCATTTAGGAATGCGCTTTTGACGTCCATTTGGAATAACCATTTGGTTTAGGAGTCGGTTCTCATACATTGTTAATATTGAACTGCCTGAGTTCTTCTTGCATAGCTTCAATCCAACTTTCATTAGATAAAGCTTCCTCTATACTTTTAGATTCTATTTCAGAAATAAGAGCCACAGCACTAGACTCTTCATGCCTTTTGGATCTTGTACAAATCCCTTCATCAATGTCACCAATAATGAGTTATTTGGGATGACTGGACTTGTGCTTCCAATTGTTGATTGGTTTGACAAGCTGATCTTTTTCTTCAGTTGATTCTTCAACGTTCGTTCGTTGTTGATCTTTTGAAGTTTGAGCTGCTTCTAGGCATTTAGACTTTGTAAAGTCTGGAGTAGGTTCAGATTCTTCAGGTTGAGTCTGGATTGATTGATTTTGTATAAGGTCTTAAAATTTGACATTCATTGATTCCTCCACCGATTGAGTCTTTTTGTTGTAAACTCTATAAGCTTTGCTAGTGGTTGAATATCCAAGGAAGATGCCTTTGTCTGATTTTTCTTCAAACTTACCAATTCGATCATTTGTATTTTTCAATATAAAACATTTACAACAAAACACATGAAAATAGGAAATAATTGGCTTATTTCCTTTGAACAACTCATAGGAAGTTTTCTCTAGAATAGGCCTTAAGAAGACTCTATTAATAATATAACAGGCTGTAGAAACTGCTTGAGCCCAAAAACGAGAAGAAATGTCCCTTTCAATTAAAAGTGTTCTAGCCATTTTTGCAACGATCTATTCTTCATTTCCACAACTCCATTCTGTTTTGGAGTGTATGGAGAGGAAAACACATGCTAAAAACTAGATTCATCACAAAATTTAGCAAAGTCTTGATTTTCAAACTCACCTCCATGGTCTATTCGTATGCTTGAAATAACATACATTTTCTCATTATGTACTTTCTTAGCAAACTTTATGAAATAAGAAAAAGTTTCAGACTTAATTGCTAGGAAATATACCCAGGTAAATCGTGAATAATCATCCACTATTACTAGGCAATATTTCTTTCAACCAATACTTTGAGTCCTAGTTGGTCCGAAAAGATCTATATGCAGGAGCTACAGTACACAATTAGTGGAAAGTTGATTTATTGGTTTGAAAGAATTTTTAACATGTTTTCCCAACACACATGATGTGCATAATTCAGATTTTTGGTATGTCAGGTTGAGTAGTCCACAAACAAGCTTCTTTGTAGAGATCTTGGCTATTTGTTTCATGTTGATGTGGTCAAGTTTTTTATGCCAGAGATTAGCTTCCTCTTGAATTGAAATTAAACATTGAGGTTTTTCTGGTTTGATATTCAAGAGATAGATATTCCCATGTCTTCACCCCGTGAAAGTCTGAGAGGAGTCTTTACTGGTTCATGAACATATTCTTTCTTGAAAGTTGATTTTGAAACCTATGTTGCACAGTTGACTGATACTCAGTAAGTTGTAGTTGATTCCTTCCACTAAGGAAACGTTATTAATTGTGAGACTTCCAATCTTTACTGTTCCGCATCCAACAATTTTGTCTTTGCTATTTCCACCGAAAGAAAATTTTTCACCATTAACTTGCATAAATTTTATCAAACAACTTGAGTCTCCTGTCATATGTCTTAAACATCCACTATCCAAATAACATTTGACATTTTTCTTGATAGTGACCTACATTTAAAAAAGAAATTCAAGCTTTCTTTGATACCCATACTTTCTTTGTTCCAATGGAGTTAGTGCAATATACGGTCTTTGCCCAAACCTTCTTAATAGGCTTCCAAACCATAGAACATTTAAGTTAGAACATTTAAGAGCACTACGATCAACAGGTTTTATAAAGACTTTTTGAAAATGATTTCTATAAAAGTCTTTTGTAGGTCTTTGTTTGATCATTTCCTTTACTTTTGGAAAATCAATTAAATGAATGGTTTCAGCAGTCATTTCCAAGCCTGATTTGTTAAAGTAAGGTCTTTGTGTTGAAAAAATCTTTTTCAATTTCTCAGATCCTATAGAAAATGTTTTTGAAATGCTTGAAATATCATTTTTCAAGAGTGTATTTTCTTTTGAAAGAGAATCTGCATTTTCTTTCAAAGTAATAAAACTTTTATCTAAATTTTCAAATTTTTCTTTCCAAACAATTTCTTGTTTCTTCAAGTGCAAAATTTTCACGTTTTAGTTCGGAAATCCTCTTGAGAGAGGTTTTGAGACTAAGACACGGTTCATCAATATATTTAGAGACTTTAGTAGGAATTTTTAAATTACTTACCTCGATTTCACTGTCTGAGTCTAAGTCTATATCCGTCTCATAGTCTGAATCTGATTCCGATTGTGCCATTAGACAAATATTAGCATAATCATTATCACTCTCTTCGCATTTGGTATCACTCCAAGTTTCTGCTTTAAGAGCCTTTCTGTATTTCTCAGCTTTTTCTTTATTTTTCTTCAGTAAGGGACAGTTGGGTCTGATGTATCCATTTTTCTTGCATTCAAAATAAATCACATCTTTATTGAATTCATCGTCCTCAGCTGATTTATTTTGAAACTTTTGAGAGCTTTGTTTCTTCAAATTGAATCTTCTTCCATTTTTGTTCAATTTTCTGAACCTTCTTATCATAAGAGCAACCTCTTCATCGTCCATATCATCTTCAGAATATGTAATAGCATAATTATCATTAGCTTTTAAAGTGAAGAGTGCCTTTGGGATCTTCATCTTCATTGATTTGCTTCACTTCATAAAACTGAAGAGTGCCAACCAATTCATCAACAGAGAGTGGCATGATCCTTTGTGTTTCTCTTATTGAGGTCTTTACGTGATTCCAATCTTTGGAAAGACCACATTGCAGTTTATTAACCTTCATAGGTCCTAAGATTAGTTGACCTTAATACTCAAGACCATTCACGATTTCTGTAAAACGACTAAACATGTCAATGATAGATTCTCCTGGTTTCATCTTGAAAGCTTCATATTGACCGAGCAGAATATTGATTTTGGTTTTTTTCACTCAATCGGTTCCTTCATAGGTGATGTGCAGCCTATCCAAGACTTTTTTAGTTGTTTCACAAGAAGATATTCTGTTATATTTAGTAGGAGATAATGCACAATATAAAGAATAAATTACTTTTGCATCAAGAGCTTTTCTCTTGATTATCTCTTCTTGAATTATCTCGATAGTCTCAATAGCTTATTTTCCCCTTTTTAAGACTATTGTAGCTTTAGGAATAATTCCTTTATCTACCACATCCCATTCCAGAGGATCTTTCGATCTCAGGAAAGCTTTCATCTTGTTTTTCCATATGCTGTATTACTTTCCATCGAAATAAGGTCGTCTAGTGTTGCTTTGCTCTTCAAACAAACCTAGAACTAACATACTAGCCATGGATCTTTAACTTTGAAGTAAAAACACTTCAATTTAAATGAGTATACAGGTTCTGATACCAATTGAGATAACTAGTACAAGCACCTAAAGGGGGGTGAATAGGTGCACAAACAACTTTTATCTATATATGGTATAAAACTTTACTTTTAACCTAAGTCTGTTTAACAGTAGACTTTGAAGAGGAAATTAGACTCTAACAATCAAATAAAGTTACGAACAAAGTAAATGAGTTCAGGGAAGAGAATAAGAACAAAAGATTTATAATAGCCCATCAATCATGCTCACCCATACAATCATGATCTAGGTTTCCATAAGTAGAACCTTCCAAGTATACTTCATCATTCAACAGATCTAAGTTATCCGAATTAATTTCAAAACAAATAATAGATCTTGAGATACTATCTCCAGTCGTGAGATCTTCTTCAGCCGTTTGAATCAAATCCTTAAAGAAATAATGGATTTCGGATAAGTTCTCTTCGACGGTCTAGAAATAGTCAATGATGGCAGACTTTAAATCTTGAGTCTGGTGGTCTGGCGGTCTTCAAACACTACTGATGGAAACATTTTGTCAGCTTCAAAACATATAAGGAAGTTTTCTCCAACAGAACGCCTTCATGAAGTAAGCCCCGGTCGAGGTACGCGCACGCCACCGCCAGCGTCGCAACACACGCAGCACCGGCATGTCCAGCAGGTGCTGGTACTGCTGCAAGATGGTAGATGTCCACTGCAACATGACAGAAGCGGCAGTGGGCATCAGTGGCGACTGGAATGATTAATTGATGGGCTCGGGCTGGGCCCTTAGAGATTGGGCCTAATTTTTTGCCCACGCTTGCCCAATATATAGGAGTAAGTCATGTGGACAAAACACTAGGGTCGGGCTTTACAACTAATTATCCTTGTCCAATTAATCCAAAAGTGCCTTTTTAGTACATGTGGCTTAGTTTGGGCTTGGGCGAGCACATGGGCTGCAAGCCTCATAATTAAGTCTACTGGCAATTTTTAGATAATTCACTATAAAATCCATATTGCCACACACGCCAGATTTGGGAGAATTGGAACGAGCTATCGCACCTCCCTTACTTATAAAGCTTAAACACTATCTTGTTGCCCGTCAACCTCCTTGAACCGTGACTTGGAAGAGTTGTGACATGAAGCGTTACAATCAGCTTCTATTTTCCTTTTTGTTTAAATTTTTAATTTTCTTCGTTTTTAAATTTTTTTGTAGAAAATAATCGATTTCACAATCAATAGCCGTTATAATTAATTATGGTGATTTTTAAATCAACTTTAAAAATCATGATAAAACCATAAGGAGTTGACTTCAAAAAGCACAGCTTGCCTTGATCTTCCCAAGGAGTGATAATTACAGACTGAAATATGAAAATTTTATCTTATTTGGAGGATAAGTTTGTAAAATACACCGAAAAGAACGAAAAAAAAAGGAAAAAAAATTGAAAAGGGGAGGAAAAGAAAAGAAAAGTCGGAGGGGGTTCCCTTTCTGCTCCAGCAGTGGCGCCAGAAAATGGGTTGCATCGCTGTTTGAATTGACTCCATTCCTGCTTCTTTAGCGCCCGCACTTGTCCTCCAAAGCTCTTCAATCAACCACTTCTTTATGTCTATTCGGCGCTGTCGTCATCTCTTCTTTGGTGTCTATCGCCTAACAGAAACACAGGCCAACCTCCTGCTACTGTCGTGGATTGCATCACTAGGTTCGATAACTGTGAGACGTCATCTACTTTCGCAGACTGCGATGTGGAGCTAATCGGGTTCGCCTAAGGTACAATTAAGAGTGTACAAAATGAACCACCTAAATCATGATCTATCTAGTGACTAGTTTCATTGGACCAGACTAGACCGATGGTGCAATCTGGTTCACGGTCCTAGGATTAACCATTCCAGTCCTTAATTCCTATTTTTGGAAACCGATCACCCTTAAGTGTAACTTGGAAATCCCTTCAATGGTGTATCAAACGTTTATCAATCCTGGAACTAAAAAATCAAATTCTTTAAATGCAGGCTACGCATAATTAAGGAACTTTCAGCACAATTTACCTACTGATAAGTTCGCACTCCTCCATATTAGGTTAGCAAGAAGAAACCACTCGGACTCACCCAGTGATGTTATATTAAGTGAAGATTAAGAGCACCGCCACAGCTATACATAAGGTGAGAAAAAATCTCAAACCAATCTCAGCCTCATTGTCCGACACATTCACAAGAAACGACTCGGCTCAATCAATCAACTCGAAGTAGACAGACTCAACTAATTCAATGGAGTCGGAGACCTCGAGGACGGTACTTGCAGAGAGGTTGCAATCTAAACGTGTGTTTGGTTCAATGTTCCCTCAAATGCATCTTAGAGAAATGCTTGGGTGTTTTGCCAACCCATCTCAAGGGGCTTTAGGCCAAATGCTAGCATTGGGACATGACTAACATTGGGCTTTTAGCATTTGACCAAATGCTTTGAATTTATTTCTTCCAAAATTACCATCACCAATTTTTTATTTTTCCAATTTTATGCCCGTTATTGTTCATCTTTTCTTGAGGAAGGGTGGTCAATGAGGGCAGCCAACAAGGGCTAATCTAGTAGGCAAAGGGTCAGCGAGAGGCTGGCAAGATGCCAATGAAGTCGTGGGAGGGCCTCCCGGGTTGCACTACTACGGCGACGAGGCCTGAGGTCGCATGACTCAAGCAATGGCTGCTAACGCCAGCCAAATCTCACCAGCAGCCTTAGTCCTTTGCTGGAGGGTTTTTTTTTATTTTTTATTAAAAAAATTAGACCCAAAAGCCATTTGCAAAAAAATATTTGCTAAACACTATTTAGGATAAAGTAACTTTGTAAAGGATTTTTTTTTTACCAAATGCAATTTGCATTTCCTCATTAGGCTTTAGATCAAAGGTATTTGCATTTTTACAATGCTCATTTGCAAAATCGAGCCAAAGGTGCTCTAAGATGGAAGGCATTGGAGTTCAGCAAAGCTGCATGATACTCGCTGGCCTCAATGGAAAGGAGAAGGTGAGGGATGAGGGCATGGAGATGGTGGTTTGGAACGGAAGGCGGAGATGGATTTTGAGGAGGAGGAGTGGGAGGACGAAGGGTGGAGCGGAGGAGACGGAGCTCATACTCGCGGAGGATTCCGAGGTCAGAATCACACATGGTTGGGGTAGAAGTAGAAGAAGAAGATTCTCAAGGTACACCCGGGACGTCATTTTGTTTTAAATTATCCCTTGAATTGTGCAGAAATTGTCTCATTTGCCCTAGATCTCCGACGACCATGAATGCTTCATCTGCCATTCCTAGTTCCAAATGATGGGCAATTGGGGAATTTTACTCAAAAACTTGGGCCCCACCCAACAGATTATTCCTTTCAAAATCAATCAGCTAGGGTTTGACGAACGAAACTGAGATGAATCAATAAGATTTCTGCCCTTGTGGAAAAAGCACCATCACAAAAACTGTTAGATATATGCCCTAAAGCTGCTATGTAATATGTACATATTAGGGATTCCATTTGTACATATAAGGATTATGTTATTATTGTTATTTTTTTAAGGAAATTGATTAATTATTAATTAATTAATTGATTGATTAATGTGGAAATGGTCAGCAAATTTTTGCTGACCACTTCGCACGAATTCGTGCATGATGGTCAGCAACCGCTGACCATCATACACGATTTTTGTTCGTGCATGGATGGTCAGCAACCGCTGACCATCGTGCACGAAATCGTGCATAAACGGTCAGCGGTTGCTGACCGTTCCATTCATGCACGATCGTGCTCGATCGTGCATGAGAACGAGGATCAGCAACGGTTGCTGATCCCACGATCGGCAACCGTTGCTGATTCATGTATAAATATTAAAAAGAAAGGCTGCAAAAAGGTTGCAACTAAGAGAGATTTTCTGTGGGTGTGCGTCTTGTTTTTGGCGACACTTCAAGGGGTTGAAATACAAAGAAAGGTGGGCGTGCGCTATTTGTTTTTAGAGAAAATGAGTTGCTGAAAACAAAGAGAAATGTGTGTGTTCTTGTATTCTTTGAGAGATACGAGAAAGTAGAGTATTTTTCTCATTCGGGCCGTGACTATAATACATTGAGGATACGTTGGATCATTTCCACGTGATTGCTAGCACAATTGAAGTGGTGAATATCTGAAAGTTCTCTCTTCCGTTCGACGTTCGTTGTTTGTGTGTCTGAACTAGAGGTCCGACACTTGTGGGACTCGAACTGTAGAACACCCGAATCGACTTGTTTAAAGCACGCTTCGAGAGGTAATTCGTTTAACTTCCTTTTATGTTTAGATTTTTGATTAAAACACATGAACAACGCCTAAGGAGAATCATGTGTAAAATATATATTTGTTTCCACTGCGTTTATTTCGTTAATTTTCTTATACATGATTCATGAAACTCCATCGATTGGTATCGAGCCAACCTTAGGCATTTTCGTGCGTTTAATTGATTTATAGTTCAAATATATTTTTGCATTCTAATGGCCAATTTACTTTTGTTAAGAGAATTGGTTCTCTTGCTCTTATGTGGCCTATCGAAGTTGATTGATTTATGTGATAAATTTAATCAACAAAGCAAAAATTAGAACTAAATCAATTTTGAATCAAAAATCCGTTACTTGTTATACTTGATGTTTATATTTTGCAAATGATATGCAAAATTTTATGCATGCCTTCCAGAGCTTTAAATTTTGAATTTATGGCTCGTAAGGAAGGGTGGTGATTATGGAAAAATCCCTAATTGTTGTGATTATTGTATGGATGAATGTATGATGATTACAGGTATTCTTTTTGGGGATGTAATTATTAAATGGAGGCTGCGTCCTTCCTATTATTTACTTTAATTTTTCTTGATATGTAATTTTAGTATAGTTTAGTATTACAATTGTTGATGTAAATACTACAAGAGAGGAGGAGCCATTGGAGGAGCCATTAAATCGGTGAGCTCTTTGGGCCCGGTCTTTGAAGAGTTCAAAGATTGAAGAAAAAGTAAAGAGCAGGTCCATATAATTAAAACATTAAAATGGCTAAATGGGTCTCTTTGGCTCGAGACCCATTGAACCATAATTCCATGATCACCACATAGGATAGATGTTTATGTGATATCTATTTATTTATTGTATTTATGATATCGTGCATGTTAAACTGGTTAATGTGCAAAGTGAGACCATTAATAACGACCCAAATCTCCTTACAAAGAATATTAAGTCAAAACGGGTTTCGGACTCGTGGCCTTCCATCGTCGTGGTTTGATCCAATATTATAGTGGTTAACTAACCAGTTATGGATACATAGGGGTTAATTACCATTTATAATATCGGACCACTCCATTATGCATATGATGCTGTGGGGTTGGAGCCAAATGATTTCTAATAACTGTCAGGTGAGTGAATCATTGTGTTTTCAATACTTGCATGAGACGATGGGCTAGACTTAACTATGATCATGATGCCAATAACTGTTAGGTGAGGCTTTCATGGTCTAGAGGCCGAAATTATGATTGGGACTCGCATATGATGCGTTGAACAAGCTGGTTCACTCACTAAGTTCATAGGACACCAATAACTGTTAGGTGAGGTGGACTTTGGACTAGTGGGACTCCAATCCCCACTAGTAATCTTTACCCAACAAAGATTACCGCTTCCCATCTTAAGGAGTGTGGGATTCAAATATAAATTTAGTGGGAGGATCTATTTCATTTAAAGGCCAAAATGAAATAGTTACTTTGAAAGATACAACGGCTAACAATTTATTTTCTGCAACAGATATATTATTACTCTGAAAATGGTGACCACAAACCCACTCGCTTCTATACTTGACAAGAATTGTTTGACTGGACCCAATTTCACTGACTAAGTGAGGAATTTGAGAATTGTTCTCAATTCAGAAAAAAATTGGGTATGTGCTTGATGAAAAGATGCCAACCTCCTTTCCTGAGGGTGGGACCCAAGAGGAGCGTGTCAATTATGATAAGTGGCGTAATGATGACTTAAAAGTTAGGTCATATATGCTTGCTTCTATGAATAATGAATTACAGAAGAAGTATGAATCTATGGAAGATGCTGCGTCGATCATTTTGCACTTAAAGGAATACTTTGATGAGAATGGTCGAACCTCTAGATATGAGATATCTAAGGCATTGTACCGTATGAAAATGGCTGAAGGATCATCTGTTAATGATCATGCTTTAAAAATGATCTGGCACATTGAAGAATTGGCTAGGCTGAATCTCGTTATGGACAATGAGTTAGCTGTGGATTTGATCCTCCAATCTTTACCCAATTCCTTCTCTGGTTTTGTCCAAAACTTCCACATGCATAAGATGGAGAAAACTCTTGCTGAGTTACATAGCATGCTAGTAGTTTATGAGAAGGAAATGCATAACATGAGGCCAAATATAGTGGCTATGGCTAAGGCTTCTTCTTCAAAGGGTAAGACTGTTTTAAAGAAGAATAAATGGAAGAGGCCTACCAAACCTGTTATGCAACCAAAACCCATGATTAATAAAGGGAAATGTCATTACTGTGGTGTCAAAGGGCACTGGAGGAGGAAATGTAAGAGGTACCTCGCGAGCTTGAAGGTCAAGCCTAAGAACCGACCTTATGAAGGTATGGTGTCTATGCTTATTGAAACTAATCTTATGGTTAGTGCTTAATCCAGCTCATGGGTTCTAGATTCTGCTGCAACTTCACATATTTGTATGTCTTTGCAGAATCTGAAAATAAACAGGATGCTAGAGCGAAATGAGATTGTCCTGATGTTTGCCAATGGAGCAAGAGTTGCTGCATTAACTATAGGGACTTTTCGTTTATGTTTGCCTTCTGAACATGTATTGGTTTTAAAGAACTGTTTGCATTATAAGAATGCTGTTAGGAACATCATGTCTATACCTCGTGTGGGTAAAAAGAATTATGAATTTTCTTTTGCTGATGATGTATGTTCAATTTATCATAATAGAATATGTGTTGGTTCTAGCTTATTAACCAACAATTTTTATACCATTACAATGTCCGGTAATGCGATTACCAATGCCAATAAGCAAAATAGAATTGATATAAATGCCATAACTAATAAACGCCCTAGAGACGGTCCAAATAAAAAAGTATGTTTGGCATCTCCGATTAGGTCATATTGAAGAAGACAGAATTAACAAGTTGAGTAATGATGGATACATTGATCCTTCAAATTTTGAGTCATACTCGACTTGTGAGGCATGTCTTCTAGGAAAAATGACCAAAGCGCCTTTTGTGGGACAAAATGCGCGAGCTGCTGACATATTAGAATTAATACATACAGATGTATGTGGACCAATTAATGAATCTGCTAGAGGTGGTTATAATTACTTCATTACCTTCACTGATGATCATTCACGGTATGGTTATTTATACCTCATGAAGTATAAATTTGAATCCTTTGAAAAGTTCAAGGAATTCAAGGCTGAAGTTGAGAAACAAACAGGAAAATGTATTAAGGCTCTTCAATCAGATCGAGGAGGTGAATACCTTAGTACTGAATTCCTGGACTTTCTTAAAGAGAATGGCATTTCATCACAATGGACACCTCCTGGAACTCCAGAACATAATGGTGTATCTGAACGAAGAAATCGTACTTTATTAGATATGGTACGATCTATGATGAGTTACACCGATTTGCCAATATCCCTTTGGGAATATGCCCTTGAGATAGTTGTATATATACTGAATAGAGTGCCGTCCAAATCTGTTCCAACTACGCCCTATGAGATATGGCATAATAGGAAACCTAGTCTTAATCATATTAAGATTTGGGTTGTCCCTTTTGTGAAAAAGCTGAAAGTGGAAAAATTGGAGGCAAGATCTGAACAAGGTCGCTTCATTGGATATCCAAAGGAAACTCTTGGATATTATTTCTATTTTCATTCGGACCAAAGAATTTTGGTATGCAAGCACGCTTCTTGGAGAATCAGTTCATCCAAGAAGGTGGTGCTGGGCGGAAAATAGTCTTACAAGAAGAAAATAATGAAGTATCAAACAACCGAGTTCAGATACCAATCTCTGATTCAGTGGGAGCTTTTGATATACAACCTCTTAGGAGAAGTGCGAGAATGTCTCGCCCACCTACTCGTTATAGACACTCGGTTGATCATATTGAACCATTATTCATTGTGAATGATAGTGATCAACCCGGTGATCCTAAAACCTATGAGGAGGCGATGTTGGACATCGATTCGGTAAATGGCTAGAAGCCATGAAATCCGAAATGGATTCAATGTATTCCAATGAGGTATGGACCTTGACGACTCCGCTGATGGTATTGTACCAATTGGCTGTAAATGGATCTTCAAGAGGAAGATGAATGTTGAAGGTCAAATTGGAATTTACAAAGCACGGCTGGTGGCGAAAGGATATCATCAAAAAGAAGGAATTGATTATGACGAAACTTTCTCACCTGTGGCCATGCTAAAATCCATTCGGATTATGTTGGCTATAGCTGCACACCTTGATTATGAGATATTCCAGATGGATGTCAAAACGGCTTTTCTAAATGGTTTTCTCGATGAGGACATCTATATGGAACAGCCATAGGGTTTTGAATCCAATAGTGAAAAACAAAAGGTGTGTAAGCTTAAGAGATCAATTTATGGACTCAAACAAGCCTCCAGAAGTTGGAACATCCGTTTTGATGAGGTAGTCAAATCGTTTGGCTTCATCAAAAATCCGGATGAACCTTGTGTATACAAGAAGATCAATAGGAGTGCAATTGCATTTCTGGTTGTGTATGTCGATGATATACTTTTGATTGGAAATGATGTACCAATGATATCATCGATAAAACTTTCTTGTCACAGAAATTCTCCATGAAAGATTTAGGAGAGGCAACCTACATTTTAGGTATCAAGATCTATAGAGATAGATCAAGACGATTGATTGGCCTCTCACAATCTTCGTATATAGACAAAGTGTTAACACGGTTTAACATGCAATGTTCCAAGAGAGGATTATTGCCTTTTAGGCAAGAGATCCGTCTTTCTAAGGAGATGTGTCCCAACACTCCTGAAGAAAGAGAGCGGATGGCAAAGATACCATATGCATCCGCTATTGGAAGCATAATGTATGCTATGCTATGTACTAGACCTGATATTGCGCATGCAGTAAGTATTACTAGCAGATATCAGTCTGATCCAGGAGAAGAGCACTAGATAGCAGTCAAGAATATTCTTAAGTACTTGCGAAGGACTAAAGATTTATTCTTGATATATGGAGAAGGAGAATTTAAAGTTGTAGCTTATACTGATTCCGATTTTCAATCGGATCCTCATGATTATAAGTCTACGTCTGGGTTTGTCTTTACATTCAATGGTGGTGCAGTTAGTTGGAAAAGTTCCAAACAAAGTATAACTGCCGATTCTACCACTGAGGCAGAGTACGTAGCTGCTTCTGAAGCGGCAAAGGAAGCCGCTTGGATGAAGAAATTTATTTCTGAACTTGGAGTCGTTCCTTCAATTGAGCAACCGATCACATTGTTCTGTGACAACAATGGAGCGATAGCTCAAGCTAAGGAACCAAGGTCTCACCAGAAGTCCAAGCATATTGAGAGACGCTTCCATCTCATCGAGAAATTGTTGGGAGAGGTGATATCGCCTTGCAGAAAATTGCCTCAAAGCAGAAAACGTGGCAGATCCCTTCACTAAGGCCTTACCTCGTCTTCTTTTGAAAGACATATTGACAAAATGGGTTTGAGGAACCGAGACAAGTTGGCTTTAGTGCAACCGGGAAATTGTTGGATGTATGCCCTAAAGCTACTATGTAATGGTTACATATTAGGGATTTCAGTTGTACTTTCATTATTATTATTTAATTAATGGCAACGACGTATTCATTCATTTGTCCAATTATTTTATATTGATGAATGATTCCATAAGATCAGTTACAACTAGACCTATTCTTGAGACGTCAAGAATATATGTGACGGGTTCATAGTAAGACTGAATCTTTAAATTGTTCCTGGTCAATGGATTATTAAGTGGATATTAATAATCCTGTTGAGACCGATGTATTCTTAACTTCGCCATTAAGTATTGGATACTTAAGGGAATGATGAGTCACATGTCATTGGGTATTATGATGCCTGAGTTAGAACACAGGTGTTTGTATTAGACAAATTCACTGAACGTGACGCACATGGAACGATTAGCGACATGGAAGCTTTTAGCGTGGTCAATGTCTAATTGTTCATGCTTTGGTCTTTTGTAAATAATCCTTGGACCTGAGGCACAGTGTTAACTTGTGCATCGAACAACTATGGTTCACGGGTGCACATAATGCTGGGTCGTCGATCCGTCTTTATACTTGATGGTCATAGTTTGTTCATATACGAAGTTACACGTGTGCGCAATATGGAATATGTCTCCTTGTTATATGCAAGGTATGATAATGATGTCTTATGCGATCTAATTATGACACTGCATTGAAATCCTCGGCTGGAGTTGTAACCGAGAATAAATTGTTTATGTCTCGAATAAAATGCATGTCAATTAGATTTGTGCATATGATCGAATTAATGACTTGACAAATATTCCATGATCTTTGTTTGATCGGGACATAGTAAGACAGAGGGATTGAATTACATTGTAGCCAAAGTCGACAGGTGTTCATTATGTTCTTAAAGCATTCATACTATTTGGGTAGCCATGACATATTGCTAGATGTCAATCGTGGCTTGTAGGACCTAAAAGATTAATCGGGACAATTAATTCTTTTGGAAGTACTAATGTGTTAGTACAAGTCTTACTACCAGCTTAGTGATGAACCTAGGGATGTCACACACCATAAACAACTAGGATGACGTGGAACAAGAGAGAAATATTATTGCAAATGTGTTTGCAATTACTACAATTAAATTGAGTCGATTTGAAATTAAATTAAATGAGATTTAATTTAATTTGTATCATAGTCACGAGCCTACTTGCATATGATGCACACGCATGCCCAAAGTGCATATATGTTAACATACCAAACAAGTTGGCTTTAGTGCAAGTGGGAGATTGTTAGATATATGCCCTAAAGTTGCTATGTAATATGTACATATTAGGGATTCCATTTGTACATATAAGGATTATGTTATTATTGTTATTTTTTTAAGGAAATTGATTAATTATTAATTAATTAATTGATTAATTAATGTGGAAATGGTTAGCAAATTTTTGCTGACCACTTCGCACGAATTCGTGCATGATGGTCAGCGGTTGCTGACCATCATACACGATTTTTGTTCGTGCATGGATGGTCAGCAATCGTGCACGAAATCGTGCATAAACGGTCAGCGGTTGCTGACCGTTCCATTCATGCACGATCGTGCTCGATCGTGCATGCGAATGAGGATCAGCAACGGTTGCTGATCCCACGATCGGCAACCGTTGCTGATTCATGTATAAATATTAAAAAGAAAGGCTGCAAAAAGGTTGCAACTAAGAGAGATTTTCTATGGGTGTGCGTCTTGTTTTTGGCGACACTTCAAGGGGTTGAAATACAAAGAAAGGTGGGCGTGCGCTATTTGTTTTTAGAGAAAATGAGTTGCTGAAAACAAAGAGAAATGTGTGTGTTCTTGTATTCTTTGAGAGATACGAGAAAGTAGAGTATTTTTCTCATTCGGGCCGTGACTATAATACATTGAGGATACGTTGGATCATTTCCACGTGATTGCTAGCACAATCGAAGTGGTGAATATCCGAAAGTTCTCTCTTCCGTTCGACGTTCATTGTTGGTGTGTCTGAACTAGAGGTCCGACGCTTGTGGGACTCGAACTGTAGAACATCCGAACCGACTTGTTTAAAGCACGCTTCGAGAGGTAATTCGTTTAACTCCCTTTTATGTTTAGATTTTTGATTAAAACGCATGAACAACGCCTAAGGAGAATCATGTGTAAAATATATCTTTGTTTCCGCTGCATTTATTTCGTTAATTTTCTTATACATGATTCATGAAACCCCATCAAAAACCTCCCGAATTGACACAATTCCAACAAGACGTTTCCTAGCGTGCCTAGAAAGATACGAGGTGTTTGTGTATTATGGGTGTTTAATATTTCGAATTCGACTTTCATTTCTTATTCCAATATCTAAAGCCATGTGCAGTCATGCATATATTTCCTAATCTCTTGCAACAAAACTAATTTATTTCACTTTGTTCAATCACGCCCGATAGGATCAAGCTAGAGATAGATTGGTCATCGTTTGCAGAAATTAAAATGGTTGATCACTGCGTCTAAAAATCTAATTGTTCCCGAGAATTTTAAATTTGCGGTACAAGGCACAAGTCCTCTTACATTAATAAAGCTTAAAACATGTCATATCTCTCTTGCATTTCCTAATTGACGATTCTTTGATGGTTTTTGCAGACGAGACGATTCTGGTCTCTATTAGCCTTAAACATTTACATACACTGCCTTTCAGTTGATATTGAAAAGTTTTAAGGCATTCCATAAATTGTTGACAAACATTGTGATAACTCTACAAAAATAGAGTTATTTTACTTATTTTGGGCAACGAATAATGCAATATCTATGAGAAAATATCTAGATTTTCTTCTAATTATTTAAATTTTCCTTACTTATGTAGCATAATGAGATATAGAGAAGATAAGGAAAAGAATGGCAAAAATTAATAATTTAAATAAAAAGGCATTGGAAAATGGATATCAAATCGAGGAATCTTTAATTTTGATCCCTGATTTTATTTGGAGATTTATATCAAATCAAATATTATCTGATTTACTCCATGATTTTATTCAAAAAATAAGCAATTGCTTGGGGATAAAAACTTGGATTTGTCCTAAAAATAGGAGAACATTGAGAACCTAGAGGACCGTGAGGTTTTTATTTTTTGATCGATTTTCATTGTTCTAGAGTTTTTTCAAATATTTTGAAGAGAAGATAAAAGTGGTGACATAATTTTTATTTTTTGATTCAAGATGTTAGGTTTAATTCATATTTTCGTTTCTTATTATATTATGTTCTAATTTTCTTTTGTTAGGTTACGATATAGCCTAACCATGATAATATAAATTTCATGATTTTTATGCATGCAAATGATTTTATTTATGTGAGTTATATATATTATTATGTTTAATGATTATGAGTGACGACTACTGCTTGAATGATCTAATGCGCATGTCTAAGACTGAAAAGTGATTACATACAATTGCTCTTTATAATATATAAACATGAATTAAATATAAATATAGATATACCGCGTTATCTGTATAACTTTCAGTGATAATGTGATTTATAAGACTCATTGTAAGCGGGAAACATTCATAGATTTTAATATACTTATGTTTATTTAAATTCACATAAAAATATGATGGATTAATAAACTGAGTAGATTTGCTATAGTGTAGTAAATATATTAGGAAATTCCGCTATCACATTTTTGATATCGTTCTTATACGCATAACAATATGAAATTTATATATAGTAGTTATTGTTAAATTGGATGCTCTAACATATTTATCTAATTAATTTATTGCATTTAGTTTCCAAATTTTTCTTTTAAGATTTTTAGTTTTAATTTATTATCAATTATATTATGATCTATAAAATAAATTTTAGAATTAATCAATTTCTAGTATTTGATTAATCATCAATCTCCGTGGGACAATATTCTTTCTCATAATTATAGTACTTGTTCAACACGCTCACTTACATTTAGAATTTGACGAACACATTACTGTTAGTATAAAGTAGATGACTTTATAAGTAAACTCCTTTTTTGGTGACATGCAACATGCAAAGTACAAAGTATAAGTGCCAATACTTTTGTAGGGCAGTCACTTGAGTGCCATTTTTTTTTCTTTTTGCTTACTTGAGTACCACAAATTTGAAAAATAAATCATTTGAATTTCACTTCCGATTTGCCCCACTAAAAAAGCTGACATGGTCGTCGGTTGTTTGACATGGTTATTTTTTTTAATCTTCTATTTTTTTTTTACTTTTCTTTTTCCTTTTTTTTCTTTAAGGTTAGCGAGGGTCACTGGCGACCCTTGCTGACCGTGACTACTCCACCCTTGGTAGTGAAGGCCCTGCGCGAGGTCATTGGGGTCACTCTGGGCAGCATCTAGCTCTAGGTGGCCACGAGCGATGTTGCCCAGTGCGGAAGAGGGCCGTCGTGGGCTCGTCAACAATTGGTGAGGCCCTGACGGCCTCGCCCAGGGCCTTCGTAGTGAGGACAAGGCGACCCTCGCCCAAATTTGGCCACCCTCATTGCAAAGGCCTTAGGCAAGGCCGTCGATGCCTTGTTGATCGCTGGTGAGGCCGCGATGACCCTCACTTGCTCTGGGCAATGCCAACGAGAGCCCTCATGGCCTTGCCTAGACCTGGTCTCCCTTGTCGCGAAGGCCCTAAGTGAGGCCATCGGGGCCTTGTGAACCACTGGAGAGGCTAGGATGACCCTCGCCTGCTCTAGGCGATGTCAATGAGGGCCCTCTCGGCCTTGCCCAAGGCCTTTGTGGTTGAGGGCGAGGCGGTCCTCACCTAGATTTGGCTACCCTCACCATGAAGGCTTTGGCGAGGCCGTGACAACCCTTGCTTGCTCTAGGCGGTGTCACCCACGGCTACCCAATAGCCAACTAGGGCCCTCAGGGCATCGCCTAGGGCCTTCACGGCTAAGGGTGAAGCGGTCACTAATCATGTTGACAACTATGAAAGAAAAGTAAGGATGTGGTCAGCAAGGGTCGCTAGTGAGCCTTGTAGGATAATTGGCCGGAATTGCCATTCAAGCGATCGATTTTTCTCCGATGTGGCATTGAAGTGAGCGAAAAAAAAAAAATTGGCACTCAAATAAGCGCCGTACGAAAGTTTTAACACTACTACTCTTATGCCCAAAGTCATTGGTCTCAAAAACATGAACCTAATAAACAGTCCACAGCCCACATAACACATTAAAAAGTCGAAGGCCTCCTCCACTCTCCTCTCATGTAAGAGAGGCGACGTCCACATCTCGTCCAAGTCAATGGTGGGAGTACGACTTCATCAGTCGAGTGAGTTAGGTCTTCAACTCCTTCTCCAACTCCACTTCCTCATCCCAATGCTTCTTCTTCATCGCCACCAGCTTGTCTTCATGCTCTTTCTCCAGCATCTCTCTTTTTCGCCACAAATTCCTCCATTTCCTTTTCCTGAAGCTGTAGGAACTCAGCAATTTTTTCCACCCTGAACCAAAACCGAATTACTGAGGGATGAAACAAAATGGAAACAGCACGGTAAAGCTTTTCAGTACCCCTCTCCTTATCTTCGGCACTTGAAGTATTAGCATTTGATTGACTTAATCGCTCCCTCTTCTCCTTTTGTTCCCTCTCAAAGTCCTCTTCCTTCGCATTTAATTCATCATGTATGGCCTTCACTTGACTCTTGGAAGAACTGCTGCTGATTATCATCTGTTGCAAGCACATCGCACATCGCACAAATTAGCGGACATGAAAATACAACATGAGGGGAAGCAGCAATTCTTTAATCTTACGGGATTAACATCATATGAATAAATTCAAATATTCCACCAAACACAATGAGCATATATCAGGGACCAAATTCAGCCTTTCAAAAAATTTGAGCCTGAGAGTGATAATCCTGAGGATTGGCTTAAACTCCATAAGCTTGAAAACTGCATTTGTTGTCCTTCCTCTTCCATAAATATTCACACAATTTTACATTCAAAGGAAAAAATTTCTATAACATTGAAATTTTATGGTTAGGTCACATTAGGTTTCAAGGGTGTCCTATAACTTTTTGCTCCCTCACATGTACTCACACTGACCTTTTATAAAATAAAATTGTAAAGGGTGGCTTTGATTCCATAACTTAAATAGCTTCATACACATTCTTTCAAGTTTTAATTGACCATAATGCCCATGAAAAAGACAGCGTTCTTCTGAAAACCCACACTCTTTCTCTTGATTATCAGAAGCACATTAGAATAAGAAGCTGCAAGCGCATCTTCTGAATCTCCATTTTGGACACTCACTTTCTCAGACATCTATGGAATAGTCAAACTAAAAGGAATACTCTAATCAAACAACTCGATAGAACATCGAAACACTTGAAAATACCACTTCCCCACATGAACAAACATGCCTGGGTGACCCCAATGGCATGTGTATGGCACCATAGGAAACTCAATTTAACTCATTGCAAATCTGGACAGCAAGTATATCTATCATTTCCAATGTGTTTTAAGCTTCAAAATGTCACGATTTGAATAAAAACACAAGTTCCATGTATCGTTCTGTTATATGAATGTATATGTATGATGGGTCAAAATAACATTAAAATGAGATTCAACTACCATTGTAAACTCACGCTTAACAAGGTAAGCATTCAATTTCAGTAAGCATACAGCATGCACAACTTAACAAGTGCATCAATTTTACAAGAACTTGCCAAGATTCAAGTCTAATGCTTATTTATGATTAAGTATCTCAAGCCTCGCTCACAAAAAGGACAAAGCACCCATCATTCAATGAAGAAACAATCACGAGAAGCAAGGTCTTGGATTATATTCCATATCCTAAAGCCGTGAAAATGCAATGACTTAATAATAGATCGATGCAAATTCCAAGCTATTTAGTATGGACATGAGACTGAAACACACTAAAAATGACTAGCAAAGAGCAATATATTAATGCATCATCATGAACACAACCAATGTCTTCCTCCCATGAGACTGAAACACACCAAAGTCATGCTTAACAGGTGCTGGCCAGCGTGCATTCAAATGACCACAATCCAAATTTCACTCCTTAAAATGGCGTTCAAACATGCCAAAGTGACCAGGGATTGAGCATAAGCTAGTCTAATATAACCAAAATATATTTCATTCGTACAAAACATTGAACATTTGGTGTGCACAAACATCAATGACTTCATAGCGAACATTTGCCTTCAATTATTACAGCGAATCAAGTGAAATTTAAATTGCCAAGATATATACTATATAGACAAACCGATGAACATTTCGTAAGGGTGGTTAATAAGATAATTCTTCATATGCAGATGTCAATCACGAAATTAACTAAAAGAGAGAAGTGGAGTTTACCAGATAAACTGAATAGATGAAAGCTACTAACAAAAAGAAAAGGAAAAGACTATGAAAGATATATATATATATATATATACAAGAAAAAAAATAAAAGTAGAAGATAAAAATAGTTTGGAAAATACAAGTGTCGGGTAGTTAAGGGGCGCGTTTGGTAATGTTTCTGTTCAAAAATTGTTGTAGGGAACAAAAATAGAAAAAAGTGTTCCTATTCCGAGGAATAATTTTTAACTAGAAAGATGCGTTTGGTAAACTTGTTCCGAGAATAAAAAATAAATAGAAATACGTTTGGTAAATTTATATTTTTTTTTTGTTTCTTTTAATTTTTTAATATTTTTATTTTATTTTTCCTTTTTTCCTTTCTTTTTTATTTTTTCTTCTTTTGGCCGGTCGCCGGCCTCCGGCGACCCGTCGACGGGGCCGGCAGCCTCGCCCAACCACAGCGAGGCTCACCCAGCCAAGGCGAGGTCGAGCATCGCCGGCGTGGGCGAGGCTCAGCCTCGCCTTGGCTGGGCAAGCTTGGCCTCGCCCAAATCCGACGAGATCGAGCGTCGCTAGCCCTTGGTGAGGCTCGGCCTCGACTTGGCTGGGCGAGCTCGAGCTCGCCCAGATCCGGCTTGGTCGAACCTCACCAAGGGCCGGCGACACTCGACCTCGTCGCATTTGGGCGAGGCCAAGCTTGCCCAGCCAAGGCGAGGCCGAGCGTCGCCGGCGCAGGCGAGGCCGAGCGTCGCCGGCGCGGGCGAGGCTCAGATCCGACGAGGTCGAGCCTCGCCGGCCCTTGGCTGGGCAAGCTTGGCCTCGCCCAGATCCAACAAGGTCGAGCCTCGCCTTGGCTAGGCAAGCTTGGCCTCGCCCAGATCGGACAAGGTCGAGCCTCACCGGCCCTTGGCGAGGCTCGGCCAAGCCGGATCTGGGCGAGCTCGAGCTCGCCCAGCCAAGTCGAGGCCGAGCCTCGCCAGGGGCCAGCGACGCTCGGCCTCGCCGAGGGCCAGTGACGCTCCGGCGAGGTTGCTGACCCTCGACGGCGTTGCTGGCCCTCAACGGCCAGTCGCCGGCCATGGTCGAGGTCGACGACCGGCTAAAGAAAAAAGAAGAAGAAAAGAAGAAGAAATGAAGGAGAAAAGAGAAGAGAGAGAAGAAATGTTTCTTCAAAAGTGTTTCTGGAATAAGAAACAACTTTTTTTTTTGTTTTTTATTTATGTTTTTTCGTGTTCCAGAACAAAAAATCGATTTTAACAAAAAACGCAAATAAACGTGTTTGCTCTTTTTTTATTCTAAAAAAAAAAAGAAACAAAATTTCTATTCTTAAACAGAAAAAAGAAACAAAAACATGCAGCCCCTAAGTCTACTAGCCAGTTGGCCAAAATCTTCCGAGCAATTGCCAACACCAGCTCAACACCCGACGAATCCTTTGCCCCGGTGATTATGGTCATTCTAACGCAGGGCATTTTGGTCATTTCCTAAGAGAAATATAAAAGGAATCCTCTGCCTTCCGTCATTCCACGGACTCCCGCCCAAAAAAGAAACCCGAAAAATGACGAAGTTCTGGATTCTTCTGGGCGCCGCGAGCCCTTCACGTCCTATCCAGCTTCGCCGCCGGCCGCCATCTCCGTCGGTGGCCGCAGCCGGTCTTCCATCTCCGATCACGGAAGACGCAAGGAGCTCGAACCTAGATCCTCTCGATTTCCTCTCTCGTCGATTCTAAGTATTCATATGTCTCCCCCACCCGCCGTTAGGTTCTCCGACGCTCAGACCTTACCTTGAACTGAATCAACTCCGGTTGCTGTGTAGAAAGCAACATCGAGAGTTGTGCGAGCAGGCCGGTGGATTCATCGGTGCAAATGCTTCTTCGAGATCGGAGACAGAAGCTCGAGGCCTACGACTGAGTGTTCCGTCGGCCGGTGGCGTCGAATTGCGAGGAGGCCGGTGGCTCCATTTCAATCGCCGGGGTATGCACTGCATGTTATACGGGGAGAGAGAGAGAAGAGTCGAGAAATCTTCGTAGACGGCCAGCTCCTTAGGACGTTCCAACGATGTTGGAATTTGTCCATCAATTATCACACTAATCAAATGGTATCTTTCCCGATTAAACTCTTGTGTCGAATTTCGAATTCATTTTTCATAGCCGCAAACGAGATTCACGGTTTCTTTGGTCCATAAGGTTGCTGGTGCTAATTGGTTCGAGAGTACTGGTTTAAGTTCAATGCGGTGGTGTCAAGGTATGGGAGGTGCCATGTGTTAGACGACGCACAGAAGGTATTCGGTGAAATTATCCAAGACAAGGATCAGTAATGTTGCCTTGCGAAATTCAATTATGCTTAGCCAGGAACTGTAGGAATGTGCTCATCTCAGTTAGAGCATTCGGATTCCAACAAATAAGCCAAGTCAAATGTCTCCTTTTACCTATGATCATGTGCAATTTCGCTTCATGTTCTGTTTTCATACTCATATTCGCATCTGTTAATGTTTCCTGTTCAGAGTACCTCGTTGCTCCCGCCTTCTACTTCATTGCCACAGAGGCCTTTCTTGTTTCAATCAGCAGCCTGGAGCTGTTTGTCAAGTTGAGTGAAACAGAGTTGCTCTTCTTTGTTATTGAATGCTTATTGAATGCTGTGGTCGATTTTCAATAAGATTCAGATAAAATAGTAATGGCCACCAAAGCCCCCTTATCTTCCAGGTTCTTGCTTCTCATCTAAATGAAGTTCATAAGTAATCTGTGCATGTTTAAGAAATTGTGACATTCTGGTTGAGTATACGGAAGGGTTTCTTTAAGTCTGTGCAAGACATCTTGACAAAGTTTATTTTTAAGGAGCAAGGCCCATGTAAGTGGGGCTACATTCTCGATTGGCTTCTTTTTAGTGGGTACCATAGTATTTCACCTAGAGGCCTGGAACAATGGCACATGCTTCCGGTATCATTTCCATTGCCTATTGAACATGCTGGATTAAGGGCTATACCTGCAGTACGTGCTTGCCATATGGTAATTTCTTGGTCATAAGTGTTGTAGATACATGTTCAATGCATGTTGATTTCTTCGCTATGAGTGCTGCTTCTAGATGTTAAATTGACTGCGTTTGGTTTGTATATGCTGGTTTCAATATGCTGGCTATTCATGTTGATGCCATGTTTTATGTATGTTGTCTGGGTGGTTTGGTTTGTGACAGGTTAATACTTCCATAATTTATGAGTGTTTTGATAATATATTGTTTGTTTTGGTTGGTGCATTTTTACGGGTCCATTGATGAGTGGATGTATTATTCCAAATGGATTTCTTTCAATAAGCCGGTCCAGAGTTTTGAAACTTGGTTTCACCAAAAAAAAAAGTTTTGAAACTTGGTTTGTTCAATGTCAATCTTGTTGTTGCGCATATTATTGGTGGGTGTCAATCGAACTAGTGATTGCCTAAAAATACCCTTTCTACCTATTATTTCATTCAATTAAGGTGCAACTTTATTATGGTAATATCATCTTCATGACTATGAGTTCTTTACCATGCACATTTCTTTAGTGATGACATCCACTAACATATGAAAAATAGTTAAAATTTTAGAAGGATCTCAATATGGAAAAATGGACACTTTAGCGTCTATATCCATTCCAATGCTCAGTGATTCCATAGCACTATATACACTTCTCATTTGAATGTATAAAATGCCAACTGCAACAAAAAATTCAAAAAAGAAAAACTCGAGAACAACAAAAAACTTCATCAGAAAATCATGGTCAACCATGGCTGATCTACAAGGACTACCCCAGCTCCTATCACTTCTAACATCATCGAGACGCCAATAGTGGTCCCGAAATAATAGGAAAGAATGAAATTACCTAGACATTGAAATTTAAAAAAAAAAAAAAAGCACAAGAAAAGTAAAGCTAACTAGTTATGTACTGGGGTGAACGTAGAGAAATATCATGAATTACTTCTTCATGAAATAGGAGGAAGATCACAGCCATCCTTTCCATTGCCTTGTTGGTCTTCAACTTTCTTGAGGCAAAACCAAAGGCTGCCATCCACCCTGAAGGACCAAAGCTGAATGATAACATCCTTCATGAGTTCATTCTGCGCGTAAGGATGCGCGACCCCATTCCACCTCTCCGTCAACATGTAAGAAAAAATTTTGCTCTTGTAATTCCACCTCTTGAGTCGCAACCCCTGAGAAACTTCGAGGCACGGCTCAAAGAGGGAAACCTTAATGCCCTCCTTCCTATCTAGGATTCGGATCTCTTCTTCGCTCAGGAAACCTTGCCTTATCTGCTTGTTGGGTATAGAGAGCCTACTTTGGCCTCGGCTCATGTCCGTTGCAGTAAGAGTCTTCTCCACCACGAGCGTCATATCCCGACCTTGCATCTCCTGAATTTTGTCCATGTACTTCGCCGGCAATTTGCTTGGTCCGATTAGAGCCGCTAGACCCGTCTTGGGAGTTTTCTTGGGTTTCTTGGAAACTCTTCCCCATTCTTGGGTTTCGGAGGAATCAAATGTACGCGACCTCTTCTTGTGGTTCTCAGCGACAGCTCTCGAAGGCTCTTGCTTGTTGTTTTGGACAACGACAAATGGGTCAGAACTTGACGTCTAGGCGTGGAATGTCGGCCTTCGCGCTCGCGGGGATCTCTTCTTCCGAACGATCCATCCGACCCCGATTGGCCCAAAAGTGGCGGTGGTCATGAGGGTGACCTTCTTCACATCATCACGATCAAAGATGGAAGGCCCGAGACTTAGCTTTCCCTCGGAGATGAAAGAAGCTACGTCTGCCAAGAGATTGAGAGATGAGAAATCGAGCTTCATCTTTCTCTCCCCCTTCGAAGGACGGTTTGCAGACCGAAAATAGACCGTCGCTGCCGGAAAACTTTGATACCCCATTATCGCCAAGTGATGAAGAGATGAACAGAGGAAGAGATGATGATCGTGGGTTTTCACAGAGAGAGAGAGAGAGAGAGAGAGAGAGAGAGAGAGAGAGCGACGAAGAAGGGGTGAGAGCGAGGGGAAGAAGAAAGCTAGTGCGAATCCAAATTAGGAAATATTAGGAAATACTTGAAGAAGATGAGAATTCTGAGCGGATCATACGTGAGATGCGGGAGTTTCATTATAGGAAATATTAGGGCTTTGTGACCGTTGTGACCGTTGAGTGCTTAGTCGGACGAGTGATTCTGAAAAATAATGTTGTCAATCTCCGAATTAACCACGAATTGTTGTCTGCCCCCGAATTTTTCACCAAAAAATTGTACTTCGATTTGAATTGCACGTGTTTTACGATTCTCTGGATTTTAATTACACGTGTACCTGAAAACAGAGCATGATTTTGCGGGGAGCCGAGAGCTGATAAAACATTATTACTGATTTCTCTGTCACAGGTCTTCTCCGTCGTTCTTAATCGCCAGAAATCTGCCGTGGCTGCCGATCTCCACCGCTCCCACCACGGCGCCAAAACTCCTCTTTTCTGCCCTGTTTCTGGCCGGGAAGTTTGAATTAGTTGGTGTACACTTTTCCGATACTTCCTTAGGCGTACCCTTTTTTCTTCAAAACACTGGTGTGCATACTTCTCCGAGATTTGACGGTCCTTTATTTCCATAACAGTAAATTTTTATCATAGACATGGAAAACGAGAAGAACTCGATATTGTCACCGCTTGTAGTCTCGAAAATTAAAGCAAACATCATAAGAACATGCTAACTCATCAAAATTTCTTTATTCTCGCTTTTTCCTCAATGTCTAGGGGCCAAAATTGCCACTAGGATGCCATGGACAAAATTTCCATTGATTAAGACATCGGAAAAAACATATGATGGAAAAATTTAAGAAACTATAGAAAAGGGTATGCTTATCACATGGATTAATAGACATTTGACAATTTTCATGCAAAATTTACGGCTTTAGTCTTCCAGTCTTCTGATCCAACTCCACTCGAAGACCAAGCTCTGCAATCTCCAGTGTATTAACAGTTCCTCGGAACTCCAATTCAGCAACGGTTCGTTGGCTTTCAGAATTTCCCTTGAACATGTTTCTGACTGTCCAGATACCCCATTCTCTCAAGGACGGGTTATCTTCATCCACAACGCACTGCTGCATAAGCAGAATAGCTCCATCCTTGCACCTTAACTCATGTTGCATGTTCCTCCTCCAGTACAAACAGTTGCCAATGACTGCACTGATGTCTCTCTGAAACCCTTTGTAAGGGCACTGTTTCGGTTGTTTAGAATCTGCACTCCATTGGTGCTGAGCCTAATTAATGGCTTTTCTGATAATTATGGAAGGCTCAAGTTCACAGAGCCAATTCATAAGCAAATCCAAAAGATCCGACAAGAGAATTGTGCCTGTTGTGTCTTGTGTATCTCCCGTGGGTCCTCGCACACCATCCTGTGCGCAAATGTCTCTCAGCATGGTGAGCGTGTAACCAAGGACATCAACCACATAGGACCTTGACAGAGGAAAAATCAACAAGTGGACCGCTAGCTTTTCTGAATAATCTAAGAATGTATAATGCAAACTCTTTAGAGATAGTGACATCATTTATTCACTCATTTTGGATCTCCCACACTATGCTTGTTGGGAATAACGGATCCCCGAAAACCGGATTCGACACTAAATCGAACCCTTAAAAGCAATGCGGAAGATAAGCCCAGAAAATTCATGTATCGCCAATCCTAAAGCACACCACGAATTCGAGTGTACCTTGTTAGCCACAGATTAGACACAACGCCGACAAGAGGAAGAAAATCTGGCCGTGTTCGATCGGATGGTGCCTTGAAGAGAAGAAAAACGCTTACTGTTTTTCTTTTCTTGTTGGAGAGAGAGAGAGCGCGTGGGAGAAGGGAAGACGTACGTACGTTGATTGGCAAAACAGTAAGTTCTCCCTCTCTCTCATCCATTTTATACGTCCCTCCATCCACGGGCCTTATTCCTGTGGGCCAGGCTTTTAGGCCCAACATGGGCGGACGGGCCTTAAGCCCATCACTAATAAAACCATCATCTCCCACTCGCACATGGTGGGCCGAACATGATTTTCTTTACCTCTCTTCAACATTCATACTGGTGAATAATCCATGCGACCAGCATACTTTGAGAGCTCGTTGCTATACATTTGTTAGGAATATATAGCAGCTCATAATGGGCATATCACTTTGAGTAGATTTAGTATGCAGTACCCTAGATCGATTAATCACATTTATATCTCTCTTGATCTCTTTTAAACAATGATATATATATATATTGTATTCACAATTATAATTATCACAAAGACAGTCATAATTGGTCGACCAGTGAATACAAAACTACAATGTGATTCTCCAAATTCGATCTTCCTCTTTCCTTCAAACTCTCAATTTTAGTTCAGCTTGCTTTTTCTAGAAATGCCCCATTAGATCGAATCAACTCATAACCATTGGCAACATCCTAAGACAGCAAACACTAAATAGAAATCTTGAGAATAAGTAAGAGTCATGAGAGGACTAAAAATTGAGGAACTCTTTTCCTCAAGAGTCTCACACGTCATAAAAGTTGAGATCAAACTTTTTGCCACTCTTATTGGTCGTCTCATGCATACGTAATATGAAATACGTATTATGGTATTAACTCCTTTCCCATGGAGCGTATGTCTACACCTTTCAATACCGTACAGATGATAGTTCAGACATACCCAATGTCTAACTTGAGTTCACGTATCTACTCATTCACAAAATTCATCAGAACTCACATTTGGCATCATAGACAGATAAAGTAAAATATGTGGGTTATTTTACTTTCGGACATTTTTAGTATTATGTCTTTATCTTAACACTCAGTTAGGGCGACATACGTATTTTAAGCTTGAGCTCTCGATTATCACCTAGATAATAAGCTTAAAAACAGTCTCATCTCTATTTATCACATAGTAAATAGAGGCGATTACCCATGTGAATGGGCTAATCTTATATCTGTCCGACATACTTTCTCAACTTAAAGTAATGCACTGAGCATTAAGATGCATAAAGATCAAACAAAGATTCATAGGCATTAATGATGAAAACACAAATTCATCAAATGTGAACACTTAGGAAAATTACAATATTCAGTACATTAGCCTCTACGCAATCCTAGAGATTTCATATGGCCACAAAACACATCTCTAGGTATTGGCTTTGTCATGGGATCTACTACAATTCTATGCATAGTATGTACTCTAAGTTCACGTCTTTTCGTGCAACCATATCCTTTACAAAATTATACTTGAAATCTATGTGTTCGGTCTTGCCATGATATTTTGGATCTTTGGTGTACGCTTTTGCTGCTTGGCTATCACAGTTAATCAACAATGAATCTGCAGGACTTCCAATAACACCTAAGTGATCCAAAAATCTCTTAAGCCAAACACCTTCTTATACTGATGCTGATAATGCCACGAACTCAGTTTCTATCGTGAACAAGGCTATACACGTTTGTTTCTTACTGCTCCAACATATGGTGCCATTATTCGGTAAGAAAACAAACCCAGAAGTAGATTTCCTTTCATCTAAATCTCCTCTCCAATCAGCATAAGAATAGCCTTAGAGTCGCAAATCCTTTCCTTAATAACTCAACGTATTATTAGCAGTCCCTTTTTAGATACTTCAGTATTCTCTTAACGGCTTTCCAATGTGCTTGACCTAAATTGGATTGGTATCTTCTCACCATTCCAATTGCAAAAACATATGTCAAGTCTTGTACACATCATAGCATACATCAAGCTTCCAACAACACTAGCATAATGAACATGTTTCATTTGTTTCTTCTCTTGTGGAGTCTTTGGACACAATCTATGGCTCAATCCTTCACATTTTGCAATAGGAGTGTCTATGGGTTTACAATCTTGAAATCTTAATTCCAAGAATGTATGCATCATCACCCATGTCTTTCATCTCAAAGTTAGAAGATAACCAATTCTTCACAGTATTAACAAACTCCATATTACTTCCGACAATTAGTGTATTATCAATATATAATGATATGATCACAAATTGATAATTGGATCTTTTGATATATATACAATGATCCTCGTCAATCATTGTAAAATCATATGCCACTATGGCATTATGAAAACGTATATAAAATTGTCTCGATGACTGCTTAAGGCCGTATATCAATCTTAAAAATCGACATAGCTTTTCTTCTTGGCTTTTCACTATGAAACCAGTAGATTGTTCCATATATATTTCTTCCTCTAATTATCCATTGAGGAAAGTAGTCTTTACATCCATCTGATGTAACTCAAGATCCATACTAGCCACTATTGCCAGAACAATGCGAATCAAGGTAAATCTCACTACAGGAGAAAATGTATCTTCATAATCAATTCAGTCCTGTTGATTATACCCTTTCGCCACAAGGCGAGCCTTATGCCTTTCTATCGAGCCATCAGCCTTTCACTTTATTTTGAGAACCCACTTGTTCCTAATAGCTCTGCATCCTTTTGGAAGATCAACCAGTTCCCAGACTTGGTTTGATTTCATTGACTCCATTTCCTCTTTCATTGCATGAATCCATTTTTTCCTCACTAGGGCAACTTAGAGCCTCATGTATATTTCTTGGCTCATCCTCATCTTGTGGAGCAATCATAAAAGTTTCCCCTTCAATGTCAAAACGTCGACAGGGAATACTTTGACAATTATTCGCCATATGGGAGATTGTACACTTAGCACATCATTCCCATTTATGCTCCCACTAGGATTAGATAATGATGACGTCGTCTCATCATGTGGTTGCAATTGAGAATGAGTTGAATTCAATTCATCACTTCTCATATTACTCCCATTTGGACGAACTCCACTAATATCATTATCTTAATCCAATGTCTCAAATAGGGAGTAATATTCCCCTATTTCGCCATTCTTAGGAAATTCATCATCTAAGAATGTGACATATCGTTATTCAAATTCAGTTATACTCACACTTTCCTACTCACCTATGAACACATACCCTTTCGAGTATTCCGAGTATCTTATGAAAATATTCTTCTTTCCTCTAGGACCCAATTTCCCAAACTTGTGAGAGGATTCATGTGTATAGGCAGCATAACCCCATGACTTAAGAAAACTTAAGTCCGGTTTTCTACCTGTCCATAACTCATATGGAGTGGAAGTAACTGATTTGAAAGGCACCCGGTTAAGTATATAGGCAACAGTTAACAATGCATTACTCCAAAAAGTGATAGGTAAGTTAGCATGCGCCATCATGGACCTAACCATTTCCAGTAGGGTTCTGTTTCTTCTCTCCGCAACACCATTTTGTTGAGGAGTATACGGAATAGACAACTGTCTTTCTATTCATTTTTCATCACATAATTTTCTAAATTCATCAGATAAATATTCTCGACCTCGATCGGATCTCAATACTTTTATTTTCTTGTCTAATTGATTTTCTACCAGGAACAACTTATTGCTTCAGATTTATGAGAAATCAAATAGACATATCCGAATCAAGTATAATCATCACTAAAGGTGATGAAATAAACAGCCCATGCCTTCCTCTCACATTCATTGGACCACAGACATCAAAATGGATTAAATGCAGAGGAAATTTAGCTCTTTTACCTTTCCTAAATGGTTTCCTTGTCGTTTTCCCTTCTAGGCAATGCTTACATATGGGCAAATCGACTTTTTCAATATTGCTCAACAAGCCCTCTTTGGCTAGTCTATTCATACGTTGTTGGCCAATGTGACCAAGTCTAACATGCCATACATTCACATCATTATCATATGAATTAGGAGACGTAATAAGGGAATAACAAACATTTGTATTAACATAGTCAATATCTAATACAATGAAACCATCCAGAAAATAACCACAACCATAGTAATTTGTATTCAAATACAAATCTACACCGCTATTACGGAAGTTCACACTAAAACCAAGCTTAACCAACACCAAAAATAGACACTTAAATTTTGACGAATCTCCGAAGCATATAAGAACAAAGTGCGTCCACCACGCATGTTCACTTAGCAAGTGTCAATTCCTTTACTTCAGCTCTGGAGTTGTTTCCCACATAGATCCACTTAGTTCCAGTTGGTATCGTCTGAATTCCACGAATGATTCTCTATCATTTGCTACATGGTATGTCACTCTTGAATCTATATTTCACAAAGGATTGGATTCAGCCAATAATACAGAACTTAACACATAAGCAAAGTTCTCAAATGTACAAGAGGTGTATACCTTCTTTGGCTCACGACAGTCGCGAGCATAGTGACCCTTCTTGTCATAATTGTAACACCTCACTCTAAACATTTTCTTCACTTGAGGACGTTTTCCTCTCTTGTGTTGGTTAACTTTTGATTTCTTACAATAAGGACTTGATCCTCTGCATTCCCACATATTGAACGAATCAATACGCTTGTGCTTAGAGCTCAAAACCCTTTCTGAGCTAGAACCAGTATTGAAAATATCTATTTTCGGCTCAAATGCCGTTAGGCGGTCCTCAGCTAGCTCAAGGTGGTGCATGGCATCCTCAAGATCTTCCATAACATGGTCAAGAGCTTCTAGTATTGTTTGCTTTTTCAGTACATATTGAATCTTCATATTCAATAGTTCACAATTGTTGCCGTTCATATCAGCAATTACGTTTTTAGTTGCTAAAACCATCGATCTGAACACATCAGACATACATGCACAAATAATTAATGCCTATCATTTATGCATCCACTTTGCACAGACCCATCATATCAATGAATAATTTCAAGTAAAGTTTCTGAATCAAAATGTCACTATGTTTCCAATCATTCTCCAAAAATCCTAACTTAAAAATATTATTAATATAATTGTCTTATGCAAAATAAATTCTATGAAGTTACAAAAACTTCTATGAACTAACTACAACGAGTCCAACAATAACAGAAAACAAATAATATTCAACATCCAAAAGAATAACAATGTTTTCACATAATACAACTATCCATTACACTAAGCAATATATACAGAGAAAAATATCAACATTGAAAGAGATATTCACACCCAAAAACATCTCAAACTAATCTAAGAAATAAGGAGGGAATGTCCCTTCTAATCTATCAGTCAAAATATCAGAGAAATTTGAAGGCACATTTGCCAACCATGGATAAACTTTTGGAGAGCTTTCATGTCGCCTCCAAGGTGCATTCACTCTGCGCCATGTGGCGCTCAATCTAAGGGTTGAAGTTCTAGTTAACTCAATCCTATAGTACTCTCTTACAAAAGCTTCCACTAGCCTTCTATAACCCGAGCCACGTTGACCTCTCATAGCCGATCTAACTCTGCTTGCCATTTAGGTGGAAGAGTGTTCATCAAAGCCGGCACCTTCTCAAAATTCGGCATAAGATAACCATTCCAGATGATTTCCTGTATCATCTGATTAACCCTGATCACATGTGATACTAAATCACCGTCATGCCACCGATAATTAGCTAACTTTGTCATCAGTCTTTTTAAGTCTTGCAATTCCCTTGTCCATTCTCGAGATTGCAGGTATCCGTGCATAACGCATCATAATTCCTGCAACAAATGCAGAACTAAAAATGGACTACTTATAATTCATAATGTACATAAGGGAAAATACATAATTTTCCATGATTAATGCAACAAATGCAAAATAAACAATGGATTACTTATAACCCACATAAACATAATTGAAAAAGAAACAGATTCTATTTTTTTTTTTTTTGGGTCAACGGCGGTCAACGGTCAACGGAAATCAACGGTCATCGGTCAACGGTCAACAGAAGTCAACGGTCAGGTCAACGGGCGGCGGGTCAAGCTAGTTGGACCGGACGAGCCGGTCGGACCGGTCGGGCCGGGTCGGACGAACCGACCGGCACGTGCCGCGTGCGTGCACGGGCTGACGTCACGAAGACGTCATCTGGCACGTGCCACGCGCGTACCAGGCTTCCGCGCGGGTCGGGTCGGGTCGTCAATCGGGTCACCAGCCAGTAACCGGCCGGCCAACGGTCGTCAGTGACTTTTGGCCGCACGTGTGGGCGCGTGCAGCGTCTCCCGGTGGCGTTCGACATATCACCAAACTCGTCTTGACGAGCGCTTTCACCCTATGCCTTCAAAAATAGATTTCAACTTACAGAAACTCAAAAAAAATGGACGAACAGCGCTCGGGTGTCGGGATTTCTTGCCCCGATCCATATCGGCCGATTACTTTCGCAAAAAATCAATCAAAAAACATGAAAATGGTCAGGAAAACGTGAACTAGGGCTCTGATACCAATGTTGGGAATAACAGATCCCTGAAAATCAGATTCGACACTAAATCGAACCCCTAAAAGTAATGCGGAAGACAAGCCCGGAAAATTCACGTATCATCAATCCTAAAGCACACCACAGATTCGAGCATACCTCGTTAGCCATAGATTAGACACCGACGCCAACAAGAGGAAGAAAATCTGGCCGTGTTTGATCTGATGGCGCCTTGAAGGGAAGAAAAACGCTTATTGTTTTTCTTTTCTTGTTGGAGAGAGAGAGCGCGCAGGAGAAGGGAAGACATATGTACGTTGATTGGCAAAACGGTAAGTTCTCCCTCTCTCTCATCCCTTTTATACGTCCCTCCATTCACGGGCCTTATTCCTGTGAGCCGGGCTTTTAGGCCCAACATAGGCGGACGGGCCTTAAGCCCATCACTAATAAAACCATCAATGCTAATGAGAAATGTCTGTTATGGTGAAAACTCTTCACAGCCCAACTGTGCATCTTTGCTGTCATCAGTAGGAGCAACTGCTAGTTTGGCAAATAAAATAGGTAAATGTGCTTCTTTTAAGTAGATGACTGAGAGAAGCAATTTAAAGCATTCTTCTCGAAATCCAACTGTCAAACAAGAGCACATGACATTATGTGACGAAGACAAAAACACAATTAGGTTCAATCAAAGTGGGAGGAAAAGAACTTGAGAAAGTGGCCTAAAGAGAAGCAAGCGAAGATGGAAGGTACCTATTGAAGCAATCAGAGCAATTTCTAACACCAAAGACAAACCAGAATCTCGACACAGCTCTGGCAGGCGTACAGGGTTCCCATCTTGACCATTATATAATATCATACACAAAGGATTAATTATGTCTTTGCTCCAAATTCTTGTAGACATGCGAAATTCATTTGGAAAGAATTGAACCCAAATAGTTTGCTGGTGTCTTTTTCCAGCCAATGAGACATTTGCTAGAGCCTGCAGGGCTATTGTGGAAGCTCCACAATCTAAGGCAGGATTATGCAACGGAGCCCTCAAGATGGTCAAAGTGATCCCAACTTCATTCTTCTCGATGAAAGTATCCCGATTTACAACCTCTCCAAGCACATAGGTTCCTCATAAGCTTCAGTGATGGTACTAGAAGTTCAGAATTCAAATATTCCAAGTGTTCTTGAATTAGATCAAGTATCAAAGCAAGGACAATCCTTGAAGCAAGATCCGCACGCCCATTTGCATTTCTTGATATTTTCACAAGAGCTTCTAAGGCATCCGCTAGACTTGTGGCTTTAGAATAAGCAAACAACCGGTCAAGGATATCTTCTGGCAAAGAGGACCCCACATTTTTGTCCATTGAAGATTAATTATTCTTTTGGCTGCAGACACAGAAAGCACCTGATCAACTATGCGGCGTTTTTATCGTACGAGGAACTATCAAACACTAACTTCCATAGGGAGTCAAGGTCCTCAAGCTGAAAACTTGTCCAAAAAGCATGCCCCAATAAGAAAAAAAGGCAACATATCGATTCATCAACAGTAGGGTGTTCCACGTAATGAGCGCAAAATCCACCCGACCTGTCATCAACAATTTTTCAAACACTTTGGTGGGCACGAACTACAATGTGCATTAGAGCAAGCGGGATCCCTGTTTGATGCTCAACTCTGCCAAAGAACTACCGTTGATTTGCTTGCGATCATAACCTTCGTCCCTTCCAAATACTAATTGAGCTCTCCAAAGTGATTCCCGTAAAACCAAATTGCGAAGATATAGTGGGGGGTGGGGGGAGTTTAACAATGAAATCAGAGGTGGAATTTAATTCGAATTTGCCTTCTTCTCGGATTTTAGGAGAAGAAAGAGAACTTCAAAAGGTTTCCGTGAGATTCTCAAACGACGAAGCCCATTGCCTTTACAGAAAGTTCGCTGAGAAAGACTGTTTTGCCCAAATGTTACTTTTGCAAAATTATTTTCTCAATCTGGTCATATGTATTTTTGGCTTCTAAAGAAAAAAAAATAAAAATAAAACACCAATATATTTTGGTGGAATTATCATTCCTATTGAAAAATGAGAGCAGCGGGATTTTTTCTTCTGATTTAATTATTGATGGACATGAAAATTATAAATGTTTTCAGTCATGCTAACCCATATAGACCGGTCTATGAATACAGGATGTGAATCTTGATATCTATTTACATTTATTTTCCTCGCACATTACATTTTTCTCGGCGCACATCAATATTTGAAAGTTCCCATCATTGCTAATTAAGGTCGTTTCTTCCCGGTTTCGAGTCATCATTTCACGACGTCTTTTGAAGTATGGCATATGAGGGTTTGCCTATAGTTTCTCTTGTGGTCAAAGCTGGGGCATTCTTCTTTGCGATTTGCTCATTTTAGATCTACGAATGTTGCTGGATTTGTTTTAAGGAAAATGATGCAAATGGTCATTGAATTTTGACCAAATGTACAATGTAATCCTTAAACTTTTAATTTGTTCTATATGGTTCTTGAACTATCAATTTATCCAATGTGATCCCTAGATTTTTGATACATGTTTAAGTGAGTTCCCAAACTATATGAAATTATTTAATGTTATCATTTTATTATTTCATGTCGAGCTTATCTAATCATGGTTGTGGTGACGTTGTTGCAATGGTGGCTAGCTAGTTAAAACAATTCTCAATAAATTTAACTTTTGTCATAATCTAATATTGGATTTAGATACAATCATCTAATCCTCTCATCTTTCTTTTGGGCCAATATATTAGTTCAGTTCCTAAGTTATATCCGATTGTGATATCCCCCCAAAGCTAATCTCCACACAATATCGTTGGTTTAACTCTTTGAAAAGGTTGGTAATGTCAATTGGGGCCAGAGGTATTTCCAATTTAGAAACTGGAGATCACCCATTCAATCCCATCACTTGCGTGTTGATTGCTCTAGGTCTCATTTCTTGCATGGGTCAAGCGCTTAAATTTAATTGGTTTATGAGAATTGCAAGGTCTTCTGTAAACTTACACTCGTCAAACTCTACACTCGTGTCTATAAATTGTAAAAAAATATTTTCTAAAAAGACATAACAAGCCATATGTGGTTATTGCAAATCCGTTAGCAAACTTTATCCTTATATGGTCTGTTTTTTCTAAACCTTTTTTTCTTTAACCAATTAAAAGTTCATGATGATCAAAATAATTTATCGTAACATTTGTTATCTACACCACACATTTGTTATCTATACGTAGAGTATTGAATTCTAGATGTTATTTAGTGATTTTTATTCTTTTTCATTTCAGTGGAAAATTGAACATTTCTGTTATTTAACATGTTGAAGCCCCCAAACTTTAGGAGTAGTACGACTTTTGCACTAAACTTCTAACCATTACACGATACGTATCTAAACTTCAACTTTGTAACTGCCATCATTACTTGGTTATAATTTTCATTAGCATATGCAATGGAAAAAAGGGAAATATTTTTTTTTTACCCAAGATTTCCATGGAAATGAAAAAAAAAATGGAAGATGGAGAAAAATAAATAAATTAAAATATTTGTTTCAGAAAACGCAAATCTCACTAAATAAAGTATGTCAATATTTGATGAATAAACAAATAGAACTAATAAACGATTTTAAGAAAAAGAAATGCGGTTAAGTATGAAATTTGGATACTTATTGCGTGCTTTAAATAGTTAATTAATACAAAAATGATGCACCCAATAAAAATATTTAAAAATGTCACGTTGGGTTTCGGTTAATTATTTCCTTTTATGAGTTGAGGACATAATTCCCTTTTATTATTATTATTTTTGATGTATTTTTATGAATCAATTTTTCATAAATCAAATCGGCCCTTTAAATATACAAGGTGAGCTAACAATTGTTGTCCATTGAATTTCTTTCTTTTTGACGATTAGGCCTTTTCCCTCTTTATTTAATTTGTGTTCATTCTTTTTCTATGAATATCTTGCTTAGTTTTACTAAAGTGGCGATATTTATCAGATGTTAACAAATTTCTATTTATCTTTCCTATTATTAGTACTTTACTTGACCTACTTTTCTCCCTTTTATTTATTTTTTTTTTTTTCACATAGAGTAAAAGAAAGATTTCCACCAAAAACTTAAATAAAAATATTTTTTTACCTCTTAAAAGTCATGGGCGTTTTATATGTTAATAGAAAAAATAATGGAAAGTTAATGATTGTAGCAAATGAAAGTTCAATAATATTATATAATAGTTGAAAGTTCGAGAACATATACATATTACCCTCAAAGTCCATGAGGTAGTTCGTAATTTGTTCTAAATTTTAATTAACTTTTTTTCATAACATTATTGTTATCTAGACAATAATATCGGCCCAAACAATTTTTTGTGGGGAGGGGAGGAAGAATCTACCCAGCAATTTTAAGTAGGTATTGATGGCCTATAGGTTATCTAGTGAAAGAAATTTTGGCTTTTAGTGAAAACCAGCAATTTAATGAAAAATCGAACTTTCTTGTTATTATTATTTTTTATTTTTTATTTTGGCATGTTCGTTGTTGTCTCACTTCTTGGACGCTTGGTGGGCACGAACTACAAAGTGCATAAGAGCAAGCGGGATCCCCGTTTGATGCGCAACTCTGCCACAGAACTACCGTTGATGTGCTTGCGATCATAACCTTCTTCCCTTCCAAATGCTAATTGACCTCTCAAAGGCGATTCCTGTAAAATCAAATTACGAAGATAGAATGGGGGGTAAAAAATGAAACCAGAGTTGGAATTTACTTCGAATCTGCTTTCTCTTTCTCGGATTTTAGGAGCAGAAAGAGAACTTCAAGTGGTTTCCGTGAGATTCTCAACGACGAAGCCCACCGCTTTTATAGAAAGTTCGCTGAGAAAGACCGTTTTGCCCAAGTTGATACTTTTACAAATTTATTTTCTCAATCTGGTCATATGTACCAAAAAAAAAAAAAAACATAAAACACCAATATGTTTTTGTGCAGTTTTCATTCCTATTGAAAAATGAGAGCAGCGAAATTTTTTCTTCTGATTTCAGTATTGATGAACATAAAAAAAAAAAAAAAAAAAATTGTTTTCGGTCATGCTAACCCATACAGACCACTCTATGAATACAAAATGTGAAACTTGATATCTATTTAGATTTATTTTCCTTACACGTTACATTTTTCTCAATGCACATCAATATTTGATAGTTCCCATCATTACTAATTAAGGTTGTCTCTTCTTGGTTTTGCCTCATCATTCCACAATATCTCTTGAAGTGTGGGAAATGAGGGTTTGCCTACAGTTTCTCTTGTGGTCAAGCTGGGGCATTCTTCTTTGCGATTTGCTCATTTTAGATCTATGAATGTCACTGAATTTATTTTAAGGAAAATAACATAAATGGTTCTTAAATTTTGACCCAATGTGCAATATAGTGTTTAAATTTTTAATTTGTTTAATATGGTCATTGAACTTTTAATTTATCCAATGTAATCTCTAAACTTTTGGCACATGTTTAAGTGAGTCTCCAAACTATATGAAGTTGTTTAGTGTTATCATTTCATTAATTCAAGTTTAGCATATCAGATCATGGTTGTGGCGATGCTATTGCAATGGTAGCTAGCTGGCTACAACAATAATCTCAATAAATTTAACTTCCATCATAATCTGATATTGGATTTAGATACAATCATCTAATCCTTTCATCTTTTCTTTTGGGCCTATATATTAGTTTAGTTCCCATGTTATGTCCTATGACGATATGCCTCCAAAGCTAATCTTCACACAATATGGTTGGTTTAACTCTTTGAAAAGGTTGGTAATGTCAGTTGGGGCAGTAAGGTATTTACAAATTAAAAACCGGAGATCACCCATTCAATCCTAACACTTGCGTGTTGATTGCTTTAGGTCTCACTGACTTACATAGGTCAAGTGCCTAAAATTAATTGGTATGAGAATTGCAAGGTCTTCTGTGAGCTTACACTAGTCAACCTCTACACTTGTGTCTATAAATTGTAAAAAAATATTTTCTAAAAAGTCATAACAAACCATATGTGATGCGCACATGTTTTCTTTATTTGTTGACTTAGTTTTGTCCCTTTTTTTTCATGTTCTCACATAGGGTAAAAGAAATATTTCCATCTAAAACTTAAATAATAATATTTTTTTACCTCTTAAAAGTCATGAGCATTTTATATGTTAACAGAAAAAATAATGGAGAGTTAACCACCGTAGCAAATGGAAGTTTGAGAATATTATATAATAGTTGAAAGTTCAAGAATAGATGCATATTATACTCAAAGTCCATGAAGTATTTCATAATTTGTTCTAAATTTTAATCAACTTTCATAGCAAATTTGTTGTTTTTTTTTTCGGGGGGAAGAATCTACCCAGCAATTTTAAGTAGGTATTGATGGCCTAAAGGTTATTTAGTGAAAAATAAATAAAATTGGCTTTTAGTGAAAACCAGCAATTTAATAAAAAAATAACCAGCAATTTAATGAAAAATTGGACTTTCTTGTTATTTTTATTTTATTTTATTTTGACACGTGCGTTGTTGTCTCACTTCTTTTGGGCTCCCGTTAACTCAATATGCGAAGTGTTGGGGGATAAAGCAAATTGGCAGAGAATGTCAAAATCCTCCTTCTGAAAGAATTAGAGAAAGTATGGGGGAGGAAAACATGAAGAAAAGATTTCCGTTCCATCGGGCCCACCGTTCCCGGTCATCAGGAGCGTGTGAAGAAAAGCTGGAGAAGAGTGCGCACATCGACAAGCCCGAATTTACCTCCAAAAGACTTCCAAACATGGAGGGTCTCGCTCGCACATCCTGCCTTCCCGCTTCGGCTTGAATCTCTCCCCTCTTTCACTTCATCACATACGCACACACGCACGCAGGTTAACTTCACAGAGAGAGAGATGCGAAGCAATTGGTTCTCTGTTATTTCTTCTTCATTTGTATTGGCAATGCCACTGCGCTCGGGTGACTTCCTTTTTTCTTAATGGGTTTTCTTTCGTGGTGTTTTCGTGAGGAATGTTATGCCCTTTTGAAGCAGAAAATTGGTCGGTCTTTTGAAGTATCTCGTGTTTTATTCATGTTGTTTGGGAGTCGATTGGAAACGAAAGTGACGAGGAAACAAGTTGATGGGTCTGAAACAATGCCCTGAACCAAGGGCTTGCAGTTGAACTGTTTGATCAAATGTCTCAACCAAGGAGCATTCCGGTTTTTACAGCTTTTGTAATATGCTAAACAGCAAATGCTAGGTTGCTGGATTTATTCCATGATCAAGGATAGAGAGGGGCCTTCCTATGTGGTTGTCTCACTTAGAAACGAGAGTAGTGTGTCTTCGGCATTGCTTATTCATTTTTCTTTATGGATAAAAATTGAAATCGATATTGTTTTAGTTTGGTTAGATGCATAAATCTTTTTATGTTGGAGATAGGGCTTCCAAGGGGGTAAGGAGGCTCTACGTCATGTTGATCCTCCTGCAAGCTTGACTAATCAACCAGCCAAGGCCTCTAAAAATAGTTCCTAGTGCAGGGTCGGCATTATGCTGAAGAGGTACTTAAATTTAGAAGTAGTTGAGCAAGTTGGGTAATTTCTGGCAATGATAACAAAAACTATATAACAGAGTTGAAGCTGTCAGCAGAGAGTCTTGAGAAGGAGAGGGATATTTACTTTGAAAAATTCGTAGATATTGAGATCTTGGGCTGCTATTTTGAAATAGAATGCCTCCCTATAATGTTTCTATCAAGCATTTGTTCCAGGCATTATTGCCCTTTGTTTCAGGCATACTTGTTTTGTTCATCTCTGTTGCTATCTAAATGTTGATTACTTATTAACTTCTTCTTTGGCAGATTGTGGGAGCAGTAAAGGTGATATTTCCTGCAGGAGATGATGATGCATTGGTTGTTGCAAAAGCTCAAGCTGTGCTGTAGCGACATCAGAAAGAAGCAGAGTTACTGAGACGCATTGCCGACATTCCCAAAGAAAGAACAAGCTCAAATACGAAGGAAAGAAAAAGCATCATAAACCCGTAAGTTGATGCTGCTGCTACTCCTTTGTCTTCTCCTAGGCAGAGGATTTTAGACACTTCTGATGTGTGTTCTAGTGGTTCATCTATCATGAATTACTGACTTCCCATCTCTGGATGCATTCCTTGTTCATAAGCTTGAGACAGCTTCTGGTGTGCTCTCCATAAATAGATATTTAGACAACTCTACCTGTGGAAAAGCCTAGGTAATTTTAAAGGGTTTTAACCATAGTCAACATGGCATTTCGTAGTCTATAAACAGTTGGAATTTTTGTTACTCCTTTGAGCTCAGTTATAGCTAATTTGATAATGAAGTGCTTACAGATTTATACAATGACTTTATATCCTTTATGAGGTTCGTGGCAGTTTGTATTATGTCTTACCACATTGATGGTGGCATCTATGGCCATATTCCATAGGAAAGACTGGCATGTTGATGCCACATTTCATGTATATTGTCTGGTTGATTTGGTTTAAGACAAGTTAATACCTTCATAATTTAGGAGTGTTTGATAATGTGTTGTCTGTTCTGGTTGGTGCATTTTTATGAGTCCAATGGATGTATTATTCCGAATGGATTTTTTCAATTTGCCGGTCAAGAGTAGTAAAACTTGGTTTGTTAGATTTCAATCTTTTTCTTTCACATATTGTTGGTGGGTGTCAATTGAACTTATGATTGCCTAAAAATACCCTTTTAACCTATTGACTCACTACATCATTATCTTTACGACTTTGAGTTATTTACCATGCATGTTTCTGTAGTGATGGCATCTGCTAGCATATGAAAAATAGTTAAGATTTTCAAAAGATCTCAATATGGAAAAATTGACACTTTAGTGTCTATAGCCAATCCAATGAACATCGATTCCATAGAACTATTTACACTTTCCATTTGAAAATATCAAGTTAAAAATCCAACCAAAACTACAAAAAAGGAAAAACTTGATAACAACAAAAAACTCCATCAAAAGATCACGATCAACCGTAGTTGATCTATGAGGACTACCCCAACTCCTATCACTTCCTAACTTCATCGAGACGCCAATAGCAGTCCTGAAATAACAGGAAAAAATGAAATTACCTAGACATCAAAATTTTGAAAAAAAAGGTATAAGAAAAGTGAAGCCAACTAGTTAAGTATGTAATGAACTTAGAGAAATATCAAGAAATTCTTCTTCACGAAATAGGAGGAAGATCACAGCCATCCTTTCCATTGCCGTGTTGGTGCGTCAACTTTTTGAGGCAAAACCAAAGGCTGCCATCCACTCTGAAGGACTAGAGCTGAATGACAACATCCTTCATGAGTTCACTCGGCATTTAAGGATGTGCGACCCCATTCTACTTCTCCGTCAACATGTAAGAAAAAAATTTACTCTTACAATTCCCCTTCTTGAGTCGCAACCTGTGAGAAACTTCGATGGATGGCTCAATGAGGGAAACCTTAATACCCTCCTTCCTATCTAGGATTTGGATCTCTTCTTCGCTCAAGAAACCTTGCCTTATCTGCTTCTTGGGTGTATGCTTCTTGGGTATAGAGAGCCTACTTTGGCCCCGGCTCATGTCCGTGGCAGTAAGAATCTTCTCCACCACGAACGTCATATCCTGACCTCGGATCTCCTGAATTTTGTCCGTGTACTTCGTCGGCAATTTGCTTGGTACGATTAGAGCCACGAGACCCGTCTTGGGAGTTTTCTTGGGTTTCTTGTAAACTCTTCCCGATTCTTGGGTTTCGGAGGAATCGAATGTGCGCGACCTCTTCTTGTGGTTCTCAGCGACAACTCTTGAAGGCTCTTGCCTCTTGTTTTGGACAGCGACAAATGGATCAGAACTTGACATCTGGGGCTTGCAATGTCAGCCTTCGCGCTCGCGGGGATCTCTTCTTCCTAACGATCCATCCAACACCGATTAGCCCAAAAGTGGCGGTGGTCACGAGGGTGACCTTCTTCTCAACATCACGATCCAAGATGGAAGGCCCGAGACTTAGCTTTCCCTCGGAGATCAATGAAGCTACGTCTGCCAAGAGATTGAGAGATGAGAAATCGAGCTTCTTCTTTCTCTTCCCCTTTGAAAGATGGTTTGCAGACTGAAAATAGACCTTCGCTGCTGGAAAACTTTGATACCCCATTATCGCCAAGTGATGAAGAGATGATGATCGTGGGTTTTCAGACAGAGAGAGAGAGAGAGAGAGAGAGAGAGAGAGAGAGAGAGAGAACGACAGAGAGGGAGGCGAGAAAGAGGGGTGAAGAACAAAGGCACGTAGGGATTTCAACGAGCAGCGAGCAATACTTGAAGAAGATGAGAATTATGAGTGGATCATCTAGTGAGATACGGGAGTTTCAAATTAGGAAATATTTTGGGGGCAAGAACAAAGGCGCGTGGCCATTGTGACCGTTGTGACCGTTGTGACCGTTGAGTGCTTTTTACTCGGACGAGTGGTTCTAAAAAATAATTTTTTGTCAATCCCCGAATTTTTCACCAAATAATTGTACTTTGATTTTGATTACATGTGTACATGGAACCAGAGCATGATTTTGGGAGGTGACCATTTCTTCTTCGTGGCAGGGTAAGTAATGTAAAAAGTTATGTACAACGCTCATTTTGGTGCCAAAAGTTTCTGTCGAATCACTAAGTGCCAAATTGGAAAAAAAAATGATTACTTTGGTGCCACTGGCGAAAGATTCCAATTAAAATGATTACATGGCTTTTATATTAAAAAAAAAAAAACAAGCCTTTTAAATGACATTGTTTTCCGCCCTTTTTAAGAAAACGACGTCGTTTTGCCGTCATATGTGGATGGCTGCCCAAAAATGATGTCGCATAGCTCATATGAGATTGAAAATATGGTTTTTTTTTTTTTTGGTGAAATCCTCGCCCAACGCCGATCTAGCTTGCTTGGCCACCGTAGCTTGGCCACCGTGCTTGGCTATCATCGCTCGACCTCCGTCGTAGTTGCTCGACTAGGTGAGCAAGGAGAGGGAGAGGCTGAGGTTGTTTCTCGGGCAAGAAGCGACGAGGAGAATAGAAAGTGAGGGCGGAGGAGGAGGAGGAAGAAGGGGGTCGAAGGTGGAGAGAGAGAGAGAAGATGAGGAGGGCGAGGGAAACAAGGAGGGTGCAGATGGAGATGGTGGATTGGGCTCTGCTCAGGAAGTGGCTGGTACTGGTGTTGTTCTTTGGGGAAGAAGACAATGCTGCCATGCCTTCTCTCTCTTTCGATTTGGGGATTTAGGATTTCAATCCGGGGAAAGACGGAAAACGAAGTCGTTTTGTGATTTAGATGCCGACTATACTATCCGGCGAGCCACATCAGCTTCAAAAATTAATAAAAAAGTGCCACGTCGGATTTTTGGTCAATCTGATTGGAGTGGCACTAAAACGATCATTTTTCAAACTTTTTGGCACTTGATCAAAAATAAACTTTTGGTAAGCACCGTACACAACTTTTAGCACACTTACCCCCTTTGTGGCCGTCGATTTCTGCTGCTCCCACCATTCGCACCAAAACTCTCTACCCTGTTCTCTGGTGGGAAGTTTGAAGTACTTGGTTCTCATTTGAAACTTTTATGTTTAAGAGAAAATAGGTCGTGACTGAAGCTCTTTTAATGTCTTGAACGCGTATTGTGATGATCTGAAATTGAATCATCACTTCATATGCGTACAAGTTCATTGATCGAAGTGCACATCACTCGTTCGGCGAAATGCTTGAACTAAATAAATTAGGATGTGCTTCTATTCAACACTCGAACTGAAAAGTCACACGCTACCTCAATCCAACCTGTTCTCGACTCATTAAGGCCTCATTTATGGGCCGTCTTCTGTTTGAATATGATATTCATTTGTCATTGAATTGGTGTTATGATTCTCATCGTGGGTATAGTTCTCTTGGTTGCTATACTTGGTCCCAATATGCTCTCTCGCCGTGTTGTTTCTTTTTGTCTTGAGTTCCATGTACTTGGGCGAGTTTGTGTGGTCATCAGCAATTGTGGAGTGAGTATTGTGGTGGCCGGAGGTCTATGATGATGGAGGAAAGCATGTTTGTACCGTGCTGTTCTTATCGCAATACCGGGGCACGATGTTCTCCAGCATAGTTCAGGTATGGTCTATTGATTAATATGTAGAACCTGTATCAATGAAGATCCTCACGTGATTGATTAAAGAGATCTCAGGCTCCAATGTTTTTACCAGGATGAAACATCCCCTTTTGGAATGGACGATTGAACCATCTTCGTCAGTAACTACAAAAGCAGATAAATGGTGTGAAAAAATGTTAATAAGTATTCCATGCCAAATACTGTGACAAATGTTGGATGCCAAGATATGAAGTTACAAAATACTTGTAAGTTGAAAACAATGGTTGATTAATTGACTACAAGATAGCATACCTCCAGTAAAGTCGAGGCCTTTACAAAATCATCGTCGAGAGCTTCCACGATACCACAATCAACTCGTTCCAGCCCAAGAATGAAGTTCCTTAAGCTTAAGTCCTATTGTGTGAGCTCTCTTGTACCAAATCCTTACTAGTACCTTGTACCTTACTGTGATCATCAAAAAGCTCTCTTGTACCAAATCCTTACTAGTACCTTGTACCTTACTATAATCATCAAAAAGCAGTTGTTGCTCTTCATTTCCGTTGTGTGTCAAACCTGGAAAATGTAGAGAAGACCAAAGAACTGCCGAGAAAGGCTTCTGAGGGTTATTGTTCCCCGCAAGATTTTGACAGGGGTTCGGCAAGACAATTGCTCTTGATATTGATGGGAAAGGATCACGTTCAATTTCAGATTCAAGAGCATGTCCTTGTGGATGCTTTAGATGAATGGCAGCCCAACTAGTAGATTTGCCCTGCTAGGGAAGTCTTCTTCTGCTGAGAGTTGGCAAATAAATTCATCTTAAGTAGGGCACTACCATACTATAAGTATGGCTGGTGCTTCAACCTTTGTGAGGGAAAATCAAACATTACCATCCACTCTAAAGGACAAAGGTGGATGAGACCATCCTTTTTGAGTCCATTCCACCTGTAAGGATGCATGACCGCATTTTGCCACTCGATCAACATAAAAGAAAAAGTTTTGGTTGTGTAACTCCACTTCTTGAGTTGCAACCCATGTTGTATTTTGAGAGTGTTCGCAAATTGTAGAGAGAAACTCTTTAGCGAGAATGTTAAATTTAGAATTGGAGAAATTTCACCAACTTCACCTCACCAACCTCACGACTGAGGCTAGTGAGGCTCAAGCTTGATAGATCTAACAAGGTAGAGCTCGTTCAAGGGCGTGTTATTTTCAATCAACATTAGTAGTTTAAATTTGTTTATAATGGACACCATGCCTATTTTATTAGATAATATCTCAAGTTTTTGAATCTATTTCTCAATAGCTTTGGAAGCAGTAAGTTTTTAAATTTCTATCTTGCCAAAAAAGTGTTCTAATTTTTTTTTACATGAGATGATACAAATGATGGATGAGACCTATATATATATAACTATTCTTTGGATTACAACCACAGATCTCTATTCAATTTAACAATGAAGATTTTATTATCCCATATGCCAACTATCCACATAAATTACAAGAACACTCTAGAATAGTGTGCATTTTCCATATTCGCCCCTAAGAAAATTCTAGAATAGAACCCTAGCACTTAAAGGTTCGCTGGTCTTCTTGGATGATCCTTAGTCCATTGTGCCGGGAAGCCTCTGGGCCGTGAGACATGGCTTGATGAGGGAAACCTAAACATCAAATCTTAATGCTTTCCTCGCTCTGTAGAGCTCTGATCTTTTGGTTGCTCAAAAAACCTGTGAGTACTTGTGAATTGGGTATGGAGAGCGTACGTTGGTCTGGTTTCATGTCAACAATTGGACATTACACCGAACTTCAATTTTGTAATTGCCATTAATACTGATTATATATTTTAAACTTTCAACCATTGCACTGTAATTGCCATTAACAAGTGGTTTTATTTTTCATTAGCATGTGCAATGGAAAAAGGGAAATCTCTTTTTTACCCTTGATTTCCATGAAAATGAATAATAAAAAAAGAACAAAGAAGATGGAGAAAAATAAATAAATAAAAATATATGCATCAGAAAACACAAATCTCACTAAATATAACCAGTTGTTATATGATGAATTAACTAATGGAACTAGTAAGCTATTTTAAAGAAAAGAAATGCGGTTAAGTAATATGGGACAAGAGGTCTCAACAAAAAAGAAGAAGAAGAAGATCAAAGTACGAAGTTTGGATACTCATTATCCATTTTAAATGGTTAATTAATACAAAAATGATGTACCTAATAAAAAAGTTTTAAAATATCACATTGGGTTTCAATTAATCATTTCGTTTAATGGTTGAGGACATATTTTCCTTTTATTATTTTTTTCATGTATTTTCGTCAATGAATTTTTCTTAAATTAAATCAACCCTTTAAGTATACATGATGGTCTCTCAGTCATCTGCTTAGAAGAAGCACATCTACCTACTTTATTTGCCGAACTAGCTGTTGCTCCCGTTGATGACAGCAAAAATGTACAGTTGGGCTGTGATGAGTTTTCACCCGATCAAGCGTTTCTCATTAGCACATGTGGGAGAATAAATGTCGTCACTATCTCTAATGAGTTTACATTATACATTCTCGGATTATTCAGAAAAGCTTGCGGGCTTGTTGATTTTTCTGGGGGAGGGCAAGTTAAGTCTTCCTACAGGGTCCTCTCGGATCAATGTCCTTGGTTACACACTCACCACGCTAAGAGATAATTTGCGCATAGTATGGTGCATGAGGACCCATGGGAAATGCACAAGATGCAAGAGGCGCACTTCTCTCCTCGGGTCTTTTGGATTCACTTCCCAATTATCAGAAAAGCCCTTAATCAGGGTCAGCACCAAGGCAGTGTAGATTCTAAACCCTTACGAGGGGTTTCGCAGAGACATTATTGCAGTCATCGGCAACTGTTTGTACTAGGGGAGGAGCATGCAAGATGAGTTTAGATGCAAGGATGGGATTACTCTGCTTATGCAGCAGTGCATCGCGGATGAAGATAACCCGTTCAGAATGGGGTATTTGGACAATCAGAAACTTGTTCGAGCGAAATACTGAAAACCAACAAGAGGTTGCTGAATTGGAGCTTTGGGGAACTGTTAATACACCGGAGATTGCAGAGCTTGGTCTTCGAGTGGAGTTGGATCAGAAGACTGGAAGACCAAAGCCGTAAATTTTGCATGAAAATTGTCAAATGTCTATTAATCCACTTGATAAGCATACCCTTTTCAATAGTTTCTTAAAATTTTCCATCAGGTGTTTTTCTGATGTCTTAATCAGCAGGAAGCAAAGCAGGAAGATGAAGGGCCACATAAGCTTTGATTGAGTGAAAAGAATTTCGTGAGTCGTTTGTAAAATTTTCATGTTCATATTGGAAACCCAGAGAGCCTTCCAATTTTGAATATCTCATGTACGCACTCGTTAGTTGACTCCAATACATTCTGCAGTCATTGCCTTCTTGTGGTCTTAATTCCTCAATCGAATTGATATAATTGATGGAATTGGAATAATAAACTGGTGGATTGACCTGGACTTAGCAAGGTTCTTTGGTGGTTGCCTTCTAGGTAGTAATCCGTTGAATGAGCATTCCATTAATTCCTCCAAGTGGTCCTTTCCTTTTCGCTTCTAGTAGTCTAAGTCTGCGTGTGCTTAATCTTTGCCTTCTACGCGTTACTGTTGGGAGTTTGCGCGTCAAGAAGGAGCAAGTGTTGAATGCATCCGGTACACGTGGGTTTATTCCACCTCTGCCACTGGGTCTGTGGATTTCCATATTATTTAATTACCTAAATGAAATGAGATCACATATTTCGGGTACACACAACAATCTTTAGTATCAAGCCTTCACGAGTACTTAATGTAATTTTAAAGGATAGTAGTTCTACCTCTATATTTTAACTCGGAAGCTATTAGTAATCAGAGAGATCTCTCTCTAATAAATAACTAAATCACTACTGAGAGCAGTAGTAATCACATGCTTAGTATAGTCTTCGCCATCTTTGTGGACCTTGGCCCTTCATTTGCAGTAAACAAAAAGAAAAATGAGACGCTTCGTATGTCGCCCATAAGACAAAAGATTGCCAGCTCGCCAAGTTGCAAGTATTCCCATTCGAAACCTTAGTTGTCTTGCCGTATTCGTTTACCCTTCTCGAGTCGTGCATCAGACAAAAGAATGCATGCATTATCTTCTATTTTTCGGGGACCTACACTTGACTAATCGTACTAATGCCGCCGCCAGTAAATATATCGCGGTTTTTGAATTAATCCGTTGAAGTCAAACATACCTTATCCAAATCCTGGTTTGCAATTTTAATTCATTTCTTGATTCATTCTTGTAAATTGCAAATTCGAGACCGAAAGTTTTCTGGCTCGGGATGCTGAATTCACTAATAAGGAAGTCACAACGTATTTAGAATAAGGCTATTCTATACAATAACAAGTTTAATGGGTTATACTAATGCCGCCGCCAGTAAATATATCGCAGTTTTTGAATTAATCCATTGAAGTCAAACATACCCTATCCAAATCCTGGTTTGCAATTTTAATTCATTTCTTGATTCATTCTTGTAAATTGCAAATTCGAGACCGAAAGTTTTCTGGCTCGGGATGCTGAATTCACTAATAAGGAAGTCACAACGTATTTAGAATAAGGCTATTCTATACAATAACAAGTTTAATGGGTTATTAGTCAGGATCTTCTCGTCATCGATGATGGTCTTTTTTATCAGAACATGTCATTTGCTAATCTCTAATTTAGGGTGTTGTGTATTTTAGGATAAAGTAATTTGTATTTCTTTTCCCAAGAATCACATATTGTGTTCTACCCAAAAAAAAAAAAATCGGTGTTTATCATCTCGTAATTCAACCCAAAAAAGGGGGAAATTTCATATGTCATCCATAAGAAAAAAAGATTAATTCAAGGATTAATACTATGAAAAATCTCAAACCGGTACACATGTAACAAATTTATTCTAAACTAATCATAAAAACTCTAAACTGATACATATATAACAAATTTACTCTTAATTTATAGAAAAATCATAAACCGATACCTCAATTAATTGTCAGATCTCATTAAACTCGGTAATTTGTGAATATATAACATATACCAATATATAGGTTGACCATGAGCACTATATCTCGTACCCCTACATTAGAAACCAACATGTCAAAATGAGAGTAGATATAATTTACCATATAAACTTTTTTAATGCATGTCCAACCAAAATGACAACCGACTTAAAAGTGCACACTCGTGTTTTTTTGTTTTATTAAATGACCCTTGAACCTAATATTTCATATGATTTTATCATTTTAATTTATGTAGTTGAACAGGTAAGGGTTTATAAGAATAATGATTCGTGAAGTTGTGAAGATGATGAGCAAGGTATGATGACTATGAACTAATAGTGATACTTGGAATTGCCTATACCAAGAGGTATTGAAATCATTCCTCAAAAAAGTATCATTTAACATGTTCTGATGGTCTTCCTGTGGATTAAAATATCTTGCACGAGCACTTCAAGAGAGCATGATTGTATCAGAATTTGATTAGGGAGGAGGTAAGAGTCTGTGTAGTGGTAAATTCAAAATAAGTTGGCCGGTGGAACCGCGGATTCACTCCATGACTAAAGAGAGAGTCCAAAAAAATCAACGGGTCAAGATTCAACATCAAGGGTCCCACCTAAGACGACTCGAGCGATGCTACCTTGGAACCTTGAGTCAAAAAATGTGTGCCGCCAACTCCAGGGAAAAAGGTGCTCCCAAAACGACGTGAGCCCCCCACCGTCCTTCAATTTTTACTTCAAGAAAAGGACCGTAGCGTCCTTCGTCCTTGCCATGTCTTTTTAGATTGCAAATTATAATTATTATCTACACTTAAACTAATTAATTATCCGACCAAAAAAACCTAATGAATTATAAACATGGATAATATTTATAGTTGGAACTCACCTTTAAAAAAAAAAGTGATAAGAGAAAGGGATGGATTAAAACACGATGGATTTAAAACACGATTCTCTGAAAAAGAAAAGTATTGTATGCGTTGATGTACAATCTAGATGACATATACCGATGGTTATGCATCCCATGTGATGTTGTCACATTAACACAACACTAGATATGTCAAAATTGGTCCCCAAAATTTATGGTAAACTCAATAAATAGGGCATTTCTCCATTAATTTCAGTCAACTTGATCCACGAATTATAAAATTTTCGTTTTCTATTAACCAAATATTTTATGTGTTATCGTCACATGATATAAGTACTAAGTAAAATAACTGCTCGATGAAGCAAGGAAGAAAGTATTCATGCATAAGTTATATGAACACCTAAAGAAAATCTTTGCGAACTTAATTCTTGATTTGTGCTTCGATTAAGCAGTTAATAAAGGTTCAATCCCCCATACAGATCAAGTACAAACAATTTTGGAAGCCAAAAAAAAGGAAAAGAACAAATCATTTAGGTATTTGGGCCGTCTCAATCGATTTTATGCTTGCATCTCGTCAATGGAAAGGGCATCATCTTTACTCACCTCACATGCGCATTCTCGGCATAGATAGATAGAAGGAAATTTAGAAACGTAGAAAGTGTGATAGAAGACTAGGTGGACATATGCTTAAACATCACCCAAAAGGAGAAGGGGGACCTAACTCGTCTGGTCTTTTGCTTTGGCTGGGCTTATAACGTTGACAAGGGAGGGTTGGCACTCTCTTTTATCTAAGTGGCCCCCCGCATGCTCATAAATTACATTACTTTGAAGCCCAAAGTCCAAAACGGCCGTCTTGTCTTTGTTCTTGGTTGCGAAATGGAATTTGATTTAGTGCAAGGTTGCACGTCCAAAGGGAAAAATAATGGGAATTAGCTGGTGTAGCTTAAATGTTGAAGAAGAAGAAGAGGAAGAAGAAAGCTTCTATGAACAAGGCAAATCATGCAGGGCAAAGCAACTGATTAATTAAGCAAAAACATTATATTTACTATATCACACACACTTACCATCTATTCTGTTTAGCCTGTTTTACATAAATTTAAAAGACACCGGGTCAACATGTGTCTCTACACGCATGTTGGTGAAAGAGAAGGAATCTAAAAAGATTAAAATTCACTTGATAATTTCTACAATAAAGAGGTTAGATGTGCATAAGGATATCTAATTCTCGTGCTATCCTTTTAATGCTGTTCTCAGGGGGAGTTGCTTGCAAAATGCTTCCATAGTCGACTATCTATTTTTCCCATTAATAAGATCATTCTGGCCTATGAAATCTAATTTAAAGGCTAGGTGGGGCAAAACAAAAACATCAACCGTTCCGTGGGGTGCAAGCGGGTGATGACGCAATCGACATGACCTCGCAAAAAATAATTATAAAGCTCCTTCTGAATCTAAATGTCAATGTTAGTGGGTCCGGTTGGACACGTGATAATCAATTATTGGAGCAAGAGTATTTTCTCTGGAAGGAAGAATCTCTTCTCTCTGTTCCTAAAGCCCTAGCCATCATTAACGTAGCAATTCTCTTTTTATTTTTTTATGTTTACTTTTGCTTGGTAGGCATCAATTCAAAGGATGAAAACCCATTTAAAGCGAAGGCAGAGAAGCACAGACCAATTCTTCACAAGAAATGGCTGTTGTTTACGAGCAGCTCTTGGCTTGGTATGTGATCGCTCTCAAGCTCCGAGAAACTGTGGAATCTCGATTCTCCAAGAAATCAACCTATGCTGGCGAGATCGTCCCCGACTATGAGCCAAGGCCTCCCAAGTCTGAGTGGGTCCTCTCCATCGAAGAGAAGCTCGCACATGGTCGCCAGGACAACGCGCCAAACTCGTGGGCAAAGCTTTCCATTCACCGGATCCCATGCCATCTCAAGGATGGTGATATGAAAGCGTGGGTCCCCAAGAAATCAACCTATGCGGGCGAGATCGTCCCCTACTTTGAGCCGAGGCCTCCCAAGTCCGAGTGGGTCATCTCCATCGAAGAGAAGCTCTCCATCGAAGAGAAGCTCACGCGAGGTCGCCAGGACAACGTGCTAAACTCGTGGGCAAATCTCTCTATTTACCGGATCCCACGCTATCTCAAGCATGGCGAGGACAAGGCCTGGGTCCCCCAGATCGTCTCCCTCGGGCCGTACCACCACGGCGACGAGCACCTCCACCATATGGAGCGGCACAAGTGGCGCTGCCTCCACCGCATACTCGAGCGCTCCGGTCAGGGGATAGGCCTCTATCTAGACTCGGTGAAGAAAGTCGAGCGGAGAGCTCGCGCCTGCTACGCGGGAAGGATATCCATGAGCCGCGATGAGTTTGTGAACATGATGGTTCTCGACGGGTGCTTTGTGATCGAGATGTTCCAGGGATTCGCTGAGGGTTTCGAGAAACTTGGCTACCCTCCTAATGACCCTGTCTTCTCAATGCGGGGATCGATACTCCAGATCCAGCGGGACATGATCATGCTTGAGAATCAGATCCCTCTCTTCATACTTGACCGGCTGCTAGGTCTTCAGCTCGGTGACCCTAACCAGGAGAGCGTGTCCAAGCTAGCACTCCAGTTCTTCAGCCCTCTGATTGGGGTCCCTCTGACTCAGGTCTTCATGGCCGCTGTGACAGTGGACACGGTGTACCCCATTGACAAGGACTACTGCAAAAGACTGGGGTTCGACCCGTTATACGACCATGGGAAGGTCCATTGCCTTGAAGTGGTCCGGAGGAGCCTACTGCACTTGGGCCTGGAGCGGCCCAAGACCAAGAAATGGTCACAGAGCCAGGAACGGCTCACTTTCTCCTTGAGCTCGCTCAAGGAAGCCGGGATCCAGATAAAGTGGAGATCTAGCTCTAGTTGGGGCGATATCCATTTCAAGAACGGGATCCTCGAGATCCCGTCAATTGAGATCCACGAAGGGATGAGGTCCCTCTTCCTTAACTTGATAGCCTTCGAGCAGTCTCACTTCAATTGCAGTCACTACGTCACCTCGTACGTAATCTTCATGCACAACTTGATCAACTCCCTAGAGGATGTCCAGTACCTCTGCAACCGAAGGATCATCCACCACTGCCTCGGGAGCGATGCCGAGGTGGCTAACCTCTTCCACGGGCTTTGCCAGGAGGTGGCCTTGGGAGCGATGCCGAGGTGGCTGACCTCTTCCACGGGCTTTGCCAGGAGGTGGCCTTCGACCTACAAGACAGTTATCTTTGGGACATACATATGGATCTGAGGGCATACTACTTTGGATTATATTTCTTACTTGACTCTGATGACGATGACGATACATTCTTTTCTGATATAAGAATATTATTAATCACGTTGTTGCGGGGTAACTGGATAGCCTGTCTCACCTGCAAGTGGAATGCCTGGAAAGCCGTTCTCAATAACAAGTACTTTGACAACCCCTGGTCAATCATTTCCTTAATTGCCGCTTTCGTTTTACTTGTGCTTACTTTTATACAGGCCTTCTATGCAGTCTATGCCTACTATAGACCGAAGTCGTGATTTCTCATGCAGTGTTAATTATCCAATACATAAATGGCGAACTGAATTAATCAAATTGTATGGTGCAATTTCTTTTGTATTTTCTTTTATTCTTATTACTTTTTTTTTGGGGGGCTACTGCCAATCCTCATGTCAACCCTAGATAAAGGACTATAATTTCCCCCTCTCGCAATTAATAAAATCTTGGATTGTGCGTCCGGAGTTTGGAATGACTTTGTGCAGTGCCGCTACCACTTAGGATCTAATCTCGGATTGTGCCTTGATTATGTGGGAATTTTGTAAGGTAGATAGTCTAGCGTAAATTATTGTAGTCCAACAATTTAAATTTGTCAATTCATTGACATTTTTTGCTCTTCCGGTGTCATCCCGACGGTAGAGTTGATGGTATGCTCTGCACCTTTCACAACAAAAAATTAATGGATTATAATTAAAGTCAAAAGCATGGGAACATAGTTATCTCAAGTGCGAGAGACCCAAATACTCATAACAACAGGCGACGTTAGTGCAATAATGGTGAATTTTGAATTATCTGAAAATGAAATGTATTGCCTCGACCGTTAATTTTCCCTCAAAAATGAGCTTGATGACCAAGTGGTGTGCCTGAAGGGATTCAAACCTTTGACCTAAAATTGAGAAGAAACAATAGTAACACCAACCTCCACTTTTCTTCTGTTTTTCCTTCTTATGAAAAGGCCTAAACTTTCCCCTTTTGTGGTAAATAATAATGGAAAAAAGCTACCAAAAACCCCAAACTTTGCCTCGAGTGACAAATTTATCCCGACCTTTATTTTGTGACGTGAAAAACCCTGAAGTTTGCTAATTGTGACACATTTACCCCATTAAGGGTATTTTCGTCTTATTTTTTCTGTTTTTTTCTTTTTTCTTTTTTTTTTCTTCCTCTCTCTTCCCTCCACCGGCCATGGTGGAGCCGGCGGAGGGAAGCCGGCATCCGGCGAGGGCTGCCCTCGCCGGCGTCGGGCGAGGGAGGCCCTTGATTGGGTCGGCCGAGGGCCTCCCTCGCCCGACACCGGCAAGGGGTGCCCTCGCCAGATCTGGCGAGGGGTGCTCTTGCCGGCGTCGGGCGAGGGTGCCCTCGCCAGATCTGCCGACGAGGGCCGCCCCGCTGCGTCGGGCGAGGGGTGCCCTCGCATCCGGGCGCGAGGGGTGCCCTCGCCAGATCTGGCGAGGGAGGCCCTCATCCGACGTCGACAAGGGCCGCCCTCGCCTGTGTCGGGCGAGGATGCCCTTGCCCGACGCTGATGAGGGCCGCCCTCGCCTGCGTCGAGCGAGGGGTGCCCTCGCCGGCGTCACGCGAGGGTGCCCTCACCAGATCTGGCGAGGGAGGCCCTTGCCCAACGCCGACGAGGGCCACCTTGCCTGTGTCGAGCGAGGGGTGCCCTCATCGGCGTCCCCCTTGCCTGACGCAGGCAAGGGCGGTCCTCGTCGGACGCCGGCTTCCCTCTGCCGGCTCCGCCATGGCCAGCGGAAGGAAGGAAGAAGAAGAAGAAAAAAAAGAAAAAAAATTTTAAAAGTTAAAAAGACCAAAACGCCCTTATGATTTATGGTAAATGTGTCACACAAATGAAAGTTTAGGATTTTTTGTGTCACAAATAAAAGTTTGGGGTAAATGTGTCACAGTTAGCAAACTTCGGGGTTTTTCACGTCACAAAATAAAGTTCGGGATAAATTTGTCACTCGAGACAAAGTTTGGGGTTTTTGATGGCTTTTTCCCAATAATAATTAAGAAATTGACTACTCGAACAGTTGAAAAACTAAGTTCCTTCGTTCGGGTGAACCTAACATTAATTTTATACTCAATTTATATCTCAATTGATGCTGACGAGTGATTGGCGATTCAAGGAATATAGATGGCAGAATTATTTTTAAAAAGAGTTAATAACAACAGGAAACAGATTCTGCACAAATGATTATTCTTTATTTTGTAGGGGTGGTCCATACGAGCTACTCTGCCCAATTGATGATATTTACATGAAATTAATCAATAAAGATAAATCATTGGCAAAAAAAAATCAATAAAGATAATTGATACATATGAAGCTCCTTTTGAATCTAGGAAAATGTGGCATTTTCGGAAGTTATTTTTCAAGAAAATGACAATATTTTTCAGTATTTGACTAAAACTTGAAAATGAACTAGAATTTATTTTTTGCCATTCAATATGAAAAATTTGATATTTTAATAAATTATTTGTTTTCTCTTTTTAAAATCGAATTTTAATTTTTTTATTTTTCTTTCTACTTTTTCATTTATTCCTTTTCATTTTTTCTTGTCCACCTTCTTCTTCTTTTGCTTGCCATGACAACAGTTCGCAACCGGTCAAAGACAATCTCAAGCTCGAGTTCACCGCTTGCTAGAAGTTCGCACTTGTCGAACTTGCTAATTTGGCGAGTGATAAACTCAAGGCCTTAAGCCTCAGTAGATCGATGAGTCAAAGGATTGAGCTTGCCCAAGGTTGGCAACCTTGAGGCTTGCTTGTGGTTGGTTGCCACGACGACGGCTAAGAAAAAAAAAAATCAAAAAAGAAAGAAAGGAAAAAAAGAAAAAAAGAATAAATAATTCAATTTTTTTAGAAAAGAAAAAAAAATAAAGAATGGCGGCTAAGGAAGGTATGAGATAAGAGAAAATGAGTGAGGACAATGTCTCTCCTACTTGAAAAGTGAAAAACATTTTCTCCATTTTCTCCTATATTAAAGGAATTTTTTTCGTTGATGAAAAACATTTTCCTTGATCGGTTTATTTTTTGTGAAATGAACATTGGAAAATGCAGAAAATATTTTTCATGAAACCAGAGCCTAGTTGGAAAAATCTCTCCTTTTGTCCAATTTCCTTACAAAGCAGCAATTCAGTCATTAAAACGCAAGAACGGCAAAGGCAGAGAAAGACAAATTCTTCGCCAAAAATAGTTGCTGTTTGCAAGAAAGAGCTCTTGAGTTGGTATTTAATCACTCTCAAGCTCAGAGAAACCGTGGAATCTGGACTCCTCGAGAAATCAACCTCCAACGCATCCACAGAATTAATAGATCACGATCACCACCACCACCTGCCTCAGGACCACCCACTTCACAATCTATTGCGAAAACCATTTGAGGCTCTCCGGATCGTGGTCAAGAACCACTGGGGCGAAACTGTTCCAAAGCTGAGCTGAGGCCGCCCGAGTCTGAATGGGTCATCTCCATTCGATCCTGCAGTATCTCAAGATGGTGAGGACAAGGCCTCATCACCTCGATCGTCTCCCTCGGGCGGTACTACCACAGTAATAAGTGCCTCTGCCAGATGGACCAGCACACGGGTGCTGCCCCCACCACATCCTCAGGCGCACTGGTCATGAGATAAGCCTCTATATAGACCCAGTGAAGGGGTCAAGGAAAGAGCTTGCGCTTGCCACGAGGGGGATGATATCCATTGAGCAGCAACGAGTTGCTGGAGATTATGATTCTTGACGGGCGCTTTGTGATTGAGAGTTTCCAAGGAGTCCCAAGGGGTTCAAGGAACTTGGCTACCCTCACATTGACCTGGTCTTCTCAATGCAGGAACCCATATACACACGATCGAAGCGGGCCATGATCATGCTCGAGAATCAGATCCCGCTTTTCATACTTGACCAGCTGCTCAGCCTCCAGCTCGGCAACCACAACCAGAAGAGGCTTGTGGCCAAGCTGGCACTCTGGTTCTTCAATCCTCTAATGCCAATGGACAAGCCTTTGACCAAGCTTAGCCGCAATAGGCTGGAGTCTCTCAGCTATGTCAGCCCCTTTGACCTGTTATTAGAGCAGGGCGAGCTCCATTGCCTCGAAGTGTTCCAGCGGAGCCTCCTCCACTTAGGCTCGAAGCCAGAGCCAAGGCCATGGATCAAAGTGATGGTCACGCTCCAACCAGGTCACCAACAAGAGGCAGCAGCAGCTCATTTACTGTGCGACAGAGCTTTGGCATGCTGTGATCAAACTCAGAAAGAGGAAGATGGACAGGTTCTGGGACATTCCGTTCAAGGACGGGATCCTCCAGATCCCATGGCTTCTGATCCCCAATGGGACAAGGTCACTCTGCCTCAACTTGATAACTTTGAGCAGTCTCACTTCAATTGCGGCAACGACATCACCTCATTCGTAATCTTCATGGCAACTTGATCAACTTCGCCGAGGACAAGGTCACTCTGCCTCAACTTGATAGCTTCGAGCAGTCTCGTTTCGCTTGCAGCAAGGACATCACCTCATACGTAATCTTCATGGCAACTTGATCAACTTCCCTGAGGACGTTGATCAAATAGATTGTTCTACCAATTCCTAAAAGCCTTGAGCCATTAGAACAAACCTCAAAGCCTCCTAACAACTCCACAAGCATCTTTAAAGCAGCTTTCTGGTAACCGCTCCCATCTTAAATAAGAACAAATCATGGCTGACAGTATATGTACTGCGAACCCATGAAAGGCAAGCAAGAGAGGGACTCTGAACTGGCCAAGGCTGACACTTTTGTTGTCTACCTGAGAGTAAAAACAATCTTAGCTTCCAGCAAAAGGTTGTCATCTAAAACAAACACCATTACCAATTAATGCCATGGAATCCTCGCTCAATGAGTGTGAAAGTAAAGACATCCATCGCTGATAATCATCCTCCTTCGAGCACCAAGAGAAATCCTATAACAATGTTTGAATACGGAAATCATGAGGATTTCAAAGTTAATTCATGTTACAACAGTACATCCTCTTGTAAATTGAATGGGTAAGGGAGAGTTAATAAAGGATGAGGAGATAAACACAATATAGGTAATAAAAAGGAACTTAGAACTTCAGCTATATTAAAATGACAGCAGTAATACCTTTACCAAAAAAAAAAAAAAATGACAGCAGTAAAAAAGAAGAAGAAGAAGAAGAAGAAGCCATGTCTAAAGAACAAATTGGGATTACCCCTTACTAAAGCTAAGACAGAAAAATTACAATTAATACACTCCTCTCGAGAAGTTTCTGTGATGGTTTTTGTAGGCTTTCTAAAAGATCTCTTTAAGATAGGTGGAGTATCAGGCAACATGCCAAAATAGTTTTTGACCCAATCTTTTGCTGTGAGAAAGCTCCATCAGCTGGCATGACACCAGGGATAAGACAAGCCTACTCGAGAACTATAGATAGATCATACTTGAAATATTTAATCCCTCGGAAGGCTCGCACTCTCAGTTGAAGATGCTCTCTTTCCATCACAGCGCTGATGAAAAAGAAGTAGAGTCAAAAGGCAAAATAACTATACAAAGCAAAAAATTGGAGAAGCAGACATGCAGGGAAAAAAAAAAGTTCAGCATACCCATTTGCTGAAAGAAATTGGGACATATTTGTACTTGACCATAAGCATTATCTGTCTCCTCATTGCAAGCGTAAACGACACGACCCAGTAGAAAGGAGTACTGGCCAGAAGACAGATACATCAACCACGCTGAAGAACATCATCACGAAAGCAATCTCCCATCAGATTTGTAACCTTCCATTGAGAGACAAGAAGAATATGTTCAATAAATAACCATCCAATCTAAGAAGGGAGTAAATTTTTATATCCAAAAGCTCTCTCAAAGGAACCAATGTAATCAGTGGATCAAAATTCAAATCTTCAAAAGCATAAGCTTTTGACCCTTCTATATGACATTCTCAATTTAGTGCGAAAAATTGAGGCTATACATCTGACAAGAATAAAGTCAGTCAAAGATTGTTTGATAAAAAGGCTACACAACTGAAAGGACATAAAAGAAGGAAACATATCATCACAAGGAGAGTCTGAGCTTTTCAATTTACTCCTGTTAACTTTACGTTGTCAGTTTCAATCGCCCCTCATGAATAAACTCAAGCATCCACGTGTAAATGGAAAGAAAGATCTATACAGAAGCAGATCAAGAATGCTGAAACAGTAATATCAAGGCATTTTTACATCACGTAAAACCAGACTCAAGTCAAGAACAAGTGACTGCTTTGCGATAACAAAATGCAAACACGAAACTGAGACAACATGATGCTTCGACACCATTCAACTTCTTCAGTCGCTAGATTTTGAATCTAGTCATGAGACCTTGGGCGCTTCTTTTTCACCCCAAGCCCAGCTAAAAGTGTCACATTCTTAAAACCTAATAAACACCAATTTCACCGGTCTCTCGCAAATTCCAAACCATTCCAACGTCCTCCAAGAAATCCAAGTTGAAGGCAAGAATCATCATGTGACTCGAATCCTTCGACTTTAAGTCAGAATACCCAGAACACACGATTCATCTTTCTCCTCCAAAATGAAGCAGGTCAATTCCACCAAATCCAATCAATAGCAAATCGGAATGACCAAAACCAAAGTGCCCCCTAAATCAACTCCCAGTGAGAAAAACTAGGATCAGTCTTCAATTGAAAAGCATGACAAAACACTACCTAAACGTTAAAAACTAGAACTTTACTAATCTCTCACAAATTCAATCTGTACCGTCTGCCTCCAAGTTAAAGGCACAAATCGTCAACTACAACAAGCCTTTCCACCCTCGAAATACCTCTAATTCAATCTGTACCGTCTGCCTCCAAGTTAAAGGCACAAATCGTCAACTACAACAAGCCTTTCCACCCTCGAAATACCTCTAATTCAGAATACCGGGAACACAAATTCGATGTTTCACCCCAGAAATGATGCAGATCAAATCCACCAAATCCAACTGATAGCTAAATGCAATTACCAATCGAAAATGACAATGCGAACCGATCCCAACCGTAAACCTACCGACACTTGAGCTCGGGGAGGCGGCGGACGAAGGGCCTGAACTCGTCGGAGCCTCGGGTGGGGAGGGACAAGCCACCGCCTTCGGCGAGTTCCTGGAGCTCCGGTTCGAGCTGAGGGGAGAGGAAGCCGATGAGCAGGTTCAGCATGTAGATGCCCAGCGCGGGCGTCACGATGTAGAACGCCTTCGTGAAGCAAGCCCCGGACGAGGTACGCGCACGCCACCACCAGCGTCGCCACACGCGCGTCACCGACATGTCCATCAGGTGCTGGTACCGCTGCGAGATGGCGGACGTCCACCGCGACGCAGGGGAGGCGGCGATGGCGTCGCGGTGGAAGTCAGTGGCGACCGGAATGATTAATTGATTAGCCTCGTCCGATTAATCCAGAAGTGCCTTTCGAGTACAAGGGGCTTAGCTTAGGCTTGGGCTTGGGCGAGCCCATGGGCCGTCATCCTCATAATTAAGTCTAGCGGCAATTTTCAGATAATTCACTATAAAATCCATATTGCCACACCCGACAGATTTGGGAGAATCGGAACGAGCTATCACACCTCCCTTATTTATAAAGCTTAAATGCTATCCTATCACCTGTCGACCTTCTTGAACCGTGACTTGGAAGAGTTGTGACACGAAGTGTTACAATCAGCTTCTATTTTCCTCTCTATTCAAATTTTCAATTTTCTTCGTTTTTAAATTTGTTTGTAAAAAAAATCAATTTCACAATCGATAGCCATTATAATTAATTATGGTGATTTTTAAATCAACTTTAAAAATCACAATGAAACCTTTTTTTTTTTTTTTGCCAGAACGATGAAACCTTAAGGAGTTTATCTTCAAATATCACGGCTCGCCTTGATCTTCCCAAGGAGTGATAATTACAAACTGAAATATGAAAATTTTATCTTATTTGGAGGATAAGTTTGTAAAATACACCGAAAAGAAAAAAAAAAGAAAAAAAATTGAAAAAGGGAGGAAAAAAAAAAAGTCGAAGGGGGCGCCAGAAAATGGGTTGCATCACTTTTTGAATCGACTCCATTCCTGCTTCTTCAGCGCCAGCACTCGTCCTCCAAAGCTCGTTAATCAACCGTTTCTTTATGTCCGTTCGGCGTTGTCATCATCCCTTTTATGGCGTCTATCGCCTAACAGAAACACAGGCCGACCTCCTGCTACCGTTGTGGATTGCATTGCTGAGTTCAATAACTGTGAGACGTCATCTACTTTTGTAGACTGCAATGTAGAGCTGATTGGGCTCGCCTAAGATACAATTAAGGGTGTGCAAAATGAACCGCCTGAACCATGAACTGTCTAGTGACTAGTTTCTTTGGACCGAACTAGACCGATGGTGCAATCTAGTTCATGGTCCTAGGATCAACCATTCCGTCCCTAATTCCTATTTTTGGGAACCGATCACCCCTAAGTGTAACTCGAAAATCCCTTCAATGGTGCATCAAAAGTTTATTAATCCTAGAACTGAAAAATCAAATTCTTTAAATGCAGGTTACCCATAATTAAGGAACCTTTAGCACAATTTACCTAGTGATAAGTTTGCACTCCTCCATATTAGATTAGCAAGGAGAAACCACTTGGACTCACCCGGTGATGTTACATTAAGTGAAGATCAAGAGTGCCGCCACAGCTATACACAAGGTGAGAAAAACTCTTGAACCAATCTCCGCCTCATTGTCCAACACATTCATGAGAAATGACTCGGCTCAATCAATCAACTTGGAGTAGATAGCCTCAACTAATTCGGTGGAGTCGGAGACCTCAAGGAGGGTACTTACAAAGAGGTTGAAGTCTAAAGGTGCATTTGGTTCAACGTTCCCTCAAAAGCCTCTTAGAGAAATGCTTGGGTGTTTTGTCAACCCATCCTAAGGGCCTTTTGGCCAATTGCTGAAATTAAATTTATTTCTTCCAAAATTACCATCACTAATTTTTTTTTTTTCCAATTTTATGCCCGTTTTTGTTCATCTTTTTTGGAGGAAGGATGGCCAATGAGGGCGGCCGACGAAGGTTGATCAAGCAGGCAAAGGTTGGCGAGAGGTTGGCAAGGTGCCGGTGAAGTCATGGGAGGGCCGCTTGGATTGCACGACCATGGCAATGAGGCTTGAGGTCGCACGACCCAGGCAACGGCTGCTGACGCCAGCCAAATCTCGCCAACGGCCTTAGTCCTTTGCTGGAGGGTTTTCATTTTTTATTTTTATTTTTTAAATTAGACCCAAAGCCCTTTGCAAAAAAAAAAAAAAAAAATTGCTAAACACTATTTAGGATAAAGTAGCTTTGTAAAAGTTTTTTTTTTACCAAACACAATTTGCATTTTCTAAGTAGGCTTTAGATCAAAGGCATTTGCATTTTCTTAAGACTCATTTGCAAAACCGAACCAAATGTACTCTAAGATGGAAGGCATCGGAGTTCAGCAAAGCTGCGTGATACTTGTTGGCCTCAATTGACACTTAAGTGATCGATTTTTCTTTGATGTGGCATTCAAGTGAGCGAAAAAAAAAAAAAAAATTGGCACTCAAGTAAGCTCCTTACGAAAGTTTTGATAATACTACTCTTATGCCCAAAGTCATTGGTCTCAAAAACATGAACCTAATCAACGGCGCACAAGTTTAGAATAGCTGCAAGTCTAGCCCATATAACACAATAAAAAGTCGAAGGCCTCCTCCACTCTCCTCTCATGTAAGAGAGGCGACGTCCACATATCGTCCAAGCCAATGGTGGGAGTACGACTCCATCAGTCGAGTGACTTAGGTCTTCTACTCCTCCAACTCCACTTCCTCATCCCAATGCTTCTTCTTCGTCGCCACCAGCTTGTCTTCATGCTCTTTCTCCAGCATCTCTCTTATAACCACAAATTCCTCCATTTCCTTTTCCTGAACCTGTAGGACCTCAGCAATTTTCTCCACCCTGAACCAAAACCGAATTATTGAGGGATGAAACAAAATGGAAACAGCACGGTAAAGCTTTTCAGTACCCCTCTCCTTATCTTCAGCGCTTGAAGCATTAGCATTTGATTGCCTTAATCGCTCCCTCTTCTCCTTTTGTTCCCTCTCAAAGTCCTCTTCCTTCGCATTTAATTCATCATGTATGGCCTTCACTTGACTCTTTGAACAACTGCTCCCGATTATCATTTGTTGTAAGCACATCGCACGAATTAGCGGACATGAAAATACAACATGGGGGAAGCAGGAATTCTTTAATCTTACGGGATTAACATCATATGAAGAAATTCAAATATTCCACCAAACACAATGAGCATATATCAGGGACCAAATTCAGCCTTTCAAAAAATTTGAGCCTGAGAGTGATAATCCTGAGGATTGGCTTAAACTCCATAAGCTTGAAAACTGCATTTGTTGTCCTTCCTCTTCCATAAATATTCACACAATTTTACATTCAAAGGAAAAAATTTCTATAACACTGAAATTTTATGGTTAGGTCACATTAGGTTTCAAGGGTGTCCTATAACTTTTTGTTCCCTCACATGTACTCACACTGACTTTTTATAAAATAAAATTGTAAAGGGTGGCTTTGATTCCATAACTTAAATAGCTTCATACACATTCTTTCAAGTTTTAATTGACCATAATGCCCATGAAAAAGACAGCGTTCTTCTGAAAACCCACACTCTTTCTCTTGATTATCAGAAGCACATTAGAATAAGAAGCTGCAAGCGCATCTTCTGAATCTCCATTTTGGACACTCACTTTCTCAGACATCTATGGAGTAGTCAAACTAAAAGGAATACTCTAATCAAACAACTTGATAGAACATCGAAACAGTTGAAAATACCACTTCCCCACATGAACAAACATGCCTGGGTGACCCCAATGGCATGTGTATGGCACCATAGGAAACTCAATTTAACTCATTGCAAATCTGGACAGCAAGTATATCTATCATTTCCAATGTGTTTTAAGCTTCAAAATGTCACGATTCGAATAAAAACACAAGTTCCATGTAACGTTCTGTTATATGAATGTATATGTATGATGGGTCAAAATAACATCAAAATGAGATTCAACTACCATTGTAAACTCACGCTTAACAAGGTAAGCATTCAATTTTAGTAAGCATACAGCATGCACAACTTAACAAGTGCATCAATTTTACAAGAACTTGCCAAGATTCAAGTTTAATGCTTATTTATGATTAAGTATCTCAAGCATCGCTCACAAAAAGGACAAAGCACTCATCATTCAATGAAGAAACAATCACGAGAAGCAAGGTCTTGGATTATATTCCATATCCTAAAGCCGTGAAAATGCAATGCCTTAATAATAGATCGATGCAAATTCCAAGTTATTTAGTATGGATATGAGACTGAAACACACTAAAAATGACGAGCAAAGAGCAATATATTAATGCATCATCATGAACACAACCAATGTCTTCCTCCCATGAGACTGAAACGCACCAAAGTCGTGCTTAACAAGTGCTGGCCAGCGTGCATTCCAACGACCACAATCCAAATTTCACTCCTTAAAATGGCGTTCGAACATGCCAAAGTGACCAAGGATTGAGCATAAGCTAGTCTAATATAACCAAAACATATTTCATCCTGTACAAAACATTGAACATTTGGTGTGCGCAAACATCAATGACTTCATAGCAAACATTTGCCTTCAATTATTACAGCGAATCAAGTGAAATTATAGACAAACCGATGAACATTTCGTAAGGGTGGTCAATAAGATAATTCTTCATATGTAGATGTCAATCATTAAATTAACTAAAAGAGAGAAGTGGAGTTTATCAGATGAACTGAACAGATGAAAGCTACTAACAAAAAGAAAAGGAAATGACTATGAAAGATAGATATATATATATATGAGAAAAAAATAAAAGTAGAAGATAAAAATAGTTTGGAAAATACAGGTGTCGGGTAGTTAAGTCTACTAACCAGTTGGCCAAAATCTTAAGGGCAATTGCCAACACCAGCTCAACACACGACGAATCCTTTGCCCCGGTGATTTTGGTCATTCTAACGCAGGGCATTTTGGTCATTTCTTAAGAGAAATATAAAAGGAATCCTCTGCCTTCCGTCATTCCACGGATCTCCCGCCCAAAAAAGAAACCCGAAAAATGACGAGGTCCTGGATTCTTCTGGGCGCCGCGAGCCTTTCACGTCCTATCCAGCTTCGCCGCCGGCCGCCATCTCCGTCGGTGGCCACAGCCGGTCTTCCATCTCCGATCACGGAAGACGCAAGGAGCTCAAACCTAGATCCTCTCGATTTCCTCTCTCGTCGATTCCAAGTATTCATATGTCTCCCCCTACCGTCAGGTTCTCCGACGCTCAGACCTTACCTTGAACTGAATCACCTCCGGTTGCTGTGTAGAAAGCAACATCGAGAGTTGTGCGAGCAGGCCGGTGGATTCATCGGTGCAAATGCTTCTTCGAGATCGGAGACAGAAGCTCGAGGCCTACGACTGAGTGTTCCGTCGGCCGGTGGCGTTGAATTGCGAGGAGGCTCACGTCGCTGAGTTCGACAATCAACTTCGGCTCCATTTCAATCGCCGTGGTATGCACTGCATGTTATACGGGGAGAGAGAGAGAAGAGTCGAGAAATCTTCGTAGACGGCCAGCTCCTTAGGACGTTCCAACGATGATGGAATTTGTCCATCAATTATCACACTAATCAAATCGTTTCTTTCCCGATTAAACTCTTGTGTCGAATTTCGAATTCATTTTTCATAGCCGCAAACGAGATTCACTGTTTCTTTGGTCCATAAGGTTGCTGGTGCTAATTGGTTCGAGAGTACTGGTTTAAGTTCAATGCGGTGGTGTCAAGGTATGGGAGGTGCCATGTGTTAGACGACGCGCAGAAGGTATTCGGTGAAATTATCCAAGACAAGGATCAGTAATGTTGCCTTGCGAAATTCAATTATGCTTAGCCAGGAACTGTAGGAATGCGCTCATCTCAGTTAGAGCATTCGGATTCCAACAAATAATCCAAGTCAAACGTCTCCTTTTACGTATGATCATGTGCGATTTCGCTTCATGTTCTGTTTTCGTACTCATATTCCCATCTGTTAATGTTTCCTGTTCAGAGTACCTCGTTGCTCCCGCCTTTTACTTCATTGCCACAGAGGCCTTTCTTGTTTCAATCAGCAGCCTGGAGTTGTTTGTCAAGTTGAGTGAAACAGAGTTGCTCTTCTTTGTTATTGAATGCTGTGACTCGTTATCAATTACCTTGAGTTAGATGTGGTCGATTTTCGATAAGATTCAGATCAAATAGTAATGGCCACCAAAGCCCCCTTATTTTCCAGGTTCTTGCTTCTCATCTAAATGAAGTTCATAAGTAATCTGTGCATGTTTAAGAAATTGTGACATTCTGGTTGAGTATACGGAAGGGTGTCTTTAAGTCTGTGCAACTTGACAAAGTTTATTTTTCAGGAGCAAGGCCCATGTAAGTGGGGCTACATTCTCGATTGGCTTCTTTTTAGTGGGTACCATAGTATTTCACCTAGAGGCCTGGAACAATGGCACAGCTTCCGGTATCATTTCCATTGCCTACTGAACATGCTGGATTAAGGGCTATACCTGCAGTACGTGCTTGCCATATGGTAATTTCTTGGTCATAAGTGCTGTAGATACATGTTCAATGCATGTTGATTTCTTGGCTATGAGTGCTGCTTCTAGATGTTAAATTGACTGCGTTTGGTTTGTGTATGCTGGCTTCAATATGCTAGCTATGCGTGTTGATGCCATGTTTCATGTATGTTGTCCGGGTGGTTTGGTTTGTGACAGGTTAATACTTCCATAATTTGTTGTTGGAAAATAATCCAAAAGAAAACACACTGTTTGTTGTAATCAGAACATTAATGTAAAGAAGACGATAACAACTATATAATATTCTTCTTTTTATGTAAACTTACAACTTTTGGAGAAGAATAAAATAAGATATCATTGAAAAATAACATAAAATTGGAGGTGAGGTACGGATAACTGAATCTCCTTAAGGCGATTAGTTCCTGCCAATGGTGCTCCGCGGATTCACGAACTATGCCTCCCAAGATACAACACCTCGAACCTGTTTGGATTAGCACTATACAAACAGGACTCTATCGAACCGTTCGATTGAACCAGCACACTCAGGAAAAACGGAAGAGTAGAAAAGGATGTCAAAGTCCTTTTGGAATGGATTCAGAAAAAACCAAAACCAAAAAACTCTTATGAAGCTCTATGCTCATATCTATTTATAGAGCTTTTTAGTTCATGTGCTACAGAGATACATGGATTAAATAGATGCGTGTATCCACGAAATTCATGAATAAAGAGATACGTGAATTCAAGAGATTCATGAACTCAATAAATGCATGAACTAAAAGATACATGAGCCTAGGAAATTCATGAATTCAATAGATACGTGAACATAAAACTATAGGAAATTCATGAATCCAAAAAGAGATACGTGAACAGAAAAACGTATCTTAATTCTTTGATCCATTAACCATAATTATAACCATAATTACAACATTTATGAGTGTTTTGATAATATAGGGGCTGCATGTTTTCACTTCTTGTTTCTGTTTATAAACAGATTTTCTGTTTTTTTGTTCCAGAGAACAAAAAAAGAACAGAAACGCATTTGGTTGCGTTTCTGTTCTTTTTTTGTTTTTTTGTTCCCGGAACTCAAAAAGAACAGAAACGAGAAACAAAAAAAAATTGTTTCTCGTTCCAAAAACAATTTTGAAGAAACGATTTTTTGTTTCTTGTTTCTTCTTCTCTCTCTTCTCTTCTCTTCCTCTTTTCTTCTTCTTTCTCTTTGGCCGGTCGCCGGCCTCGGCCTCGGCCATGGCCGGCCGTCGAGGGCCGGTGATGCCGTCGAGGGTTGGCGACCTCGCCGGCCCCTGGCAAGGCTCGGCCTCGCCGGCGCGGGCGAGGCCGAGCCTCGCCTTGGCTAGGCGAGGCACGGCCTTGCCTTGGAGCTCGCCCGGATTCGGCGAGGCCGGCGAACCCGAGCTCGCCCAGCCAAGGTGAGGCCGAGCCTTGCCCAACGATGGAACAGAAAAATAAAATAAAAATATTTAAAAATTAAAAGAAAAAAACAAAAGTTTACCAAACGTGTTTCTATTCATTTTTTATTCCCGTAACAAATTTACCAAACGCATCTTTTTGTTCAAAAATTGTTCTCCGAACAAATATTTTTTTTTGTTTCGTTCCTGAAAAAAAAAAAAGCAGAAATGTTACCAAACAGTCCCATAGTGTCTGTTCTGGTTGGTGCATTTTTACAGGTCCATTGATGAGTGGATGTATTATTCCAAATGGATTTCTTTCAATAAGCCGGTCCAGAGTTTTGAAACTTGGTTTGTTTAATGTCAATCTTCTTGTTGCGCATATTATTGGTGGGTGTCAATCAAACTAGTGATTACCTAAAGATACCCTTTTTACCTATTGACTCACTATTTCGTTCAATTAAGGGGCAACTTTATTATGGTAATATCATCTTTATGACTTTGAGTTCTTTACTATGCACATTTCTTTAGTGATGACATCCACTAACATATGAAAAATAGTTAAAATTTTATAAGGATCTCAATATGGAAAAATGGACACTTTAGTGTCTATATCCATTCCAATGCTTAGTGATTCCATAGCACTATATACACTTTTCATTTGAATGTATAAAATGCAAAATCCAACCGAAAATACAAAGAAAGAAAAACTCGAGAACAACAAAAAACTTCATCAAAATATCATGGTCGACCATAGCTGATCTATGAGGACTACCCCAGCTCCTATCACTTCTAACTTCATCGAGACGCCAATAGTGGTCCCGAAATAATAGGAAAGAATGAAATTACCTAGACATTGAAATTTTAAAAAAAGTATAAGAGAAGTGAAGCTAACTAGTTATGTACCGTGGTGAACTTAGAGAAGTACCAGGAATTACTTCTTCACGAAATAGGAGGAAGATCACAGCCATTGTATCCATTGCCCTGATGGTCTTCAACTTTCTTGAGGCAAAACCAAAGGCTGCCATCCACCCTGAAGAACCAAAGCTGAATGACAACTAGGGGTGAGCATGGTCCGGGTTGGTCCGGGCCACCCCCTAACCCTAGTTACAATCCGTACAGTGTTGGTCCTCAATTTTTAGGACCGAGGACCAACCCTATTGAGCCTGGGACCAAGGACCGGACCGGACCGACCCAATGGGTTCGGTCCGGTTCCAGGGTCAACCCGGGACTGATCGATAATTTTTTTCATCTTGTTTTTTATACTCCCTAAAAAAGCAAACCTACAAATTCAAATTACACATCTATTTACAATGTGACATTGTGCAACTAAACTATAAATACCAATTCATATTAAGCAAATTTAAGATGACACAATAATAAAAATTTCGTACTTACTAACTACTCATCGAGATATGGGACAAGATAGGGTCCACAATGCGGCGAGCGGGATGTTGCTACTTTTGATTTTGGCAAATTGAAGAACAAAGAAGATAGAATGGAAGAGAACGTACTTTTAGGAAGGAAGCCATGAGGAGATTTACGGTGTAAACTTCACGCTGTTTTGGACGTTGCGAGTCCGTGACTGTGAGGAGTCCTTGGTCCTCACGGTGAAGAACGTACTCTAGACTGTGGAGGAGGAGGCCATGAAGACCTTTATGGCATAAACTTCACGCCTTTTGGAATTGGATGCCATCTATCCATGACTTTGAGCCTAAGGAGTCGACGGCTTTCACATCATTTTACTTAAGTTTTTTTTTTTTAACAGACATTTACTTAGGTTTGAATATACAAAAGAATTATAAATAATGTAAATATAATATAATATATAGAGTTGGTCCAAGGTTGGACCGACCCAAAACTCTCAGGACCGAGGACCAACCGGCACAGTGTTGGTCCTAGAATTTCAGGACCAAGGACCGACCCAGTCCCCTTGGGAACCGGACCAGGACCGGCAGGGTTGGGCCGGTCCAAGGTCGGTCCAGGGTCGACCCTAGACCGCTGCTCACCCCTAATGACAACATCCTTCATGAGTTCATTTCGCACATAAGGATGCCTGACTCCATTCCACCTCTCCGTCAACACGTAAGAAAAATTTCTGCTCTTGTAATTCCACCTCTTCAGTTGCAAGCCGTGAGAAACTTTGAGGCACGGCTCAATGAGGGAAACCTTAATGCCCTCCTTCCTATTTAGGATTCGGATCTTTTCTTCGCGCAGGAAACTTTGCCTTATCTGCTTGTTGGGTATAGAGAGCCTACTTTGGCCTCGGCTCATGTCCGTGGCAGTAAGAGTCTTCTCCACCACGAGCGTCATATCCCGACCGCGCATCTCCTGAATTTTGTCCATGTACTTCGTCGGCAATTTGCTTGGTCCGATTAGAGCCGCGAGACCCATCTTGGGAGTTTTCTTGGGTTTCTTGGAAACTCTTCCCCATTCTTGGGTTTCGGAGGAATCAAATGTACACGACCTCTTCTTGTGGTTCTCAGCGACAGCTCTCGAAGGTTCTTGCTTGTTGTTTTGGACAACGACAAATGGGTCAGAACTTGACGTCTGGGCGTGGAATGTCGGCTTTCGCGCTCGCGGGGATCTCTTCTTCCGAACGATCCATCCAACATCGATTGGCCCAAAAGTGGTGGTGGTCACGAGGGTGACCTTCTTCTCACCATCACGATCAAAGATGGATGGCCCGAGACTTAGCTTTCCCTCGGAGATGAAAGAAGCTACGTCTGCCAAGAGATTGAGAGATGAGAAATCGAGCTTCATCTTTCTGTCCCCCTTTGAAAGACGGTTTGCAGACCGAAAATAGACCGTCGCTGCCGGAAAACTTTGATACCCCATTATCGCCAAGTGCTGAAGAGACGAGGAGACGATGATCGTGGGTTTTGCCACAGAGAGAGAGAGAGAGAGAGAGAGAGAGAGACGAAGAAGGGGTGGAGGGAGGGAAAGAAGAAAGCTAGTGCGATTGCAAATTAGGAAATAGTAGGAATTACTTGAAGAAGATGAGAATTCTGAGCGGATCATAAGTGAGATGCGGGAGTTTCAAAATAGGAAATATTAGGGCTCTGTGACCGTTGTGACCGTTGAGTGCTTACTCGGACGAGTGATTCTGAAAAATAAATTGTTGTCGATCTCCGAATTAGCCACGAATTGTTGTCTGCCCCCGAATTTTTCACCAAACAATTTTACTTTGATTTTAATTGCACGTGTATTACAATTCTCTGGATTTTAATTACACGTGTACCTGGAAACAGAGCATGATTTTGCGAAGAGCCGAGAGCTAAGAAAAGATTATCACTGATTTCTCTCAGTCACAGGTCTTCTTCGTCGTTCTCAATCGCCAGAAATCAGCCGTGGCTGTCGATCTCCACCGCACCCACCACGGCGCCAAAACTCCTCTTTTCTGCCCTGTTTTCTGACCGGGAAGTTTGAAGTAGTTGGTTCTCATTCAGAACTCCTTTGCAGGCGCTGATCCTCATTGCGAACACGTCTAAGGCCTTCATTCTCCGATATGCACACTGGCCGAGGCTAGAAATCCAATTAACCAACGTAAAATCCATTAACTCTGTTTCTGTCGCCTACGAATGGAACAGAGGCCCTGAGCTCTATTTGATGTTTGTGAGAAAAGAAGTTGTGACTGAAGCTCTTTTAATGTGTTTAATGTGTATTAATATTGTTGTGATGATTTGAAATTGAGTCGTCGCTTTATCTGTGTACAAGTTCATTGATCGAAATGTATATCACTTGTTTGATGAAATGCTTGAACTAAATAAATTAGGATATGCTTCTATTCAACCCTTGAACTGAAAGTCACGCTACCTCAATCCAACCTGTGACTCATTAAGGCCTCATTTATGGGTCATCTTCCGTTGGAATATGATATTCATTTGTCATTGAATTGGCGTTATGATTCTCATCATCGGTATGTTTCTCTTGGTCGCTATGCCTGGTTCTGATATTCTTTCTCGCTGTGTGTTTCTTTTTCTGTCTGAGTTCCCTATACTAGGATGTGTTTGCGTGGTCATCTACAATTGTGGTGGGAGTTCTGTGGTGGCCGGAGGTCTATGATAATGGAGGAAAGCATGTTTGTGTTGTACTGTTCTTATCGCAATACCGGGGCGCGTTTTTCTCTGACGTAGTTCATGTATGGTCTATTGATTAAGGTGTAGAAACTGTGTCAATGAAGTTCCACCTGTGATTGATCAGTGAGTGCTGAATGTTTAGACATAGAAGAAGACTAAAGGAAAGCATAAAGGTAGTTGAGAGGCTGTTGCATCAGAGAAGGACTGAGAAAGCGAAACGGAAAGAAATAACTATTAAAAAAATTAATAGAAATAAACGGAAAAAGAATAAAAGATGAAAGATAAAAATGGTTGGAAAATACGGTTGTCAGATAGGTTGTTAAGTCTCAAGAAAATTTTATTTGAATTCCATTTAGTCTGTGATCTTATACTTTAGGAAGTTACATTCATGATTTTCGGGATAAAATGAATTTTCAATCATTTAATACAAGAAAAGCCATAAGCGGATAGTTAGACCTAACTAGGTGCAATTTAAATGTTATTTCTTTTCAACTTAAATTGGGGTGTAATAAAAAAAGCCGTATACATGCTGCTAAAACCATTGCAAGAAAATGAACCCCGATGAGATTACATGTACAAAGTTACGGCAACAAAACCCCTTCTCTTTAGGAGAGATCACCGAAGTCCTCCAAGCCAGACCTAGAGATCTATACAACAAGTGAGTTCTCCATCTCGCTTTCAGTAACTGCTGTTGTAAATCTTCTCATACTCATGTTCTTTCCAGGATGGAACAACCTTTTTTTGGAAGGGACGGTCGAACCATCTTTATGGAGTCCTCACTGCACAAGCAGATATATGATGTGAAAATATGTCAACTGCCAATTAGTGAGACCAATGTGGGATGCCAAGATACCAAATTTAAGTCTGACAAAATACTCAACATGAGGACATCGACGGGAACTCCTTGTTTCGTTGTAGTCCATGTCTGTCGAGTTGCTTGACGGCAACCACCTGACGGAAAAGGAAAGCGTGATTTCATAGGCCTCACATTTTTCGAAGATTAAGAAGAGGGAGAGTGAGTAGAAGCCCCTCTGTCTCCTGCCTAGTCCCCTAGAGGGTTCCTTTGTATGCTCGATGAAATCCACCTTCGCCACAACAAGCACTCCCATTAGAAACTCTTCGTGGCCCAAGCTAACTCATGGAAAGTGAAATTCTGGGCCGTGACATTGCCACGCTCCTTGTTTTTGGCTTCGCCTCCTGCCTTAGGCTCCTTGATTCTAGCAACCGATACGACAAGTGATAGGAGGAAAGATAAATTTTCAAGTAGTACCACATAGACAACAAATGACCAACTACTACCAATATTAGATGTTACATATCTTAATCATGAAAGTTCAGGTACTATTTAATGCATTAGTTAAATCTTCAGCGTCGCAGACTTAGGAGCTATAAGGCTCATGATTGCTTTGTGCAGCATCTCCCAATGAAACAATTTCCAAAAGCCTAATATCTGAGTAACAAATTGCCCGAATCACTCTTGGAGATACAAAAGGGGTCTTTCAGAATCTTCATGTGGATACTTTGTTTCTCATCATTCATCAAATGTTGTTTCATATCTATTTTGTGAGACAAAACCTAATGAATACTATCATTACCATTCAGTATGGGCAAACAAGATATATATTCTACGTTTCCAATTCACATCTTCAGCCATTACATCAATGTTTGAAGAAAGGGATAAGTGTTTCAGAAGTCCTACAACTTGTCATGAAAGTGCATTTCAGTCCTAAAACTTGCAAAAAGTGCATTTAAGTCCTAAAACTTGTCAAATTATTTCAAACGAATCCTAAAGTTGACGCGTTAGCTTCTTCCGTTAAAAATGCTGACGTGGCATTTTAAATAATTTTTTATTTTCCAAGTGTATCTTTTAATCAATTTTTATCCATTTTTTTTAAATTAGATTTAAAAACTAAAAAATTAAATTTATGCTTATCTTATTTTCCACAAAAACTAAAAAGAAAAGTTAAAAAAATTATTTTTAAAATTGTTAAAAAAAAAAATCAGTGCGGCTCCTCTCCCCTGCCGCCGCCCATCGTCAGAGGGGCCAGGCGACAGTCGTCAGCCCTAGGCGGGGGTGGCCAGGCCTCGCCGGCCCCAGGCGAGGGCTGGCGATCGTTGCCCGCCCTGGGCGAGGCCTCGTCAGCCCTTGCTCGAGGCCAGCGAGGATCGCCAGATGCTCTAGTGCGGGTGCCTAGATTTGAGCCCGCTAGCCCTCACGGGGGGCCGGCAGCCATCACCCCCCTTGGGCGAGTCGTCACCGGCCCTCCCAGGGGGGCCAACAAGGCTCGCCCAGATCTAGCGATCCTCGCTGGCCTCGAGTGAGGGCCGACAAGGCCTTGCCCAGGGTGGGCGACGGTTACCGGCCCTCGCCTGGGGCTGGCGAGGCCCGGCCACCCCCGCCCAAGGCCGGCAACCGTCGCCTAGCCCCTCCAGCGATGGGCGGCGGTGGGGGAGAGGAGTCGCTGTTTTTTTTTAATAAATATTTTAACTTTTTTTTAATTTTTTGGTGAAGATAAGATAAAATGAATGAATTGATTTTTTTAGTTTTTAAATCTAATTTTTTAAAAAAATGAATAAAAAATAATTAAAAAATCCACTTGGAAAATAAAAAATTATTTAAAATGTCACGTCGGCATTTTTAACGGAAAAGGCTAACGGCGTTGATTTTGGGACTCGTTTGAAACAATTTGACAATTTTTAGGACTTAAATACACTTTTTGCAAGTTTTAGGATTGAAATGTATTTTAAAAAACAAGTTGAAGGACTTCCGAACACTTATCCTTGAAGAAATTAAAAATCCCGAGGTTACTGTAAATGGGTATCATTGGCCCCACTTATCTCTCGGCCAAAGAGAAAAGTAAACATTAATAGAGGAACACATAGGAGAGAAATAAGAAACTCGATTTTCAGGGCATTTATAAATTAATCCATGAAAAGTCATTACTCATCAAAATTTAAATGGGTTTTCAATGAGGACTAGGCTTCCATCGAGCATCGACAGGACGAAAAAAAAAAAAGTGGAAAGCAAAGCTGGCAATAGGCAATAGATACCATTGAGAGCAACGGAAGAGCAAAGGAATGATCAAGCAATATCAGTTTTAGTTTTTTGCGAAAAGAAATTGTCAGGACAATAACATTCATGCGGCAGTTTTGTGAAGTAAAGTCAATAGCTGGACTTCCTCTGTCCATGACTTGTTCCCTAAAACATGTTTACCCTTAGACTCTACAAGAACCCAAACAAAAGAAATCATTAATGCAGAAGTTCATTGTACAAGACCACCAACCGAGAGGTCTGCAGAAAAAGAATCGATTTGAAAGTGTTTGGCCCATGAAAAGAATTGTGATTGTATGCTTCAAATTAATCTCTTCATTGAGCATATGAGCTTTGGGCCAGTAACATATATCCGTTTCATTATCGGAATCAGTGTTCAATGCTTCAACATTTCAGTCGATGCAGTTAGATATTGACACTGATTTACTCATTTCTGGCTGCTACTAAGCTGCGACTAATATCCAACTAGCATCCAAACAAATGCCTATACAACCAATGCCATCTGCTGCAACTAGAACTAGCTTTCATCATGACTCACTTCCTATCTTCTTCTTCTTCTTCTTCTTCTTTTAATTATCAGAATATAATCAAATTGTATGCACCTGATTCTCCTTTGGCAAGCTTGTCCAACTTCATTTGACGCCGCCCATTTTCAGTTCATAAATTACCTAAAACCACAACAACCCACCATCACCATCATCACGCACATGGTAAAACCCGAAAATGCACAATGAACTAGCTGACGATACTCTAAATTTCAAACAGCAACGTTGGACCCAACGCATCCGCGGAGACAAGCCAGGGATGCGTCGGATGAAACTGAAACTTTCACAATCTCGTCGCCGCTCGGCCGAAACGCTCTCAGCCACACCATTTCGGATCGAAGAAGAAGGGAAACAAGCTACACATTAAACGATGAAACTGAAGCCGAAATGAAGCCCAACGAGTGAGATGTAGATGCAATTCAGCTGTGAAAATGGGCCCATCTCATGGATTGGGCCTAACCGATTTTTACGGCCTCCATCTCCTCCTCCTCCTCTTTTTTTTTTTTTAATTCTTCTTCATCAACTTAACAGCGAAAGAACAATAAATGAAACCCACACGCAGACATCATCATCACCAGCAAGAAGAAGATGCAAGAATAGAACCAAAAAAAAAAACACCGAATTTTTATTGATTAATCCGCTCCAGACTCAAGAATCGAAGAATACCCTAATTTTTATTTATGTTCATCATCTCTGCTCTTTGTATGTACAGAAAACCTATCGAAGATAGGGAATGTGCACGACACAAGTAACCCTCGGCATACTGTACATGTACGAGGAAGAAAGACTTGTGTATTCATGTTCACATCCGGACACCCGTCCCGCGAAATCTCCGTCGGCGCCTGAGCTTCCCACCGACGACCGAGTACTCCAATGAAGTTCAAAAACCCACGCCGTCCTCCAAGAGATTGAGATAGTCATCCGGATCAAACACAGGATCCCCAAGATCGGAAGGCACGGGAGTGGGCTCCACCGACAAATTTCCGCTGCTGGCCAAGAAACGCTCGCCGTCATCCAAGAGATTCAGAAAGTCGTCTGGACCCAACCCAGAATCCCCAAGATCGGAGGGCGAGAGCGGGCTCCACTGCCAAATTTCCGCCGCCACCAGCTGAGTTCTCCGACAAAGACAAGAAACCGCCGCCGTCCATCAAAAGAGCCAACAACGCTGGGTCTTGACCTTCGAGACTCTCGAATGTCGAATTCATCTCGTCATCGGTCAGAACATGAGAATAGCCCCACAGAACTTGAATTGTGAATCATCCTCCAACGCGCTTTTCCCGTGCAGTCGTCCAACCCTATTTCGGCCCATTCCGTGCACTCGGTTAGAGCCATTGGCGGTATCGCGTTGCCGGTCCGGAGGTAGCGGGCAATTATCTCTTCGGCCGATAGGGTCGCCGAAAGAGCAGGGCTTGCCATCGGGGGAGAAGACAAGGACCGTGGCGCTTGGAGGCCCTGTTGAAGAGGCCCTTGCGCGTCTTCGAGTACGTCACAGGCCGGGCTGCCAGGTCGGCAATTTTCAATATTTTGTATAAAATAATTATGATAGTTGCAACACTCGATTATAAGAATAATAATTTAAAATGTAAAAGACGCTCTGCATAAAAATATGATATGCAGTTACAAGGTTAGTTTATAAGATATAATAGTGCTTAATACTGTACTTTTTTCTCTTCTCTTGGCTCGATTTTTAGATAGGCATCATCTAAATCATATGTAGACACCAATTTAGATTTTCTAAAACGACATAATGATCTCATCTAATTGCTTTTCATGATAATCCAGTACAGTGACTGCAACAACGTCTCTCCAAAACCTTTTGTAAGGGCATTGTTTCAGTTGCTGTCCCTTGGTGCTTACCCTGATTAATGATTTTTCTGCTAATTGCAGGAGGCTCAAGTTCACGGAGCAAATTCAGAATCAAATCCAAAAGACCCTGGGAGAGAAGTGCGCCTATTGTGTCTTGTTTATTTCCCATGGGTCCTCGTGCACCGTCCTGTGCGCAAATCTCTCTCAACATGGTGTGTGACCAAGGACATCACTAGGAGAGGACCCCGTTGGAACACCTAACTTGCCCTCCTGGAAAAATCAATAAGCTTGCTACCCGCTTGCTTTTCTGAATAATCAGAGAATGTATAGAGATGGTGACAACATTTATTCTCCCACCGGATGCTAATGAGAAATGCTTAATCTGGTAAAAACTCATCATAGCAATTGGACCTTTTTGGTGTCATCAGCAGAAGCAACAGCTAGTTTGATAAATAAGGTAGGTAAATGTGCTTCTTCTAAGCAGATGACTGAGAAAAGCAATTTAAACCATTATTCTCGAAATCCGACTGTCAAACGAGAGAATATGACATCATGTGACGAAAGACAAAGAACACAATTAGTTTCAATCAAAGTGTGAAGAAAAGAACTTGAGAAAGTGGCCTAAAGAGAAGCAAACGAAAATGGAACGTACCTATTGAAGCAGTCCGAGCAATGTCTAACACCAAAGACAAACCAAGATCTCCACACAGCTCTGCCACGCATACAGGGTTCCCATCTTGACAAGTATATAGTATCATACACAAAGGATCAACTATGTCTTTGGCTCCAAATTCTTGCCGGCATGAGAAATTCATTCGGAAAGAATTGAACCCAAATCGTTTGCTGGTGTCTCTCTCCAGCCAATGAGACATTTGCTAGAGTGTGCAAGGCTATCTTGATGGCTCCTCAATCTAAGGCAGGAGTGTGCATCAGAGCCCTCAAGACAGTCAAATTGATCCCAACTCCATTCTTCTCAATGAAAGTATTCTGATTTACAACTTCTCCAAGCACATAGGTTCCTCAGAAGCTGCAGTGATGGTACTAGAAGTTCAGTCAAATATTGCGAGTGTCCTTGAATTAGATCAAGTACCAAAGCAAAGACACCCCTTGAAGCTAGATCCGCTCGCCCGTCTGCATTTCTTGATATTTTCACAAGAACTTCTAAGGCGTCCGCTAGACTTGTGGTTTTAGCATAAGCAAACAACTGATCGAGAATATCTTCTGGCAAAGAGGACCCCACATTCTCGTCCATTTAAGATTAATTATTCTTTTGGCCGTACACACTGAGGAAGCACCTAATCAACTATGCAACATTTTAATTGTACAAGAAACTATCAAAGACTAAGGTCCTCAAGCTAAAAACGTGTCCACAAAGCATGGCCCGATAAGAAAAGGGCAACATATCGATTCATCAACGGATAAGGGATTCCACGTAATGAGCGCAGAATCCATCCGACCTGTTATTGGCATTCTTTCAAGCAATTGGTGGGCACGAACCCCAGAGTGCATAAGGGCAAGCGGGATACCTGTTTGATGCTCAACTCTGCTACAGAACTACCGCTGATGTGCTTGCGATCATAGCCGTCTTCCTTTTCAAATGCTAACTGAGCTCTCAAAGGTGATTCCTGTAAAACCAAATTATAAAGATAGAACGGCGGGTAAAGCTAAAACCAGAGGTAGAATTTAATTCAAATTTGCCTTCTCCTTCTCGGATTTTAGGAGGAGAAAGAGAGCTTCGAGAGGTTTCTGTGAGCTTCTCAAACGCCCACCGCCTTTACAGAAGTTCGCTCAGAAAGACCGTTTTACCAAGTCGTTACTTATACATCATTATTTTCTTAATCTCGTCATATATATTTTTGACAAGAAAAAATAAAAATAAAACACCAATATAATTTGGTGCAATTTTCATTCAACAAGAGCAGTGAAATTTTTCTTCTGTTTTCATTATTGATGAACATGAAAATTGAAAATGTTTTAAGTCATACTAGCCCATCCAAACTGCCATATGGATTCAAGGTGTGAAACTTGATATTTAATTAGATTTATTTCTTTGCATTTTACATTTTTCTCGTTGTACATCGATATTTGGAAATTCTCCCTCATTGCTGTTTAAGATCGTCTCTTCCAGGTTTTGCCTCATCATTCCACAAAATCTCTTGAAGTTTGGAAGTCAGGATTTGCCTATAGTTTCTTTTGTGGTCGAGCTATGGCATTTTTCTTTAAGATTTGCTGATTTTAGATCCATGAATGTTATTGGACTTTTTAAGGAAAAATAACCCAAATGATCCATGCACTTTGACTCAATATGTAATGCAGTTCTTGAATTTTTAATTTATTCAATGTGGGAAAGTTGATCAATGTAATTTATAAACTTTTGGAACATATTCAACTTAATTCTTGAATTATATGAAAAAGCTCAATATTATCATTCAATTAATTCAAGTTTAGAGATAACATTGAATAATTGAAAGTTGATTTGGTGTCAGTTGAGAGAAAGCGCTCAGTAAGAAATAGATTAGGTTGTAATACTGACCATACCCTTTGCGTGGAGACAATCTTAGAGTAAAAGGTCCGTGTATTCTCATGAGACTTTCTTTCCCGGTTTGTTTTGTTCGATGCGTCATCCATCCATATATCTTTTGGTGCTGGTTATCATCATATATGCTACTGTTCTGCAACGTTTCCAATTCCAAAGACGATGATCTTTCACCGTTGGTTTGTGTCTAGTAGAGATGTATGCTGATATGTCGGCATCTTGCAAATATCGAGGAGATATTTCCTTGTCAGGTAGAGATAGTAATGGAGTAAATGGTAATTTACCTTCTCTTTCTGGAGATAGTAAAACTTTTGTTATCTTCATTAACTGATATCTAACTATAATCGTTTGCTGTCGGATTACCAAGACACGCAAATTAATAAAGGGTACCTTCATTTCAAATTCTTGCGAAAGAAATTCATCTTGAAGAGCTGTGAGTGATGACGAAGGCGATGTTGTGGACCTCCGCAAGAAGTTGTGTAAAACAGTTTACACCCCAACAGCTTCACTTGATTCAGGGCAGCGGATGTATGAAAGGAAGGACAATAGTTTCTTGACAAATTCCTTCGTCGAGAAGCAAAATGATTTGCCTCTGATTGAGCCTTGTTAGAATATTTACTAAAAAAGAAACCACACATTCACCTTCATTTAATAGCTTAAGCTTTTAGAATATTTGGCATGGTTTCACAAAATCCTACATGATATTAAAACTGAAGGTCTTGAATTCAAATTTTTCCATGCCTCACTTTGTCACCCCGACTAAATTTTCACACTTAGTATTAGGTAAAAAATTAGACTAAATCTACGAGGAAGTATTGAATATTTAATTATGTAACCACTAATTCACCTTTATCTAACAGTTTAAAGCTTTCAGAACATAACAGTTGGTAGTGAACGAAGAATTCTGGAAAGATATGTTGCTAGTTCTAGGGGCCTCTCCCCGGAAGGAGTCCTGAAAAAGTTTGTAAGTCAGGTCAGTTGATTATGTGTGAAATATGTGTGCTTGATACTTCCAGGCCCATGAGCAGTAGTGAGCCTTATGTTAGAAACTCAACACGTCCTTCTACATGCGTAAGGTTTCCAGCAACAGTTCTGTGTCAATCTCGTCCTCGAAGAAATGCGGTGCATAAAAGCTCATATTATGCATCTTCTTGTCTTAGGCAGAAGCTTATACAGAGAGACTAATCGTATTGGGCCAGTTTTTACATGGATAATTTTTGGCTGGTTCTTGTTTTTTGTGGTGTCATTTTTGTCTATCATTTCCATTACTTTTAAATTGGCCATATTGTGGGAGTATGCAGCTGACTATGATGCATTGGTTGAAGGAGAAGCTCTAGCCAATGTGTCGCTGCTCCAAAAAGAAACAGAGTCACTATGTCCGGGTGCTGAGTTTCCGGAACAAAGAACAAGCTCTAATACTGGGAATAGGAAAAGTATTATAAACCCAAAAAATGATGCTGCTACTAGTACTGATGGATTTTTTCTTTATTGATGGGCCTGAGTTGGCCCGTCCGCTCAAGTTGGGCCCAAAAAGGCCCGGCCCGCGGGAATAGGGCCCGTGGATGGGGGAAGGTATAAAAGGGAGGAGAGAGAAAGAGAAGACACCCTTTGGCATAATTCCAACATACTTTCTCTCCCACTCTCCCTCCAAAAAGAAGACAAGCGCAAACGGCGACATCATCTTCCCTTCAAAGCCAATCGACATCATCGGATCTAATCGGATCAGAATTTCTTCCTCGGTCTTCAGCATTGGTGTTTAATCTGTGGCTAACAAGGTACGCTCGAATCCGTGGTGTGCTTTACGATCGGTGATACGTGTTATTCCCGGGCTTCGTCTTTCGCATTGATTTAGGGGTTCGATTCAGTGTCGAATCCGGTTTTCGGGGATCCGTTATTCCCAACATTGATATCAGAGCCCTAGTTCACGTTTTCCCGATCAATTTGATGTTTTTTTTTTATTGATTTTTCGCGAAAAATTTTCGGCCGTACGAATTGGGGCGAGAAATCCCAAGCGTTGTTCGGCCATTTTTCTGAGTTTTCGTAAGTCGAAATCATTTTTCGAACACATGGGGAGAAAGGCGACGTCGAGACGAGTTCGGCGACATGTCGTACGCCACCGTATGACGCCGCATGCGCCCACACGTGCAGCCAGAAGCCGCTACGCGTGGGTGCGACGCGCCCGAAGTGCTGGCAATGGCCAGCGCGTGCGCCACATGCGCCAGTGACGAACCGGCACGTGCGCGCCGGCGACCGGCGAAACGGCACGCGCCGGTCGGCGAACCGACGCGTGCTGACGTCACTCGCTGACGTCATCGTGACGTCACCCAACGGTCGGTAACCGTCGGGATGACGTCAGCGCCGACGACGGTTGGCCGGCCGGTCACCGGCCGGCGACCCGACCCGACGGCGACCAACCCGACCCGATCAGCCTGGCGCATGCCGCACACGTGCGGCTGACGTCTGCGTGATGTCAGCACGTTCACGCGCGAGGCACGTGTTGGCTGACGTCTGCGTGACGTCAGCCATCGCACGCGCGCGGCACGTGCGGTCGGTTCGTCCGACCAACCTACCGGTCCGACCGGTCCGACCATCGCCACCGGTCCGACTCGCGCGCCCGTTGACCCGACCCGTTGACTCGTTGACCTTTGACTGTTGACCGTTGACTTTGACCGTTGACCGTTGACTCAAAAAAAAAAAAAGGAATTTGTTTCTTTTTCAGTCATGCCTATGTGGGTTATAAGTAATCATTTTTTAATTCTGCATTTGTTGCATGAATTTTGGAAAATTATGTATTTTCCCCTATATTTATTATGGATTATAAGTGATCCATTTTTAGTTATGCATTTGTTGCAGGAACAATGATGCGTTATGCAAGAATACCTGCAATCTCGATAACGGACGAGAGAAGTGCAAGACTTAAAAGGCTGATGTCAGAATTAGCTAATTATCGATGGCATGATGGTGATTTAATATCACATGTGGTCAGGGTCAATCAGATGATACAGGAAATCATTTGGAATGGTTATCTTATGCTGGATTTTGAGAAGGTGCCGGCTTTGATGAACACTCTTCCACCTGAATGGCAAGTAGTGTTGGATCGGCTATGGGAGGTCAACGTGGTCCCGGGTTATAGGAGGCTGGTGGAAGCTTTTGTAAGAGAGCACTATAGGATTGAGTTGGCCAAAACTTCAACCCTGAGATTGAGCGCCACGTGGCGCCGAGTGAATGCGCCTTGGAGGTGACATGAAAGCTCTCCAAAATTTTTTCCATGGTTGGCAAATGTGCCTTCAAATTTCTCAGATATTTTGACTAATAGATTAGAAGGGACATTCCCTATTTATTTCTTTGATTAATTATGTAATGTTTACTACCTGATTGTTGTTGATGTAGCAACCGATATATTAGTTGTATCATGTGAAAGTATTGTTATTTTATTGGATGTTAAGATTTTATTTGCTTTCTGCTATTGCTGATTGCTGTGGGTAATTAGCTATGGGTAATAATAGAAGTTTAATGTAACTTCATAGAATTGATTTTGCATAAGAACATTATATTAATAATAATTTTGAGTTAGGATTTTTGGAGGATGATTGGAAACATAGTGACCTTTTGATTCTGAAGCCTTACTTGAAATTATTCATTAATATGATGGGTCTATGTAAATAGAGATGCATAAATGATAGACATTAATTATTCGTGCATGTATGTCTGATGTGTTCAGAACGATGGTTCAGCAACTAAGAATGTAATTGCTGATATGAACGGCAACAATTGTGAAATATTGAATATGAAGATTCAATATGTGCTGAAAAAGCAAGAAGCACTAGAAGCTCTTGACCATGTTATGGAAGATCTTGAAGATGCTGTGCGTCACCTTGAGCTGGTAGAGGACCGCTTGACGGCATGTGAGCCGAAAATAGACATTTGCTATGCTGGTTCTAGCTCAGAAAGGGCTTTGTGCTCTAAGCGCAAGCGTATTGATTTATTCAATATGTGAGAATGCAAAGGATCAAGTCCTTATTATAAGAAATCAAGAGTTAACCAACACAAAAGAGGAAAACGTCCTCAAGTGAAGAAAATGTCAAGGGTGAGGTGTTACAATTGTGACAAGAAATGTCACTATACTTGCAACTGTTGTGAGTCAAAAAATTCAACACCTCTTGTACATTTGAGAACTTTGCTTATGTGTCAAGTTCAATATTATTGGCTGAATCCAATCCTTTGTGGACTGTAGATTCAGAAGCGACAGACCATAAAGGGAAGGATAGAGAATCCTTCGTGGAATTCCGACAAGTACCAACTGGAACTAAGTGGATCTATATTGGAAATAACTCCAGAGCTGAAGTTAAAGGGATTGGCACCTGCCAATTGAACATGCATGGTGGACGCATCTTGATGTTCTATATGCTCTAGAGATTCGTCGAAATTTAAGTGTCTGTTTTGGTGTTGGTCAAGCTTGGTTTTTATATGAACTTCCATAATATACATGTAGATTTGTATTTGGATACAAACTACTATGGTTGTGGTCACTTTCTGGATAGTTTTATTGTACTAAATGTTGACTGTGGTGATGTCAATATGTTATTCCCTTGTTTCACGTCTTCTACCTTATATGATAATGATGTGAATGTGTGGCATGCTAGGCTTGGTCACATTGGCCAACAACGTATGAATAGACTAGCCAAAGAGGGCTTGTTGGGCAATATTGAAAAAGTCGATTTGTCCATATGTAAGCATTGCCTAGAAGGGAAAACGACAAGGAAACCATTTGGAAAAGGAAAAAGAGCTGAATTTCCTCTGCATTTAATCCATTTCGATGTCTACGTGGTCCAATGAATGTGAAAGGAAGGCATTTAAAGTTTATTTCATCACTTTTATTGATGATTATACTCGATTTGGATATGTCTATTTGATTACTCATAAGTCTGAAGCAATAAGTTGTTTCAAAAGGTTTATAAACCTAGCAGAAAATCAATTAGACAAGAAAATAAAGGTATTTAGATCCGATTGAGGTTGAGAATATTTATCTGATAAGTTCAGAAAATTATGTGATGAAAAAAGAATAGAAATATAGTTGTCTATTCCATATACTCCTCAACAAAATGGTGTTGCAGAGAGAATAAACAAAACCCTACTGGAATGGTTAGGTCCAAGATGGCGCATGCTAACTTACCTATCACTTTTTGGAGTGATGCGTTGTTAACTGCTGCCAATATACTTAACCAGATGCCTTCCAAATCAGTTATTTCCACTCCATATGAGCTATGGACAGGTAGAACACCGAACTTAAGTTTTCTTAAGCCATGGGGTTATGCTGCCTATACTCATGAGTCCTCTCACAAGTTTGGGAAAATGGGTCCCAAGGGAAATAAGAGTATTTTCATGAGATACTGAGAACACTCGAAAGGGTATATGTTCATAGGTGAGCAGGAAAGTAGAAGTATAACTGAATTTGGATCACGGGATGTCACATCCTTAGTGGATAAATTTCCTAAGAAAGGCGAAATAAGGGAAGATTGTTCCCTATTTGAGACCTTGGATCAAGATAATGATATTAGTGGAGTTCATCCAAGTGGGAGTAATATGAGAAGTGATGAATTAAATTCAACTCATTCTCAATTGCAACCACATGATGAGATGACATCATCATTTTCTAATCCAAGTGGGAGCATGATGGGGAATGTTGTGCTAAGTGTACAATCTTTCATACGGTGAACAAGTCGCCAAAGTATTCCCCATCGATATTTTGACATTGAAAGGGAAACTTTTATGGTTGCTCCACAAGATGAGGATGAGCCAAGAAATATTAATGAGGCTTTGAATTGCCCTAATAAGGAAAAATGGATTCATGCAATGAAAGAAGAAATTGAGTCAATGAAATCAAACCAAGTATGGGAATTGATTGATCTTCCAAAATGACACAAAGTTATTGGGAACAAGTGGGTTTTCAAAATAAAGCGAAATGTTGATGGCTCAATAGAAAGACATAAGGCTCGCCTTGTGGCGAATGGGTATAATCAACAAGAAAGAATTGATGATGAAAATACATTTTCTCCTGTAGTGAGATTTACCTTGATTCGCATTATTCTAGCAATAGTGACTAGTATGGATCTTGAGTTATATCAAATGGATGTAAAGACTGCTTTCCTCAATGGAGAATTAGAGGAAGAAATATATGGAACAACCTGCTAGTTTCATAGTAAAAGGCCAAGAAGAAAAAGTATGTCGACTTTTGAGGTCGATATATGGTCTTAAGCAGTCATCAAGACAATGGTATATACGTATTGATGAGGATCATTGTGTATATATCAAAAGATTCAAGGATCAATTTGTGATCATATCATTATATGTTGATGATATACTGATTGCCGGAAGTAATATGGAGTTGGTTAATACTGTCAAGAGATGGTTGTCTTCTAACTTTGAGATGAAGGATATGGGTGAGGTTGCATACATTCTTGGAGTTAAGATTTCGAGAGATCGTTTGAAGAGATCGTTGTCTTTTTCGCAAGAAACCTATATAAATAAGGTTCTTGAACGATTTCGTATGCAAGACTGTAAACCCATAGACACTCCTATTGCAAAAGGTGAAGGATTGAGCCACAGACTGTGTCCAAAGACTCCACAAGAGAAGGAACAAATGAAACATGTTCCTTATGCTAGTGCTGTTGGAAGCTTGATGTACATTATGATGTGTACAAGACCTGACATATGTTTAGCAGTTGGAATGGTGAGCAGATACCAATCCAATCCAGGTCAAGCACAATGGAAAGCTGTTAATAGAATACTAAGGTATCTAAAGGGAACTGCTGATTATACGCTCAGTTATAAAGGAAAGGATCTGCAACTCAAAGGCTATTATGATGCTGATTAGGGGAGGAGATTTAAATGAAAGGAAATCTACCTCTGGATTTGTTTTTCTTACCGATAATGGCACCATATGTTGGAGCAGTAAGAAACAAAAGTGTATAGCCTTGTCCACAATGTAAGTTGAGTTCGTGGCATTATCAGCAGCAGTATAAGAAGGTGTTTGGCTTAAGAGATTTTTTGGATCAATTAGGTGTTATTGGAAGTGCTGCAGATTTATTGTTGGTTAACTGTGGTAGCCAAGTAGCAAAAGCGTATACCAAAGATCCAAAATATCATGGCAAGACCAAACCTATAGATATCAAGTATAATTTTGTTATGGATGTGGTTGCACGAAAAGATGTGAACTTAGAGTACATACTACGCATAGAATGGTAGCAGATCCTATGACAAAGCCAATACCTAGATATGTGTTTTGTGGCTATATGAAATCTCTAGGATTGCGTAGAGGCTAATGTACTGAATATTGTAATTTCCCTAAATGTTCACAATTTGATGAATTTGTGTTTTCATCATTAATGCCTATGAATCTTTGTTTGATCTTTATGCATCTTAATGCTCAGTGCATTATTTTGAGAAGTATGTCGGACAGATATAAGATTAGCCCACTCACACGGGTAATCGCCTCTATTTACTGTGTGATAAATAGAGATGAGACTGTTTTTAAGCTTATTATCTAGGTGATAATCGAGAGCTCAAGCTTAAAACACGTATGTCGCCTTAACTGAGTGTTAATATTTACTATGTCCGAAAGTAAAATACCCCACATGTTTTACTTTATCTGTCTAAAATGCCAGATGTGAGTTCTGATGAATTTTGTGAATGTGTAGATACGTGAACTCAAGTTAGACATTGGGTATATCTGAACTATCATATGTACGGTATTGAAAGTGTAGACATATGCTCCATGGGAAATGAGTTAATACCGTAATACGTATTTCATACTACATATGCATGAGACGACCAATAAGAGTGGCAAAAGTTTGATCTCAACTTTTATGTCGTGTGAGACTCTTGAGGAAGAGAGTTCATCAATTTCTAAGTCCCCTCATGACTCTTATTTATTCTCAAGATTTCTATTTAGTGTTTGCTATCTTAGGATGTTGCCAATGGTCATGAGTGATTCGATCTAATGGGACATTTCTAGAAAAGCAAGCTGAACTGAAATTGAGAGTTTGAAGGAAAGAGGAAGATCGATTTTGGAGAATCACATTGTAGTTTTGTATTCACCGGTTAACCAATTTTGACTGTCTTTGTGATAATCATAATTGTGAATACAATATATATATATATATATATATCATTGTTTGAAAGAGATCAAGAGAGATATAAATGTGATCGATCGATCTAGGGTACTGCATACTAAATCTACTCAGGATGTGATGCCCATTATGAGCTGGTATATATTCCTAATAGATGTATGACAACGAGCTCTCAAAGTATGCTGGTCGCACGGATTATTCACCGGTATGAATGTTGAAGAGAGGAAAAGAGAATTATGTTCGGCCCATCATGTTAAGTGAGAGTCTATGATGGATTTTTCTTTGATGGGGTTGAGTAGGGCATGTCCGTCCATGTTGGTTTTAGACCACCATGTGTGAGTGGGAGATGATGGATTTTTTCTTTATTGATGGGCCTGAGTTGGCCCGTCCGCTCAAGTTGGGCCCAAAAAGGCCCGGCCCGCGGGAATAGGGCCCGTGGATGGGGGAAGGTATAAAAGGGAGGAGAGAGAAAGAGAAGACACCCTTTGGCATAATTCTAACGTACGTTCTCTCCCACTCTCCCTCCAAAAAGAAGACAAGCGCAAACGGCGACATCATCTTCCCTTTAAAGCCAATCGACATCATCGGATCTAATCGGATCAGAATTTCTTCCTCGGTCTTTAGCATTGGTGTTTAATCTGTGGCTAACAAGGTACGCTCGAATCCGTGGTGTGCTTTACGATCGGTGATACGTGTTATTCCCGGGCTTCGTCTTCCGCATTGATTTAGGGGTTCGATTCAGTGTCGAATTCGGTTTTCGGGGATCCGTTATTCCCAACAAGTACTTTGTCTTCTCCGAGGTAAAGGAATTGGGGTGCTTCCAATCTAATATACATTCTAAACATATTAATCCGTTAGATCTCGTAACGTTGAAATTTTTATGAACTCTTTATTTAAATTTCATTTGTGACTGCTTTCCCCATTCGATGCTATTACGCCTAAAAAGGTGCTCGCATATTTGTATTTGTATATTGGATTAACAATTATAACGAACAGCTAAGCAACTTGTCTTTTAGCATCAAGATAAAAGAAAAATATAAATGAGATTGATAATTGGTTATTCTTTATGAATAGAGTAGGCGTTGACCTATAAAAATATTTCCTAGCCTTTGTGTATTCCAAGATTTTTAAGATTGATTAATTGGAATTCTTTATAAAAAGAATATGAATTGATTTAGAAAAAGACTTCATGGTCCACGTTTAATTCAAGATTTCAAGTTTTGACGGTGGTCCAATTAGGCTTTCGTGAACCCCATATGAACCGATTTAAAAAAAAAAAAAACTTTATGGTCTTTGTTTGGTCAAAGATTCCAAGTTTTGCTCACGGATCTCGAAAAACTTTCTGATCGCGTTACTAAGCTCACGTGAACCACCACGTGGACAAAGTATATGTTAAGCTACCTCATACATATATTGAAATTTCTGTGTGAGATTCCTAGACATTAAATCTCCACCGACTCTTATGGGAACATTAAACTAAATGCTCTAATTGAATTTTTTCGGAGGAGTAATAATAGAGTTGAAGGATAAAAAGGTTAAGGCTTCTCACAGTTTTAACTAATTTCTTTTGCAAAACATGATTATCTTAAGAGAGATGTTATCGGGGAGAAAAAAATTAAAGAGGATAATGGTTTGTTCTAACATTTTAGGCTGGTAGATCTTGTAATGTTCAAATTTTTATGAACTCTTTAATTTCATTTGTGACTAATTTCCAGACTCGGCCGTTAGTATGCTTAAGAGAGTGCTCGCATATTAAATAAATCTACGGTTGCCAGTTTGTATGATGGGTGAACAAATAATAATGAATAGCAAAGCAATTTGTCTTTTAGCATCAAGAAAAAAGAAAAAAAATATAAACGAGACTGATTAATTGGTCATTCTTTATGGACAAAGTATGAATTGATCTAAAAAGAAAAATATACTTTTTGTTCTTTGTTTTTTCGAAGATTCCAAGACTGATTAATTGTAATTCTTTATAAAAGGAATATGAATTGATCTACGCAAAGGCTTTCTAGTCTTTGTTTATTTCAAGGTTTTAGTTCTAATAGCAGGCCCGTTATTAGGCTTTTGTGAATCACCGTATGAACTGATCTAGAAAAAAGAACTTTGGTCTTTGTTTATTCCAAAATTCTAAGTTTTGACCGTTGATTTAGAAAAACTTTTTGGTCACATTACTAAACTCACTTGAACCACTACGAGTACAAACTATTTATTGAACCTCTTCATGCATATGTTGAAATTTTTGTGTGAGATCCAAAGACAATTAACTTCAACCAAATCTTATGGGAAAATTAAGCTAAATGCTCTAATTGAATTTTCGGACAAGTAATAATAGAGTTGAAGTATAACAAGATAAAGACTTCTCGCATTTTTTTTTTTATTGATTTCTTTTGTCAAACATATTTATGTTAAGAGAGATAATATCGGGGATAAAAAATTAAAGAGGGTAACAGTTTGTTCTAACATTTTAAGTTGTTAGATCTTATAATATTCAAATTTTTATGTTCTTCAATTTTTTTTTTTTTTCATTTGTGACTAATTTTCATGCTCAACCACTATTACGCCTAAGAGAATGCTGACACATTGAATAAATCTATGGTTGCTAGTTTGTATGATGGGCGAACAATTATTAACGAGCAGCAAAGCAATTTTTCTTTTAGCATCAAGGAATATATATATATGAGATTGATTAATTGGTCATTCTTTATGGACATAGTATGAATTGATATAAAAAAGGTACCTTTTGTTCTTTGTTTATTCCAAGATATCAAGGACTGATTAATTAGAATTCTTTATAAACAGAGTATGAATTGATCTACACAGAGGCTTTATAGTCTTTGTTTATTGCAAGGTTTCAGTTCTGACAGTGGTTCCATTATTAGGCTTTTGTGAATCACCATATGAATTGACCTAGAAAAAAGAACTTTTTGGTTATCGTTTATTCCAATATTCTAAGTTTAGACCGTGGATCTAGAAAAACTTTATGGTCACATTACTAAACTCACTTGAACCACCACAAGTGCAAACTATTTATTGAACCACTTCATGCATATGTTGAAATTTCTGTGTAAGATCCAAAGAAAATTAATTTCAACCAATTCTTATGGGAAAATTAAGCTAAATGCTCTAATTGAATTTTCGGATGAGTAATAATAGAGTTGAAGTATAAAAAGATAAAGACTTCTCGCATTTTTGACTAATTTCTTTTGCCAAACATGTTTATCTTATGAGAGATAATATCGAAGATAAAAAATTAAAGAGGATAGCGGTTTGTTCTAACATTTTAAGCCGTAAAACCTTGTAATCTTCAAATTTTTATGAACTCTTCATTTTTTATTTTATTTGTGACTAATTTTTATGGTCGGCCACTATTATGCCTACAAGAGTGCTCGCATGTTAAATAAATCTATGATTGCTAGTTTGTGTGATGGGTGAACAATTATTAACGAACAGCAAAGCCATTTGTCATTTAGCATCAAGAAGAAAGGAAAAATATAAGTGAGACTGATTAATTGGCTATTCTTTATGGACATGGTATGAATTGATCTAAAAGAAATACTTTTTGTTCTTTGTTTATTCCAAGATTCCTAGGTCTGATTAATTGGAATTCTTTATAAAAAGAATATGAATTGATCTGCAGAAAGGCTTTCTGGTCTTTGTTTATTTCAAGATTTCAATTTTGACAGTGATCCCGTTATTAGGCTTTTGTGAATCCATATGAATTAATCTAGAGAAAGACCTTTTTGTCTTTGTCTACTCCAAATTTTGAAGTTCGAAAAGCTGCTCCATTGATCTAGGAAAAGACTTTTTGGTCTTTGTTTATTCTAAGATTTCAAGTTCTGACAATTGTCTTGTTGATCTAAAAAAATAATAATTCTGTTCTTTATTATTATTATTATTATTATTTTTTCAAGTTCTGATTGTTGATCTAGAAAAATTTATGGTCACGTTACTAAGCTTAAGTGATCACCACCATGACAAACTATTTCTTGAGCCACTTTTGTTGAAAACTTTGTTTGAGATTCAAGGACAATTAACGGACAAATATCTTTTGTTACTATTTTATAATAAGCGAAAGTGTACAGACACAAGGTGTGTCTATGAAAAGTTAACATTTAAAAGATTTCATAAAATTGACTTGACATGAGACATTTGAATCATTAGTCAATAGAACAAACTTTTCAACAAAATTGAAGCGATTATACACATATATAAGGAAAAAGGAAAATATGATGATGTTTTTGTTAGGTTGTTTATGAGATTACAAAGATTCAATATTTAAAACTAAAATACGTTAGAGATGAGATAAAGTGATTAATCAATACATTTATCCATTGATGGATTTTTTACAAAATAATTCACAATTATTTTTTGCTTCAAAAGACGTAATGGACTTGCCCAGTGTGAGTGATGCCACGCGACTGCAGCAAATTGTCCATTCATTGTAATGAAGTTCCGACAATTGGCCCCGAGATGTGTACATACACTTTTTTAGCGAAAGAGAAAGTATCCGAAGAGATCAAATTCCTACACGCAAAATGCTGCAATATGTGACTACCTATTTCTCCCATTAATAATTAAATTATTTAATCTAACTAAATGGCTTAGTGGGGCAAAAATAAAACCCGACCGTTCGCATGAGGTGTCCGATTGTGCTATGCATGGGTAAGGCGGGGCAGGGCGTGTTTTTTTTTTTTGGTCGGCGGGGCGTGTCATTAGTTACACTTTCACATTATCATGACAAATTCGATCTGACTTCCTAAGGGCTACGATATTATGAAGCTCGTTTTGGGGGAGAAAATCGTCCAAAACCCTTTAGCCATTAAGGGCATGCATGGAAACGTTTCTAAGAAACGTTTCCGGCACACTTCTGTACAAAAAGTGTTAAGGGAACAAAAAGAAAGAAACGCGTTTGGTTGCGTTGCTCGTTTTTTATTTTTTTGTTTCGGAGCGAAATAAGAACGAGAAAAAAGAAACATAAAAAAGTTGTTTTTTTTGAAAAGAAACACTTCTTCGACGGAACAAAAGAACAAAAACCAAAGGAACAAAAGAACAAAATCGGAACAAAGGCGAACTCTTCTCCTTCGTGCGTGCTCGTCGCTCCTCTCGTTGGCTGAAGCTTCGTTCTTCCTTTTCCGACGTCTCTCCCATCTCTCTGGCGGCTCCCACTCGGCTGACTCTCCGGCGACTCCTCACTTCGGCGACTCCAGGTACGTTTCCGGTCAGCGTTGCTCCCCGTTTGGCCCTCCTCCTCTGGTCAGTGTTGCTTCCCGTTCGGCCCTCCTCTTCCGGTCAGCGTCACTCCCCCTTCGGCGCTCCTTCTCCGGTCAGCACTGCTCCCCCTTCGGCGCGACAGATCTGGGACGGCTCGCTCGAGCCTCGAGCGAGCGTTGCTCGCCCAGATCTGCCGCGCCGAAGGGGAGCAACGCTCGCTCGAGAGCGAGCTCGATCTGCAGCTGCTCGAGCGAGGCTCGAGCGAGCTGCAGCTCGAGCGAGAGATCGATCGAGCCTCGCTCGAGCTGCAGCTCTCTCGAGCCTCGATCGATCTGCAGCTCGAGCTGCAGCTCCAGCAGCTGCTGCTGGAGTCGAGCTGCTCGAGCAGCAGCAGCTCGCTCGAGCTCGTCGAGCAGCAGCTGCTGCTGCAGCAGAAGTGCATCTCCCCTTGTCTGCCTCGAGTATTCTAGTGGATGGGATCCTCTGGACGATGGCCGCTGTGGAAATGGATTATCCCTGCAGGCGCCTAGGTACACGTGGGAAGAAGTTGAGTCAGCGACCCAATACTTTTCGGAGGTTAATTTGTTGGGAAGGAGCACTTTTTTATCGGTCTACAAAGGCATACTAAGGGATGGGACTCTTGTGGCTATCAGGAGCATCAATGTGACGAGCTGCAAATCAGAGGAAGTCGACTTTGTGAATGGATTGAATTTGGTAACTTCGCTAAGACATGAAAACCTCATTAGATTGAGAGGTGTTTGTTGCTCCAAGGGCAGGGGTGAATGCTTTCTTGTGTATGATTTTGCTCCCAAGGGTACCTTATCGCAATATCTTGATTTAGAAGATGGAAGCATCCAGGTTCTTGATTGGTCCACAAGGGTTTCCATCATCAAAGGAATTGCTGAGGGTAAGTCTTAGTTTCTTTCAGATCTTAAAAGAGATATTTCTGGTTTTCCCTTACTTTCTGAATTAGTTGTTGGAACTTTTTTCTCTAGCTTAATGCTTCTAAGTCTTTAAATTTGAGAAGTACCAATTATCAAGTGCATTCACGCAGTTCATCAAGTGCACTTTAAGTTTTGAACATTTACTTCTGGCCTTCTAGCTTCATGGGTAGCTTAAGTTCTTCTGAAGCCTATAATTTGCACTTGGTTTATAATTCTACGGCAGGAAAAGTTCTTGAAACATCAGTGGGATGAAATGTTTCGCCATTTCTGGGGAAAGAACTCTCTTCTTGAATTCATTTCCTGTGCTCATGTTCCAAATGCCTGTTCTTTACAGTTTGAACTTCCTTTGAGCTTGATGCTGAATACAGATAGGTTCCGCCAGTTTCATTTTCATAGAACCAGTTTTACTGGCATTTGCATAGTATATTGCTTGAACATCATTGTTTTGTGCTTGTGAGTGTACTCTTCCTCAAAAATTAACCTGGACGCTAAAACAAGAGTTCCCATTTAGATTAGTTCTGTCTACTCTAATTATTATTCATTAATTTTTATTCGAGCAGGCATTGGATACTTGCATAACGGTGAAGGCAGCAAGCCTGCAGTTGTTCACCAAAACATTTCCGTTGAGAAGATTCTCATTGACCAGCAGCTCAACCCACTCATAATGGATTCCGGGCTTCCAAAGCTTCTCGCTGATGATGTCATATACTCAGCTCTCAAGACTAGTGCCGCCATGGGTTATATGGCACCAGAGTACATTACAACAGGTCGTTTTACCGAGAAAAGTGATGTTTTCGCATATGGAGTAATCATCTTCCAGATCCTCTCGGGTAAGCGACTACTTTCCAGCTCAATGCGGTCAGCAGCAGAGTTGCAGTTTCGAGAACTTTATCGATAGCAATCTGAAAGGAAATTTCACTGAACCTGAGGCGGCTATTCTTGGGAAGATCGCATTACGTTGCACCAGTGAATTGCCCGATAATAGACTCACTATTTTCAGAGTGATTGAGGAACTAAATGATTGGTGCGTCAAATGTCGATGATTGTACGTAGCGAATTGTCCGAAGTTGCATCCATGGAAGCACCAATTTAACTCAATGAGCTATCAAGCTCAGCGGTGACAGTGCAACGATGTATGATGATCCCTGAAGAATTAACAGAGTAATCTTGTACTATTGTATAACAGATTAGCTTTAGCTCATTTGTACTTTGTCTGATCACTTGAATCATTATCTTTTTCGTTTCCCTTTGCCATATAACAGATTAGCTTTAGCTTTAGCTCTTGCTCTGCTTTTCTTCCCCCCGTTTCATGAAATTTGTTTGTATGGGGCCATAGACATGGAGGATTGGGCTGAGTAGAATGAAAGAGATCAGAAATGAGATTTACATGTATACTAACATATATCGGGATCCCTATTTGGTGTCACCTAGAAACAAAAGCCTTGCACAAAGTTAATTTTTTGTGTTATTATTATTAGTTCTATCTATCACGTCATTAATAAGGAGCCTATTCGGTTATATTTTTACTTTAAATTGATCCTTGTTCATCAAAAGATATGAGAGATTTACATGATTAAATTAGCACGAAATAACCAAGGAAATAAACGAGGAACAATCAAAAGATATGAGAGATTTACATGATTTGATTCAAATCTAGATTAAGCTTAGAAAAAAAATTTTAAAACAGAGGATTTTTTTGTCGTTTACCAAACGTGTTTCTGTTCTTTTTCTATTCTAGGAACAGAAATTGACTGCAGTTACCAAACATGTTTCTGTTCTTTTTTTATTCCAAGAACAGTTTTTTTTTACATTTACCAAACGCGTTCTTTTGTTCAAAAATTGTTCCCCGGAACAGAAACACTTTTTTTAATTTCTGTTCGCAGGAACAAAAAAGAAACAGAAGTGTTTCCATGCGCGCCCTAAATTAGCAATTCACAGTCTAAGCCTTATGTTAAAAACTCAACATGTCCTACATGCGTGAGGCCCGTAGCAACAGTTCTGGGTGAGTCTTGTCCTCTGAGAAATGTAGTGCAGAAAAGCGCATATTATGGAGCTTCTTGTCTTTTCCATTCACTTTAGTTTACTTTTTCTCTATAGAAGCTTATACAGAGAGACTAATCGTATTGAGCCAGTTTTTACATGGATTTTATTTTTTGCTGCTTCTTGGTTTTTGTGGTGTTTGTCTATCATTTCTGTTGCTTTTAATTTGACCGATTGCAGGAGAATGCAACTGATGATGATGCATTGGTTGAAGGAGAAGCTATAGCCGAGGAGTCACTGTTCCGGAAAGAAACAGTCACTATGTGCCAGTGCTGAGTTTCCCGAACAAAGAACAAGCTCTAATATTGGGAATAGGAAAAGTATTATAAACCCAGAAATTGATGTTGCTATTACTACTTTGTCTTCTCCTAGGCAAAGGAATTAGGGTGATTCCGATCCAATTTACATTGAGAACATATTAATCCGTTAGATCTTGTAACGTCTATATTTTTATGAACTCTTTATTTAAATTTCATTTGTGACTAATTTCCACACTCAGCTGCTGTTACGCCTAAGAGTGTGCTCACATATTAAATAAACTTAAGGTTGCTAGTTTGAATTTGTATAATGGATTAACAATTATAACGAAAAGCTAAGCAATTGGTCTTTTGGCATCAAGAAAAAAAGAAAAATATAAATGAGATTGGTTAATTGGTTATCCTTTATGAATAGAGTAGGAGTTGATCTATAAAAATACTTTCTAGTCTTTGTGTATTCCAAGGTTCCTAGAATTGATTAACTGGAATTCTTCATGAAAAGAATATGAATTGATTAAGACAAAGACTTCATGGTCTTCGTTTAATTCAAGATTTCAAGTTTTGATGGTGGTCCTATTAGGCTTTCGTGAACCACTATATGAACTGATCTAAAATAACTTTGTGGTATTTGTTTGGTCCAAGATTTCAAGTTTTGACCATGGATCTCAAAAAACTCTCCGCTCGCATTACTAAGGTCACATGAATCACCACGTGGACAAACTATGTATTGAGCCACCTCGTACATATATTGAAATTTTTGTGTGAGATCCGAAGACAATTAATCTCAACCAATTCTTATGGAAAAATTAAACTAAATGCTCTAATTCAATTTTGGGAGGAGTAATAATAGAGTTGAAGGATAAAAAGGTTAAGACTTCTCACATTTTTAATTGATTTCTTTTGCCCATGTTTATCTTAAGATAAATGATATCGGAGAGAAAAAAATTAAAGAGGGTAATGGTTTGTTCTAACATTTTAAGCCAGTAGATCTTGTAATGTTCAAATTTTTATAAATTCTTTATTTATTTTTCTTTTGTGACTAATTTTCATACTCAACCGTTATTACGCCTAAGAGAGTGCTTGCATATTAAATAAATCTATGGTTGCTAGTTTGTATGATGGGTGAACAATTAATAACGAACAGCAAAAGCAATTTGTCTTTTAGCATCAAGAAAAAAGAAAAAAAAATAAACGAGACCAATTATTTGGTTATTCTCTATGGACATAGCATGAATTGATCTAAAAGAAAATACTTTTTGTTGTTTGTTTATTCCAAGATTCCTAGGACTGATTAACTGGAATTCTTTGTAAAAAGAATATGAATTGACCTATACAAAGGCTTTCTAGTGTTTGTTTATTTTAAGGTTTCAGTTGTAACAACGGTCCTGTTATTAGGCTTTTGTGAACCACTGTATGAACTAATCGAGAAAAAAAATTCGATCTTTGTTTATTCCAAAATTCTAAGTTTTGACCATTGATTTAGAAAAGCTCTATGGTCGCATTACTAAGCTCACTTGAACCACCATGAGTACAAACTATTTATTGAACCACTTCATGCATATGTTGAAATTTCTATGTGAGATCTGAAGACAATTAATTTCAACTAACTCTTCGGGAAAATTAAGCTAAATGCTCTAATTGAATTTTCAGACTAGTAATAATAGAGTTGAAGTATAAAAAGATAAAAACTTCTTGCATTTTTAACTAATTTCTTTTGCCAAACATGTTTATCTTATGAGAGATAATATCGGAGATAAAAAATTAAAGAGTGTAACGGTTTGTTCTAACATTTTAAACCATTAGATCTTGTAATGTTCAAATTTTTGTGAACTCTTCATTTTTTTTTTCATTTGTGACCAATTTCAATGCTCGACCGCTATTATGCTTTAGAGAGTGCTCGCATATTAAGTAAATCTATGGTTGCTAGTTTGTATGATGGGTGAACAATTATTAACGACCATCAAAGCGATTTGTGTTTTAGCATCAGGAAAAAAAAGAAAAAAAATATAAATGAGACTCGATTAGTTGGTTATACTTTATGGACATAGTATGAATTGATAAAAAAAAAATACCTTTTTTTTTGGTAAAGAAAAAAAAAAACCTTTTTGTTGTTTGTTTATTCCAAGATTCCTAGGACTGATTAATTGGAATTCTTTACGAAAAGAATATGAATTGATCTATACAAAGGGTTTCGATATTTGTTTATTTCAAGATTTCAATTCTGACAATGGTCCCATTATTAGGCTTTTGTGAACTACCATGTGAATTAATCTAGAAAAAGACTTCCTAGTCTTTGTTTAAGGCTTTTGTGAAGTTTCATATGAATTAATCTAGAAAAAGACTTCCTAGTCTTTGTTTTCTCCAAAATTTCAAGTTCGAATAGCTGCTCCGTTGATCCAGGAAAAGACTTTTTGGTCTTTGTTTATTCTAAGATTTCGAGTTCATACAATTAATCTAGAAAAAGACTTCCTAGTCTTTATGGATCCTTGAGCCTAATGAGTGCACAGTGCATGGTTGATCAACCTTGCATCCTTGAGCAACCATTGGGGATTCGTCCCAGTGGCCATCCTTCCGTCTTGGAAGGGGGAGGTTGGGGGTTCAAATCCCCACCTTCTCAGGGGGGATTGGGGTGGGGACGATTTCATTTCAGGAGTGGGTTTCGACTCCCACGCCTTGCAAGGAGGCAAAGGCAAACGTCTAAGAGTGAGTGTTAGAATATAATTTAGAGTAGGACCGACCAAAAAAAAAAAAAAAACCTTGCATCCTTGAGCCGAATGAGTGCACCTTGGAAAAAGGTGCTCACAAAATGATAAGCGCCGCCCCCCTGCCCCACCCACACCCTAATCCATAAAAATTAAAGAGAGTAATGGTTTGTTCTAACATTTTAAACCGTTAGATCTTGTAATGTTTAAATTTTTATGAACTCTTCAATTTTTTTTTTATTTGTGACTAATTTCCATGCTCAACCGCTATTATGCCTTAGAGAGTGCTCGCATATTAAATAAATATATGATTGCTAGTTTGTATGACGAGTGAACAATTATTAACGAACATCAAAGCAATTTGTGTTTTAGCATTAGGAAAAAAAGAAAATATAAATGAGACTGATTAATTGGTTTACTTTATGGACATAGTATGAATTGATCTAAAAAAAAAAAAAAAAAAACCTTTTTGTTGTTTGTTTATTCCAAGATTCCTAGGATTGATTAATTGGAATTCTTTATAAAAGAATACGAATTGATCTACACAAAGGGTTTATGATCTTTGTTTATTTCAAGATTTCAATTCTGACAGTGGTCCTGTTATTGGGCTTTTGTGAACTACCATATGAATTAATCTGGAAAAAGACTTCCTCGTCTTTGTTTAAGGCTTTTGTGAACTATCATATGAATTAATCTAGAAAAAGACTTCCTAGTCTTTGTTTACTCCAAAATTTCAAGTTCGGATAGCTGCTCCATTGATCTAGGAAAAGACTTTTTGGTCTTTGTTTATTCTAAGATTTCAAGTTCATACAATAAATCTAGAAAAAGACTTCCTAGTCTTTGTGGATCCTTAAGCCGAATGAGTGCACCTTGGGAAAAGGTGCTCACAAAATGATAAGCGCCGGCCTCACTCCCCCCACCCACCCGGCCACCCTCCCCCTCCAAAAAAAAAAAAAACTATCCTTGAATTATCGATTTCCACAAAATGACTATATTTTCCTTCCTCGTTGCCGTGATTCGCTAGATTACCAATTATAATCATAATCTACACCTAAACTAATTAATTATAAATACAGATAATGTCTATTTTATAACTCACCTTAAAAAAAGTGATTAAAGGAAAGGGGTGGAGTACAAACATAATTCTTTAAACAATAACATATGCATTGATACATAATCGAGATATTCATCTTATATGATGTCATCGCAATTAAGTAATGCTAAATATGTCAAAATTGGCTGACAAAATTTATGGCAAACTCAGTAAATAGAGCATTTATTTATTAATTACAATCAACATGTTTTCCCGTTCTTTATTGACCATGTTTTTTTACGTGATTGTCATATGATAGTAGTACTATGTGAGATAACTTCTCAACGAAGGAAAGAAGAAAGTATTTCGTGCATGAGTTACATGAACACCTTAAAGGAATCTTTGCAAATTTAGTTATTGGATTTTGCTTCTATTAAGCAGTTAATAAAGGTGCAATCCCTCACACAGATCAAGTAGAAGCAATTTCAGGAAGCAAGAAAAAAAAAAAAAGAACAAATCATTTGGTATGTGGGCTGTCTCAATCGATTTTATGCTCGCATCTCGTCAACGGAACGGGCATTATCTGTACTGTGCCAAGAAGTTCAGGTATTTTTTTTTTTTACCACATCTTCAAGTGTCACCCACTCGAGGCCTCCATTCAAAGTCTCCGGAGAAGGACCACACGTCTTTCCTGTTCATAGCATATTAGTTGCATCACGCACATTCATCTTCTATTCAGTTCAACCCGTTCTCTATATACTTGAAAGGCACCGCATTGAGTACATACAACAGTTTGGTGAAAGAGAAAGAATCCAAAGAAATTGAAACTCACTCGATAGCTTGTAAGAGAGAGGATAGATGGGCATAGTGATATCTAACGCCGTGCTATCCTTTTAACGCTATTTTTAAGGGGAGTGAGGCATTATCACCTATTCCTACATGCAAAATTATACTATATTTGACTATCTATTTTTCACATCAATAAGTAATTAAAGTATTCTAATTTATGAAAATCTAATTAAAAGGACAAGCGGGGCAAATTACGAGCCCAACCATTCCGTGTGACGTATACCGGGGGGCGGGGGGGGGGGGGGTAGGGGTGATCGGTTCCCAGTTCGGTCCGGTTCCACCTTGAAACCGGGAATCGGACCGGGAGCACCGGTTCCCAAAATTGCGAACCGTGGACCGGACCATTTGGTCCTAGGACCGGGAACTGGACCGACCATCGATTCCGGTCCGGTCCGGTCCGGTCCAAAAAAATCGACTCTACTTTTTTGCATTAAAGAACTAAAGAGTGACCGCGCTTTTGACCGGTCAATCCAATTCGATTCCCGGGCAATTCAACAAAACTAACCACACGTGTTTCACGTGCAAAATATTCAAAATTCATTCGTGTGATTCACGGGATCTCTTGAAGTCTTAATCTCACATCGAAACTAACAAGGAAATTTTTTCTATAAATAAAAGAGTAACAAAAGGGGTTTTAATGGTCTCTTGGCCACATAAGAGGTTGTTACCTCAAATTGCAACTTTGGTTGCAATAAGTTATCATGTTTATATGTTTTATTAATTCTATGTATATAAATTATATATAAAAAAATTTGGTTCGGTCGGTCGGTCCGGTTCGGTCTGGTTCCCACCTTGAAACCGGGAACCGGACCAACCGGCCACCGGTTCCAAGATTAGGAACCGGGGACTGGACCGCCGACCATGGGAACCACCCAAAACCGACCGGTTCAGTCCGGTCCGGTCCGGTCGGTTCCCGGTTCGGGTGGTTCCCGTTGCACACCCCTAGGGGGGGTGGGGGGACGACTGTATGTACATGTGCTTTCACGGTGAGATTGGATATATGAAAAGCCAGTCCAATAATTGTACCTTGTATGGGTAAGGTGGGGCAATGTTGTTTATCACGCTTTTACATCATCAATATGATGACGTGACGTCATAAGGGCTATAATATTATAAGCTCGTTTTGAATCGGCCATTTTGGAAATATACTCTCCTTTGTTCCAATATCGCTAGACATTAAAGTACCAATTCTACTTCTTCTTTTTTATTTTTTATGTTTTATTCGGGGGCTTGGAAAGCATAAATTCAAAGATAAAAACCCAAGGACGGCATAGGCATAGAAACATAGACCCAATTCTTCACAAGAAATGGCTGCTGTGACATCTGGACTCCCGAAGGTACAGAAAGAACCATCCGAGGCTCTCCGGATCGTGGCCGACAACAACGGGGCCGAAAACGTACCCAAAGATGAGCCGAGAGTGTCCTCGTCCGAGTGTGCAATCTCTATGAAAGAGCAGCTCGAGCAACATCACCGGGACGATGCGGAGGGCTCACGGGCAAAGCTCTTCATTTACCGGATCCCAGACTATCTCAAGGACGGCAACAAGAAGGCCTATGTCCCCCAGATCGTCTCCCTCGGGCCGTACCACCACGGCAAGGATCACCTCCGCCATATGGACCAGCACAAGTGGCGTTGCCTCCGCCGCATCCTCGAGCGCTCCCATCACGAGATAGGCCTCTATATAGACTCCGTGAAGGAGGTCGAGCAGAGAGCTCGCTCCTGCTACGATGGAAAGATATCCATGAGCAGCAGCAGCTTCGTGCAGATGATGGTTCTGGATGGGTGCTTTGTGATCGAGCTATTACAGGGAGTTGCTGAGGGGTTCGATAAACTAGGCTACCCAAGCAATGACCCCGTCTTCTCAAAGTGGGGATCGATGCTCAAGATCCAAATCCAGCGCGACATGATTTTGCTTGAGAATCAGATCCCACTCTTCATGCTCGCCCGGCTGCTCGGTCTCCAGCTGGGCAAACCCGATCAGGAGGGGCGCATGGGCAAGCTGGTGCTCGAGTTCTTCGACCCTATTGTCAGAGAACGGCCGGAGTTTGACCCGTCACGCGACAGTGCGGGCTCCATTGCCTCGAAGTGCTCTGGCAGAACTTCCTGCGCTCGGGCTTGACGCGAGCGAGGAACACGGAGTGGAAGCAACACCAGCACGAGCTCATTCCGTGTTTGACCGAGCTCATGGCAGCCGGGATCAAGTTCAGGCGCGGATTTACGGAAAAGTTGGGGGACATCCAGTTCAAGCTCGAGTACGGGATTCTCGAGATCCCCTACATTGAGATCCACCGAGGGACGAGGTCGATCTTTCTCAACCTGATAGCCTTTGAGCAATCTCACTTCGATTGCAGGGACCACATTACCTCGTACGTAATCTTCATGCACAACTTGATCAACTCCTCTGAGGACGTTAGGTACCTCTGCAAGCGCCGGATCATCAACCACTGCCTTGGGAGCGACGCCGAGGTCGCTGACCTCTTCAACCTGCTTTGCCAGGAGGTGGCCTTCGACATCCAAGACAGTTATCTCCTTGACGTGTCTTACAAGGTGAAGGGTTACTGCAGATGGAAACACGTTTCTTTACGTACATCCTGGAGAGCTAGTATGGCGCAAAAATGGAATGCCTGTAGAGCGATTCTTGAGAACAAGTACTTCAACAATCCCTGGTCAATCATTTCCTTCATGGCTGCTGTCGTTTTGCTTGTGCTTACTTTCTTACAGGCCCTCTATGCAGTCTATGGCTACTACAAACCGCGTTCTTGATTTCTTCTATAGTGAAAATTATCCGATAAGTGCTTTAGGAGTGATAAAATTTCGGTGGAAAGAATATGTAATGGTGGTCAAACTCAGACCGCATGAACTACGACTTCCGAGTTCAATATGGCAATACTTATGAATCTTTCGAACTTTTTTTTTAACTTCTATTAATTATTTAAGCTAGGCAGCGAATCTAAATTTTCCCGATGATATTAAGAGAGATTTTAAGCATTCTTTATGATGTGAAAATAAGGCTATGGAAAAGAAAAAGAAAAAGACGACTTATCAAAAAAAGAAGAAGAAGAAATGTTTGCCTATATACTAGGCCAAAAAGGACCTCTAAACCTATGCGAATTATGAGAAGCTTCCATTTGGAGACGGAAGTTCAAACAATTGGGAAAAGATAATGGGCTTAGGATTTTGGAGGACTTCCTCCTCTTCCTCACCAATTACTTCCTCGATCTGATTCCTTGGATAGGTTGAATCATGATTATTAATTTTATGAATTCCATGTGGATTCCACATGTGAATCTCACAAGATTAACGATGGTGATTTAAAAGAAACATATTTCTATATAGTTGAGTAAAATTAATTATAGCGTGCCTTGGATTCTACATGCACTTCACCACTATACCTTAAACCTGTTAGCTACTCTCATTGATTCTCCAAGACTTGTCTCTAATTTGGCCTTTATAAAAAAAAAAAAGTATAATTAATTAGAGTTCAAATCTTACCTACCTAAAATGCATTTAGCTCACATTAGTGCAGTAATGATGGAATTGGGTTTATCTGAGAATAGAATGTATCGCCTTAACTAATAATTTCCCTCGAAGATGAGATTGATGACCAACCGGTGTGCCTTAGGAGATTCAAACCTTTGACCCAAAATTAAGATAGAAAAACAATAATTACACCAATCTCAACATTTCTTTTCTTCTCTTTTTTTCCTTTTTATAAAAGGTCTCAACCTTCCCTTTTCATGGTAATTAATAATTTAATAGATCGAAGATATTGCGAAAATAGCAAGTGTTGCATTTGAAAATCAAAATTGAGTCCTCTCATGACCCTCTATGCTCAACTAACATATTATTAACCCATCATTTTTATTTACGTAATCGAACGTATGAAAGCCAATAATTATAGCTTGTATGGGTAAGGCGGGGCATGTTAATCGTGACACTTTTAGCTTTATGAGCAAAGCATGGGCAGAGACTTCTCTCCACCTCCTTCTATACATATCCATGTGCAAATTATCGTTCGGTCAAATAATACTAATTATAATTATGGTCAATACCATGAAAAAATCTCAAATTAGCATACTTGTGACACATTTACCTAAAATTAATTCTTGATCATCAAAAACTCTAAATTGATACATATATGATAAATTTACTTAAAACTAATTTTTTGATCATAAAAACTCCAAACTAGTATATGTGACAAATTTACCGTCCGTTAATTTATAATTGTGCACTGTGAAAATTTTTTATTCTCCGTCATGAGTTCAATAACTGTGAAAAGTTGTCAATTTTTTGCGTGATTGGGTAGCTGATTGGGCTTACCTACGGATTTTTGTTGGATGCGGAAAAGATTGAAGCCATCCAACACACAAAGTTACCATCGGTCTCGTGCGAAGTGACCAGGTCAACTTCATCATTTTGCAAAATCTCTTGAATTTGGGAAAAGTGAGGCTTTGCATATAGTTCTCTTGTGGTCGAGCCGTGGCATTCTTCTTTGAGATTTGCTTTGCTGGATTTGTCTTATTTTATGGAAAGGCGAAGCCTCGTGGATTATTTGATCGGTTTGCCTGTGCTCGATGCCGTCATGCTGAGAGAAAAATGTTGTTCGCGAGCACGTTTGACTGATTTTGGGGCTTTCTTAGTTGAAAACATGGAACCTCTAACATACTAGAGAAAGAGAGCGACATCAAAGTGGATGTCGTCTCTTCCTTTGAAATTTTGCTGGTAACTTTGGTTGGACGGTCAGAAGGGCAGGAGTTGTTTCAGATGATTCACTTGCTGATTCGGTGTCAGCCTTGGGAAGTAAGCGCTCAGTAAGCGATGGATTAGGCTGTACTGCTTATAATACCTTGTTGCCTGGAGACAACCTTAGCAGTAAAAAGTCCATGTATTCTCATTAGACTTCCTTTCCTGGCTTGCTCTGGCTTGTTTCGTTCAATTTGTTATTCGTCTTTATATTGTTTGGCGTTGCTCATCATCATATCTGCTACTGCTATGATTTTGCAAGCTTTCCAATTCCAAAGAACATTAGATTTGGTTCATTTGAGTTAGTTTGTGTCTAGCAGAGTAGCATGCTGATTTGCTGGCGTTTTGCAGACAACGAGGTGATATTTCCATGTCAACTAGAGGTAGTGATGGAGTAAATGGTAATTAATCTTCTCTAACTTTCTTGAGATGGTGAAATATTAGTATCTTCATCGACTGATTTCCAACTATAGTCATCTGCTGTTGGATTACCAAAACATGCGAATTGGTAAAGAAACAGTCACAATCACCAAGATTTCAGATCATGTTCCACATATTAAAGCTGTGAAAAGTGCAACCATCTAATGATAAATTGATATGGATTCCAAGCTATTCAGCATAGACATGAGACTGAAACATGCTAGAAATGACAAGCAAAGAGCAGTAAATTAATGTGTTATCATGGACAAACCAACGTCTTCCTTCCAGGACACTGAAACACATCAAAGTGGTGCTCAATAGGTGCCGGCCACCAAGCTTTCCAATGACCACGATCCAAATTTCACTCCTTAAAATGGCGTTTGAACATGCCATAGTGACCAGGGATTGAGCATAAGCAAGTCTAAGATCACTAAAGCATATTTCATTCATACAAAACATCAAACATTCGGTGCGCGCAGACATCAACAACTTCATAGCAAACATTCGGCTTCAATTAACACAACAAATCAAGTGAATTTTATCCGCCGAAATATATGCTAGTTGGACAAACCAATGAACATTTCGTAAGCATAGTCAATAAGATAGTCGCCATATGTGGAGGAAACATTCAACACACATACGCATATGTCAATCATGAAATCAACTTAGAGAAAGTGACAAGCGGAGCTTGTCAGAGGAACTAAGCAGGTGGAAGCTACTGAGAGAAAGAAGTTGCTAGACGAGGAGGGACGCGAGAGGAGAAATCAAAGGAGTGCCTCGGGAGAGAGAACAACACACAATTAGACGATTGGAACCATAGCCAGACAACACCAGTTTCACAGTGGAAGTCGGAAACCGAACCGTTGCATTAGAGACGATAATGGACTGAGAAAGGGAAAGAACAGGAAATAAATATTAAAAATATATATAAAAATAAACGGGGAAAAAAAAGAAGAAGGCAAACATAGTTTTGGAAAATACAGGTGTTGGCTCGTAAAGTCTAATAACCAGTTGGACAAGATATCCAGAGCCAGTTGCTACGAATCTTTTGCCTTGGTCATTTTGGTCATTTTTTCTTCTGGGCGCCGCGAGCCTTTCGCGTCCTCTCTAGCTTAGCTACCGCCAGTCTTCCATTTCCGATCACGGAAGACGCACGGAGCTCCAACCTGGATCCCCTGGATTTTCTCTCCCGCCTGACGTACATTTCCCGTCGATTCGAGTGTTCAGATGTCTCCGCCTACTCGCCGTCAGCTGCTCCGGCGGCCTGACCTTACCTTGAACTGAATCACCTCCAGTTGCTGTGGGGAGAGCAACATCGAGAGTTGCGCGAGTAGGCCGATGGATTCATTTGGTGCGAATGCTTCTTCGAGATCGTTGACAGAAGCTCGAGGCCTACGACAAAGCGTTCCGTCGTCCGTTGGCGTCGAATTGCGAAGAGGCTTACGTCGCTGAGTTCTACAATCAACTTCGGCTCCATTTCAATCGTTGTGGTATGCACTGCATGTTAAACGGGGAGAGAGAAGGATAGAGAAATCTTCATCGACGGCCAGTTCCTTGGGACGTTCCAGCGATGATGGAATTCGTCAATCGAGTCGTTTCTTTCCCGACTAAACTCTTGTATCAAATTTCGAATTCATTATTAATAGCCGCAAACGAGATTCACTATTTCTTCGGTCCACAAGGTTATCGGTGCTAATTGGTTCGAGAGTAGTGGTTCGAGTTCAATGTGGTGGCGTCAGAGGATGGGAGGTGCCATGTGTTAGACGATGCGCATAAGTTGTTCGGTAAAATTATCCAAGACAAGGATCAGTAATGTTGCCTTGCAGAATTCAATTATGCTCAGCCAGGAACTGCAGGAATGCGCTTATCTCGGTTGGCGGATTCGGATTCCAACAAATAAGCTAAGTCAAACATCTCCTTTTACATATGATCATGTGCGACTTCGCTTCATGTTCAATTTTCGTACGCATATTCCCTTCTGTTAATGTTTATTGTTCAGAGTACCTCATTGCTCCCACGATTTACTTCACTGCCACAGAGACCACTCTTGTTTCAATCAGTAGCCTGGGGTTATTTGTTAAGTTGAGTGAGATAGAGTTGTTCTTTCTCGTTATTGAATGCCGCAACCGTTATCAATTACCTTGAGTTAGATGTGATCGATTTTCAATAAGATTTAGATCACATACTAATGACCACCGAAGCTCCCTCATATTCTAGGTTCTTGCTTCTTATCTAAACGAAGTTTATAAGTAGTCCACGTATGTCTAAAGACTGACATTCTGGTTGAGTATCCTGAAGCGTGCGTTTAAGTCTGTGTAAGATATCTTGACAAAGTTTATTTTTGAGGAGCAAGGCCCATGTAAGTGGGTCTCAATTCTTGATTGGCTTCTTTTTAGTGGGTATCATAGGATTTCACCTAGAAGCCTGGATCAATAGTACATGCCTATGTTATCATTTCCATTGCCGACTGAACATGCTAAATTAAGGGCTATACCTACAGTATGTGTTCACCATATGTTGATTTCTTGGTTATAAGTGCTCTAGATACGTGTTCAATACATGTTGATTTCTTGGCTATGAGTGCTGCTTCTAGATGTTAAATTGACTGCATTTGGTTTAAATATGCTGGCTTCAAGGCTACACGTGCTATTATATGTTCCAAAATATGCTGAATTCAAAGCAATAGATGCCTTATTTACTTAGAATTTGCGGATTTCATGATTAGAGATGCTGTCCATGCTTAAAACTTGCTGAATTCTCAATCATGAGTGTTGGTCATGCCTTGAATGGGCTGTATTCATGATTATATGAGCTGTCCATGATTTGAATTTGTTTGATATATTTTCATGTCGGTGGTTCGCAACCATTTCTATACAAAAAATGAAGGTTTGGTTTCATTTTGATATTATCTTGGCTATACAAATAAATGTGTCATTGTGGGAAAGGGTTTTGTGGGATTTGTGATGATATTTTGTTGAACCATTGCACCTTGATGTCTTGAATACTCTGAATATCTCCTGAATGCTGGATGTTCTTTATTGCATGTGAGTTAGAAGTAATTTGGTTTCATGCAATATTATTTCATTTGCCTATGATGTTACATCAACAAACCATTGATCTCTCACCTTTTTGACATATTTAGGCATCATGCTCACAGGTAAAATGTATGCTTTTGCATTGGGTGGTTTGCTGAATATTCTGAATTAGATGCGATTTAGTTAGGTCTTGAGATTCTTTGAGGGCTTATTTGGTTTTAAAGATAGCATATAGATTCATTTTTCATCTTCCAGCAATTCCGCTGTTAATTTTTCACAGAAAAATGTCAAATGTGGCCTGTGAATGTTGGTCTACTTGCTGGTTGTTTCCTCAAAGTATAAATTTGACTTAGCTTGGGTGATGCTTTGCTCATTCATGATTATGGGCTAATGTGTCATTAATTTCTTAGTCATTGCATGAATGTTTTGATGTCATTTTCTTTATCTAAATCGCAGACTGAACTTGTAAAATGTTGCTGAACACTCCTTAGAGGCTTTGGGTTGACTCAGGGGTGGTCAAGTAATCTTAGGCTTGCTGAACTTGTTAAAAGTAGTACTCATTTCGTCGCGTTTTGGTATGATATAGTTTGACATGGTTTTCTCTGAATAGAGATTCCTTTGGATAGGATTGCGTGCGGTAGATAGGTCTCACTATCAAACTAGACTTAGACTTTGATTTTAGCTCATGAGAGTTCTAAGCCACTTTCGCTTTTGGGAAGGAAGTTGACTGCATACATTCAAAGTACATTTATCAACTCAACTAATCACTAACTTCATTTTAATATTGAAAAATTGGCACAGACATCACACTGAAATGTGTACAGACACACATTTGGTGAGGAACTTGAAGAGATTAAAATTGACTCGATATCTTCTTTGAGAGAGGTTAGATGGCTATGGTGGTATCTAATTCTCGTGCTATTCTTTTAGGCTGTTCTTAAGGGAGTGAAGCATTGTCACCAATTCCTGCTTGCAAAATGTCGCTCTATGTGACTATCTATTTATCCCATTAATAATCTAATGATTAAATCTAATTTAAAGGCTAAGCGGGGCAAAATAAAAACCCTACTATTCTCTGTGATATAAAGCAGCGTACTGTATGTACATTTCACGTGGAGCATGAGGTGTCCGGCTGTACCTGCTATGGGTAAGGTGGGGTATGTTATTAATTGCACTTCCACATTATTAGTAATTTGACACAAAGGGGGTGCTCGGATATCTGATGACATTCTCCATCGGTCTATAGTCGATGTCTTTCAATATGTGACGTTAACAAAACCAAATCTAGCCTTTGCCGTTAATAAAGTTTGTCAATTCATGCATACACCGACTGAAGACCTAGCAAATGATGAAACACATCTTGTGCTATCTTAAACATACAAAGTCGTTTGGTTTGCTTCTTTCCTGATCCAATGATACTCTCTTGCAATTTTTTTTTTTTTTTTTTTTTGTGTGGATTGAGTTGGTAGCTTTGACGACAAGAAGTTAACCGGAGGGTATGCTCTTCTTCTTTTTTCCAGGCCTAACTTAATCTCTTGGAGTTCTAGAAAACAATGTACCATAGCGTGCTCTTCCACAGAGTTTAAGTATAACGCCCTTGTCAAAGCTACAATTAAAATCATCTAGCTTGAGTCGCTCTTTCAATTGGGTTCCCTCTTCGAGGTCCTTCCCTGCTTTGGTGTGGTAAAATTGGTGCCACCTATTTGTTTGCAAATTCGGTTTTCCATGTCCATGCCAAACATGTTGAAATTGACTTTTACTTTGTATGTGATTGTGCTGCCAAATGACAACTCAATGGCAGGTTATCCCCACAACTAACCAACTGGGTAATGCACTCATAAAAGCTCTTCCTACATAACGTTTTGAATTTTGACGAGAAGAGTTGAAGATTCGTGATCTCGACTCTTGAGGGAGTGTATCAACCAAATACAGTGTTATCAATTTTGAAAGTTGAATCCTATTTTTAGAAAGTGAAAGTTTTCTATTATATATATATATATATATATCTTTTCTTGCAACTCAAATCTTCTAGAATGTATTGTTGCGTATATAAATACCCATCTAAGCTTAATGGAAATAGATAACAATTTCTATCTCAATATAAAAACAATGGATAGATCTATAGCTTGCATGTTCAACAATATGCGATTTTGATAACGGTACAAACATTATTGGACAATTTTACTCTTACCGTTCTTTTCATGATAGTATATGAGTATTATGATTAATAATTAACGGACAGTAAACAATGAACGACACAAATAACAAAATTATGAGTATAACGATTCTAGGGCTTCACTTTTCAAATAGAATTAAGGGTTAATACCCTGTAAAATCCCAAACTGGTACACTTGTGACAAATTTACCCTAAACTATTTTTTTGACCATGAAAAACCCCAAACTGGTAAACTTGTGATAAATTTACCCCGACTGGCTATAAAAAACCCTAAACTGGTACATTTATGACAAATTTATCCCAAACTAATTTATTTAACTGCAAAAAACCCTAAACTGATAAATTTATGACAAATATATCCTATGCTAAATTGGATTAATACCACAAAAAAATCATAAAAATTGTAAACTGTGACAAACGGAGCGTAAAATCCTAAATTGGTAGACCGATTAACTGTCACGTGTCATTTAACTTAATAATTTGAGAATAAAATTTAACGAAAACTAACACAGGGTAAATTTGCCACAAGTGTACCAGTTTGGGGTAAATTTGTCAAAAAGGTATACCGGTTTGGGGTTTGTGGTGGTCAAAAAAATAGTTTGGGGTAAATTTGTCACAAGTGTACCAGTTTGGGGTTTTTTAGGGTATTAACCCTAGAAATAAAGAGACTAAATTCTATTTCCATGGTAAATAAACCAAAGTTAGGGATGTCATAATATGGACGCGGAGGAAAAAAATAATGATTATAATAATGTTCGTACTCATGGTGAAACGTACAAAATGTAAATAAACTTAGAAAATTATCCAAAATCCCCGTGAACTTTGGCATGGTTTGGGCAACAGCTCCCGAACTTCTCAAAGTTAGAAAGTACCTCCTGAATTGTTTGAGGGGGTGATCTGAAATATTGAAAAAGGTCAAGGATTGTTGTATTGTGATGTCTAAGTTCAAGGAGGTTACGAGCAATTATGCTATGAATACAATTTAGTTTATCAATCACTTTATAACTTAACAGTTTACTTTGCAATTTAGCTAGAAAATCATTTTACTTTAATTATCTTACAAGACTAATTTCATTAGTAGATATGTACTTAACAAATTCAATATATCCATGATTACCTTGGGTTTGTAATGGAGATTTTAACAAAACTCTATAGTCTTAAAAGAAAATAGGAAAAAGAGGTTCTTAGCTTTATAAAAGAAAAGCATTTAAGGACATTATGAATGTCTGCAGTTTGGTGGATATGGAAAGCAAGGGATGTGTGTTTACCTAAAAGAATAAATGTGAAATAGAGGAGTTTGTGAAAAAGAGATTAGATAGAGCTGTCTATGACATTGGATAGAGAATATAGTCTCTTGAAGCTTAAGTGATCACTTAACGTGTTTGATGGGCTCGGATCATAGCCCAATTAGTTGGCATATGGAACCGTGAATCTTCTGCATGACTAAAATGAGAAGGAAAGTCAGTGGGTGAATATTCAAGATCAAAGGCCCCACCTACACCTAGGACGACTCAAGGGACAGGGTGCTCCGTGGGACATGGCTCACTCCAATATTAATTTCAAGAAAAGGACTAAATTGTCGTTCGCTACTCGTAAACTAATTTATTATAAAAGTAAATCATGTCCAACCAACTGTCCTCCGATATTAGTTTCAAGAAAAGGACTGTATCGTCGTCCGCCAGTGCCATGTCTCCTTCAAGATTAATTTCTAGGAAAGGACTATATCGCTCTTGAAATTAATATTGAAGGACAGTTGGGGGCTCCCATTTTTTGGGGAGCGAGCTGCATCCCCCAGAGCACCTAATCCCTCGAGTCGTCCTTGGTGGGGCCTTTGACGTTGAATTTTCAAACATTGACTTTCCTTCTCCTTTTAGTCATGCAGAAGATTTGTGGTTCCATCTGCCAACTAATTACAAATTAGCCAAATTTGCCACTACACAGTCTGAAATTTTCGTTTCTGTTGAACAGCTTTTTTACGTGTTATTGTCCAGTGATATGGATACTATGTAATATACCTCTCAGCAAAGCAAGGAAGAAAGTATTTCAAGCATGAATCATAAGAGCACCTTAAAAAAAGTCCTTTTCTAATTAAATCCTTATTTGTGTTTCGATTAAGCATTCAATAAAGACGTAATTCCCCATAGATCAAGTACGAACAATCTAATATTTGAGCCACCTCAATCGACTTTAGGCTGGCATCTTATGTGATGGATAAATTGAATAATGTTATTTCATGGAATCATCTTTCCTTGCCCGAAATGCACATTCTCGGCTTAGAGAGAAGGAAATTTAGAAACATAGAAAGTTCAATTGACGAATGGATGGACATGTGTGGGCAAACATCGTCCAAAAGTGAGGAAAAGTATTAGAAAAATCATAAACCTATTACATTGGTGTCACTTTAGTCTAACACCTTTTATTTATGCTAATTTAGTCCTAAACATTTTGATCTAGTGTTAATTTAGTCATTTCGACTGATTTTGGCTAGATATTTCTAATGCAGATGTCGGCCAGCCTACGTGGCACGGTTGATGCGCGTAAATAACTTTTAATAATTTTTTTATTTATTATTTATTTTTATTATTTATTATTATTATTTTTCTTTTTCTTTCCTCTTCCTCTAGATTGTCGCCGAGGTCTGACGACTGGCCTGGTGAGGTCCCTTACCGACCCTCACCTCTAGCCAGTCATTAGACCTCAGCAATTAGTCGGAGGAAGAGGAAGGGGGGAAAAGAAAGAGAAATAAAAGAAAACAAAAGAAAAAGAGTAAAAAATTATTCGAAAAATTAATTAAAACTTGCCATCGTTAGCATTAGCCATGCCATGTAAACGGTCAATGTCCACATTAGCAATATTTGGCCAAAATTGCCAAAAATGATTGAATTAATACTAAGTTAAAAGGTTTATGACTATATGCACGTCAATAAAAAGTTTAGTACTAAATTGACATAAACACAACATGTGTAGGACTTTTCTGACATTTTTTTTCCTCCAAAAGTGTGTTTGCGATAGGGTTTGCATCTTACTTTATATAAAGTGGCCTCACATGCTTGCACATTACATCACAATTTAAAGCAAAGTCCAACTCATTCGTCTTCTCTTCATTCTTTGTTGCGAACTCGAATTGGTTAAGCAAAAGCTCCTCCAAGAAGTATAGTCGTTAATATTCTGTCTATTTTGGAGCAAAGAGAGATATACAAGTACAGGAGGGCAAATATTGCATGCATGCAATCACATATATCTTCTGTGCAATTGCACTCGTTCTGTATATTTACAATATACCCCATACCCCACTGCGATGTGTACAAACAACATATTTGGTGAAAGACAGAATTTGAAGGAAATAAAATAACTCGATAGCTTCTGCGAGAAAGGTTAGATGGGCATAGGGGAATGTAATTTTGTGCTATCCTCTAATGCTGTTCTTAAGGGGAGTGAGGCATTATCACCAATTCTTGCATGCATAAATTCTACTATTTTTGACTATCTATTTCTCCCATTTATAATCAAACTATTTTGGCCAATGAAAATTTAATTAAATGGCTAAGCGCGGCAAAATAATGACCCGACCGTTCTCTGTGATGTAAACAGGCAGACCATATTTCGTCCAATAAAGAAAAGTGAAAAAAAGAAAAGAAAAAAGAACAGGTGGACTATATGTACATGTGTTTCACGTTGAGTAATAGCTGTCCGATTTCTTTTGGGCAGATGAAAAGCCAGGTCAATAATTGTACCTTGTATCCGTAAGGTGGGGGCATGTAGTTATAACTGTTATTATTACCAACTTTTATCATCAATTTGATGATGAAATCGACGTGACATCATACGGCCTAGAACATTATAAAGCACGTTTTGCCTGTGGGTCTTTATGAAGTTTTGATTCTCCATTTTTTTTTTTTTTTAATGTGGGTTTTGCCTTAAGGAGAATCGTGTACTCTCACATTAACGAAGGGAAGTAACTCTAGGCAGGGAGAATCGAAGGCATGTATAAATTTTCCTTCCGGGTTTGCAACCTTTCGTCCTCTCCACTGTCCGTTTCTTTTTCTTTTTCTTTTGATTTTTCATTTTAAGAATTCTTTATAAAAGAATCCAAAGCAAATAGTATATAACATGCACATATTTGCATTTTAACAAATTAAGATCTATTAAATAATATTTGCATTCCATGAAAACCTTAAACCTAAGGTCCTTTTAATTTGGAGAAAATAAGCAAAAGATTCATGAATTTTGATCCAATATGCAATGTAGTTCCTAAACTTTTAATTTGTTCAATATAATCCCTAAACTTTAGCCCAATATGCAATGTGATTCCTAGAATTTTAGTTTGTTCAATGTGATTCTTAAACTTTTAGTACATTGTCAATTTAGTCTCTAAATTCTATGAAATGTTCAATATTGTCCCTAAACTTAAATTAATGGAATGATGATATTGAACATTTTTATATAGTTCAAGAATTAAATCGAACAAGTATCAAAAGTTCAAGGATCTTAAGCAAATTGAAAGTTAATGGACAACATTGTACATGGGAGTAAAGTTTAGGAATCATATTGTACATTGAATCAAAATTCAAATATCATTTATGTCATTACCCCTTTAATTTACACAGGCTCTCTCAAACACACCTTGCTTGGGACATGGCTCACTCACCAAACGATGTGAGCCCTCAACCGTCCTTCTGTTAGTAATTTCAAGAAAAGGATTATAAGTTGTTCGTCCTTGCCATGCCTCATTAAATCACAAAGTATAAATATTACCTATCTGTAAACTAACTAAATATAATCGTCCATTTTTGTAACCCATTTTAAAATCATGATTTAAAGGAAAGTGATGAAACAAAATACCACTCTTAAAAAATAAAAGTATCGTCGTGTACATTGGTATCACGGGATATTATATTTTAAAATCGGTTTATGGCAGACTAAAAGTAAGCAGTAAAGTAAGTGGGTCATTTTTAACATGCAATAATAGTTCATCATATCAATTAGTATGCCAATTTAGTTTAGTTAATATTTGTCCATTAATAACAATTAATCCGATCCATGAATTTTGAAATTATTGTTTTCGATTGACCATATTTTTTACATGCTATTTACCAACGGCTGAGAGTTAATTGTATGCAGAGTACCGTCCCGTTAATAACAAAAAAAGTAACGGATCATACTTAGTGAAAAGCATAGGAATGAAGTCACCACGTGTAATGGACTCAAATGTTTATAGCAAGCAGCAAAGGCCACATAACCGAAAAAATGGTGAAATTGGGTTTATCTTAAAATGAACTAAAACTCACTTGATAGCTTCTCGTGCTCTCCTTTAACACTGTTCTTAAGGGAGTCGCATGCAAAATGCTGCTATATTTGAATAATTAAATTATTCTGGCCTCTGAAAATCTAATTAAAAGGCTAAGTGGGGCAAAATAAAAACCCATTCATTTTCTGTGATGGAAACGGAGGAATTATACGTACATGCATTTAGCGTGGAGCATGAGGTGTCCGATTAAAAGCCAGTCCAACAATTGTATCTTGTAGTATGGTAAGGTGAGCCGCGTTGTTTATCGCCCTCTTACATGAGTAAATTTACGAAATTGGCCTGACATCATAGAGGCTAGGATATTATAAAACATTTTGAATCTCGATGGTGGAATAATCTCTCCTTTGTTCTAATAACACTCGATATTAGAGTACCAATTCTGCTTTGTAAAACCCAAGAAAGGCAAAGGCAGTGAAACATAGACCAATTCTACCCGGGAAATGGTTTCAATTTTCGATGAAGGCTGCAAATGGCTCTCCCGGTTGAGGAAGCGTGTTTTTATTGCCATGCTCAGCGGACAAACTGGGGAATCAAGATGAAACCTTGAGGAGTGGATCTTCAAAAGTCGTGGTTCACAGTGATTTTCTCGATTAGTGATAATTACAAATTTAATTGTGAAAATCTATCTTATTTGGAGGATACGCTCCTAAAATACACTGACAAAAGTGTGTATCTTTAATATTTTCTGTATGGAAATAGAGCCACCAAAAAGGAAAAAAAAAAAAAAATAAAAAGAGGAGAGACAAGAAAAGCCGGAGGGGCTCACTTTTTCCTCCAGCAGTGGCATATAGAAAATAGTTGTGTCAAGGATGAGTAGTTTCATGTCATGGACAGGTTCCACATAGAATCTAAAATCTACTTGTTAGAATATTTTTCTTATTTTTTGATATTTGAAACTTACCACATACTTTAAAATCGGAGAACTGGATTGGTTTCAAGCTTCTTCAGCTTTTTCCCTAACTACCCACTCTCCACCTCCGAAGCTTGTCAATTGACCATTTCTTTAACTCCGTCGGGCATTGTCGTCGTCTTTTCCATGGCGTCTATCGCCAAACAGAAACGTGGGACCACCTCCTGCCGCCATCGTTGATTGCACCGCCGAGTTCGATAACTGTGAGACGTGGTTTATTGCTGCAGGCTGTGTGATGTGTACTATGTAGCTGATTGGGCTCGCCTGGGGTATAATTGGGAAATCCCTTCAAAGGTGCTTCCTACCTTAATCGATCCTGGAACTGAAAAATCAAAGTCTTTAAATGCAACTCGCCCATTATTAAGGAACCTTTAGCATGATTTACCTACTGATAAGTTTGCATCCCTCTAATAAAAGAAAATAACTGGTGAATTCCATATTAGAAAGCCTCAGCTGATTCGGTGGTGGACATCGGAGTTTAGCAAAGCTACGTGATACTCGCGCGGCCTCAATTGTATAATTAAATACGGTAGATAACCACCTTAGGAGAGTGATTAGAGGGAAGGGACAGAGCAAAACACGTGTCCTAGAAAAGACATTGAATATAATCAAAATGACATATCTACTATTATGTCCCTCTTGTGATATTGTCACATCCAATCAATACTGGATATGTTACAATCAATCTACAAAATCTATGTCAAATTGAAAGTGAGCAGTAAACTAATTATCCAATAACTTTTAGACACATATAATTTAGTATGCCAATTTAGTAACCTAGATTTAGGAAATATAACATTTCTTTGTTAATTACAACCAACCTCATCCATGAATTTTAAAATTCTCTTTCTTTATTGACCAGCTTTTTTATGTGTTATCTTCACCTGATGTAAATCCTACGTAAAGTACCTTGGCAAAGACAGGAAGAACTTCATGCATGAGTTATACGAACACATAAAGAGAACCATTATTGAATTTGATCCTTAATTAGTGTTTGATTAAGCATTCAATAAACGTTTGATTCCTCATAGATCAAGTACAAACAATTTGATATTTTGATCAGCTCAATCAATGTTAGGTTCGTATCTTATTAAAATCCATAAATTAGATAATGATAATTTCATGGGGGCATCCCCTTTACTAGCCTAACACGCGCAATCTCGGCGGAGGGAGAAGGAAAATTCAGAGACATAGAAAACGCCATTGACGATAGGATATGGACATGTATGGGCGAAACATCGTGCAAAAGTGGGACCCAATGGTTTAATGTTTGCGATGGAAAATGTTGGATGCACGCGCGATCAAATATCTCATTTGTTTGGTGTGGTTTGATTTGGTCTCCGGCGTGGCGGTGGTTGGGACTTCATTAGTAGCATGATTATTTAGTTGAGGAGAATCATTGTCAATCAGCACCCGGAGCATACCGAGATATTTTTTTTAAACCCTCCTTCAAATCCACATACGTGAGGCCCAACATTTAAAGCCGTCGAAGGATGACCACACGTATCATATTAATAGTATCAAATGGAGCATGAGGTGTTGCACCTTCGGCTTAATAATACGATGACGAAATCGATGTGACCTCATAAAAGCTAGAGTACTAAAAAAGCTCGTTTTGAATCTCGATTTTCGAAAAACATCCCTTTATTCCAATATCGCTAGACATTAAAGTACCATTCCGCTTCTTCTTTTTTGCTTGTTTTATTTTTTCTTTAGAAAACCTCAATTCAAAGCTTAGATATTGAGGAGTATAAAAGGAGGTCGTGATGCTGAAGGAAATATGAGATTCTAAGTCTAAAAATTTAAAAGTTCAAAGAGAGCTTCGTCGTTACAATTGATCTTTGTGAACTTAACTTGTAATCTCTTAGAGGCAGTTGAGAGTGTGAGATCAAAAGATTCGATCACACGTGCTTAAGTAGCAAATACTTAGTTGTTGTAACCTCTAATTGATTTTTTAGTGAAATCTAGTTAATAAACTATTAGCGCTGAAAAGTGAAAGTAAGCTTATCATAAGCCAAACCACTATAATTGTTGTGTGTATTTTTCTATCCTTAAAATCTCATTTATTTCTTGTGATAGATTATTACACACTAGTAAGATTTGAACACTGCACATATTTGTCATCATACGCTGTCCTATTGCAATGTTAGAATTGCTTTCTCTTAAATTCCACATATTCGCTTATTCACTCCCTCTAGGTGATAATTCTAGTCCTAACATTATGAAAAGCTATGAATTGATAGAGATATTGAAAATTCAGATTTTATTTAGCTCAAAACAAGAACAGATCTATAACACGCTGGTCCAACAGTATGTGATATGGATAACAGTATAAACATTAATGGACATTTTTACACGTATCGTTCCTTTTATGATACTATATGAGCAAATGAAATTATAGGTCTTGACAGTACATAATAGAGGGCACAAAAAAAAAAAACAATGAATAGTATGTTTCTAGTGCTTCCATTTGCAAATAGAAAGAATTAGATTAAAACCCATATTTAATTAACAAAGTAAGACGATGTTATAACATGGACCCATGAGAAAAAATAATAAAGATCATGTTACTATTCATGGTGAAACATACCACATGCACATAAATTTAAGTAATTAGTCAAAATTCTCCCGAACTTTGAGAAGCGAACTTTGAGAAGTCACCAAGTGCAATACCTCCTAAACATTTTTAAATGGGTAATCTATTCTTATACTTTCATATTCTCTCATATAGTACTCTGATTCTAACCCCTTCATGATATCATAGTCAAGATAAAGGTAATAGATAGTCTGTTTAAGTCTTACACTTAAAAATCGAGAGCCATTAGTTGGCACCCTTCTTATTTTTACAGAGTGGTCCAGGCTGTAAATTGCAGAGGCAATAAGACCGTTGGTTTAGCTTTGTAACGGCTTTGAAGAAGGGATAGTTTCGATCCACAAGTATGAGCTTACTTAGAAGATTTGTCTTCATCTAGATCTCTATCACAAATGGACTCAGATCTAAGTCATATACATAGAGAAGAAGTAAGAATAAAAGATTTCAACAAATCTATATAAAACTAGGAGATTCCTAAGGTTTAGCTTGAGGAAATAATAAATATACAAACAATCAAAGTTGAAATTTTTTCAAAAATCAGATTACATTATAACTAATGAAGAAAGAGATGTTCCTCTTTCAAACTCTTATGAAAAAATACATCTTTTAAACCAAGAATCTATTAAAAAAAACCATAAACAGAAATATAATTTCATCCATACAGGTTTAGTCCAAGTAGAAATTAAACCTCTTACAAAAGAATGCCTTAACACCTCAATTCTCTTAGTTTTACAAGACTCACGTCTCTTAAACTGTGATGAATCTATACTTACCGTAGAAACAAGTCTCTGCAAAGGCCTAATATATTTTGATTGTTATCTTAATTTCTTAGTATCTCCTAAAGATAAGAATATGTTTAAAGCACTCACACTGCAAATAAAAACACATAATTACAAGGTAGCCAAAGGATCTATCCCATTAGCTCTCGTCTATAGGATCCACTAAAAAGAAATGACATCTGCCTTTGGAGAAAATGCTTTCAAATAGAGTCCACGAGGTGAGACACTTCTCATCTAGGCTGATATTCCTAGAGCAAATACAACAATCCCTAAATCTATTAGTTGGAATCAAGTAGCCTTTTTAGAACAATGGAAATTAGAAAACCAAGTTTCTCAACAAGTTGTTCAAAATACAAATTCGATCAATGTTATATACAACATCTAGAGGGAAGGGTAACTATTCGGTTCCCCAAAAGATCATTTGACCTAAGATCAAACTGCTCATTTCATTCATCTCCGACAAGAAGGTCAGTGGATCTTCATCCAAATCTTCCACCCATAATCACCATTCCACCTAGTACTCATAGAAATACTTCCATTCCAAAAACAACACCAATCCAGCCCAATACATACTATAATCCTCCTAACATTCCTCCTACACCAATGGTACCACTAGAACCAGAAATTAGCAATATAGATAATAGGTCAAGAATCTTCAGGCCAATTTATCAATAGAACCAGTGTGAACCAACCTTAGAAAATACTGATTCACCTCATCATTCTCCAACATACTCACAAATGATAGATGCAGAACTAAATATTTTAAAAAAACAATTTGAACCAAATAGAGCATTCCTGAATAGATAATTTAATTCAGAAAATAACAAACAAATTAGAGAATGTTTTTTCAAAACCTTTGTTGATAAAGAAAAAACATCAAGCAAAAATATTATGACTACATGTACAAGCATGAAGTCCATATATATATTTTTGGTAAAAGGTAATAAATATAATGAGGAAAGGCCAAATGTACAAAAGATCACGACACAAAAAACTTGCACTCAAAATGAATAGTCATAATGATGGAAGGATGTCAAGATGTAAACCACAAGGCAGCGCCCAAAAGAAGGCAAACAACAACTAGAAAGGCACGGCATGAGCAACTGACAAAGATACAAACACCTCAGCAGAGGAGGAGAAAGATGTTGGCTCCAGAGCACCAGTAGTTCCTTGAAGCGTCAGTCGAAACTAGGGTCGATTACGGGTCCACTAAAAAAATAATGGGATCGATGCCCCAACTCCTTTACAACCTTCTGTTTCTGAAGCTATCATCAATATTTCTTAAGGTGCTAGCCCTATCCCTAACCACCTTAAAAAGATGGTTCTTCATAGCCGGGACAATAAGGGGTTGTTCTGTGAATATGATGCTATTCCTATTTTTCCAAATAATGCGACAAAGAGCCCCAAAGGAAAAGCGAGCAATGCATTTAAAGAAGTCCTTACCCTTCAAGAAAAAGGTGGCCTAACGAAGATTCTCTCCCCAAGACCTGTTTCGCTAAAGCAAATTGCATCTCGCCGCCTAAAAGAAAACAACTCCAGCCGTGACAGAGCAATCAAAAAACAAATGATCTATGGAATCAGGCAACCCATTGCAGAACGTGTAGGATCCCTTCTCTATTCTACCATGAGACAATAACAGAGATTGAGTAAGCAATCCGCGCTTGGCTATAAGCCAAATGTTAAGCTGATACCTTGGCGTGATTACATTATCCCAGATGAAATCATGCCAAAAGACAATGTTCCGCTTGCGCCTAATGGTTTCCCAAGCAGTTGCAACCGTGAACTGGCCCGATAGGTTTTGGAAGAGGATAATCCCATGACTCAAGGATATTTTGAGAGCCTGGCCAGCATTAACGAAAAGATCTGCAGCTGAGACATGTCTAGATAACCCAGAGCTGTAGATAAGCGAGTCTGAGAAGATTAAATTCAGCGGTCCCCTAGGGTGCCAGTTGTCGAACCAAAGAGAGACCGAGCGGCCATCCCCAATCCTTCAAAAGAAGGCGTTCCGAAATTCGCTCCTGAGACTTAGAAGCTTCTTCCAGGCCTAAGAACAAAAAGTTGGCTTCCTAGCAACCCAAAAGTTCCTGTCCTTTAAAAACATGGAATGAACCCACTTGCATCACAAAGCCTCTTTATCTGAGAACAAGAGCCATATATGTTTCAACATGGCAGCCTTGTTGCAATCTTTGAGCCTCCTGATACCAAGCCCTCCTTCCTTCTTTAGAAGGTACACATCTTCCCAGGCAACCTTGGCACCCCCTCTACCTAGCTCCGAGCCTTTCCAAAGGAATTGTCTAAGGATTTTCTCAATCTAATCCAAAACAGTTGTAGGTAAAACAAAAACACATGCCCAATAGGCTTGGATAGCATGAAGAACTGACCTGATGAGCTGCAGATGGCCAGCCAGAGAAAGGAAGTGATGAGTCCAAGATTGAACCCTCGCCGTGATGCGGTTGACAAGAGTGCAACAGTCAGCCTTAGTAAGCCTCGAGGTAATGATAGGAACCCCCAGATAGTGAACCGGCAAGTTACGTTCATGAAAATCCAACTTAGAGATAATCTAGTTCCTTAAGGATGGTGTGCCTCCAGCAAGGATGATTTCACTCTTATTTGGATTTGGAAACAAGCCACTCCAAGAAGAGAAGGTTTGGAGGCCTTCTTTAAGGAGAGCTATAGTGGGCAAATCCGCCTCTAAAAACAAGAAAGCATCATCCATAAAGAAAAGATGCGAAAGGCTCGTGGGCTTGCATCTCCAAAAGAACTTAAACTCCGGCTTCAAAGAGCATCTGAATAAGATCCCTGAAAAAACTTCCATCACTAAAGTAAATAAATAGGGAGAGATAAGATCACTTTGACGAAGGCCACAACCACTCGCAAAGAATCCATGAAGCTCCCTATTCAATGCAATCGAAAACTTACGAGTGCGAACACATGTCATAATCAGTCGAGTTATAAATTTGGGGAAACCAAAAGCCAGGAGGACTCCCTTAAGGAAACCCTAATCCACCGTGTCATAAGCTTTTCTAAAGTCCACCTTGATCGCACACTTAGGCAAGTATGGTCGAAGATGGAAGCCGGAAAAGAGCTCTTAGGCCAGCAAGATATTATCTTTGATCCTCCTGCCCTTCACAAACACACTCTAGGAAGGGCTAATCACGTCCTTCAAGACTGCTACTACCCGGTTGGCCAACACCTTGGTAATACACTTGTAGATAGTGTTACAACAGGCAATGGACCTATAATCCTCGACGGAAGACGCATTCAGCACTTTCGGCACCAACACCAAAATGGTGTTATTGATCTCCCTCAGGAGCCTCCTAATGGAGAAGAAGTCCAACACTGTTGCAGTAACCAGGTGCCCAACCATTTCTCAATTTTCTTTAAAGAATTCAACCGTGAAGCCATCTGGTCTCGGTGCCTTACCCCTAGCTAGAGAGAATAAAGTATCCCAGATCTCCAACTTCGTAACTGGACGAGCTAGAAAACTAGCTTGATCAACCGAGAGAGGATGATGGATGACTTCGCAGATATCCTCAACCGAAGGCCTACCCGGATCAACTTGTGGTGCTAGGAGATCTTGGAAATACTGAAGAAAGCGTTGCTAGACCAACTGCGGATCAGAGACAAGGTTCCCCTCCAAATCCTGGATAGAAAGGACTCTATTCCTCAACTGTCTCTTTTTGACATACTGATGGAAGAACTTAGTGTTACGGTTTGAGCCACCTGACTCTCGACTTCTGCCTGAAGAAAGACTCCTCCATGGACCGTAGCCTAGCAAAGACATGCCTTTGCTCCTTTTCCAACTCAACTAGATGAGCAGAAGAAGGCTCCTGCTGCAACTCCGCCTATGTGGTCTCTAAGGCCACCCTCGCTTCCGACGTCCTAACTGAGATGTTAGAGAAAGAATCTCTATTCAGAGTCTTAATTCGGTGTTTGAGAGCCTTCAGTTTGTAGACAAGTCTAAACATAGGAACTCCTCCCACAAGAGCCTCATAAACTTGAGAAACAATAGCATTGAACTCCGGATACTTCATCCAGAAGTCATAAAACTTGAACAGCTTCCTTCGAGGAATCGAGTTAAGCACCTTGACCACCGTAGGAGTGTGATTGGAGATACCTGGCACCAGGAAGGAAACTTCGGAGTACAAGAAATCAACACTCCATTTACAATTCACCAAAATTTTATCAATCTTCCTTGCCTTCCTAGCAGAGCCCACTAAAGTTGTCCAAGTGTATTTGAAGCCTACATACCTTAGGTCTTCGAGTTCCGCTTGTGCCAAGCACTGCCTAAACTTGTCAAAACATGGTATCCAAGCATCAGAATCGCTAACTCGGTCAGATGGGTCTTTAATAGCATTGAAGTCCCCCATCACAAGCCAAGCTGAGTTTTGCAAAACAATGCTTCTAAAAACAAGATTCTCCCACAGAGATCTCCTGAGTGTGAAAGTGTGCTCATCATAAACAACTGACACGCAGCAAACCACTCCAGAGAGTCCAACCATTTGAGGTTCCCATGAACCGCTTGAGTTGAAATAGAGAGAGCTTCAAAGCTAACCCGAGCCGGGTCCCATCCAACGTAAATCCTACCCCTAGGGGAGATGAAGTCCATATATTTTACATTGATTGGATAGAAAAACAATCCTCGAACCAAAAGAAATAGTAGTCTTAGATCATCATTACAAGTGGAAACTCGATAATGGTGAAACCATAGAATCTAATTATCCACCACTTAGGAGAATAAAAATACAGCATGGAGAAAGTGAAGTAATAGCTACTCCTTTTAGAATACCTACTGAAACATATTCACTTTATACACATAAGGTAATTGAACAAAATAACTATACAAATCAACATTTAGTAACCATAGGAAAACAGTTGAATAGGATAGAATCAACAATTTAGAATCCTACCCAACAAATCATACCACAAGTAGAAACATTCAAAAAACCCATTTTTAAGACATTTGAATTTCCAAAAAATCTTAGTCCAGAGTTTACCAAAGCCATAGAACAAAAGAAAAGACTTTTAGGAAAATCAAAACTAGAACTTGCTCCAATATTAGACACCCCTAAAATTCAAGGATTAATTGTCAAAGATACTCTAGACCAACCTCGTATTAGTACTCTAACAAAAACTTCTAATGATTCCGATAGTGAATCCATCACTGAGATAAATAGGCTCAATTGGAGACAACCTCAAAAATTATATCATAATAAAGCTATCTCACCAGGCATTGCTTTAGAACAATCATCGCAAAATACAAAAAATAAATACTCTTTAGACACCATTTATGAATGGAGAATATATGTTGTAGTTGAAAGCAATATAATGAATATTTTAAACAATATGATAATGTTAGCTAATGCATACAAAGCACAGCAAAATGTTTTTGATCATGCAGTTGCTAATCTTTTAATCGCAAGTTTCATAGGACAACTGAAAGGTTGATAGGATAATTATTTAACAGGTGAATAGAAAACATAAATTTTAATTGCCTATAAAATAGATGACTTTAGACAATGCATTGATGACGAACAAGGACATCTTATCTAAGATGCGGTGAATTCACTCATATACTTTATTGCACAACACTTCAGAGGAGACCCATTACATATTAGAGATAAACCAAAACCTTCTGTCCAATATGAGATGCAAATCTTTAAGCAGATTTGGAGAATATAAAGAACTTTTCTTTCAAAGGGTTCTTGTTAGACCATATTACAATCAACCCTTTTGAAAATTAAAATTCTTAGTAGGCTTATCCCAAATAATAGCTGACCAAGTTAGAAATAAGATTAGAGAAGAATATAGTGTCCAAATACCTTATGACCTACTTTCATATGGAGAAATAATCTCATATGTTTATAGATAAGGAACACAAATGTGTAATACAATCAAATTGCAAAGACAACTCAAAGATGAACAATCTCTTACAACAAAAGTTTAGGAGATTTTTGTGCCCAATACAACCCTTTTTATAATGAAAAATCAAAACCAAAACATAGAGGAACTTGTCTACCTGAAAAACAAAGAAGAAAACATCCTAACAAATTACAACATCACAAACGTAGACAAAGACACCAAAATAAACCATGTACGAATAAGAAAATTTTTAAAGATCTTAAATATTACTCATGTGGTAAAAAAGGACATCTTTCAAAATATTGTAGAGTTAATAAAAGACTAAAAAACTCTCATTGGATGTTAATACATTATACCAATTAACAACATCCCTATAGCAACCGAAGATGACACCTCTTCTGATGAATTTCTTAAAGAAGAAGATTTTCAATCAGAATATGAAGATGTCCCTCTAAATAAACCTTCCCCTGAAATAAATATGCTAACAAAAGGAAAAGAGATCCTCCTTAGCATTATTGATAAAATAACTAACCTAGAAGCCAAAAAAGAACACTTAAACAGACTCCAATCTTCAATGAATATTGCCTCTAAACTCAACACATCTTATAATCTTAAAGACATTCTTAATAAAAATAAGTAATCCCAATTTAGGCCAATAAATATTAATGATCTTCAAAGTGAAATAAATCAACAAAAATTAGAAATACAGGCCTTAAAAGTGGCACAAATGGATATGAAATGAGAAATCTTTGATATAAAATCTCTCGTCACAAAGGGAAATACAACATTAGAAGATCAAAATAAAATCATTAATACTTCCAATACCTATGATCCAAACTTCTTAATGTTATTAACAGAAATAACCTCTAGGAAATAGATAACAAATATAACGACACAAATCAATAATGAATTTTTCATTGAAATAACAGCACTTTTTGATATAGGAGCATATCTCAATTGTATCAAAGAAGGTTTTGTTCCAACAAGATGCTTCAATAAAGCATCAAAATCATTAAAATCAGCCTCAGGAGACAAGTTGAATACAAATACAAATTGCGAGAAGCTTTGATAATAAAAAGTCAAATGTCTTATAAAACTTCATTTCTTGTAGTCAAGAATATGAGGCAAGTAATTCTAGAAACATCTTTCATACAATTAATTCAACCTTTTTCGGTAACAAATAAAGGAATTGAAACTTAGGCTTTAAATAGAAAAATCACTTTTGATTTCATAACAAACCACAAAAGAGAAGCCTAAACATCTTACAAGACCACTCAATTTCAAAACTAAATTGTCTTATAAAAGATAAAGAAAACCAACTTAAGTTTTTAAAACAAGACTTAGAATTCAAAAGAATAGAAGAAAATCTTGCAAAAACAAACATCAAAGATAAAATAGCATCCCTACAAAAACACACAAAGAAAACTATATGGTCCATCTTACCCAATGCATTTTGAGAAAGAAATAAACATATTGTAGATTTACCTTACGAACAAGATTTTTTTGAAAATAAAATACCTATAAAAGCTCATCCTACACAAATGAATCAAGAATTTTTAAAATTCTACCAAACAAAAATACAAGACCTTTAAAACAAAAAACTCATTTGGAAAAGCCAATTACCCTGGAGTTGTTCCGCCTTCTATGTCAACAAAAATGCTGAATTAAAAAAGATGAGTACCCAGGTTAGTCATTAACTATAAACCTTTAATACAGTACTTAAATGGATAAGGTATCCGATACCCAACAAAAGTTAGTTACAAAGATTCTTAGGTAGTCTTAATTATATTCTAGATTTCTTCCCAAATATCAATATACTTTTTAAATCTTTCCACCAAAGGCTACAAAAGGATCCTTTGTCGTGGACTTCAGTCTACACAAATATTATCAAACAAATAAAGACCTATGTTAAGGGAATACCATGCTTACATCTAGTTGATCCATCCACTTTCAAAATAGTTGAAACAGATATTTCAGAAATAGGATGTAGTGGTATTCTTAAACAAATCAAAAATAGTAAAGAACAGGTTATCCAATTTGCTTCAAACATTGAAACTCAACACAACAAAATTACTCAACAATGGAAAGAGAAATATTTGCTATCGTTCTATTCATATCAGAATTCCAAGGAGATTTATTAAACCAAAAATTTTTCTTGAGAATTGATTGTAACTTAGTCAAAGATGTTTTATAGAGGACGTCTTGAATATTGCTTCAAAACAGATTTTTGCTAGATGGCAAGTTATACTTTTAGTGTTCAATTTTGATATTGAATTTATAAATAGTTATTTAAATTCATTACCAGATTTTCTCATAAGAAAATTTTACAAGGGATACAATCATGCCACTAAAATCCAAAAAAGACAAAGACAAAAGCAAAACAATTGCTGAAACCTCCAATACACCACATAAACCAAAAGGCTTAACATTAATCAAGTCATGACTTGAAATGATAGAAAACCATCAACATTTAGACAAATACCATTTCCAACCAATACAAAATACACTCCCTAAGGAATTATCCACACAAGCTTTAGCCCAACTAGCTACTATAGTCCCCAAAGAGAAACTATAAATACTTGCTCAATCTTCACAGAAAACAGTAAAAAAAGAGCCATCTAGTGTCATTAAGATAAGTAATAATCCCTCCCTACTTGCAACCCAAAGGAAAATGGAATACAAAAGAATTTCGAATAAGATGGTTATTAGGCACAAACAACCCCTTATTCTCAAAAATCAAAATTCTTTTCAAAAGCGTCATTCCAAAAAATACTAATTGTAGAAGATGGATTTTTTAAACAAAAATCCAATAAAATTTGCTAAAAACATATTTCCAAAAATTGGTCTTTTAAACCACATAATACAAATACAACTCTTGCTTTCTATGAACAAATTTTAATGGAGACAGAATTAGCAAGATTCACTCACTTTACTGATAAAATTGATACAAACAATATTATGAATTTTACTATTTCCATTAGCAAAATCATAAACCCCACTCAATGAGGAACCTCAACCCATACATCCAGAAAATTCTAAGCAAGAGTAACCCAAAAATTACCATATACCACCTCATACACGCACTAGGACTATCAACGGGTTTGGTAAAATGTTTTCTTCAGACAAATACAAATTTCCAACATACACGATTAGTCTTCTTCAAAGATCATTTTTGAAGAAAAAATCTACTCAACTAGTTCGAATCTTAGTGAGATCTCTTCGGTTCTTTAGAAGAAACATTACATCCCATAGTTAAACAAGGATATCAAATATTTCATGACATTTTGTACCAACGCAACATGAATCACAAATCCAATGCCTTATGCACTTCTTCATAATATTCAGAATCTTATGGGTCACAATATGAGAATTTGACTACAATACATCTCCCATGAAACCTAATGTACTAATACTGATTTGAAAATGTAAAATAAAATGATGGGATGGATTCAAATACTGTGAATAGGGATCTAAGATTGTAGTTAGGAGTTGTCTAAGAAGTCAAAATACCCAAATAACCACAACACCACCCAATACAATATTTTTGCAAGAGAAATCCATTGTAAATGCAACCCTTGCTGTAGTCCAGAATGGAGAAGAATATTTCAATGCCCTTAGACAAATACTCTTAGAGGCGGAAGAATCACAATGTGGATCTTCCAAATCACAAGATAGTCAAGAAGGATTTTCACAGTTACATCACAGTGGAAACTCTAATGAAGATGACTATTACAGGATCAATCTAGCCCAACGCTAGGATAGGATATCCTATCTAGCCCAAAGATAGGACATCACAAGCCAACAGTTATAGCGGCGGAAAAGCAATACACTGTAACACTTTTTACAGTAGCTCTTTACATATACTGTAGTACCTTCTATAAATACATGTTCCTAGCATAGGAATAGAGAGCTCGATCCAACCTTCAAATTTCTCTTCCTCCCCTTCTACTCTCTCTTGTAATTTCTCATCTCCCTTCAAACTTTATTACCTTGTAACCCTGGTCACAAAGTAAGTTTGTTTTCTTTTCAAATTAATTTAGTTTAATCAGGATTACCAACTTACATGATATTTGGTTAACCTCTTCCTGTAATACAATATCAATATTCCCTGGCTCACGGATTATCATCCTAATGGATGACTTGATACTTAGTTTTCTGGATTTTACTTTGGGCAATTAACAATACATGTAATTTATTTCACAAAGTAGCATGGATAAGCGACATGGCCACGCGACATGGACACGCGACACGACACATCGACACGTCATTTCTCAAAAATAGAGAATTCAGATGCGTTGGAACACATTATTTATTAAATGAATATTTTTATTTTTAATTAATTTGATTCAAATTCATAAATAAATAAATAATAAAAAAGAGCTTATAATGAATTTGCACTAAATAAATAAATAAATAAATAAATAAATAATCTATTCATAGGAAATTTGAAAGACTTATTAATAGTTAATGAGTACCCATATTTGAGAACATATTTCTAACTTTAACAAAAATTATAGATGAAACTAATTAACAAAAAATTATAATCAACTTATTAAAAAAATATTTGATATTTATAATAATTAAAATTTATCATTATTTAACTTTTAGTATTTTTATTTTTGAAAACTATTTTTAACTAATTTATTTATTTTTTTAACAAATGTAACCTTCCTCCCCCTTTTTTCCCAAACCCTCATTTTCCAAAATTTATTTCCCTCCCTCATTTCTCTCTCCCCCATGCCACCTCAAACGCACGCCCCCTCTCAGTTTCTTTTCCTGCTTTCTCCCCCCAATGTCCTCTCATTTCCCTGGATTTTCTCTCCTACCTCACGCCACGCTTTTGATTTCTTTCCCTCGTTTGTCCCCCCAACCTGTCATTTCCCTCATTTCTCTCTTCCCCCTCCCATTCACGCCACCCCCACCCCCGCCCCCCATCGTGATGGGTCATCATCTATTGTTTCTCTCTCTCTCCTCCCCTCAACCCCACGCCACGCCGACCCCCAAGCCCCCCCTCGTTTCTTCCCCTTTCTTCCACCCCTCCCATCGCAGTATCACCCATTGTTTCTCCCGCCCCCTCCCGCCTCTCGCCTCCGGTTCTTTCCCTTTCTTCCCCCTCCCCCCCCCATCACCTACTAACCATGAACTTCTCCTCCTCCTCCTCCTCCTTCTCACACTATCCTCTCTGCTCTCTTTTAGTCGCCTCATCGCCTCGCCTCCAGCCTTTCCTCCTTTGCAGCCGTAGCCTTAGCCTTGCCACCGACCCTCTATTGCAACAGGCCCTCCCTCACTATCACAGCGTTGCCTCCATTCCCTCCCCCTCGTCTCCACCCTCCATCATCTTCTTCAACGATCCTCTCTCGGACACACATGTCGGAACATGTTGAAAAAAGTTGACCGCATGTCGAAAAATCCGACACGCATTGATCGCATGTTCGAGCGTGTTAGACACGTTGACATGTGTCAAACACGACACGGAAGCTCTGACAGTGTGTACGTGCTTCATAGTTACTTCATATGTAATTTACAGTTTATGTAAATACAAGTCCATACCACCTACATGATTGGTTTTTGTTTCTTTATACTCTTACTTTTCATATTATACATTTCTTTTTCTTTACATATTATTTTTAATGCTCAATAATATATTTAGTTTCTCTCAATTTCTCTCTCACTCATAAATTTGTCCTCTTTCTTATACTTCATTGTTCTCTCATATAATACTCCGACACACGCGTGCGCGCACACACACATATGACTTTTGAGGAAAAAAAATCAGATTATGTTACCAGAATAGAAGAAAGAGATATGCCTCTTTCAAGATCTTTCGAAACAATTACACTCTTAAATCAAGAATCTATTAAAAAATATAAACAAAAATTCAATTACATTCATATAGGATTAGTTCATGTGGGTATTAAACCTCTTATCAGAGAGGGTTTAAATACTTTTGTCCTTCTAGTCTTAAGAGATTCAAGACTCTTAAACTTTGAAGGATCCATTTTAGGAACCGTAGAAACAAGTCTTTACAATGGTCCAATCCATTTTTATTGTTATCCTAATTTCTCAATATCACAAAGATAAATATATCATTAAATCTTTAACCCTTCAGATTAAGACACATAAGTACAAGATAGCAAAAGGATCTATTCCTTCAACCTCTACCTATAGAATTCATTACAAAGCTATGCTTTATGCATTTGGAAGCAAAGCATTCAAACACAGCCCGAAAGGAGAAACTCTTCACCCTCAAATTGATATTACTAGACCCAATACAATTATCTCCAGGTCAATTAATTGGTTTGACATAGTATTACCTAAACAATGAGAATTAAAAAACCAAGTTCCCTAGCGAATGGTTCGAAATGTAAATCCAACCAATATAATACAACATCCAAAAGGAAAAGTAATCATTCAATTTTCAAGATAGTCATTTGAATTAAATCAATTCCCTCAGCCCCATCACGTAGGTCAGTTGAGCTCTACCCAAATCTTCCTCCCATTATTACTCACCCACCTAGAAACCAAAGTAGCGTGTCCAATCCTGAAACAACCATCAACCAAGATAATAATCCTGTAGTGGCTAATATTAGTGGTCTTGATAAAAGATTTGGAGTTTCCCGACCTATTTATCAACAAGACCAACTTGATTTAGAAACTCCTAACTCCCCACATCATTCTGCTACCTACTCCCAATTAGCAAATCTTAATGTACTTACTCTTGAAGAAGACTTTGAAACTAATCGAAAATTCTTAAATAAAGACTACTCAAAAGAAAAACAAAGAAGTAAGGCAATGGTTTTTTTTAACACTTTTCATGATCAAACCAAAGAAATAAAAGAAAAATAATATGATTACATGTACAAACGTGAAACTTGTATATTTTTCTTTGATTGGTTTGAAGAACAATTTATCCAATCAAAAGAAATCTATGTCCTAAACCACACATACAAGTGGAAATTAGAAAAGGGCCAAACCATAAAATCTAATCATCCTCCTTTGAGGAAGATTAAATTCCAACATAGGGACAGTATAATAGTAACTACTCCTTTTACAATAACAATCGAAATTGATTAATCTCATAGCATAAAAATAATACAACAAAATAATTACACGGATCAACCTCTCCATACTATTGGCAATCAATTAAATGGAATAAAATCACCTATCTCATCAATTTTTCGCAAAGATCAAGACCAAAAACTTTTAAGTCCACAATTTTTCAAATATTTGAGTTCCCTAAAATCCTTATTCCAAAATTTGCAAAAACCATAGAAAATAAGAAAAAATCTGTAGGCAAATTGCCAATAATTGATACTTCTACGGTTAAAGGACCTAGCATGGAAGAAACTTCCAAACTAAAAGGGTGAGCATTGTTCCAGGGCAGAATCTTGAACTTGAGAATCAGACTAGAGGAAATCTAGTTTTAGGTTCTAAGATATGTAGGGTAGGTTCCGGGTTCCAAAAATTGGAGAGCCTGTTTTGACGGGTAGGTTCTAGGTTCTAGGTTGGCGAAACTTGGAACCGAGAACCTAACCTGAAATTGAGAACCTAGAACCTAGAATTTGTAACCTAGATACTAGAATAAGTTTTTGTGTTTTTTTTAGTCTATGTCTTCATGCAATCTTACGTAATCCATGGCATTCGATGATGAGTATTTAATCTGGAATCACTAGTCCAAGCTTTCATTTTATGATTAAGACTTTTACTTTGTTAACTTTCATATTTTTCCTATGTCTAAATATAAGTTATAATAAGTGAATTGTAGCAACAAGTGGTGATTATCAAACGCTATATTTCACTGTAATGGTTCAATTAATAATAAATGTGGAACCTGAGTAGACCCTGGAACTTGTAATAAGGTGGATATCGGGTTTTAGGGAATGGGAATAGGTTCTAGGTTCTAGAAAATGAAGAACCTCTTCTAACGGGCAGGTTCTAAGTTCTAAGTTCTAAGTGGAATCTGTACGGAACCTTAAACTGCTCACTTCTAGAAAGAGATTGTGCAATGGTAAATTTGTAATTAGTTGGCCAGTGGAACGGTGGATGTGGTGCGTGACTATAAAGAGAAAGAAAGTCAATGGGTCAAGAATCAACGTCAGGGGTTCCACCTAGGAAAACTCAAGGGATGTGGTGCAAGATTAAACATGGCTAAATCACGAAAAGATAAGAGCCCCCAACCGTCCTTCAATTTAATTTCATGAAAATGACGATATTGTCGTTTGTCCTTGCTATACCTTTTTAGATTACAAATTATAAATATGGGTAATTAACCACCTTAGGAGAGTGCCTAGAGAAAAAGGGACGGAGCAAAACATGAATCCTATAAAAGAAAAGTATCGTATGCATCGAAATGATATATATCTACTATAATGGCACCTACTTGATATTTTTATGTCCAATCAATGCTAGATATGTTTAAATGAATTTAAAAAATTTCTGGTTAATTGAAAGTGAGCATTATAGCGAGTCATCTTCAATACTTTACTTTTAGTCACATTTAATTTAGTATACCAATTGAGTAACCCAGATTTAGTAAATGTAACATTTCTTCATTAATTACAATCAACCTCATCCATAAATTTTGAAATTCTCTTTGTTTATTGACGAGTTTTTTCACGTGTTATCATGACATGATGTTAATACTATGTAAAATTCCTTCTCGACAAAGCAATGAAGAACTTCACGCGTGAGTTGTACAAACACCCTAAGAAAACCATTTTCAAATTTGATCCTTGATTAGTGTTTTGATTAAGCATTCAATAAACGTTTCAAGTACAAAAACAATTTGGTACTTTGATCATCTCAATCAATCTTAGGTTCGCATCTTATCTAATCCATAAATTAAATAATGATGTTCATTTTTGTAAGCGATACAAGTAATCATTTATCCAAATATTTTTGAAATCATTTAATTTTCACAACAAAAAAAAAAAAAAACGGAGATTAATATTCCCTATATTTCGGAGCAAAGAAGGATATGCAAGTATAGGAGGGAAAATATTGCACGCATGCAATCAAATATCTCAATTATTGGGATTTGACTTAGGCCCTAGGCAGTGGTGGTAGACAACACCCTCTAGGAGCTTTTATATTATCAGACGATATTTCGATATATGTTCGACACTCTCTGACACTTTTCGATACTCGATCAACATGTGTGCTTTTTTAAAAAATTCAACATTTGGTCAACTCTTTCGACACTCGAGTCTAGAATTCCGACATGCAAATTCGGAATTCCATCAACACACATGAGGTCAATTTTAAAATTTTTCAATAAATGATAAGTTAATATATATATGTAAAAAAAATTAAAATAATTAAAATAATAAAGGGGAAAAGAAAAAAACCTAATCCTTTCTTCTCTTCCAACTCTTACTATCCATAACACATAATTTACTCCCCAAGTTTGTTTTTTTCTTCTCTTCGACATTTTCTAACACGTGAGTTAAGAATGTGAATTGCCTTCTTTCTCCAAGTTTTATGGATTATTGAAATATAGTTAAATTTGTCAAATCGAAACAATAAATGATATTAATAAATGATGAATTAATGTTTTTAGTATAAATTCATTCTATACTCTTTTTTATTATTTATTTATTTATGAATTTGAATTAAATTAATTTGATTTTAAATGATCATTTCTCGTGTATATATAAAAATATACATTTAATATACAACGTGCCTCAACGAATCAAAATTCTCTATTTTTTAATAAATGACGTGTCGTGTTATGTCGTGACGCGTGTCGTGTGTCGGTGTTAGTGCTACTTAGGTGATAGAGCTCACTCATTAGTAGCGTGATTAGTTAGTTGGGGAGGACCACATTGAACTAGAACGCCAAGTAGTCAATATATTTTTTTGACCCCTTCTTCAAGTCCACATATGCGAGGCCAAATATTCAAATTCATCGAGGAATGACCACACTAACAATATTTATAAAATCGCACACTAAAAAATATCTTCTATTCAATCCAACTCGTTCTATATATACTTGAAAGACACCACACCAAGATGTGTACATACACACAATTTGGCGAAAGAGAAAGAATCTGAAAAGATTAAAATTCATTCAATTGCTTCTATGAGAGAGGTGAGATGGGCATAGTGATATCTAATCCTCTTGCTATCTTTTTAAGGTTGTTCATAAGGGGAGTGAGGCATTATCACCAAATTCCTACATGCGAAATGCTGCTACATGCGACTATCTATTTCTCCCATCAATAATTAAATTATTAAATCTAATTAAAAAGTAAGCAGGGTAGAATAAAAAACCCGACCGTTCTCTGTGATGTAGATTGATGGACTACGTATGGGCAATTGGCGCACGCTATTAATCACACTTTCCCATCATCAGTCCGCACGATGACGAAATCGACCTGACCTCACTAGGGGCTAGAATATTATAAAGCTCGTTTTGGGGAGCGAATCAATTCAAAGGATGAAAACCCAATAAAGGCAAAGGCCGAGAAACACAGACGAATTCTTCACAAGAAATGGCTGCTGTTTACAGCAAGGAGCTCTTCTTGGGTTGGTATTTAATCACTCTCAAGCTCCGAGAAACCGTGGAATCTCGATTCCCCAAGAAATCAACCTATGTGGGCGAAATCGTCCCCGGAGATGAGCCGAGGCCTCCCAAGTCAGAGTGGGTCATCTCCATTGAAGAGAAGCTCGTCCAAGGTCGCCAGGACAACATGCCAGACTCGTGGGAAAATCTCTCCATTTACCGGATCCCACGCTATCTCAAGCATGGCGAGGAACAGGACTGGGTCCCCCAGATTGTCTCCCTTGGGCCGTACCACCACAGTGGTGAACACCTCCGCCATATGGAGCAGCACAAGTGGCGCTGCCTCCACCGCATTCTTGAGCGCTCCGGTCAGGGGATAGGCCTCTATCTAGACTCGGTGAAGAAGGTTGAGCGGAGAGCTCGCGCCTGCTACGAAGGAAGGATATCCATGAGCCGCAATGAGTTCGTGGAGATGATGGTTCTTGATGGCTGCTTTGTGATTGAGATGTTCCAGGGATTCGCTGAGGGTTTCGAGAAACTTGGCTACCCTCCCAATGACCCTGTCTTCTCAATGCGGGGTTCGATACTCCAAATCCAACGGGACATGATCATGCTCGAGAATCAGATCCCGCTTTTCATACTCGACCGGCTGCTCCGTCTCCAGTTCGGTGACCCCAACCAGAAGGAGCGCATGGCCAAGCTGGCGCTCCAGTTCTTCAGCCCTCTGATTGGGGTCCCTCTGACTATATTCTGCGGGGTCACAGCCGATTGGCTGACGCTCTACCCCCTTGACAAGCACCAACGCAAAAGATCCGACCTCTCTAAGCTCTTTGACCTCTTTGACAAGGACTCCAGCCAAAGATTGAAGTTCGACCCGTTAGACGACAATGGCAAGGTCCATTGCCTCGAAGTGGTCCGGAGAAGCCTCCTGCACTTGGGCCTAAAGCGGCCCAAGACCAAGCGATGGTGGCAAAGCCGGGAACGGCTCACTTTCTGCTTGAGGGAGCTCTGGGAAGACGGGATCCAGATAAGGCGGAGAGAACTCCGCAGTTGGGGTGACATCCAGTTCAAGAACGGGATCCTCGCGATCCCACCCATTGAAATCCACGAAGGGACGAGGTCACTCTTCCTTAACTTGGTTGCCTTTGAGCAGTCTCAATTTAATTGTAGCCACTACGTCACCTCGTACGTAATCTTCATGCACAATTTGATCAACTCCCCAGAGGACGTCCTGTACCTCCGCGATTGCCGGATCATCAAGCACTGCCTTGGGAGTGATGCCGAGGTGGCTGACCTCTTCCACCGACTTTGCCAAGGGGTGGCCTTCGACCTAGGAGACAGTTATCTCCGGGACATATCTGACGATCTGATGAGGTATCACTCTGGAGTACTTTCCTTAAATGACGATGGTATCACTTCCGATACATGCTATGCTGAGATAAGATTCGGTCTCGCCCTTTTGTGGGGTATCTTGAGAGCCTTTCTCACCCGCAAGTGGAATGCCTGGGTAGCCATTCTCAAGAACAAGTATTTCGATAATCCCTGGTCAATTATTTCCGTAATTGCTGCTTTCGTTTTACTTGTGCTTACTTTTATACAAGCCTTCTATGCAGTCTATGCCTACTATAGGCCGCGTTCTTGATTTCTCATCCAATGTTAATTATCTGATACGCAAATGTCGAACTGGATTAATCAATTTATGTGGTGCAATATCTTTTGTTTTTTCTTTTATTCTTATTTTTATTATTTTGGCTACTCCCAATCCTTAGGTCAACCCTGTATAAGGGACTATAATTTCCCTTCTCGCAATTAAAAAATCTTAAATTGTGCCTTCGGTGTTCGGAATGACTTTGCGCAGCGCCACTCCTGCTTGGGAGCCAATCTCGAGTTGTGCCTTGAATGTATGGGAACTTTCTAAGGTGGAAAGTCTACTGTAAACCATTGTAGCCCAACCACTGGGGGTTCGCCCCAGTGGCCACCCTTCCAACATGGAAGGGGGAGGTGAGGGGTTCAAATCCCCACCTTCTCAGGGGGGGATGGGGATAGGGACACGTAAGTTTTGAGAGTGGGTTGCGACTCCCACGCCCTGCAAGAGGCAGGGCACAAGTCTGCGCGTGAGTGTAGCATAGGCATAGAGTAGGACTGACCAAAAAAAAAAAAAAAAAAAACCATTGTAGCCCAACGATTAAAGTTTGTCAATTCATTGACTCTTTTTGCTCTTTCGATGCCATCTCGACAGTAGAGTTGATGGTATGCTCCCTTTCATAACAAAAAGTAATGGATCATAATTAAAGTCAAAAACATGGGAACATAGTTATCTTAAGTGCAGGGGACCTAAATGTTCAGAACAACAAACGACATTAATGCAATAATGGTGAATTTAGATTTATCTAAAAATGAAAATGCGTTGCCTCAATCGGTAATTTTCCCTAAAAAATGAGCTTGATAACCAAGTGGTACCTTAAGAGATTCAAACCTCTGACCCAAAATTGAGAAGAAATAGTAATAACATCATCCTCAACTTTCCCATTTTGTGGTAAATAATAATTAAGAAATTGACTATTAGATTAGTCGAAAAACTAACTTCCGTCATTCGTGTGAACTTACTAGTGATTTTATACTCAATTTATATCTCAATTGATGCTGATGAGTGATTGGTGATTCAAGGAACATAGATGGCGAAATTATTTTAAAAAGAGTTAATAACAACACTTAATAGATTCAACACAAATTATTATTATTTAATTCGTAGGGGTGGGTCATACGAGCTACTCTACCTACTTGATGATACTGACTTAAAAATAATCAATAAAGATCAATGATACATATGATGCTCTTTTTGAATTTAGAAAATGTGGCCTTTCTAGAAGCCATTTAAAAAAAAAAAAAATGATAATATTGTCCGATGTTTAGCTAAAATTTAAAAGTGAATTAGAAGTTATTTTTTATCATTCGACATGAAAATTTTGATTTGACTTTTCTCCATGTAGTCCTTTTAATATATTTTTATTTTTTTCTTTTTTTAAATCGAATTTTATTTATTTTATATTTAATTTTTTTTACTTTTTATTTATTTTTTTTTCTTTACTTTTTTTTTTTGGTCGATTTTATTTTTTTATATTTTCTTTACCACCTCCTTCTTCTTTGGTTAGTTGTTGGTCACAGCAATAACCGGTGACGAGCCAAAGATGAGCTTGAGCTTGAGCTCATTGCTAGGCAAACTAGCAAGCCAGGGGCTCGCACTCGCTGATCGGCAAGCCAAAGGCTTGCGCTCATCGAGCTCATGAAGCGCGCTGATTTGGCTAGCTGCAAACTCAAGGCCTCAAGCCTCACTAGAGCGATGAGCCAAAGGCTAGAGCTTGCCCGAGGCCAACAACCTCGAGGCTCGCTTGTGGCTACTCATCGGCCGTCAATGGCCAAGAAAGAAGGAAAAATCAAAAAAGAAAGAAACGAAAAAAAAAAAGGAGAAAGAATATAAAATTCGAATTTAAAAAAGAAAAAAGGTAAAAAAGAAAGAAATGGGGGCTAGCAAAAGTATGAGATAAGAGAAAATAAGTGAAGAAAATGCTTTCCCCTACTTGAAAAGTTAAAAAATCTTTTCCCCTATTTTAGAATACTTTTTTTTTCATTGATGGAACATGTTTTCCTTGACCAGTTTATAGTTTATTTTCCATGAAATGAATATCGAAAAATCCGGAAAATGATTTCCATGAAACAAACGGATCATTGATGTTGGAAAAATCTCCTCTTTTGTCAAATTTCCTTATAAAGCAGCAATTCTGTGACACCCCTCGATGGCCCCCGAACCGTTAGGGTCGCCACAGTTCGATTACCATTCTCTTGCTTGACCTGAAAGTTTATCAATCTTGGGGGTTTATATCTTTTAGGTCGGTTCCTGCGCAATTTATATGGCGGAAGTGTATCCAACAACTCCCTTCCCTATATTCAGAAAATGATGCACACCAACTAAACATTTTATAAGTTAAAGCCGAACGCCTTTATTTACATTAAGTAGATGGACATCTTTAGTCGGTACATCAAAATGCCAATGTCTTCTATACTCGGCTATACTTCAAAAGAAGACCGACATCTTTTCCAACAATCGTATACTTAAAGTGCATCGATCAGTATTGGCGTCCAAAAGTTCCTTCATTTGCTATCCTCCTCCTTGCGATTGTATCCAACCACTCGATCCATCTACTGGTGGCAATGGCAGCAGAGGTATCTTGTCTAGTCTGAAATGTTAGTTCTCCAACGGGGTGAGTACAACCACTCAACAGCAAAAAATTCATCAAACTATATCAAGCAGTACCATCAATATCTAGACTCATGCAAGATAGACAAGATAGGCAATCAATGAATGAGTATGCATCCAAACCATATAACTCTTCAATGCAATGACCAGTGCATTTCCAACCAATAAGATGCATCATGTCCAGTCACACAAGTCTCGATCATAGGGCCAAACTGTAATGACATGTCACATTCCATGCCATACAATTTAGTCCAATAACTAGACCACACGCACACTTAGTGGAACCATCAATTTTAACATTCAAAAGGTTTCACCCCCCCAGAGGACCAATGTTTGCGTCCTTTTGGGCATTCGCACCCAATCCTGGCGTCGCAAAGTCCTCCGGCACATACCTTCGGGCATCTGGCACACACTTCCGGGCATCTTGCATCCCACCTGACATCACGAGGAATCGTCAGGGCTCGCCATGAAAATGGTTATCCCTGCCTTCCGAAATTACGTACCGACATACCACCAAGCATCCATTGGAATTACGTACTGATATACCACCGGGCATCCCAAAAGTCCCGGGGAAAATCCTCTGGGCATGTATTCAAAATACAATTAGGCATTCAAAGAGCATCGACTCATTCGAACCTTTGGGCATCCCGACTCCTGGGGCATCGTTAACCCGAGGGTCCAACGGCAACAATTTACATCTTAATTTCAGAAAAACACTTTTCAAGGAAATGACAAAAAGTCTTTTGAGTCTCATCACATCTCAATATTGCATGACATGCCAATGCCAGTATCATCATGTCACAATGTATATTCACATATATGTCTCACTTTCAAAATAGTATTTGATGCAATAATGTCAAAGGTTTCAATCAACTTTTGATGTCATATGAGATGCTAAATGACACCACATATGCTGTATAAATAACAACCCAAGATATCACATCTCATAGAGCAATTCATTTGTTCTTGAAGATAAAACAATTTTCGGATAAAACAGAATGCACTTCTATAATTAAAATTTTGGAAAAATTAGTAAACGATCTTAATAAATTCTGAAAATTTAACATGTTATAAACGAGATCTAGAGAAAACTATTTCATGAAGAACACCATGTCAAAAGAGCTTCATACGAGTCGCTATGGTCATGCATCACAGCCTTAAAAATTTCAAACATCACAATTGCACAGTTTTATTCACAAATTCAGTATAACCCCTAAATCAACTCAGAAAATTCTGAAAATTTGATATGTTATAGTAAAAACCTATAGGTAAAAGTTTTGTGAAGAACTCGAATTCAGATTCATGATAGATCAAAAGCTATAGTCACCATAACTCTCTCTAACCCTCGGTAACGATTTCCAGATTTAACAATTTCAGAGTAAATAGTTTCCCCGACCATTACTTGTCCGTTTCTTCTCAAATTTTAGTATGTTACTCCTCAAGATGTTATCTACAACTTTTGTCAAGGACACGAAGTCAAATTTCGGATAGATAATTACAGAAAATTCATGGAATTGCCACAGGTCAGTCTGTTTTTCCATGAAACAGTTTGCTAGTTGAAGAACTACTCCTATACCTTCGAAATTCCAACATCCAGCATCATAACTCAAGCATCTCCAAAATCCATTACACTTCACACACAACCACAGCTCACTCACAATTAGATTTTGACACATGCATGCCTCAAATGCAACATCCAATGACTTATAGCCTCAATCTAGAACTTATCTAGCTCAATCCAACACAAAACGGCAACTTCACATTCAATCCTCCACATATTGATGAACCCTTCCTCACATAGACAGCAACAGCACTGCATCACATAGATTGATGAACTTCTACTTGCCTTAAGTCCTATGCGACCATAGCAAGCAAAACGGAGAACTCGGGGTCTCGGACGCGGCTCCGCGACGGCGGCAGCTCACACGTACGGTAGAGGGGCAACCTCTTTCCCTTCCGTCGCCGTACTCTCTCTAGCTCGCTGTCCTCTCTTCCTCTCTCTCTGTTTGTGTGTTACGAAACTGCCTCGTCCTCTCACTTTCTCTTAAAACCGAGCCCCTTGTTTCCTCTAATGTTAGTAAGCTAATGATGATTTTGCATGTAGGGGTTTCGGTGGATGCATGCACGGAGGACAGGTGGAGGAGGCGAGGACAGGTGGGGAAAACGTGGCTTGCATGCATGCTGGGCTCTCTCCGCTGGCCACCGAAGAGGGAGAGAGAAACGTGGCTTGCATTCGGTCTTCTCTCGCCAGCTCGGTCTCTTTCTTTGTTATTCGGTTTCGTGAGTCAACACAAGGGAAAAGTCCAGCGTTGCACAAGTGAAGGGCAGCTGTTGAAGACGTGGCTGCTCTCGGCATCACTCGGCTGCCACTTGCAGTTCCATGCAGTGGAACGTGCCCCTCAATTAGTAGACCACATTGTCAACTATTATACTCGTAGTTGACACGTTTTGTCAACATGGCAGCAACGAAGTTAACTCACCGAGGAAGGAAAATTAAACGTAGCTGCATGACGTGGCCAAGCAAGTTGGTCAACATTTTCTTCGGGTCGACAATTGAGGGAATAGATTCGGACGGGGCTTCGAGCATTGCATGAAGGGGTAGGTTTACGTGAATGCATGGCCATGAATGAGGCCATTCGCTGGGCTATCCGAGGAGAAAAATCGTGTACGAAGCTGTGTTGATCCGCGGTCCTTTGCGGGGTACACGATTGAGAGGTCTTCGACAATTTTCGTTGTAAACTTTCACGTACGCACGGCCGTTGCGTGCTACGGGCCTTCAGCTCCGTCAATTGGCAAGGCCGCTCGGGATTAACATCGGACGTGTGCATGGCCGTGCATGGGAAATTTCTCTCTGAAAGTTGATGTTTCGGAACGACGGGTTGTGATGAAACGATGGCCTAAAGCCATACCGACGATGACGACAACGAAATAGTGTCCGCAAATGGTGCTAATGATGCAGTCTGTTGATACTCCCGTCAACCTGTGATGAGCCGTTACTTATTCGAGATCTGACGGAAACCCGGATGCCACAAATTCAACGATTAAAATGCAAGAATGGCAAAGGCAAAGAAACACAGAAAAATTCTTCACCAAAAATAGTTGTTTGCAACAAAGAGCTCTTGAGTTGGTATTTAATCACTATCAAGCTCAGAGGAACTGTGGAATCTGAACTCCTCAAGAAATCAACCTCCAGTGCATCCACAGAATTAATAGATCACCACCACCACCACCACCAAACAGCCTCAGGACCACCCGGTTCACAATCTACAGTGAAAACCATTTGAGGCTCCGGATCGTGGTCAAGAACAACTCGGGCGAAAACATCTCCAATGATGAGCTGAGGCTGCCTGAGTCTAAATGGGTCATCTCCATCGGATCCTGCACCATTTCAAGGATGGTGAGGACAAGGCCTACATCACCCCAATTGTCTCCCTCGGCCGGTACCACCACAGTAAGAAGTGCCTCCGCCAGAAGGACCGGCATAGTGGTGCTGCCCCCACCACATCCTCAGGCGCTTTGTGATTGAGCAATTCCAAGGAGTCGCCGAGGGGTTCAAGGGACTTGGCTATCCTCACGTTGACCCTGTCTTCTCAATGCAGGAATCCATATGCACACGATCGAGCGGGACATGATCATGCTCGAGAGTCAGATCCCGCTTTTCATATTTGACCAGCTGCTCAGCCTCCAGCTCAGCAACCCCAACCAGAAGAGGCTCGTGGCTAAGTTGGCACTCCGGTTCTTCAATTCTCTAATGCCGATGGACGAGCCTTTGACCAAGCTTTAGCCACAACAGGTTGGAGTCTCTCAGCTACGCCTGTTGATAAAATAGTTATTTTACTTTTCACATGTTGCTGATTTGGTTTTTCAGTTATTAGAGTTAGTGGAGTCATGTGTGTTGGTTATCCTAGTTTTTAGGTGTTAGTGGGGCAAGTCCTTTATGGAGAACATGGGTAGTTATGGGGTGTTTTACGTGATGTATTTTGTCCTTTGTAAAAGACTTGGTTGCTTTGTACGTAAGATGAAGTTTCAGCCTCATCTCTCCTCCTTTTTAGCAATTTAACAGTGGTATCAGAGCCTAAGAGAAACGTGAGAGAGTTAAAAAAAAAAAAAAAAAAACTTTCGTGAGAAAATTGCAGCAGCAATATTTCCAATGGCCACCGATAATTTTGTTCAACCCGCAATTCCACGCTTTGATGGTCACTATGACCATTGGAGTATGTTGATGGAGAATTTTTTACGATCAAAGGAGTATTGGTCGGTTATCGAATCTGGAATTCAAGAGCCACCAGTAGGCATGGCTTTGACAGATCCCCAGAAAGCGGAATTGGAAGCTCGAAAGTTGAAGGACCTAAAGGCAAAAAATTATTTTTTTCAGGCTATCGATCGTTCCATCTTGGAGACTATTCTTTGCAAAGAAACTTCCAAGGATATTTGGGATTCTATGAAGAAGAAATATCAAGGCTCTGTTAGGGTGAAGCGTGCACAGCTTCAAGCCTTGAGAAAAGATTTTGAAACACTAGCGATGAAGGATGGAGAATCTGTCACTAGTTATTGTGCCAGAACAATGGAGATCAGCAACAAGATGCGATTCCATGGCGAGAAGATGGATGATGTCACAATTGTGGAGAAGATTTTGCGTTCCTTGACACCAAAGTTTAATTATGTTGTCTGCTCAATTGAAGAATCGAAAGACATAGATGCGCTCTCTCTTGATGAATTGCAAAGCTCCTTATTGGTCCATGAACAGAAGATGAACAGAAGTTCAACAGTAGAAGAGCAAGCGTTGAAGGCTTCTACCAATACTCATTCCAACAATTTCAGAGGAAGGGGTAGAGGTAGAGGTAGAGGAAGGGGAGATCGAGGAAATAGAGATGTTGGCAGGAATTTTAAAGCCAACAATGACCAATTTCAAGGCAAAGGCAGAGGACGGGATCCTAACAAATTTAAGGTAGAGTGTTTTAGATGTCATAAATTTGGTCATTATGCATCTGAATGTTATACTAGGCTGCCTAATAATAAAGAAAAGGCAGAGAGTTCAAATTTTGTTGAAGAAAAGGAAGCAGAAACGTTGTTGATGTTTGTTCAAGATAAAAAGGAGCGCGAGTCAGATATTTGGTATGTGGATACAGGCTGCAGTAACCACATGAGTGGAAGTAAGTTTTCTTTTTCTCATCTAAATGAAGATTTTCATTCCACTGTGAGTTTTGGGGATCATTCTACTGTGAAAGTGATGGGAAAAGGTGATATTAAGATAAGAACCAAGAATGGTTTTGTGGAAAAGATCTCTAATGTGTTGTATGTTCCTGACTTGAAAAGTAACCTACTAAGTGCTGGCCAATTACAAGAAAAGGGTTATGTAATCACCATTCAGAGGGGTGTCTGTGAAATTTATGATTCCGTTAGAGGTGCTATTGCAGTTGTTCCTATGAATTCAAATAGATTGTTTCCATTAAAGATTGAAAATATTCAGTCTTGCTTGATGGCTGAAAAGAAAGATCCCTCATGGCTTTGGCACTTTCGCTATGGTCACTTGAGTTTTGGTGGATTGAAGACCCTCCAATAGAAAAACATGGTGACGGGTCTTCCTCAAATTACTGTTCCCTCTCAAGTCTGTGAAGAATGTGTTGTTAGCAAACAGCATCGTTCTCAATTTTCAAAAGAAAAGTCATGGAGAGCAAAGGATGCTTTGCAGCTGGTGCATTCGGACATTTGCGGTCCCATAAATCCATCTTCTAATGGAGGTAAAAGATACTTAATTACCTTCATTGATGATTTTTCCAGAAAAACTTGGGTTTATTTTTTACAGGAAAAATCAGAAGCTTTCTCCACGTTTAAAAGCTTCAAAACTCGTGTTGAAAATGAAGCAGGAAAGACCATTAAGACTCTTCGAACAGACCGTGGCGGTGAATATTGCTCAAAAGAATTTGAAGTTTTTTGTGCAGAGTATGGCATTCGAAAAGAGCTTACTGCTGCATATACACCACAGCAGAATGGTGTATCTGAGAGGAAAAATAGAACAATTCTCAACATGGTGAGAAGTTTATTGGCAAGAGGAAGAGTTCCAAAGACTTTCTGGCCAGAAGCAGTAAATTGGAGTATTCATGTTTTTAACAGAAGTCCAACTTTTGCTGTTCAAAATATGACACCTGAAGAGGCTTGGAGTGTGAGAAGACCGGCTGTAAATCACTTCAGAATTTTTGGATGCATCGTGTGACATCCTGAAATTCGACCCCGTTTCGATAAAGTGAAATGGGCATTTCGTCGACGTGCCTATGGCCTTTTTCTCTGAGCTGATCACTCACGAGTTAACTAACCTATTGGGTGAAGCCGTTAAGGGATGTATCGGCCGTAAAATCCCTAAAAGCTACCTAATTGGTTGGATTGAGCTAAAATCACGTCTGATCGAATTTTAACCACGAAATTGAACTCGATTTCGGGAATCGAATTTTAAGTGCGTCATAATTCTTATTTTTAGGATCTCGTCTCATCGCTCGTCAATTTATTGACGAGTCCGAAATTTCAATAAAGAAATTATCGGAAGAAAAATTTGAAGTCCGAAAAGAAATTTGAAAGGAAAAGGAAAAGAGAAAAAATTAGGTATTTCATTTTTCGCTTTTCCCTTTTTCCTCTCTCTCCCCCTCTCTTTTCTTTCTTTTCTTTCTTTTTCTCTCTTTTCTTTCTCTCTCCTCTCTCCTCTCCCCCCCCCATCCGTGCGAATTGCCCCACCGTCCACCCCTCTCTTTCTTTTCTTTTGACTAGTCAATGTTTATCCCTTCTCTCTCTTCTTCTTCTTTTTCCCCCCACACACGACAGCTTCCTTCCACTTTCTTCTTCTCCTTTTTCCTCGCGTGCGAACCAGGAGCCCGAACCAGAAGCTGCAGCTCCGTCGCCGCCCGTCGCCGCCACGCCGGAGCCGCACCGCCGCACCGCCGCGCCGCGCTCGTGCGCCCGCCGCCGTCCCGCCGTCCGTGCGCGTCTAAGCCGAGCGAACCAGCCCTGTTCCGCCTCTGTTCTGCACCGACCAGCCCATCTCCGGCCATCTCCGGCCACCGCCAACCTTGCCGGACCACCCCCGAGACCCCCTCGCCCTCCGCCGGCCTTCCCTCGCCCTCCTAGCCGCCGGAGCAGCTCCGATCCAGCCCGAACAGCAGACCCACGAAGTGGGTTTCAGCCACTTCGGGCCCGCTTTTGGGCCGTTTCCCGGCCCCGGATCCGCGAGTTGCTTTGGGAACAATCGTTCCTCGCGTCGCCGCCGTCGGATTGATCCGATTTGCGCGCGATTTGGTGAGTAATCTCACTAATCCAGGATTAGTGGCTAATTATGCTTAATGTTGATTTAGATTTAATTAATTATGTTTAGGTTGTTAGATTAGATTAAATTAGCATTTATTAGACAATTGTGGTGCGAATTAGTTAAATTGAATGTGTAATTAGCAAGTAGACGTGGTCTACTAATTATTGGAAGTGCCTCGGGATTTTTCCCGACCCTTAGTGGGCTCCAATTAGGCTTTTCGGGCCTAAGTGGATTTTTTAGCATTTAAATATTAATTTTCGGAATTAAATTAAATAATTATTTATTTTCCGAAAATGCAACTGAGATGGCCTGGAACCGGAAAATTATGCTGATGACCATGGTGAAGTCCGTTTATTTAATCGGGCTGTAATTTGAGCTAAATTGAATTTTTAGTAATTAATAATTAATTAATTAATTATTTTTCGGAAATTAAGATTTTGATGGACGATGACCGAAATCTCGTGCTGATCGTCGTGGCGCAGTCCGTTTATTTATTTGAGCTCCACGTTGTATGGAATTGGACAAATTGTGATATTTTAGGGATTTAACCTAAATTGATTGGAATTGATTGAGATTGAATTGTTGATTGGTAAATGGCCAAGTATGTTATTCAATATTTATATTGCTTTGTGGAGTTGATTTAATTATTTGATTGAGAAATCGTTGGCTCTGTGATCAGCGTATCACCTTGGCGAAAAAGACGCCCGAGAGCATATTGAATTGTTTATGTTGGCTCTGTGATCAGCGTATCACCTTGGCGAAAAAGACGCCCGAGAGCATATTGAATTGTTTATGTTGGCTCTGTGATCAGCGTATCACCTTGGCGAAAAAGACGCCCGAGAGCATATTGAATTGTTTATGTTGGCTACGTGATCAGCGTATCACCTTGGCGAAAAAAGACGCCCCGAGAGCATATTGAATTGTTTATGTTGGCCGTGGATCAGCGTATCACCTTGGCGAAAAAGACGCCCGAGAGCATATTGAATTGTTTATGTTGGCTCTGTGATCAGCGTATCACCTTGGCGAAAAAGACGCCCGAGAGCATATTGAATTGTTTATGTTGGCTCTGTGATCAGCGTATCACCTTGGCGAAAAAGACGCCCGAGAGCATAGCAAAGTGTTCACTGTACGTCACCTTGGCGAATTGACGCCCGAGAGCATTGATGGAGCTCTGTGACTAAGTACAGGCATCTAAAAGGGCACGTGGGCTCGGTGATTTGATGCATCACTTTGGCGAAAAGGTCGCCTGAGAGAATGCACGTGGGCCCAAGGTTCGAGGCACGTGAACTCGGAGACTTGGAAGGTCATCCTGGAGAATGCACGTGGCCTAGCTTTTAAATATCCCACAGTGGGGATTGAGTCGTATGACATGTAATCGACTGGTTCGATTTGTTGAAGTGAATGTGTGTTTATTGTGAACTGTACTGACTTGCAGGTGGGATCAGAGGCCAAGGTAAGTCCTTTGCCCTGTGCGTGCTTAGGCAGCATTTAGTATAATAGTTTGCTAATCGGGCTTAGTGGGGTAGAACTCGCTGAGACGTAGTCTCATCCCAGTTGGGGAAAACCATTTCAGGACCCCGCTGAAGAGCTGAGGAGGAGGAATCCGAGAAGAGAACTCGGAGGTGAGATCTGAAGAAGAGGATTTTTGGAAGAAGAAGATAGTCCCGAGAGGAGCCGTGAGTACGGTTTGGATGGATTGAGATTCTGTCTTCCTTTGAGATCTCCTTTTTGATATGAATAGTTATGAAAGGGTTTGTGGTTTGTATAAAAGTTTGGTTATAAATTTCAATATGAAAAATATGGCCCTGCTTTTCTATCCCATCGTTTTATTGTCTGGGGATTTTAACTGCTTCCGCATGTGCTTAATAATTGAAAGGGTCGGCGATACATTGTCCTGGGATATCGCATTATAAAATCGACCAAGAGTGAAGGATGTGCACGTGCTCGAGGAGCGGGGCGTGACACATCGCATATGCCCATGTCCCGGATGTGAAAAGGAAGAAACTTGATGACAAGGCTGAAAAATGTGTCTTTTTTGGTGTAAGTGAAGCATCCAAAGCATATAAATTATTCAATCCACTAACAAAGAAGATTGTGACCAGCAGGGATGTTGTTTTTGATGAAGAGAACACTTGGGATTGGAATAGGCAGCAGCCTACCCAAGTTCTTTATGACAATGATGCTGAACAGGAGCAAATTTCAGCACCTTGTATTCCCCAAACTTCATCAAATACGACTTCTACAGTTGCTGAAATTTTACCAACAGGCTTTGAAGTCAATGAAGAAGAAGCCCAATCTCTTCGCCGCGTTAGAAGAAAGCCTGCTTGGATGGAAGATTATGAGGTAACTGGAATTGGAGATTCAATTACTCATTTTGCCTTATTTTCAGACTATGACCCTACAACTTTTGAGAATGCTGTCAAAGAAGAAAAATGGCGAAAAGCGATGGATGATGAAATTAATTCCATTGAAAGAAATGATACTTGGGAGTTATCCGATCTTCCGAATGGACAAAAAACCATTGGTGTAAAATGGGTCTTTAAAACAAAACTGAAAGAAAATGGTGAGGTTGACAAATATAAAGCACGTTTGGTAGCCAAGGGATACAAGCAGCAATATGGAATCGACTATACAGAAGTTTTTTCTCCAGTTGCGAGACATGACACGATCAGATTGGTGGTTGCATTGGCGGCACAAAATTCTTGGCCTATTTTCCAGCTAGATGTCAAATCGGCATTCTTGCATGGATACTTGGAGGAACAGGTATTTGTCGAGCAACCCCCTGGTTATGTCAAGATTGGAAATGAGCATAAAGTTTATAAATTGAAGAAAGCTCTTTATGGGCTAAAACAAGCCCCTCGGGCTTGGTATAGTCGTATTGAAACTTATTTTCTTAAAGTTGGTTTTTCAAAATGTCCTTATGAGCATACGCTTTTTGTCAAGATTGGAGATAAAGGGAAAATGCTTATTGTCTGCTTGTATGTTGATGATCTTATATTTACTGGAAGTTGTGATGGCATGTTTGAAGAATTCAAGAAATCCATGATGGATGAGTTTGAAATGTCTGATCTTGGTATGATGCATTACTTCCTTGGCATAGAAGTGGTACAATAGGATGATGGGATCTTTATTTCTCAAAAGAAATATGTGGGAGAAATTTTGGACAGGTTTCAGATGAAGGATTGTAATCCTGTAAACACTCCAGTTGAGTTTGGCTTAAAGTTATACAAAGATCATGAAGGGAGGAAGGTTGACAGCACACTTTATAAACAAATTGTGGGCAGTTTGATGTATTTAACTGCAACAAGACCAGACATAATGTATTCTGTGAGTTTAATCAGTAGATATATGGAGAATCCTACACAAATGCATTTGTTAGCTGCCAAGAGAATCCTTCGTTACTTGCAAGGAACTAGAGACTTTGGGCTATTTTACAAGAAGGGTGAAAAGTCTGATTTGTTGGGATTTACTGATAGAGATCAAGATGATAGGAGGAGCACTTCGGGTTATGCTTTTATGTTTGGAACAGGTGCTATTTCGTGGTCATCCAAGAAGCAACCAATTGTCACATTGTCAAGTACAGAAGCTGAATTTGTTGCTGCAACGGCTACTGCTTGTCAAGCTATTTGGCTAAGGAGAATTCTTGAGGAGTTACAATTCAAGCAACCAGGACCTACTAAAATTTTTTGTGACAATAACTCAGCAATAAAACTCTCTAAGAATCCGGTGTTACATGGAAGAAGCAAGCACATTGATGTGAAGTTTTATTTCTTGAGAGATCTTAGCAATGATGGAACAATTGATCTAATCTACTGCAGGAGTGAAGATCAAGTTGCTGATATATTCACCAAGGCCCTCAAGATGGAGTCATTTGTGAAGCTCAGAAAGTTACTAGGTGTTTGCACAGTGAAAGAAATCAAAGCTTTAAACTGAATGTTAGCAAACATCAGTTTAAGGGAGGGATTGTTGATAAAATAGTTATTTTACTTTTCACATGTTGCTGATTTGGTTTTTCAGTTATTAGAGTTAGTGGAGTCATGTGTGTTGGTTATCCTAGTTTTTAGGTGTTAGTGGGGCAAGTCCTTTATGGAGAACATGGGTAGTTATGGGGTGTTTTACGTGATGTATTTTGTCTTTTGTAAAAGACTTGGTTGCTTTGTACGTAAGATGAAGTTTCAGCCTCATCTCTCCTCCTTTTTAGCAATTTAACAACGCCAGCCCCTTTGACCCGTTATCAAACTAGGGCAAGCTCCATTACCTCGAAGAGTTTTGGCAGAGCCTCCTCTGGTTGGGCCGAAGCCAGAGCCAAGGGCGTGGATCAAAGCGACGGTTGCAGTCCAATCAGGTCACCAACAAGAGGCGGCAGCAGCTCATTTACTGTGTGACAAAGCTTCGGTATGCTGTGATCAAATACAGAAAGCAGGAGGATGGACAGGTTCTGGGACATTCAGTTCAAGGATGGGATCCTCCAGATCTCACAGCTTCTGATCCACAATGGGACGAGGTCACTCTGCCTCGACTTGATAGCCTTCGAGTAGTCTCACTTTGATTGCAGCAACAACATCACCTCATATGTAATCTTCGTGGACAGGTTGATCAACTTCCCCGAGGACGTTGATCAAATAGATTTGTTCTACCAATTCCTAAAAGCCTTGTGCCATTAGAGCAGACCTCAAAGCCTCCTAACAACTCCACAAGCATCTTTAAAGTAGCTTTCTGGTAACTCGTCCCTTCTTAAATAAGAACAAATCATGGCTGACAGTATATGTACTGCGAACCCATGAAGGCAAGCAAGAGAGGGACTCTGAGCTGGCCAAGGCTGACACTTTCATTGTCTACCCGAGAGCAAAAACAATTTTAGCTCCAGCAGAAGGTCGTCATCTAAAGCAACACCATCACTGATAATCATCCTCCTTCGAGAAACAAGAGAAATCCTATACTAGTGTTTGAATACAGAAATCATGAGGATTTTGAAGCTAATTCATGTTACAACAGTACATTCTCTTGTAAATTGAATGGGCAAGGGAGAGTTAATAAAGGACAAGAGGAGATAAACACAGGATAGGTAATAAAAAGGGAACTAGGAACTTCAGCCATATTAAAATGACAGCAGTTAAAAAAAAAAAAAAAAATGCCATGTCTAAAGAACAAATCGGGACTGCCCCTTATTAAAGCTAAGACAGAAAAATTACAATGAATACACTCCTCTTGACAAGTTTCGATGATGGTTTTTGTAGGCTTTCTAAAAGATCTCTTTAAGATAGGTGGAGTATCAGGCAACATGCCAAAATAAATTTTGAGCCGATCTTTTGTTGTGAGAAAGCTCCATCATGCCACCAGGGATAAGACGAACCTACTCAAGAACTATAGATAGATCATACTTGAAATATTTAATCCCTCGGAAGGCTCGCATTCTCAGTTGAAGATGCTCTCTTTCCATCATAGCGCTGATGAAAAAGAAGTTGAGTCAAAAGGCAGAATATGTATACAGAGCAAAAAATTAGAGAAGCAGACATGCAGAAAAAAGAAAAGAAAAAAAGGTTCAGCATACCCATCTGCCGAAAGAAATTGGGACATATTTGCACTTGACCATAAGCATTATCTGTCTCCTCATTGTAAGCGTAGACAACATGACCCAGTAGAAAGGAGTACTGGCCCGGAGACAGGTACATCAACCACGCTGAAGAACATCATTACGAAAGCAATCTCAAATGCCCCTGTGATTTGTAACCTACCATTGAGAGACAAGAAGAATATCTTCGATAAGTAACCATCCAATCTAAGCAGGAAGTGAATTTTTATATCCAAAAGCTCTCTGAAAGGAACCAATGTAATCAGTGGATCAAAATTCGACTCTTCAAAAGCATAAGCATTTGACACTTCTATATGACATTCTCGATTTAGTGTGAAACATTGGTTGGTTTTGAATCAGTTAAATGACAAGAATATTGTCAGTCAAAGATTGTTAAAAAAAAAAGGCCATACATCTTAAAGGACATAAAAGAAGTAAACATATCATCACAGGGAGAGTCTGAGCTTCTCAATTCACTCCAGTTAACTTTACGTTGTCAGTTTCCATCGCCCCCCATGAATAAACTCACGTGTCTACGTGTAAATGGAAAGAAAGATTATATACAGAAGTAGATCAAGAACGCTTTTACAGTAAAATCATATCAAAAAGGCATTTTTAGATCACATAAAGTCAGTCTCAAGTCAAGAACAAGCGACTGTTTTATGATAACAAAATGCTAACATGAAACCGAGACAACATGATGCTTCCACACCATTCAACTTCTTCAGTTGCTAGATTTTGAATCTAGTCATGAGACCTCAGGCACCTCCTTTTCACCCCAGGCCCAACTAAAAGCATCACATTCTTAACACTTAGGGTACGCATGACAAAATTTCTGAAACAGAAATTGATTTTTAGCCAGAAATTGATTTTTTAATTTTTGAAATAGAAAATTGAGAAGTTAAAAATTTTAGCTTCTGATTTCTTCTTCAAATCTATTTCTAGAATAGAAATCTGTTCCAGAAATAGAAAAATCAAATTGCGTTACCAAACGGATTTCTATTCCAAACCTGTTCCGGGAAATAGAGAAATAGAGAACTAGAGAAGTAGAGATTTTATTTTGCGCGCCCTTAATAAACACCAGTGTCTCCGGTCTCTCACAAATTCCAAATTATTCCACATCCTCCAAGAAATCCAAGTTGAAGGCAAAAATCATCACGCCAATCAAATCCTTTCACTTGAAGTCAGAATACCAGAACACAAGATTCATCTTTCTCCTCCAAAATGAAGCAGATCAATTCCACCAAATCCAATCAATAGCAAATCGGAATGACCAACACCAAAGTGCCCCCTAAATCAACTCCCACTGAGAAAAACTAGGATCAGTCTTCAATTGAAAAGCATGACTAAACACTACCTAAACGTTTAAAGCACAAATTTTACCAATCTCTCACAAATTCAATCTATACCGTCTGCCTCCCAAGTTATCCAAACTTGAAGGCACAAATCGTCAACTCCAACGAGTCTTTCCACCCTCAGAATACCTCTAACTCAGAATATCGGGAACACAAATTCGATCTTTCACCCCAGAAATGACGTAGATCAAATCCACCAAATCCAATTGATAGCTAAGTGCAATTACCAATCAAAAATAATAATGCAAACCGATCCCAACTGTAAACCTACCAACACTTGAACCTGGGGAGGCGACAGACGAAAAGCCTCAACTTGTCGGAGCCTCGGGTGGAAAGGGACGGGCCGCCGCCTTCAGTGAGTTCCTGGAGCTCCGGGTCGAGCTAAGGGGAGAGGAAGCCGATGAACAGGTTTAGCATGTAGATGCCCAGCGCGAACATCATGATGTAGAACGCCTTCACAAAGTAAGCCCCGGTCAAGGTACGTGCACGCCACCGCCAGCGTCACGACACATGCAGCACTGACATGTCCAACAGGTGTTGGTACCGCTGCGAAATGGCGAATGTCCACCGCAATGCGGTGGTGGGCGTTGGTGGTGACTAGGGGTGTGCAACCAGATCGAATATGCTTGATTCCCGAACCAGCCCACCCAGAAAATAGGGTCGAGAACCGATTTCCATTGAAACCAGTCTGGGAACCGGTTCCCAAAGTTCGGAACCAGTTTAAACCGGTCTAGGAACAGGTTCCAAGTGATTACCAACCCGGAAACCTGCCTAGACTGGTTTTGGAACCGGTTCCTAGACCGGTTTTGTAAGTAGAGGTTCAAAACCCTTTTTTTCCCCCGATTTCTATTCTTACTCTCGTAATCACACGACGATTTTCCTCTTGACTCTTTCAAACACGCACGGCACTCCTCCTTTGTCATTTCTCTTCTGCACTTGCTTCCCTCCCTCACCGGCTCCTTCTCGCACTGTCCGATGAACGGACGGTGTTTGTCACCGTCAAATTCTTGTGTATCACATGGATTGACTCGCCTAATTTCTTTTTTGTAGGAGTTATGCTTACATAAATAAATAGCTTCATGTAATAGTTGTGGGAATAAGACTAATATTAGACCCATGTTTGTTGCTAATTCTTTGCCTTATGATTTTATTTATTATAATTAGCCTTATGGATCCTTAATTTTTCGTTTAGTCAAAAAGTTCATGTATTTATTTATTACAAGTACTTAATGTTTCAAAACAAATTAGAAGGATTACGTTATTTTCTTGAATATTAATATAAAATTCGAAGTCTTATAGAATATCGGGAGATTGCAAAAGGTTCTCGTGGAAACAGGGTTGACCCTGGAACTAGATCGGAAAAACAGGATGGGTCGGGTACAGGGTCTAATACTAACAGGGTCAAGTATAGGGTCCAAAAAAGATGAATAGGTTATAACAGGATTGGATACATGATCTAGGTCTATACCCTACCCACCCTGGACCCGATCACCCCTAGTGGTGACTGGAATGATCAATTGATGGGCTAGGGTTGGGCCCTTAGAGATCGGGCCTAATTTTTTGCCCACGCTTGCCCAATATATTGGAATAAGTTTAGCGTACAGAATACTCGGATCGGGCTTTATAACTAATCAGCCTTGTCCAATTAATCCAATAGTGCCTTTTGAGTACATGTGGCTCAACTTGGGCTTGGACAAGCCCGCGGGTCGTGAGCCTCATAATTAAGTCTAGTGGCAATTTTTAGATAATTCACTATAAAATCCATATTGCAACACATGCCGGATTTGGGAGAATCGGAACGAGCTATCGCACCTCCTTTATTTATAAAGCTTAAATGCTATCTTGTCGCTCGTTGACCTCCTTCAACCATGACTTGGAAGAATTGTGACACCGAAGGGTTACGATCAGCTTCTATTTTCCTCTCTGTTCAAATTTTCAATTTTCTTCATTTTTAAATTTGTTTACAATATATATATATATATATATATATATTGATTTCACCATCAATAGCCGTTATAATTAATTGAGGGTGATTTATAAAACCTTGAGGAGTTGATCTTCAAAAATCGTGGCTCACCTTGATCTTCCCAAGGAGTGATAGTTACAACCTGAAATATGAAAATTTTATCTTATTTGGAGGATATGTTTGTAAAATGCACCGAAAAGGAAAAAGAGGAAATAAATTGAAAAGAGGAGAAAAAAAAAAGTTGGAGGGGATTCCCTTTCTGCTCCAGCAGTGGCGCCAGAAAATGGGTCATAGCACTCTTTTAAATCAACTCCATTCCTGCCTCTTCAGTGCCCACGCTCATCCTCCAAAGCTCGTCAATCGACCGTTTCTTTATGTCCATCCGGCGTTGTCGGCGTCTCTTCCCTAGCGTCTATCGCCTAACAGAAAGGCCCACCACCTGCTGCCGTCGTGGATTGCCCCAGTGAGTTCTATAACTAGAAGACGTCTATTTTCGCAAATTGTGTGATGCGCAGCTGATTGGGCTTGCGTCGGCTATAATTGGAAAATCCCTTCAACGGTCTGAATTTTACATAAGCATCAAACCTTTATAAATTCTGAAACTGAATTGTTGGAAAGAGATTACATATTGGAGGAAAACATGTAGCACTGTTTGTTATAACTAGAAAATAATCATTTCAAAAAAACAAGGGTTAATATCCTAAAAAACCCCAAACTGGTACATTTGTGACAAATTTACCCCAAATTATTGTTTTGACTACCAAAAACCCCCAAACTACTACATATGTGACAGATCTACCCTCCGTTAGCTTCCGTTCGATTTTGCTGTTAACCTTGCTGATGTGGTTGATAACGTGGCAAGCCATGTGAAAATTCATAAATTTAATACCATTAAAAATCCCAAACTGGTATATTTATGACAAATTTACCTCAAACTGGTATATTTATGACAAATTTACTCTAAATTAATTTTTTCGATCATAAAAAACCTAAATTGGTACACGTGCGGCACATTTTCCGTCTTTCAATTTTCCCAAATTTGATCAAGTTGTGATGTCCAATCAATTTTATTTTCCAGATTACTTTAACATTGCCTCCATATCATTAATACTTGATTTTTTTTTCTTTTTATTGGAATCATTATTAGAAAACTATTCAAAAACTACCAAATGTGCACTTCATTCTTCTGCCGAGAGGATGCCCATTAACTAAAAGATGGACAGATCGCTTGTGAACATATACAAAACAATAACAAATTTAATAGTGACCAAACCAATGTATAATCTTTACAAATATGTGTTGAATTACAATCCAAATGCGGACTTACTTGATTGTAATAAAATTCCAATTGCTAGGTAGTCAATCGGGAGTCTCAAAGTCGACAATAAACTTGCATATCAATGTCTTGGTAATCGATCGACAACTATGAATTGATAACTTCTCCAAATAATTGGCAATTTCAATACAAGAGATGAAGTATGGCTAATTGGATCTCCTTAAGGTGATTAGTTCCTCACAAACTATGCATCCCAAAATATAACATCTCCAACTCATTTGTATCAACACAATATATATAGGAATCTGTCGAACACTTTTCGAAACTAGCACACTTGGAGGATTATTTCATAAGGGAAAACTCAAGAGACACTCTAAGGGCGCGCATGCCAAAATTTCTATTTCTCTATTTCTCTGTTTTTCTGTTCCCCAGAACAGGTTTGAAATAGAAATCCATTTAGTAATGCAATATCATTTTTCTATTTCTGGAATAGATTTCTATTCCAAAAATAGATTTAGAGCAGAAATCAGAAGTTAAAATTTTTAGCTTTTCTACTTCTAGAACATAAATGAGAAATTAAATTTTTTCTCTTCATTCACTCTCGTCACCGCCCCTCACCTACTTGCTGCCTATGGGATGCCGGATGCCTGCCACCAGTTGCCGGTCACCCGCCACCGGCTCGGGCCACCGAACGTCGGCTGCCGACCGCCGGACTCCGGTCGCCCGTCACCAACCGCTAGTTGCCGGATGCTAGACGCCCACCGGTCGTTGGTTGTTCATCGCCATTCATTGGATGCTAGAGGCTGATCACCAACCATCGGATGTTCGCCAGTGACCATTTGCCACTCTCCACCGGCCACCGGATGTTGGTCGCCCGCCACCCACTGCTGGACTTCGGCCATTAGTCATCTGTCGTCGCCCTCCTGTCACTGGACTTCGGATGTTAGACGTCAGACATCAAACTCCGGTGTCATACTCTGGACTTTGGCCACCTGCCGCCGGTCATCAAACTTGGTGCTGGTCGCCGAATGTCAGACTTCGGATTTCGGCTACCTGTCGCTAGTCACCAGACACCGAACGCTGGTTGCCAAACATCGGACTTTGGCCACTGAATGACGGTCATTACTGCTCCTAAAAATAGAAATTTTATTATGTTATCAAACAAATTCTTCACTCAAAAACTCGTCCATGGAATAGAAATTTTGTGCATCAAGCATTATTTCCTTTTTGTGATTTTGAAGTAAGGAGACACACACACACACACACACACACACACATATATATATATATAGATGAGTGAAATGATATTAGAAAATTGAAAAAAATGATCTCAAGAGTCATGTCGTTTATGCTCACATTAGTTGAGTCATTAACCCTTCATAAGAATAATATGAATTTCAGAAAATGCAACATAACAAAAAGTGTTAGTTAAGGGGACACCTCACTAATGTTGAGCATTAAAAAACTTATAGTTACAACAATTATTATAACAATCCCCCACTTTAATGGCTCAATAGGATAGTTTTTACTCAAAGAATTCCGCGTGTGCATGGGAAATAAAACTGCACCAAAATAAATAGCTTTTGCCTTGAATATTCTTTAGTGAAAGCGTATTTGACTTACTTAACTAGTCGATAGACTAAGCCTGGAATCACCAATTGTTGGTGTAAGCCCAAATAATAAACCTCACACATGGTATTTGCAAATCAAGATTGGTTCTCAGTTATGTTCATTCTTTCGGCCTTGAACCTCTTAAGACTCATGTGTACTTTAGAAAATCTAGTCTTCAGAGATTTTTCATAGAGTTGACTAGCTCCACGCATATAAGTTCAATCCTATAAAGGTATCTTATCATGCCTCACTAGGATATTGAACTCCAAGTTATATAAATCATTAAACGCATAGCGTACTCTTAAAACTTTGTAGATAGCACTATTGCATCATGGGAGTAGGAGACAGTGCTCATACTAGAATTTCTAAAATTTGCGTTGTCCAATTGATCTAGTTCATGGGATTTCCAATCGGTAGGTTAGGTTTCCACCTTGAAACCTCTTTATTGAGTTAAGACTTTTAACCCATTCCTTTCAATGCGCAGTTTATTTCTCTAAACAAGACTTTTGTCAGTGGATCCACAATATTTTCCTTTAACTTTACAAAGTCCAAAGAAATTATTTCATTTGAGAGCAATTGCCTTACAATATTATATCTACAACGAATGTGTCTAGACTTACCGTTATATATGCCCTTACAATCACTACTTGATTGTCATAGGAAATGAATATCATAGGCACAGGTTTTGGCCACATCAATACATCATCCAAGAAGTGTCAAAGCCACTCTACTTCTTCAATAGTTTATCCAAAGCAATAAACTCATATCCATCATGAAGCGCACTATTAGAGTTTTTTTTGAGGATTTCTACGATATTGTGATACCTTCTAGCATGAAAATATATTCATTGGTCAATTTCAATTCATTGGAATCCAAGTAATAGGTTTAGCAAAGAGGGCCAAGAAATTGCCCTTAATTGAACAAAATTCTACGGAACGCACAAACCCTAACTCGCAACTTCTGCCCAAGCAATTAGCCTCCGGCAATCGCCCAAATGCCAAATTAACGTAGGGTTTTCGCTGCCCATGGCGGTGCAGCGATCCTAGTTTGAATCCAGGCAATGGGTTGCCAAATTTGGCCAAAATCACAATTTCTCTCTCGGCCTCAACTTACCCGATTTTGAATTCAATCAAAATCCCATAGAATTCAACAAAACAAAGATTTAACCATGCTCTGATATCAAATGTTAGCAAAACTAAAGGATTGAAGATCTTGATTATACATGGATGAACAGATACCTCATGCATAATCAAGGTCGAATATAGAAACGTGAATAATTTTGTACTAACATTCAGCCATTGATGAAAATTGATTGAAAACTTGACTTGCAAAGTGTTGATCGGTCGGTGAAGGGTATCTCTAACCAACTGCTCTCTCATAAGTTGGTGTGTCTTCTCATTATTTTTTCATATATGAAAGGGTTTGGCTTAGACGATCTACTTATACATCATATAACGTCTTCCATTAATACGCTATCGTGACTTTTGGGTGATCACAATACAATGGCAGCTATCACGCAATTTAACATGGGCAATAAACTATTGATGAAATTAAATGAATGTGGGAGTAATTAACTAAATGTGAGATCACATTTTTGGTATCATAACAGGCAAGGATATACTGCTTGTCACAATTTCAAAAGGTAAATTTGAAATGAAAAAGTTTTGTTTCTACAGGTCAATTGACTTCTTCCGCAAATGAAATGACAACAGATATCCAAGCACGTTGAAGTGAAGTTTAGCTCTAGAAAAGGATTTCTCAAACTTATTTTAATGAGGTATGAATCCATTCTTCCTCTTTATTATGTGCTGGACAATACGGTTCTCTTCCATGGTCTTCCGCAGCTTATCACTCACGATGTCAAATGATTTCTTGAATGCCTTTTAGTTGCATTCGCTCCTTAACGATCTCGTTCTTAAGCCGTATAAGTTGCTGGTTGTCTTCTGTCATCTTATTAACTTGGTTGACCAAAATCTCTTTTAAGCATCTCATCTCAAATTCAGTTTAGATTTACCTAACCACAAAAATACATCGAAACTGAAGGTCAAAACAGAAAAAAGACAAAAGAAAAATTATGCCCTTATCTGTTTCATTCAATTATGTTATAGAAAAGCACACCAAAAGTGTCATAATTTTCGCTGGACACTCACTTGAGAGCCATAAAAAAAAAATCTGATTACTTGAGTGCCATTACTTATGTATGGCGCTCACTTGAAGGTCGTAACTTTCTAAAAATGTTCACCATAAATGTTATGCCATGTCAGATTTTTGACACTTTCATGACTATTTTTAAAAATTAGCACTCAAGTGAGCGTTATTCTTGAAAAGGACCACAAGTGCCATAACTTTCGTATAGCACTCACTTGAGTATAATAATTTTTTTTGTACCGTAACTTCTAAAAACGTTTCCTTGAGTTCCATAAACTTTTAATCGATTATTTAAGTGCCAGAAATCCAATGTAGCATAACAATTGTGGTGAACGTCTTTAAAAAGTTATGGTACTTAAGTAATCGATTGAAAAGTTATATGACACGCAAGTGATCAAATTAAAAAAATTATGGCACTTAAGTGAATGCCGTTCATAAGTCCTGGCACTTAAATGAGCGTTGTAGAAAAGTTGTGACACTTGTAGTGTTCTTTTTCTCTTTCTACATCCGAATGTCCAATTCACGAGAGATTGGATTATTTCCTCTTGCAACAAGATTACCAACTTTGTCTTAGAAGCACATTAAAATTAGGTAATTCGATGACAAATGTAAGGATTACACCGAAAGAATGCGAAATGTTCCTTTTGTTCTTAAGCATTTTGGCCTAGGTTTTGCACCTCTAAATTTTCAGTAATAGGGCCATATTTTGTTGCTTTAGTGGATTATAGGAAACTTTCATTACTGAACTCGAGGTCAGGAACCACGGAAAAAAAAAAAAAAAAAAAAAACAGAGAAACTGTCAAGTTAGATAAATTTATCAAAAGACGCGACTTCAATTTAGCTAATTGAAAAATAAGATGTGAAAAGCTTTAAATCGAAAGAGATATTAAAACATACTGATTTTACCAAATTTCAAAACAATGGGCAGATATACACCATGCATGCCCGACGATATGTGATATAGATAACACATAAATATCAATAGGCAATTTTACAAGTATCGCTCTTTTCACTTTTGAGTTGGTCGAGATGAGTTTCTATTTGGGAGAGACCTCTAGGGTCCATCAAGCATCGGTGATGTATCTTCATGATATTCTATATAAGCAAGAGATAGTATGGTTATTGACAATAAACAAAACCGACACAAATTTAAAAAAAAAAACAATTATTAATAAGATTCCAGTGCTTCACTTTATAAGTAGAAAGAAGCAGGCTAAATTCTATTTTAAACCCATTGTACATTAACCGAAGTTAGACAATGTTATAATATGGACTAGGGAGAGTAAAAAAGCCATGTTAATATTAATGGTCAAGCGTATTATATTTATGTGATTATTGAAAGTTAGAAAATGAAGCAATGTCGAGTCGACCCATGCTGTAAGCAAAAGAGAGAATTTAAACATATTAAAAAAAAAAAAAAAACCATGCAACTCAATGTTTGTTACGAAACATAATTAATACTTGATCAAGATTTTGATCTCAATTATGTTGTCTTAAATCGTTCAAGAACTTCATCATATTACTTAAAAATGTCAATTAGCTCCGTAGGATCGATGAATAACTTCATTGTAGCTTTTGCTTACTAATTTCTTTTCTATAGTACAATTTGACTAGTTTCAAACATCGCTCTTTTCGGTATTTTGCTACATCAATAAGTTAGGACACAAGTGAAATGTGTGGATGGTTTTAATTTTGAAAGCATTCATGTACAGTCGCTATGTGGAATTGGCTAAAATACAGTTCTTGTTTATGAGGAGACAAACCAAATGAGTGGGAAAATTATTCAATAAGTCTTAAATCTTTTGCACTTTTACTAATTCAATTCTAAATTTTTCAATTTTGTTAATTGAGTCTTAAATCTTTTCACGTTTTACCAATTAAGTCCATCTAATCAATTTTAATCGGAAATCATTGACGTGGACACTAGCTGTCCTACACGGCACAAATGGCACTAACGTGAACAATTTTTAATGAAAATTTTATATTTTTTTAACCTTTTATTATTATTATTATTATTATTATTATTTACCAATGGTTGACAAAGGTCGTCGGGGCATCACCGGCTACTAGTGAGGGTTGCGAAGCCCTTATCGATTGTGGGCGAGGTTAGTCTTGCCATGGCCTTGCCAGTTGCATGGCCTTGTCGGCCGTAGGCAAGGCCGCCTACACTCATGACTGTGATTGCCTCACCCAAGTCTTGGTGAGGGCTTGATGACTCTTGTCGCCCACTAGTTAAAAAAACAAAGAAAGAAAACAAGAAAAAAGAATACAAAATTGAAAAGCATTATATTATTATTAAAAATTATCCACATCAATTCTGACAATACTTATAGGACAATCGACATTCATTTTAGTGATATCAAACTAAAATTGGCCAAATTAACTCAATTGGTAAAAGGTGATAATGTTTAGGATTCAATTAGTTGGTTATGGGTGATGCTAGCCTCGCCATGGCCTTGCTAGGCATAGGCAAGGCTGCCTTCGCTCTCGACTACGATGGCCTCACCTAGGCTTGGGGGAGGAGCTAGTAGCTCTTGTTGGCCACTTGTTTAACAAAAAAAAAAAAGTAAATAAAGAAAACAAGAAAATAATAAAATTATACGAAAATTGAAAAAAATATTAAATTATTGTTCAAAATTGTCTATTAGGATAATCGACGTCTATATTAGTGATTTCCAAATAAAATTGGCCAGATTGACTCAATTGGCAAATGGTAAAAATATTTATGATTCAATTGGCAAAATTGAAAGATCCAAGACTGCATAGGTAGAAGCACAATAAGTCTAGGATTTATTGGATTATTTTCCCTGTATAAGATTTTATTAAAAAGTGCGTAAAAATGTAAGAGGTAAAGCTTCACTTTACCAAAAATTTAGACCTTCCCAGTCAAATGTTGTATTGGCTACTATGTGGAGACTTCCTACCTCCATCTTTTTGAATTATTAAATCTATTTTCTTGGCTGATGGGTAGAGTGCATTCTAAACTTGAAGGCTGGAAGGAAAAGCTTATTTCTAAAGGGGGAAAAGAGATTCTAATTAAATCTGTTGTACAAGCTATACCTCACTATGCCATGTCAATTTTTAAAATCCCTGCAGCTATTTCCCGAGCAATTGATCAAAAAGTAGCTAAATTTTGGTGGCAGTCTGACTATAGTAGGAGAGGCATATATTGGAGGAGCTGGGAGTGTCTTAAGAGAAGAAAAGATGACGGGGGATTAGGTTTTCGTGATCTTATGGTGTTTAATAGAGCTCTCCTGGGTAAACAAGCTTGGCGTTTAGTCCAAAATCCAAATTCATTGTACAGCAGACTTCTTAAAGGTCTATATTTTCATGATAAAGATTTCTGGCATGCTACTAAAGGAGCTAGACCCTCTTGGGGTTGGCAGAGCCTTTTATTGGGTCGGGAATCTATTGCGGATAAAGTTTTATGGTCTGTTGGAGATGGTACTCAGATTAAAGTTCGTGAGGATCCCTGGTTACCTAGTGGTGTTATTGGAGGTCCTGCTCCTAGGGATGAACCTGTCTGGGTTGCTGGTTTTATTTCATCTGAATCTAATTCATGGGATACTTCTCTGTTATCTCATCATTTTGACACCCGCACAGTTGAGGAAATTCTATCTATTCCTATTAGACCTATTTGCACCCAGGATAAATTAATCTGGAGAGGAAGGCAGGATGGTATTTTCACAGTCAAAAACTGCTATAATCAACTCCGAACACAGCAATATAATTCTAATTCTAACCAGGCCTCATCCTCTTTTCAGCCACCCCGCAGATTATGGAATGCGATTTGGAAAATCCAAACTATGCCTAAAATAAGGGCATTTCTCTGGTCTATTTGTAACAATGCATTAGCAACTCGAGAAAACCTCTACAAGCGCCATATTTTGACAGAGCCAACATGTCATCTATGTGAACACCATGTACCTGAAACCCTAGAACACCTTTTCTTATTATGTCCTTGGACCCATGATGTGTGGAGAAATCCAGCTCTAAATATTAATTTTTCTACATCAGCGGCTCATCGCATTGAAGGCGCTATTGCGGTTTATTGGCGAAAAGAAGGACTTACCGGACTTGGGTGCAGTTGCGATTGTTCTCTGGCAGATCTGGAAAGCCCGCAATGATGCTCTATTTCGTCATAAGCAGGTGAATGCTGAACGAGTTGTGTTGATGGTGCTCATGGAAACCAATTCCAGACATATTTTTATCTCCTCGAAGCCGTGCTCTTCCTTGCAGTCATGCCCTGTTTCACATCTACATACGGTCAATCATCGATGGTGTCCACCAGACCCTGGAGTAATGAAACTCAACGTTGATGCGTCTTACCTTTCACCGACTGACGAAGCTTCGGTAGCTGGAGTGTGTCGGGACTCGACGGGCCATTTGATCGATGGCTTTACCTCCTCAATTCGTGCCTCCTCAGCCCTGCAAGCCGAGGCGATCGCCTTCAACTCTGCGTTGAAATTTCTTCTCCAGCGAGGTCTTGAGACAGATCGGATCATCGTGGAGTCGGATAGCTTGGTTTGTGTGGAAGCAATTTCTGACCCTGAAAAACGCCCATGGGAGCTTCGCCCCATCCTCGACGAAATTTTCACTACGAAACTTCGGTGCCTAATCTCCCGGATCATTCACTGTCATAGAGGAGCAAATGTTTTAGCGGACTGTCTTGCAAAGGCCCATCGGGCCTCTTTACTTCCACCGAATTGGGTTTCCCAATTACCTATTTTCTTGCAAGATCTTGTATTATCCGAACTGCCTGTAAACTCTTTGTTATGTGCTTAATATATGGTAGTTTTCGACCAAAAAAAAAAAAAAACAAAACAAAAAAAAAACAAGGTTCTTATTAAAAAGTGCATCACATCATATGATAATGATATTAATGAAATTTAAAATAATATAACTATAGCTTATTTGATTACGTGAAAAATTCCATTTACTAATAAAATTTGTTGGAATCCTAATTGACTCTAAATATAAAGGGAAAAAGCCACGAAAAACCCTGAACTTTGCCCAGAGTGACACATTTACCCCAAACTTTTTTTTGTGACATGAAAAACCCCAAACTTTTCAAACCGTGACACATTTACCCCATAAGGGCATTTTTGTCTTTTTATTCTTTTTTTCCTTTTTCTTTTTTTTTTCTTTTTTTCTTCTTCTTCCCTCCGCCGGCCATGGCGGCGTCCGGCGACCTCGCCGGCGTCGGGCGAAGGCAGGGACACCCTCCCCCGACGCAGGCGAGGCGGCCCTCGCCGGCGTCGGGCGAGTCCCTGCCCTCGCTAGATCTGGCGAGGGACACCCTTGCCTGACGCAGGCGAGGCGGCCCTCGCCGGCATCGGGCGAGTCCCTGCCCTCGCCAGACGCAAGCGAGGGCGGCCCTCGCCGGCGACGGGCGAGGGCAGGGACACCCTCCCCCGACGCAGGCGAGGCGGCCCTCGCCGGCGTCGGGCGAGTCCCTGCCCTCGCTAGATCTGGCGAGGGACACCCTCGCCCGATGCAGGCGAGGGCGGCCCTCGCCGGCGTCGGGCGAGTCCCCGCCCTCGCCAATCCGCGAGGACACCTCGCCCGACGGGCGAGGGCGGCCCTCGCCCGACGTAGGCGAGGGCCGTCCTCGCCCGACATAGGTGAGGGCGGCCCGCAGGGCAGGGACACCCTCGCCCGACGCAGGCGAGGGCCGCCCGACGCAGGCGAGGGCCGCCCTCGCCCGACGCAGGCGAGGGCCACCCTAGCCCGAGGCCGGCGAGGGTGACCCTCGCCCGACGCCAACGAGGGCAGCCCTCGCCGGACGCCGGCTTCCCTTCGCCGGCCGGCCGGCGGCGGAGGGAAGAGAGAAGAAAAAAATTTTAAAAAATTTTTTAAAAAATTTAAAAATTTTTAAAAATGAAAAGACAAAAATGCCCTTTAATTTTGGGATAAATGTGTCACATAACGAAAGTTCAGGATTTTTTGTGTCACAAAAAAAAGTTTAGGGTAAATGTGTCACTCTGGGCAAAGTTCAGGGTTTTTCGTGGCTTTTTTCCAAATATAAATATGGAAAATAGAGAAGAGATAAAGCTCTTGAGTTTGGTTACTTTCATTCAAGCAATTTGATTCGGTGAATAAAAAAATTAACGGAAAGAAAATTCAATCAATTAAAGTTAAATTAATTAAAATCAAAAGGAACAATAAGATATATTTGAGGGTATATATACACACACACGATTTATAGAATTATTTCTTACTTACGTACCTGTTATTTCTCGTTTTTTCAAATTCATTAAAAAGAAATAAACAATGAAATTGAAAAAGTTTGAAAAGTTGAAAAAATGGTGCTTGCTTGAAGAGTAGCTTCTTCACAATTTGTACATATTATTTCCAAATTTTAAATTTCACTCGATTTAGATATGAAAGTGTTCCATTCAAGAAGATCATTTTAACTAAAAAGACCTATGCACATATCCATTTAAATCAATGTATTTATTTAATATTATAGAGAGGGGGCGTGTTGATACGTCAAATTTTTAACCCCTAAAAACCATCAAAAGTAAAAAATTAATCGACTCTGGCTTTATGGGTTGACTTTGGGCTAGATTTTTACTTTCTATTATTACCATATTAGTTAATCCACAATAAATAAGGGTAAAAGAGACATTTCATTAAAAAGTGAAATGAAAATATACCTTTCACTTCCTAAACGTCTTGTCCATTGCGCGTTTTGACTAGAACAGAGTAGAGAGTTAATGGGTAGTCAAAGAGTAGACAGTTAATGGGTGAAACAAAACGAAAGTTAAGGGGGTACTATGTAATAGTTGAAAAGTTAGAGAATAATCGTGTACTATCTCCAAAGTTTGGGAGGCTTTATATAATTTTCCTTCTATTTCCATTATTTTTTTGTTGTAGCATTTTGTAACTTAGACAACTGTATCTATCCTAACAACTTTCTTATGGTAAGCATCCACTCAACGCTTTTAAAAAGGTATTGATCCCCCATATGTTTTCTAGGGAAAGAATATTTCGCTTGAATAGGAAAATCGAACGTCCTCGTTATTTCCTACGTTATCACTTGTGTTCGACTGCAAATTTTATTTGACACCATATCTCACCTTTTTTTTTTGTGGTCAAACAAGTAGATGATCTTCATTTGGGCCCCTTTGACCCACATATCTCACACACAAGCACGCACTAAATGACGCTCCGGGCCCACCATTTTCAATCATCGGAAGCATGAAGCAAAGATTTCTACCGGGCTCACCATCTTCGATCATCAGAGGAATGTAACGAAAAGGTAGAGAACGGGCCAATTGACAAGCCGAAATTACATCACGAAATGATTTTCGTTACACCGTTACACGTGAGTGTGCCGGCACCATTTCTTTGATACTTGAAGTGTTTCAACCTAAACTTGAAAAAGCTTCTGAGCAATTATCAACGTACTCATTCCAAGTTTCTTCTACTAGATATGTACTAATGATTATTTGTTGTAATTATAGTTTATTAATGACTCAATAATAGCGAGATGTCTCTTTAGGTTATGTGTCTCCTTAGTTCAATTGCTGTAGCATTACGCGTTAACGGAAGCTTTAATGGACACAATAAGGGAGTGTCTCTTCAATTCTCACACAGCAATTTTAAGATGCCTCTTCAGTTCTCGAGTAAAATAGTAATTTGGCTTTAAAAAAGATGGGTCTCTTTTGCTCTTTGAATAACTGCTATACGGTCTCTAAAGTTTTCTTTTTCAAAAATAGTGTGTGCCGGCTTCAGGAAGTTTTCTTAATGAACAATCGAGGGTTCTTTAGGAGGTCTGCAACAAGGTCAAGATTGCTGAGGTGTAAATCTTCTAAGTAACGATCACTTCTTGCACTGATTATGTGCCGTGCTTTGGTTTCCTCAGCTGTTGGGATTATATGGGAGAGAACATGCCGTTATGGGGGATTTCTCTTGAGTAGTTTTTGATTCGGCATGATCACAAGTTGATATTAGTTATTCCGATTATGTGATTGGATTTCGTTTCTTCGAGCCAGGTTAACTACGAGGAAAAATGGTCTTTCTTTGGGTTCTTACTTTAAATTCTTCAGAGTCCATGATTTTTGCTTTTTGATAAATAAGATATTGATTATACAAGAAAGGCACGAGGTAAAAATAATGCCCTGAATCGAGGGCTTGTAGTTGTACTATTTGATCAAATGTCACAATGACGGTGTACTCATGTCTTTGCAACTCTAAGGTAGGCAAAACAACGAATCCTAGGTCGCTAGATTTATTCCATGATCAAGGATAAAGAAGAGTCTTCCTATGAGGTTGTCTCACTTGGCAACGAGAGGACTGCGACTTTGGCAGTGCTTATTCGATCTTCCTTGTGGATAAAAATTGGAGTCGATATTCGATATTGATTTCGTTTTGCTTTGTTTTGCTCAAAATGCGTTGGTGTCAGCTGATCCTTCTGTGCCCATAAGTAATCAGCTGGCCAAGATCTCTAGGGCATTTTCTAACAGAGGCACAGCACATGATGAATCGGTAGTTCAAGTTAGGCTTTGGCGATCAAGTGGTGTGATTTCTGGTATTGTCAATGACAAAAAAATGCTACAGAAACAGAGTTGAAACTATGAAACAAGGCCATGCGCAATTTATATGTTATTCCCTTTTGCTTTCACTTGCGTTGCAATAAGGGCCATGTGTAATTCCCAACCGGCTGACCAAGCTCAAGCTCGGGTTGTTTCTTGGATAGTGTATAGGTATTTGCCTCCATACTTGGCATAACAAAATGCACGTGCTTGTTTATCAGTATTTGCATAATGAACAATTCATTTTTAGATCTAGAGCTCTCATGTTTAGACCGATGCTTTCCAGACTTTGATTCGAAGCATGTTCTTTCCTTTCTAGTTAAAACAAGCGCAAAACGAGTAGGTGGAGTAGGTTGTAGTGCATTTACATATAACTAAAGATTTCTCTGCTTTTAGGAGTGCATTAGTTCTTTGTTCCACAAGCTTGAAAAATGCCTTTATAGTACTTTCTTCTCAATAAGAATTCGGACAACTCCATAATATGTCCGAAAAATTTGCGTAGTTTTAAAGGTTTCAGCAGACTGTTGATAAGGATTTGATGGCCTATATGCAGCTTGAGCTTTTGTGTGTTCTTCCTCCTATTGAGCTCCAGCGAGCAAATAGTTCACTAGGATTTGACTAGTAATTTCCTCTTATCATATGTACCCAACTTTCGCCATGCGTTACGCGGGGAAGTGATGTTTCACCCATAAATAAGTCTTTTGTGCCTCTTTTGGCTAGAAGGACGATAAAATTCTCATGCACTCACATGCTTATTAGTTATTAATCTCTTTGAACTCATCCAATGACCAATTAAATCGTTCTCTTAAGTCTTGTTTTGTGCATTCATTTAAACTTGATCAAGTTACTTAAGGTAAAACTTGATCGAATTCTTTTCCATCGTTTTTTGAACTCATCGAGACAAATGGGTTACTACTGATTATTGCTTATAAGACAAGCTTTGAAATTGCATTACCAAGCTTCCTCTGAAGACCAAAATATATAGTTGATAGGAGTCAAGACCCACGAGTTATTCAAATGGAAGCATCAAATTATTCTTGTGATTAATTGTGATGAAAATTAGATGTGGATTTGTGATCATCGGCAAGTGATTCTTGTTTTGTACCAACCCAAATGGTCACAAACATCAAACATGCACCGGCATAAGTCAATTAGCCTTTTTCTTTATATGTCTCTTGGCCTCACGCGAGATAAAGCGTATTTCCTTTTGTATCTTTTGAGCCACTTTCACTATTGGGAAACCGAAAAATATGGAAGTGACCACACTCATCAGGTGCAGTAAGTTTCAAAGTACAATTATGAACTCAGCTAATCAAAACTTCATCTCAATCTTGTAAAATTGACACCTTAATATCTAAATCTGTTCCAACAAGCAGCAATTCCAAAAATTATACGTTTTTCTTTTTTGGGTCTGAAACAGCACATATATTAAATTCTTTTGTATAAGTAATGCAAGACTTATTACACTGTTTGATTTCATGAATAACATATGCTATAACTGTCGCGACCTCTTTTTTTCGGGCGCTCGTGATCGGGTACGAGCGCCTAAGGAGGTTAATGGCTCGGCTGAAATTAGTTATGCCCGGACTCTCCCAAGTCCACCAATTCACGACTTAATGGTTCAAGTTTTTAACCTGTAAATCAATTTTTAAAATGGAGTCGCCACTAATCGATTTGGGGTGGGTTGATTAGAAACCCAAGCGAAGTATCGGGAGAAATACTCACTCCTGCGCAACCAGAGAAATTAGGATCAGGGACTTGATTACACTAGTTAATCACTAATGCCCTTTCGGTACCTAATCCTGTTTGAACCTTGAGGTTTTTTGGATGTTCAAGGGATTTTCCATGCATTTTTGGGAGGAAAAACATTTTTTGAGTCTTTTTCTAAATTTTTTTGACATAAAAGGGATTTCTTTTTTTTAAAAAAATACGTCTTTTTGTCTTTTTTTTTTGAATTTTTTGGCTTTTTCATGAATTCTTGGCTTTTTTTTTTTTGGATTTTTGACATTTTTTGGAAAATATGGAATATTTTTGATTTTTTTCGAAAAATAAAATATTTTTTTAATATTTTTCAAAATATTTTTGGAAAATAAATTATTTTTGATTTTTCTCGATTTTTTTAGAAAATAAAACATTTTTTCAACATTTTAAAATATTTTTTCGATTTTCTGGAAATTAAAACATTTTTAATATTTTTTTAAATAAATTATTTTTTATTCTCTTAAATAAATTATTTATTTTTTATTTTTTATTTAAAAATATTATAAAAACTGACCGGGTCGGATCCGCGGGTTGGGTCCGACCGAGCCGGTGACCCGCACGCGGATAGGCCCGCAACGCAGGCCCGACTCGGATTTTTCGCCATTTTCCTCTTTTTTTTTTTTTTTAAAGCAAAACGGCGTCGTGGCCGGATGCTTAGGGTCACCCGGCCCAGCCCGACGACTCGCTCCGACAACTCGTTCCCCGGTGAAACCCTACCCGACCCGGCTCCGACTCGCGACCCGACTCCCGTCGCCTCCGCAATTTGTGGAATCCCTACCCTACCCTGTTCCTAATCCAGGTCCGACCTAACGACCCGGGATCGCGACCCGGAAAATCGAGAACCCAAGGGTTTCCGAATTGGGGGGGCCGAAGTGGTGCAGCGGCGACGATGGCGAAGACGGCGGCGACGACGGCGATGACTGGGCTTGCGGAGAGGGAGATGGCTAGGGCAACGGCGACGGCATGATACCTGCTCGTGGCGACGGCGCGACGAGGGCGGCGAACGGTGGCGGTGACAGGGCAGCAGCGGCGGTACCTCAGCTCCCAGATTTGGCACCTTTCCCTCTCTCTCTGAGTTTGCTCGTCGTTCGGCCTTGGCTCTGCTCAAGAGCTCCTCCGACTCTGATCTCTTCTCGCTCAGCCTCGATCTGGGCTTGCGAGCACTCGAGCCTCCCTTGAAGTCTCTCAGGGGAAGCTTGCGATGCTCGCTCGCTTTCGATCGCTCTCGGCGTCTCCCTCTCTCTCTCTCTCTCTCTCTCTCTTCCTCCCTCTGGCGAAACCCAGATCCGAAGCCGCGAGCCCTCGGCCCCCCTGAAGTCTCTCAGTGAGGTGTCCAAGGGTTGCGACTTCGATCCGCCTCCCTTCCTCCTTTCTCCCTCCTTCGTCGTGTCGCTCCCCTCTCCGACGACGGAAATGAAGGCCTATTTATAGGCCGAGGGGCGGCCCGTCGGCGAGGCTTCGACCCACCGGTTGGACCGCCGTCCCATCCGCCATCATCGCCTCCTCCGGTCACGTCCCGTCGACGCCACCTGCTTCGCACGCGACCGCCGTCCGCTCATGCTTCTCCAGCGTCGCGCTTGCCCGTGCGTGCTCTTCAGTGGCGCGAGGAAGAAGATGACGCGGAGGGGCCGAGCTTGAGGCAACGATGGGCCGAAGGCCCATGCGGGGGGGCTACTTCTTTGCTTCTTTTCCATTTTCGCTTTTTTGCTTTTCTTTTCATTTCTTTTTTTGGTTTGTTATCCGAAAAAATAATAATAATAATAAATAATGCCTAATTTTAGGCGTCAACAGCTACCCCTCTTTGAAGGTGAGCTCGCAGAGGTTGCATTCAAAGACAAACTGATGCCTAAATTTTACCCGTACATGCGTAGTAGATTATATTTTATTTGAGACCTATTATCCTATGCAAAAAGATCAATATAACTTTACATATATTAAGACAGATAAGAAGATACCTATAGTTACTTACCAGGAGTGAGTGAGATAGGGTGTGAACCCCGAGTTTGGCAAGTATCAAGGCGTCATCTTACCTGGTGACATGAGGAGGTTGCTTTTGCTTGAACCATTCTTCGGTCGCCTGTTAAAACAATCAATGATTTGTCTAGGACCCGAACCTTTCTTCGGTTGCCTTGACGGGAGATTGCTCATCCAGGACCCGAACCATTCTTCGGTCGCCTGTTAGAGCAATCAGCGGTTTGTCTCAAACCCGAACCATTCTTCGGTCGCCGTGATAGGAAATTGCTTATCCAGGACCCGAACCATTCTTCGATCGCCTGTTAAAACAATCAATGATTTGTCTAGGACCCGAACCATTCTTCGATCGCCGTTAAAACAATCAATGTTCCTCCAAGACCCGAACCATTCTTCGGTCGCCTGTTGGAGTAATTAGTGGCTTGTCTCGGACCCGAACCATTCTTCGGTTGCCGTGATGGGAAATTGCTTCTCCAGGACCCGAACCGTTCTTCGGTCGCCTGTTAAAATAATCCATGATTTGTCTAGGACCCAAACCTTTCTTCGGTCTCCTTGACGGGAGATGCACCGACCTTTCTCAGGGCATCTCATTTATGGGTGCCTGATTTGTATCGAGGACACCAATTGGTACCCGACCTTTCTCGGTAGATGCACCGACCTTTCTCAAAGCATCTGTTTTGTTGGGGTGTCTGACTTCTATCAAAGACACCGATTGGAACCCGACCTTTCTCGGGATGATGCACCAACCTTTCTCAGGGCATCTATTTTGTGGGGGTGTCTGACCTTTGTCAAAGACAACAGCTGGTACCTGACTTTTCTCGGGAGGATGCACCGACTTTTCTCAGGGCATCAATTCTGGAAGATACCTGGACATTTACAAGCATATCAATGAGTACCGGATATTCACAAGTACCGAAGGATACATTACAAGCGTCAAAAAGGTATTTGATTGATCATAAGCATAAACTTGGAGGATACCGGATGCGCAGACATTAAAGGAAAATGGGTATTTGACTTTTTGAATGACCATGAAGGTATTGAAGGGTACCCGACTTGGATGATCACAATTATGAATTCTTGAGGGATACTTGGACATTCACAAGTATCGAAGGGGTACTTGATAATTGGAAATATTGAGAATATACCTTGGATATTTGTGAAGGTGTCCCACCTCCTGGCAATTGGGAAATATCGAGGGCGTACCTAGGATATTTGTGAAGGTCTCTCACCTCCTGGTAGTGGGAATATCGATGATGGATCTCGCATCGTGAATTCGGACGTGCCTCATATATTCGTGAAGTCTCTAGTAAATGGGAATTACCTCGGTAATTGGGAATATCGAGGACGGGATATTCGTGAAGGTCTTTCACCTCCTGGGAATATCGAGGGGGAATATTGAGGACGGTAGTGGGAATATCGAGGGCTCGCATATTCATGAAGGTCTCCACCTTCCGGCAATGAGAATATCCGGTAGTTGGGAATAATTGTGAATATTGAGGACGTGCCTTGCATATTCATGAAGGTCTCTCATCTCTTGGTAATTGGGAATATTGAGGAAGTGCCCCGCATATTCATGAAGGTCTCTCACCTCTTAAAGGGTAATATGGGAACTCCCATCGTAAATAGGAATATCGAAGGCGTACCTGGGATATTCATGAAGGTATCTCACCTCCGGTAATGGGAATATCGAGGATAAACTTGGAAATGAAGGTCTCTCACCTCACGGTAGTGGGGAATATCGAGGATGGCATATTTATGAAGGTCTCTCACCACCCGGTAATGGGAATATCGAGGAATATTCATGGACTAGAACACTAGGGGATGGTCCGCACTTAAAGGGGTGGAACATAAAGTTCTGGAATACTTGGATGAACACAAGTATTTAATGATATAATCTGGGACTACTCAAGCAGGTCCAAGTGTCATGATGATAAGAGAGCATACCTGGGTAACTGCAAGTGCATAATGCAGTGGAATGCTTGAACAACTATTATATTATTTGGGGATAACTCAGGCAGGTTGAGTGTCATGAAAAGGAAGTACCTGGACAACGGTGGGTACTTGACAGACAAGTGGATACTGGACAATCATTCCAAGAGCATCCAAATCAAGGGACAATTCAAAAGTCAAGTGTCAAGAAGAGAGCACCTAGATAGTGGTAGCATCCAAACTTTGAGACAAAGGTTGAGTGTCAACAGAGGGAGCACTTGAGTAACGGTAAGCACTCAAAAACAGGGGGATACCTAGACAGTCGCAAATATCAATACTGGGGACAACTCGAACAAGTCGAGTGTCAGGAAAATGGGAGTACCCGACAAGTGGTGAGTACTCAAAGACAAGGGAATACTTAGACAGCTGAATGCAAGCACCCAAACTCAAGGGACGACGCGAATAGGTTAAGTGCCGATAAGAGGGAGTATCTAGACAGTGGTAGGTATTTTAAGACAAATGGGGATAGGGATATGCTTACCTGGCAATTTCTCTGATCTCTGAGAGTATGTCTGCTATTTGCACAGTATGCACTCATGATTGTATATGCTGTAAATTCATGAGTTCAAATGGGATTCATGCATGATAATTTTGTGAGTTTTGTATCATCTGAGTTCCACTGGGGAAAATTTTGAAAGACAACCTTCATTCCAAATGTAGATGTCTTGAACATGCCAGATGAGGGACTTTCAGTCTGAAAGGACTTTCCACTCTCTCTCATGGAAAAGGCTATCCTTACCATTGATGCAGGATTTATAAGGACCACACTTCTCATTGTCATCATGTCAGCAGGGGTCTGAGTATTCTCGCAAGTGGTACTACTTTACCAATGTGAGAGATCTTTGTTGAAATTGCGATGAAGTCTTGGTTAGTGGCTTATCAAAGGGGACCATCGAGGTCGACGCTGATGGACGAAAATGTTGCACGATCATCTCCAGGTTTACAAGTCAAGAACCCTGCGAAAAGAGATAGAGTAATCTTGCTCGTACTTCTTCGAATGATGCTTATGAACATATGAAATCCTACGTTAATTGAAGTGCCTTAGTCTGAAGAGACTTTTACAATGTAACGTAGACTTGACTCATATGTAAGAGGGTGAGAGTTGGTGACTGTCTTGACATTTGTCACTAGTCTTTCTTCACGGTCAAATGGAGGTTCTATGGACCACAACAATTTTTCTTGGGAATACAAATGGCTATATTTTTGTTTGAGGCATTGGCCTTGCTTTTACTAGGCACACTTGCTTTTTCATGCCCCTATTTCTCATCTCAATTTTTCATTCATGGGCATTGACCTTGCTTTTACCAGGCACACTGCTTTTTTATGCCCTAGTTTTTGTCCTTGTTGCTTGAGAGCTTATCTTGACAAGTTCAACCAAACGCCTTTGTTAGACTATTGAGTCTTCATCTTTTACCGGCACTTCTGATTATGCTGCTCAAATGGCAGTAGCTTCTGCTTTGCCTCCATGTGAGGGTGAATTTACAAACTCAATTGAGTTGTACAATGGATACAAGTGTGTAAAGAAAGAATTGCTCTTCATGACTTTAGGGCACTTAAATTAACGCGAGTGTTCATATGCAATAAAGACACTCAAAGATTGATACAAGTGCAAGCAAGAAAATTTCTATCTCTCTTCTCACCTTGTGATATTGTTTCGCCTTCGATCTGCCCCAGTGTGGGGTGGTTCTTGACGAGGGTATGAGAGAAGCTTCACCAATGTATGGGGCTCAATGGGGTGAGCAATAGAATGCCTCTCACTAATTTGGTTATCGTACCATTCGCGAGAGAACTCTTTACCCTGCAACCATGGAATCTTCTGCACTCATCTCACAAGTGTATAGATAGGGGATTGTGTGTAGGATATGGTTTGCCTTTCATCATTCTGACACGCCTCATCCAGCATGCTCAATTAATCTTGTATTCTTTATTTAGCTGTCTATTCTAATAATTTTCAATGGAATCAGTGATCTAGACAGACAAAATCATCATGCAAAAATCCATTTGGAAAAGGCATGCAGTATTTTAAATGTGATGGAGTTTGTACTCTCATAACAAATGAATGATTTTGGCTCAAAAAAAAAATTCTTGGTAGCTTTAAGGGTTAACAAAATAGTATTGTCAAATTTTGAACATCAAAAGGGTTATTCACAAAGAGGTGTCGATGGTTGTCTCTATTGATTAGGGATATGACACATGAATGATTAGCCAAGAATTAGGAATTTGATTGGGCATCTCTGCTTTTGCCCCTGTAGAAGAGAAGATGTACAAGTAGATCAATTAGTCTGGCCAACATCAAATGTGAGTTGAGGCCTGAAGATTTTCTGTCATTTGCTTTGATGATACTTTGTTTGGGAAAGCTTATCAAAGTCTGACATGCCTTTCATTGATTTGTTATCCTTGTTTTTGACAGTCAGGTGATCCTGCAACAAACAAGAGGGAATGTGTTAGTCACGAATTTTTTAGAAGTCAAACAATTGGAAGTGATACAACATTACCCTTCACTAGTTTGCAAACGATTAAGTGGACCTAGAGTACAAAGGAGGACATGAAGTCTCGTGTCTTCCACTTCCTCAGGTCAATTATTCTCCTTAATTGGCTTATGGATGGCATGTCCTTTTACACGAAGTCAAGTGAATTCGATGCAGGTCATTTCTGTATACTAGCTTGGCCAGTATTGATTTGTCAAATCTAACCATTGAGTTTGGTTCTTGAGTTGTGATGCTCCCTGTCAAATAGGGAAAATATGTCAAAAGCGGGTTCAGATAGTGGGAGTATTGGAAATGATACCAAATTACCCTTCTCCAGAGTTTGTATGTGCTAGATCCTTAAGATATTTGAATGTCAATGATGGTCCTTTTATCTTGGCATAGTTCAATGTTTCCTTCAGTCGGCCTTCGTCATTTGTGACCATGTATGCATGATTGTTGGTTGTTAATTCATCTTCAATGCCTTCCTTCTATGGAATTTCTTCTTCTGCCTTTAACTATAGCATCATTAGCAGCATTGAGCAAAGTCATGTACTTCAAGCTTCTATGGAATCTGAGATGGACAATCAAAACCTCCAATTCTCTGATGGCAATTACTTCTTGCGAGAGCATGCGTCTGAATAGGAAGTTAGGTTTCTAGGTCCTCATTTTGAATAGGGGCTAGAGACCGCTTCAACTGTCTGGATTTCTTTCCCGTTGGCAGTAGCCAATTCAAAGAAAAAGAAAAGATCCCTTCCTTGTGCTTCTGGGTTTGTCGAAGCTGGAAGTCCTATTGATGAAACCACAGCATCTGGTTGCTCAGGCACATTGTGGGGAAAGGATATTGCTCTAGCTTGTGAGGGAGTTGGGCAGGAGCGAGGTGGAGTGCACAGAGCTCTTAGGGACGGCTTGATTTTCAACCGTATGCCTGTACCTATTACGTCTTATCTTCCATTTCCTATAAATAGAAGAGAGAGGGCATCATTTCCAAATTATATTCAGAGAATAAGACTTACCCTCTTTTGGTGTAGGATGATTCTTTCTATTTGCCCCTGTTTTCTTGGCAAGGTATCTTCGAATTTGGCGAGTTCACTTGATGTGATTGCTTCAAATGCCCCCTGTCACACTAAGTCAAAGGGGACAGGAATGATCTTCTAAGACACGAAGTAAGTGAGTTAGAAAGACAAACATGATTTAATCATCTTGTTTTTCACAAAAGATTTTTAGAACATTTTTGTTTTCAAAAGTATATATCTTTTGGGGGAAAGAAAGCATGAGGAAGCCCAGCCCTCAGTATTCTCCTTGGATGACATTTTCTTTTCATGGTTGGATAGCATCACCGGGCTGGTTTGGAGTACCGCCTCATGCTCTTAAAACAAAATATTAGAACTATACAATAGAGTACTTGGAATGGAAAAATACAACAGTAGCACACTAGACGAGATAAGAAGCATGAAATTATAAAAACAAGTAAAATTCATGAAAACCCTTGTGTAAAGGAGCGCTTTGATAGTGTTGTTCTTGAAGCTAAGTGTCTTTGAATTCCTCGCCTTCAGTAGACTCGAAGTATTCACATGCGATGACTACCTCGTTGAAGCTACGGAAGTGTAACCCATGCAACCAACAGCAATGCTTGCAAGACAAAACTTCTATGAATAGTTTTATCATTTCTTCTTCGGCCAGTTGAGGGTAAGCTTGCATCATAAAAGCCTCCCATCTCCTTGCATACGCTCGAAAATCCTCCATTGGTCTTTTTCTGAAGTGAACCAAGTTCTGACAAGGCACTTCAGTCCCAATCTGGCTTTGATACTGAAGCAGGAATGCAGAAGACAGCTCATTCCAATTTCTCATGAGGTAGATGTTTGCTGTGATGAACCATTGTAATGCAGACCCCGTAAGACTTTCTTGAAAGGCCTGAGTTGTGAATGACATCGGGCCATAGTATCGACTCATTTCAGCATGGAGGTACTGCAAGTGGGCCACGGGGCAAGTCGTGCCATTATACTTGTGGAGATTAGGTACCCACATTTCTCCAGGGGTCGTGATCCTATGAGCGCAAGACGGGCTTGAGGTATCTTGGTTAGGCCACTGGTTTTCGCACTGCATATTCATTGAAGTGGTGAATTTTTCTGTTTCAGGAAAGTTGGATTCTACTGAGATTACCCCATTGCTTTCTTCTTGGTCAAAATTTCCGAATGAGGATGAAGTATTAAAGCTATCCTCATGGTCAGAGGATGAGCTTAGTACTTCGTTAGGATCATAGCGGATAAAGACGTACGCTTCCTCTTCTAACGAACCTTCATCCCCGGATGAGAGTATGAAATAGTTATACAATGAATCGTTAGTTTCATTGTCGAAATAACACTGAAAGTCCTTGGGATTGTATTCTAGGGCCGGGAAGTCTTCAGGGTTGTACTCTAGAGGATGGTGGCCTTCAAAGCTGTATTCTTGGGAATGCTCGAAGCTTTGGTGCGGTGGCTCGTCGGTAGATGCTGAATCAATCTGCTTAGGCTTTCTTTTCTTGGCTTCTGGTCCAGACCTTTTGAGTAAGGCCCTTCGTTTTACTAACTTGATTCTGTCAAGGGAAGTGAGAGACATTAGAGTTTCACTATCTGATTCACTTTCCAGGTTGATAAGGGTTGGTATTCTTTGGATCCTAGCTCTTGGAGTAAGCTTGGGGAGTTGTCCAATCGTGCCCCACTCTTGAACATGCTCTGTGTTTTTGATCTCGTATAAATGCTCCTTGCCTTTCCTAGTGGGAAATTTTCCAGTAACAGGATATTGCTCAGCTGCCCATTTATTATGCAAGGCTTCATTGACACGTTTCTCTCCTATCTCAACAACTAATGGCTCCTCGTGCTCTACGATCATCGGTTCTTCGTAGGGCAAGGTGATGTCAGGGGTGATGTCAATATTATACTCTTGGTGAAACATAAATTAGTTCCCTCCAGGTTTTAAGGGGACTAATTTTCCTGACAATGTACCATCGCAAGGCAGGGCCAATCAAGTTCGATTGGTACGATTGAATCATCCTTCGAACCAGGTAGGCCTGCAAGTAGGTCTCTGGGCATGAGGTATCGGCATACCTTTCGCATTCAAGTGCTTTAAGCTCTTCAGGGATTTCAATGCCAGCATAATTGGAAAGGTCCATGGGATTCTGCCTCTGCAGCTGGTTTAACTTTTTCATGATCCTTTCAAACTGTCCATGGTACTGGCTATTTTCCGGCAAATTTGCGAGCGTCATGACGGTGTTTGAGACAACTATAGAGTTGGGCTCAGCTTGAGTGGATTTCATTTGTCTCGAGAGTTGTTGAAGGACAATTGACATCTGTCCCATGCCATCTTCAATATTAATGAGACGATTTTGTACATCATTCTGATCGGGTCCTATTGCATGAGGCCATTCACGAGCGATTGGTGGCCGGCGATTCATAATTACCTGTTTGTTACGAAAACAATGAATGAGCACGAAAGTAAACAAAGATTGACCCATGGCAATGATCTAACTTCTTTTTTATTTATCAAAAAAGGATTTTTAGACCGCAAACTCTTACATCTAGAACTTGAAATTGAAATAATAGAATAAAATACTAGATATTAAACAAAAGTCCCTGAACAATGGGACAAAACTTTCACACTATTAACACTAAGAGGCACATGATTGCTAATTTATACATGACGGGGAGTCTTGCGCTTGTGCAGATGCTTGCTTTCTTGGACCGGCTCTGAGGTGTGCATCCAGTCCATTCCCAAATCCCTCTCCATGAGCTCTGCTTGCTCGTGCGGGCTGCTCTCTCTGATTGAGCGAGGAACTGATGGCTTCCACCTTGTCGAGATGTGATGATTGTGGATGTAGGACATGGAGGTGTGGTGGGCCTTTTCTTCTCCCTCAAGCCCTTCAGGTACCACGATCATTTTGCGATGGCACTTGTCCCAAGTTTCTTCAACGATAGAAATTTCGACCGCATAGTCACGGCTTGTGTTGAAAAGAACTGGAGGAATTCTCCTCTTGGAAGGTGGTGGAATCTCTTGAAGGGCTCCAAATTGTCGTGCCACCCGATATGGGTAATAGGGAACAGCGCCGGTGCAGCCAAGCAATGGAATTGGGTGGGTGTGTTTATAAGCAAAGCGGGCCCTCTTTTCATGGAACCAACCAGCACACCATTGGAATGCCTCAGGAGTTTGGTTTCTTAGGAAGTCAACCCAATTTAAACAGCTTTGATCGGGAATATATGGTCCTAAAACCATAAATTTTTGTAATGGATTTTCGAAAGCATTTGTTTCAGATGATCGCATGAAGTCTCGGAATTCACTTAGGTGAGAAAAGAACCAGACTTGTAAAATTTCAAGAGAGACCCGCATGATTTTCTCCGTGTTGTCTTTAAAACGATTAAAGGACAAGAATGTTTCAGTTAAAATCATGTTGACATAATTTCCCCCCTCAAGATTTGATCAACTATCCATACCATCTAAGGACTTATGGCATTTCTTTGATGAGGGAAAATGATGAGTCCGAAAAAGACCAGGAGGAAAATCTCACTTTTTTGGGTCATAGGCTAATTTTGAAAACAAGCATTAATAAATTCAAATGGGCAAGTATTATGGTTGTTTTCAAGAATTTGTGTCATAATATGGACTTCAGTTCTTAAAAGTCACGCCAACCCACTTAATGGGATGATGCCTGTTGATGGCCTGACAAGCTTTTTCTCAAGAGGCATTCTAGTGATGATGTTGTATTCCTTCAGGGTTGGGGTTAGCTCAAACCTACCAAACATAAAAGTAAGTGTCCTCGGGCACCAAAAATGTGCCATGGCTTGTATGACTTCGGGGTGAACAGTGATTTGGATCAGCAATAGGAGATGACCGAGTTTGGTCTTCACGCGCTCTTGGGCAAACTGATCCAATTGACCCCACCATCTAAAGAGCTCCACCTTGGGAGTAGGAATGACCTGGATATCATCTTTCTCCATCGCATATAAACTGGGATTTGAAAAGCTTATCCTAAATTGCCATGGGCCAAATAAAAAGACTGAGTAAAAGTAAAGAAATCACTTTGCTTTTAAATAAAATGACAAGCACAAAGACATGCACATGAGATGTGTGGCTCGATTTCTAACTCAGAAGGCTTGATGAAATTAAAAGGGTATCCGCCCATCACAGTCTCGTGTTAGCAGCATACCCTCCTAACCTCGGCTAAGAAATTCGGGAAAAGAAAGGCAACCTCTACATCGCAGTCTCGCGTTCGAGGTCGTATCTTTCTTAACACCATCCTAGAAATCCTATGGCGACCCAAGTCCGACGGCCGGGTTGTGTGTGCCATGTGTAGTGCTAAAACATTTAAGGATGCACAGTAGTTTATAATCACAAAACATTTTATTTTCAAAGAATAAAAAACTTTAAGCTATTACCCTGCACATAAGAAAAAAAAATCCAAGTCAGCAAAGCATTTAAACAAAGATAAAATGGCCTAAGTCCTCAAAGTCCCCAGCGGAGTCGCCAAGCTGTCACAACCTCTTTTTTTCGGGCGCTCGCGATCGGGTACGAGCGCTTAAGGAGGTTAATGGCTCGGCTGAAATTAGTTATGCCCGGACTCTCCAAAGTCCACCAATTCACGACTTTAATGGTTAAGTTTTTTAACCCGTAAATCAATTTTTAAAATGGAGTCGCCACTAATCAATTTGGGGTGGATTGATTAGAAACCCAAGTAAAGTATCGGGAGAAATACTCACTCTGCGCAATCGAGAGAAATTAGGATTGGGGATTTGATTACACTAGTTAATCACTAATGCCCTTTGGTACCTAATCTTGTTTAAACCTTGAGGCTTTTTTTTTGGATGCATTTTGGATGGATTTTCCATGCATTTTTAGGAGGAAAAACATTTTTTGAGTCTTTTTCTAAATTTTTTTGACATAAAAGGGATTTTTAAAAAAAATACAAGTCTTTTTTTTTTTTTTTGAATTTTTTGGCTTTTTCATGAATTTTGGCTTTTTTTGATTTTTGACATTTTTTTTGAAAATATGAATATTTTTGACATTTTTTTTGAAAATAAAATATTTTTTAATATTTTTCGGAAAATAAAATATTTTTTAAAATAAATTATTTTTCAATTTTTCTCAATTTTTTTAGAAAATAAAACATTTTTTAACATTTTTAAATATTTTTTCGATTTTCTGGAAATTAAAAATTTTTAATATTTTTTTGAAAATAAATTATTTTTGATTCTCTTAAATAAATTATTTATTTTTTTATTTTTATTTAAAAATATTATAAAAAGCGGCCGGTCGGATCTGCGGGTTGGGTCCGACCCAAGCCGGCGACCCGCACGCAAACAGGCCCGCAACGCGGGCCCAACTCAGATTTTTCGCCATTTTCCTCTTTTTTTTTTTTAAAAGCAAAACGGCGTCGTGGCCGAATGCTTAGGGACACCCGGCCCGGCCCGACGACTTGCTCCGACAACCCGTTCCCCGATGAAACCCTACCCGACCCAGCTCCGACTCGCGACCCGACTCCCGCCGCCTCCGCAATTTGCGAAATCCCTACCTTGTTCTTGATCCAGGTCCGACTCGACGACCCGGGATCGCGACCCAGAAAATCAAGAACCCTAGGGTTTCCGAATTGGGGGGGCCGAAGTGGTGCAGCGGCGACGATGGCGAAGACGGCGGCGACAGCGGCGATGACTGGGCTTACGGAGAGGGAGATGGCGAGGGCAACGGCGACGGCATGATACCTGCTCGTGGCAACGGCGCGACGAGGGCGACGAACGGTGGCGGTGACAGGGCAGCGGCGGCGGTACCTCAACTCCCAGATTTGGCACCTTTCCCTCTCTCTCTGAGTTTGCTCGTCGTTGGGCCTTGGCTTCGCTCACGAGCTCCTCCGACTCCGATCTCTTCTCGCTCAGCCTCGATCTGGGCTTGCGAGCACTTGGGCCTCCCCTGAAGTCTCTCAGGGGAAGCTTGCGATGCTCGCTCGCTTTCGATCGCTCTCGGCGTCTCCCTCTCTCTCTCTCTGTCTCTCTTCCTCCCTCTGGCGAAACCCAGATCCGAAGCCGCGAGCTCTCGGCCCCCCTGAAGTCTCTCAATGGGGTGTCCAAGGGTTGCGACTTCGATCCGCCTCCCTTCCTCCTTTCTCCCTCCTTCGTCGTGTCGCTCCCCTCTCCGACGACGGAAATGAAGGCCTATTTATAGGCCGAGGGGCGGCCGGTTGGCGAGGCTTCGACCCGCCGGTTGGATCGCTGTCCCATCCACGATCATCGCCTCCTCCGGTCACGTCCTGTCGACGCCACCTGCTCCTCTGCTTCGCACGCATGCTCTTCAGTGGCGCGAGGAAGAAGACGATGCGGAGGGGCCGGGCTTGAGGCGACGATGGGCTGAAGGCCCATGCGGGGGGGCTGCTTCTTTGCTTCTTTTCCATTTTCGCTTTTTTGCTTTTCTTTTCATTTCTTTTTTTGGTTTGTTATCCGAAAACAAAATAATAATAATAAAATAAAGCCTAATTTTAGGCGTCAACAATAACTAATAAGCAACAAATTTTATCAAAGTTATTAAAAAATACCTATAATAAGAATCGGAGGGAACATAATAATCACCACTTTAATAGTCGATCCTGGTTCATGATTTTAATGCTCCATATATGTTATTTATGATATCATATACTATTTATACTTCAATGAATTATTTTTAAATACAATTATCAAGTTAAGCCTATAATATATGATTATACGAGGGCGAGGCCATAGCATTGTTCATGAAGAGACTAGATTGCCCTCAAAAGAGTGAAGACAATCTTTAAGTGGTGTGTCCTGCGGTAAAAATCCATCATTCAAATCTTCATTTTGAAACCTTCCAGGTTAATGTTGAGAGTGGCGTCCGGCATTCTGCTTTCATTTTCGGAATCTCCCTTCAAAGCTTCTTCGAAATTCGCAAGATAATTTAACTTAAGCTAGCTCTCTTTTCTTGTTAGTCCTGCTTAAATCCTCAAGTCACTCTCAGACTTTTGTTCTATCTTTTTTTAGAGTGTGGGAGTTGAAACCCAAATCTAAAGCGAAACGTCTCCATCCTATACACCTTAAAAAGATGGGGAATTGAACTCCCCACTCATTGGTCAGAGCTAGTTTGGCAAAAAGGTGATGGGTCACGGAGTATGGAGACTCCCTCCTCTCCTTCACCAACTTCTTCTCTTAACCCAAGTTCATTGGACAAGGTAAATCACAATAATTGATTTTGAATCCCATGTAGATTCAACACATGGCTCTCACAAAGTTAACAACTATGATTCAAAAGAAGCATTTTTCTGCCTTGTCAATTACATTACATTAATTTTTTGAAAAAAAGTACATTAAATTTGGCATGCCCTGAGCCTCCACATGCTTTACCTTCCTACCTCAAAAACCTATTAGCTATCCGCACCATTCTCGCTAATACTCCAATACTTACTTCCGATTTATCATTTATAAGGAAAAAGTATAATTAATTTGAGTTTGAATTTTACCAATCTAACTGGATTAAACAAGGGCATCACTTAGTAAGACAAGGGGAGTTTGGGGTCTGCATGATAACGTTTCTATTTCTCCTAATTTCTATTCTTTTGTTCCCAAAAAAAAAAAAAACAACAAAAATCCGTTTGGTAACGTCAACTAATTTTTATATTCCTCGAAATAGAAAAGTGGCCAGGGAATGGATTTGGAATAGAAACAAGAAATTTTAAAAAAAAAAAAATTAGCTTCTTATTAACAGGAATAATTTCTAGAAATAAGCCATTTTTTTCTTTTTTTCTTTTTCTTCTTTTCTTCTTCCTTGCCATGGTCATCACCCTTGGATCTGTCGTTGCTCGTGGCCACTATCGACCATCGACCGCCTGCCCTCACCCATTGCTGGCTCCCCTGCCCACCGCCGGTTGCCGTCGATGTTGGCCAACCGCCTACCGACTGTCGCCGGCCGCCAGACGCTGGACGCTACTGGCTGACTGCTACCAGCCTCCAACCGACCATTGCGGGTTGTCACTGACCTCTCGACCGTTGCTAGCCACCGTCGGTTGACCGCTAGCGACCTCTCACCGCTGGCCGACCATTGCCCTCTGTCGGCTCCTGCCATCGCTGTGGCCAAATCGTCGTCAATTGCTGGCCGTCGCCTAACTGTAGCCAAACCACCACCGCCCGCCTCCCGCCGGCCACCTCCCGCAACCATCAGATCGCTGGTGGCTAGCGACGATCGGCCGACGATGGATGGTGGGCAAGAAAAAGAAATGAAAAAATACAAAAAATTATAGATCGTACCAAATGCATTTCTATTCTTTTCTATTTCGAAAATATAAATTTTTTATAGTTACCAAACACGTTATGTTATTCAGAAATTGTTCTAAGGAGTAGAAATAGAAAAGAACTATTTCTCAAAAGAAATTATTCCCTAGAACAAAAATGTTATTATTCGCACCCTTGTTGTCCGCATCTACAGTGACACTTTTTGTTCTTTTCCCACCAAATTATGCTAAATGAAACTTCACTCCATCTCCTTGTACTGATATGACGATGATATTAATATAATCTTGTGGGTGGATGAGTAATCTCTATAAAACAAATGATCTTTTAAGGCTTTGTGAAATTTTTGATAATATGAGATCAACTTTATGTTTAAACATATGATTGGATATTTCAATTTCAAATCGGATTAATTAAATTATGTGGGGTGATTTATTTTGTTCATTTCTTTTCTATGGCTAGCCTTAATGCCCTGGTCAACCTTGGAAAATGGACCACATTTTCCCCCTCTCTAAACTAGTAAATCTCCAACTGGGCCTTGGGAATTCGTAATGACTCGCGTACTGCCAATACACCTTGAGATTAATCTCGGATTGTGCCTATACCCTGTGCAAAATTTCTAAGATGGATATGTACACCATAAATCTTTGTCATTCATAATCGAGATTCATCAATTCATTTACTTTTTTGTCAGTCCGTAGCATTCGAATGGCAAAGTTCATGGTATAATCTGCCTCTTTAATGGCAACAAAGTAGACGAATCATAATTTGAGTCAAAGGGGTAGGAACAGAGTGATTACATGAGTAATGGACCCGAATGTTTATAACAAGCAACAACAGCAGACAACATTGCTGGAGTAATGGTGGAAATGAAAATGAGATGTGTTGTCTCAACTTATAATTTCCTTTAAAGATGAGATTGATGACCGAGTGGTATGCCTTAAGAGGTATAAAACATTCGACCCGAAGTTAGAAAATGAAAGATAGTAATTACACCAATTTTAATTTTTCTTTCCCTTAAAGATTGATGACAAGAATCAATTGTGGTTTTTGGAAACGCCTATACATAAGGCATTTACATCGTTCATCAAAAAAGTATCATCAGTGAAATTCTGATGGTCGTCTCGTGGATTTAAATATCTTGCATAACAACTTTAAAAGAGTGTGATTATATCAGAATTGGATTGGGGGAAAAGGAGGAAAGCGATAGTGTAGTGACAAATTTGTAATTAAGTTGGCCGGTGGAACCGCAGTTCTATGCACGGCTAGAGACAAAAAGAAAGTCAATGTGTCAAGATTCAACATCAAGAGCCCTGCCCAAGACAACTTAGGACAAGGTACTACATCGTTTCAGATTCTTCGACAAATGTCGTCGGTTGCCAAGGTAGCGCATTTCTCAGCAGCCACTTGAGATTGCGCGAGTCACCTTGCCTGGGCTGCCGAGGTTGTGCGTTTGGGTTCGCTTGGCCTCGCCGGAGGCTCGGTTAGAAACGTGCAACGCAATACAGCCTTTCCCGCCATTGCTTGTGCGATTTGGTCATCAACTTCGATTCTTCTGGAATCTGGCTTTTGTGGCTTGTCTGTGTGAAGGCAAGCATAAATTCTCCATTATGCACTCGCCCTAAGGAGAACTAAAAATACCATTATTTTGATTTCTAGGTGGGTCCTAATGAAGTTGTGAATCTCAATTTCTTTATGGGTGGGTCTTGCCTTCCGATCTTGCCTTCCTCGGAAGGCAAGGAGAAACAAAGGCAAGTATAAATTCTCCTTCTGCATTTGCTTCGTTTTTGTCCTCTCCATTGTCCTTTTCTTTTTCCTTTTCTTTTTCTTTTTATCTTATATTTATTTTGTAAAAAATCAATGCAAATAATATTTACCAAACACAATTTGCATTTTTACAAATAAGATTTACCAAACAATATCTGTATTTCATGAGATTCCCTTACCCTAAGCTCCTTTCTATAGACAAAAGCTTTCCCCAAAGTACTCTACGTTGGACATTGGCTCACTCAGCCAAAGATGTGAGCTCTCAAACGTCCTCCAATTAGTAATTTTGAGAAAAAGACTTGTGGTTTGTCTCCTTGACATGCCTCATTAGACTACAAAGTGGCAATATTACCTCCAGGTTGACTAACTATATATGATTGTAGTGGTTAGATGAAAGGGATGAAACAAAATATAACTCTTAAGCTCCTTTTGTTTCGTGTTCATTTTTCGGTGTTCAGTTTGCTTAAGAAAATGGGTTGATAGAAATTATTATTATAATAGCCAACCTTTAAATATCGTTGTTTTGATGACGCACTACACGTAATCTCATAGGACCTAGAATATTATAAAGCTCGTTTTGAATCTCAATGTTGGAAAAGCGAGAAAATATTAAATTATTCAATGTTGCTCTTGGTTCTAGGCGAACTTCCTTGCTCGAATGGAGGATGGAGAAAAGGTCGAGAGAGAAGAAAAGGAAAAGGAAAGCAAAGTCGAAATTAGTGGGCCCATATGGGCATGTTGGTACTCCACTACTGGACTGGAGCCTGAATATTATATCCGGAAAGAAGTTCTCTCCTTTGTTCCAAAACCCTTAGCCATTAAAGTCGAGATTCCATTTTTATGTTTTTTTTATTAGAAAGCGTCAAAGGATGAAAACCCATTTAAAGCAAAGGCAGAGAAACACAGACCAATTCTTAATTGTGATGAAAATTAGATGTGGGTTGTGATCATCAGCAAGTAATTCTTTAAGCTACTTTATGACTGGAATACTTATTTTATACCAATCCAAATGGTCATAAACATCAAACATGGAGTCAAATAGACTTTCTCTTTTTATGTCTTTTGGCTTCATGCGAGGCAAAGCATATTCTATTGCAATTAATTTGACTGCGAAAAGTGTCAACTTATTATTTCCTTCCGTATGTTCCGAGTCACTTTTACTTTTGGGAAACCAACAATTATGAAAGTTGAGCGCATTCACAGTGGGCAGTGAGTTTCAAAGTACACTAAAAAACTCAACTAATCGAAACTTCATCTCAATCTTGAAAAATTGACACGCTAATGTTTATATCCGTTCCAATAAGCAGCAATTTGACAACACTATATGTTGACTAGTTTAAGTAATGCAAGGCTTATTACACCTTTTGATTTCGTGAATAACAAATGCTATAACTAATAAGCAGTGAATAGCATCAAAGTTCCTAAAAAATAGCTATAATAAGAGTAAGAGAGAACATAACAATCACCACTTTAATAGTCGATCCTGATTAATGATTTAAATGCTCCGTATATGTTATTTATGATATCATATACTATTTATACTTCAATGATTTATTTAGAAATACAATTATTAAGTTAAACATATAATATATGATTACATGAGGGCGAGGGTTATGACATTGTCCACGAAGAAACTAGATTGCCCTCGAAAGAGTGAAGACAATCTTTAAGTGACGTGCCTCACACTAAAAAACCCTTCATTCAAAGCTTCATTTTGAAACCTTCCAAGTTAACGTTGAGAGTGGCGTCCCGCATTCTACTCTTGTCTCCGGAATTCCCTTCAAAGCTTCTTCGAAATTGCAAGATAATTTAAACCAAGCTAGCTCTTTATTTTTATTTTTATTTTTTTGTCTATCCTACTTTAACTCTTAACCCACTTTCAGATTTTTGCCCTGCCTCTTTGTCAAATGTAGGAATGGACTCCTATAAGTGAAGTTAAACGTCTCCACCTTCAGTCTCCCTCGAAAAAGTGGGGAATGAAACTCCCAATCACATGTCATTGCTAGCTTGGCAAAAAGGTGATAGGGTATGGACTATGGAGACTCCCTTCTCTCCTTTACCAACTTCTTCTCTCAACCCAAGTTCATTGGACAAGGTAAATCACAACATTGATTTTGAAAATCTGATTAAAGTGCATGTAAAATGCAAAATGCTGCCATGTTTGGATAATTAAATTATTCCAGCCAATGAAAATCTAATTAAAAGGCGAAGCGGGGCAAAATAAAAACCCCACCATTCTCTGTGATGGAGCAGGGGAACTATAGATACATGTTTCACGTGGAGCATGAGGTGTTCGATTAAAAGCAAATCCAATAATTGCACCTTGTAGTATAGGCAAGGTGAGCCGCATCTGATGAGCTAGCGGGTTGAAGTAGAAGGAAGTTCAAAAATGCAGAAAAACAAATCTCAGTGCTGAAAAGAGAGATGCAAGTCATCACGAATCAATCCAATTCATATTATGACACACAAAATGAAGAGGCTGAAAATGGAGATAGAGATGCTATGGAGATAGGAAGAAGTATATTGGGGCATGAGATCCAGGATCAATTGGCTTAAATGGCGAGATAAAAACTCTAAATACTTCCATGCAACCATAGTTCAAAGGCGCCAAAGAAACATAATAGTAATGTTGAAAAATGAGCATAATGAATGGTGTCGAGACCCCATAAAATTAAAGGAGATGACAGCTATGTATTTCAAAGAGCTCTACACTTCTACAGGGCAAAGAAACTTCCAACCAGTCATTGACCAAGTATCATGTATTGTAAATGAGGAGATGAATCAAAGCTTGATCGAAGAAGTGACCCTACAAGAGGTTACGACAGCAACTTTTCAGCTTGGTGCACTCAAAGCCCCTGGCCCAGATGGTTTGTGTGAAAAGTTCTATCAACATCAGTGGCAGGATATTCATGAAGAAGTTTTTAGAGAGGTGAAGTCCTTCTTTAACTCAGGAACCCTTAATCATGAGCTGAATCACACCTATATAACCCTTATATCGAAAGTACAAAACCCAGAGAGGTTGGAACAATTTCGCCCTATCAGCCTTTGTAATTATGCATATAAAATCATCTCAAAGATTATGGCGAATAGACTAAAACAGTGGCTGCCTGATTTGATTTCAATGGAGCAAAGTGCTTTTGTAAGTGGGAGACAAATACAAGATAATATACTTATAGTGTAGGAAGTGCTTCATCAGCTATGTATCTGGAAACGAAAAAAGAAATTTCATGCAATGCTGAAGGTAGATATGAAGAAAGCATATGATCGTGTGGAATGGGATTTTCTCAAAGCAAGCATGCTTAAAATGGGTTTCTGTGATACCTGGGTCTCATGGGTCATGGAATGTGTCTCTACAGTGTCATTCAGGGTTAAAGTAAACGGCGAACCTTCAGCCTCCTTTAAGCCTACTCGCGGGATAAGACAAGGTGACCCACTCTCTCCATATCTATTTATTGTTGTGGCAAATGTTCTATCTATGATGCTGAAAAAAGAAATGGAGAATGGCAGCATTAAGGGAATTAAACTGAATAGATTTTGTCCCCCACTATCTCATCTACTATTTGCGGATGATTTAATCTTATTCTTGGAAGGAAAAGTGATCGAATGTCAAAATGTAGCAATGACCCTAAACCAATATTGCTTTGCGTCGGGACAATCTATAAACTTGAACAAATCAGGGATGTTATTTAGTAAAGACTGTCCAAGAGAATTGAGAAGTAACTTGACAAGAGAAATGAGAGTATCGGAGTTGGAAAAGACGGGGAAATACCTCGGAATACCTTCTGATTGGGGTGGATCTAAAAAGCAAATGTCCGATTGGATTCTTGCACGAGTTAACATGAAACTTCAAGGAAACTTCAAGGCTGGAAAGAGAACTTTTTATCGAAGGCAGGGAAAGAAATTCTTCTTAAAACGGTGGTTCAAGCTCTACCGCAATATGCTATGTCCATTTTTAAGATCCCCTTATCTATTTGCCAAGCCATTGAAAAGAAAATAGCATCTTTCTAGTGGAAAAACAAGAACAGGGCAGGTCTGCATTGGAAAAACTGGGACACTCTGAAATCAAGAAAGAATCAAGGTGGGCTAGGCTTTCGAGACCTAATTAACTTCAGCGAGGCATTATTGGGTCGACAAGCTTGGAGGCTAATTCAGAATCCAAGTTCCCTTTGGAGTCAAATTTTTAAAGGATTATACTTCCCGCACACAGATGTATTACATGCAGGGAAAGGCTCAAGACCATCATGGGGTTGGCAAAGTCTAATCTTGGGAAGAAATGCTATAAATCATTTATCTCAGTGGGTTGTTGGAACTGGTGAAAAAATCAATATTAGGAATGATCAATGGTTACCCAGAGGTTTAATCGGAGGCCCTCAAAATAGAGATGATCCATCTCAGGTTTCAGAACTTATAAACAGAGACTTTGCAACATGGAAGGAAGATAGAATACGACAACTTTTCGACAACGAAGTGTGTAATGAAATTCTAGCTATCCACCTTAACCCCCAATTTCCAGAGGACAAACTAGTATGGAAGCCAACCAAAACAGGTCAATTCACAGTCAAGAGTGCATACAACAAGTTCAAGGCGTAAGGAGAAAATCAGCAGCAAAACCATGCCTCATCATCCTATCAAGCACCACGAGCATTGTGGAACAAAATATGGCATGCCAACATTCAGCCCAAAGTCAGATTCTTCCTATGGCAAATTTATCAAAATGCCTTAGCAACGAAGGAGAACTTGCATCGCAGACATATCATACCTGAGGCCACATGCACGATTTGCAAAAGACATCCAGAATCAATCGAGCATCTCTTTCTCCTTTGTCCATGGACGAACCAAATCTGGGATGGCACTGGTGTGAATATACAAAAAGATGGTCACGGGATAACTCGAATGGAGGAATGGTTGGCAAATTTTAAACATACCTCAGTTTCTTTCGAGAGACTTGCCCTCTTACCGTGGCGGATCCGGAAATCCCGCAATGACCGGTGTTTCGAGCTAAACCGGTAAGTCCTCGCACATCATCACCTCGGCAGCAGCCATGGAAGAAAACTTTAACAGGTGGGTGGGAAAACAGAGGAAAAAAGAGCAGATGCAGACCTACCCACCTCAGATCTGGACGCCTACCTCGGTTCAGACTTCGATTCCTTCAACGATCGGTTTGGCGCAGACCCGGAATACCTTGTTGCAAGGCTCGCCTCTGACAGGGCCCCCTCCGATGCACAGCTCGCCGTGGACAAAGACAAACCCTTTAGCTCGCTTCGGAAAGGGACGCATCAAACGGTAAGCTCACCTCCAACCGAGATGGCTCGACCGCACAGCTCGCGTCGCACAGGGACCGCTGCGATGCCCAGCTCGCACCAGCACAGCAACCCTCTGACGAACGGCCCCCCTCAGATCTGGACGCCTCCAGCGCACGGTGCGATAAAGATCAACGTGGATGGCTCCTTTCTTCAAGAAACAGCGCCCTCGTCGATGGATTAGCGCGCACGGTCAGAGCTTCTTTAGCAATCCAGGCGGAGGCACACGCTATATTACAAACCCTAAAGTACTTTGAAGGGAAAGAAGAACAGGAGATAGAGTTGGAGTCAGATAACTGGGAACTAGCGAAGGGCCTGTTTGGTTCAGCATTGCAAATGCTCATTTGGACTCTAAAGTCCTTTGGCCAAATGCAAACGCGTTTGGTTCGTATTTTTGCGCGACTTTGGCAAGATGCAATTGCATCTCCAAAGGAGTCTAAGGGCCTTTAGGCCAATGGAGGTCTTGAGGTGCATTGGCAAGTTGCATCCTGGGAATGCAAATAGCTCGGTTACTGTTCATCTTCTTCAACTTCTCCAAGCTGCTGATCGGAGGCCGACGACCACCGGCGAAGGGATGGCGAGCGCCGGCGACCGCCGCCTGAGGGTCGCCCGACCCCGGCGACCGTCGCCTGGGGTCGCCGGACCTCAGGCGACGCCCGGATCTCGCGACCCAGGCGTCGACCGCCCGGATCTCGCGACCCAGGCGTCGACCGCCCGGATCGCGCGACCCAGGCGCCGGTCGCCTGGGTCGCGCGCGGCCGTCGCCTGGTCGCCTAGGTCGCGCGACCCCAGCGACGGCCGCCGAGGTCGCGCGACCCGGGCGGCCGTCGCTCGGGTCGCTAGCGCGGCCGTCGCCGGTCGCTGGGTCGCGCGACCCAGCGACGGCCACTGGTCGCGCGACCCAGGCGACGGTCGCTGGGTCGCGCTGCGGCCGTCGCTGGTCGCCTGGGTCGCGCGACCTCAGGCGACCGTCGCCTGGGGTCGCGCGACCCCAGGCGGCCAGATCCGGCCATCCGGCCGCCGGATCCGACCGTCCGGCCGCCGGATCCGGCCATCCGGTGGCCGGATTTCAAAAAAGAAAAATATAATTTGTTTTTTGTATTTTTAATTTAATAAAAGTAATTTACAAATACAAATTTTACCAAACGGTATTTTGGCCAAAAGTGTATTTCAATACAAATTTTACCAAACGATATTTGCATTTCGGAAAACCTCCTTCACCCAAAGGTATTTGCATTTTGGCAAATTCATTCCCCAAAAGCCGAACCAAACGGGCCCGAAGTTTTTGATGGAAAGTACACCGGTCAATTGGGAAATAGAGGCGTTGATTTGTGAAGTGCAGGCACATGTGAAATATTTTCCAAGGCTTAAAATAACCCATTGCGGGAGAGAATGCAACAAAGTGGTAGACTGGGTTGTTAAGGCCCATGGGAGAAAAGCCCTTCCAGTTAATTGGGTTTATTATCCTCCTTCCTGTCTTTTAGATTTATTATGTTACGAAGCTCCTGCTTCCACTATCCTTACTTGAATGAGAATGCTATGAGCTCTTTTCGATCAAAAAAAAAAAAAAAAAGGTGAGCCGTATTGTTTATCTCCCTTATACATTAGTAAAATTACAAAATTGGCCTGACATCATAGAGGCTAGGATATTATATAACTCGTTTTGAATCGCGAAGTTGAAATAATCTCTCCTTTGTTCCAATAACACTCGATATTAGAGCACCACTCTACTTTGTGAAACCCAAGAAACGCAGAGGCAGCGAAACATTGACCAATTCTACACGAGAAATGGTTTCAATTTTCAACGAAGGCCGCAAATGGCTGTCCCGATTGAGGAAGCGTGTTTTTACTGCCATGCTCTGCGGACAAACTGGGGAATCCCGACCCCAAAAGCCACAGCAAGAACCACACGAGGATCACCAAATCTGGGTCGACGACGATGGGGTCGAAGATGAGCCGAGGCCAGAAATGGTTTCAATTTTTGGCAATGGCCGCAAATGGCTCTCTCGGTTGAGGAAGCCTGTTTTCACTGCCATGCTCTGCGGACAAACTGGGGAATCCCAACCCCAAAAGCCTCAGCAAGAACCATCCGAGGATCACCGAATTGGGGTTGACGACGACCGGGGCAAAGAGGGGTCAGATGACTCCTTGTGGGTCGACGATGGGCCTGAAGATGAGCCTGGGCCACCTGATTCCTTGTGGATCATCACCATCAAAAAGAGGCTCAAGAAAGCTGGCCAGGTCGACAAGGCGTGCCCGTGGGGAAAGCTCTCCAGTTACCGGATCCCGCACTATCTTGAGGATGGCAAGGACGACACCTACGTCCCCCAGGTCGTCTCGCTCGGTCCGTACTACCACGGTCAAGAGCACCTCCGCCAGATGGACGGGCACAAGTGGCACTGCCTCCGCCGCATGCTCAGGCGCTCCTTTAATGACAAGATAATCCGCTATCTAGATTCGGTGAAGGAGGTTGAAGATAGAGCTCGTGCCTGCTATGAGGGGGAGATAAACATGAGCAGCGATAAGTTCGCGGAGATGATGGTTCTGGACGGGTGTTTAGTGATCGAGTTATTCTGGGGATTCTCCATGGGCTTGGAGTCACTCAAATACCATCGGAATGAACCCGTCTTCTCATTTATAGGATTGGCGCACATAATCTGACGGGACATGATCATGCTTGAAAATCAGATCCCACTCTTCATACTCGAACGGCTCTTCTGCATCCTGTATGGCCAACTCGACCAGATGGGTATGTTGGCCAAGTTGGCATTCCAGTTCTTCTATCCTTTGACACCTACAAAGAGCATCCTTTCCTCCATTAGTATTGACAGGCTAAAGTTTGACCCGTTACCCCAGGAAGGTGAGCTCCCTTGCCTTGAATTGTTTCGGCGGAGCCTCCTGTACCCACGCCTAGAGTGGAAGCGGAAGCGAGAGCAGAAGTAGAAGTAGCAACAGAAGCAGAAGCAGAAGCATAAGCCGCAAAAGCACATCCCCTACGTGACAGAGCTCCGGAAAGACGGAATCAAGTTCAGAAAGGGGGAGATGAACAGGTTATCGAACGTCAAGTTCAACGGCAGGACACTCACGATCCCCCAGCTTCGGATCCACGATGGGACAAGGTTGCTCTTCCCCAACTTGATAGCCTTTAAGCAGAGTCACATCAATTGCATCAAAGTCATCACCTCATACATGATCTTCATGGTCAACTTGATTAACTCCTCGGAGGAGGTGGGATACCTTCACGAATGTGGGATCATTGAGCACTCACTTGGGAGTGACGCCGAGGTCGCTGACCTCTTCAACCGGCTTTCCAAGGAGGTGAACTTCGACATCAACGACAATTATCTCTATAAAGTGACTGGGGAGGTGAACACTTACTCCAGCCGCAGTTGGCATCGCTGGATGGCCAGTCTCAAGCTTGAGTACTTAAGCAATCCTTGGTTAATCATTTCCTTAATTGCTGCTTTCATTTTGCTTATGCTTACTTTCACCCAGACCTTCTATGGAGCCTATGACTACTACAAGCCGCGCTCTTGATTTCTCGTGGAGTGGAGATTATCTGATGAGCGCCTTGCGAGTGATAAAATTCTGGTGAAAATATGGGAAGAATGATTGTGGCTAATTGACTATTAGCAGCCACTTTGCAGATAAATGCTGGAGTGTGGTGGTCTCACCTCCTAGTGAAAGATGTGATCGGTCGAACTCAAATTGCATGAATTATATTTGTCATGCAGTTTCGAGTTCAATATGGCAATATGTTTCCCGAAAATCATCTTATGATCATTGTATGCAAAATTACGACTTTTCACTCATGAATCTTTCTATCTTTTTGTTCTTCTATTGGGTGTTTAAATTATGCAATGGATGCAACGCTCTATGATAAAATTGAGCTAAAGTTCCAAAGCATTGTTTTAAGAGGTGTGAAGTTAGAATACTGGGAACACACAATTCCATCTTTCCTCCCCGAAATGAAGCGGATCAATTCCACCGAATCCAATCAATAGCAAATCGTGACAATCAATACCGAAAGTGCCACCAAATCAACTCACCCTGAAATACGATCAATCTTCAAAAGAAAAGCATCACAAAAGCACTCCCTAAATGTTAAAAACACGAACTTCACCAATCTCTCACCAATTCAATCCATACAGTCTTCCTCCCAAGTCATCCAAACTAAAAGGCACAAATCGTCAACTACAACGAGTCTTTCCAACCCTAAAATACCTCCAATTCAGAATACCAGGAAAACACAATTCCAACTTCCACCCCTGAAATGACGCAAATCAAATCCACAAGATCCAATTGATAGCTAATTGCAACTACCCATCGAAAATTTAATGCGAACCGATCCCAACCGTAAACCTACCAACAGTTGAACTCAGTGAGGTGGTGGACAAAGGGCCTGGATTTGTCAGAGTCGCTGATGGTGAGAGATGGGCCGGTACCATTAGCGAGTTCTTAGAGCTCCGAGTCGACCTGAGGGGAGAGAAAGCCGATGAGCAGGTTCAGCATGTAATTGCCCAAAGCATGCGTCATGACTCATGATGTAGAAGCCTACCCGAAGTAGACCCGGAGGAGGTACACGCACGCCACCACCAGCGTCGCGATCCATCGTCACAACACGTGCGGCACCGACTTGTCTAGCAGGTGCTCGATGCCTGCAAGACGGCAAATGCTCGCTGCGTCGCGACGGAGGAGGTGACGGGGCGAGCCCATGGGCTCCGACCCTCATAATTAATTCTGGTGGGAATTTCTAGATAATTCACGATAAAATCCACATTGCGACACATGCTATATTTGGGAGAATCGGAACAGGGTATGTGCGCCTCCCTTTTCTGTAAAGTTTAAATGCTGTCTTGTCGCCCATCGACCTCATTCAACGGAGCCTTATGATTAGCTTCTGTTTTCCTCTCCAATCAGGTTTCCAATTTTCTTCGCTTTTAAATTTGTTTGCCACCATTATAATCCATTGATAGCCGTAATTACTGATTGCAGGTCAATTACATATCGGTTTAAGAATCAAGATGAAACCTTGAGGAGTTGATATTCAAGAATCGGGGTTCACGTTGATTTTATCGATGAGTGATAATTACAAATTTAAATGTGAAAATTTATCTCATCTGGAGGATATGCTCCTAAAGTACACTGACAAAGTTGTGTACTTTAATATTTTCTGTATGGAAATAGAGCCACCAAAAAGGAAAAAAAAATCAAAAAAGAGGAGAAACAAGAAAAGTCGGGATCAATTTTTCCTCCAGCAGTGGCATTAGAAAATGGGTTGCGTTAGAAGTGACTAGTTCCAAATTTCATGTAAATTCCATCTGACATATAAAATCTATCTATTAGAACAAATTTCAATACCTAAAACTTATCCTATATACTGGACTAATGGTTTTATCTTGAAACCATGTTCATCCTTAAGTTATATCACTCTTTGAAATTGTGACAGGTGGTCTATTTTCACAACCTATGTCATGTATACTATGTAGCTGAGTGGGCTCGCCTAGGGTATAAGTGGGAAATCCCTACAATGGTGATCAAACCTCTATCAATTCTGGAACTGAAAAATCAAAGTCTTTAAATGCAGCTCGCCCATAATTAAGGAACCTTTAGCATAATCTACCTACCGATAAGTTTGCATTCCTCCAATAAAAGAACATAACTGAGGAGTTCCACATTAGATTAGCAAGAAGAAACCGATGCCACAGCCACACACAATACGAGAACGACTCTCGAGCGACTCTCCGCCTCATTGCCCGACACGTTCACGAGAAACAACTTGGCTCAGTCAATCCAGTAGGAGTAGACAGCCGCAGCTGATTCGGTGGAGTCGGAGGCCTCGGGGAGGGTATGTGCGAAGAAGTTGAAGACCGAGACGGAGGGCATCGGAGTTCAGCAGAGCGACGTGATCCTCGCCTAGCCTCGATGGTATATTTAAATACTGATAATTTACCACCTTAGGAGAGGGGATAGAGGAAAGGGATAGAGCACAGCACGAGTCCTATAAATGACATTGAATGTAATCAAAATGACATATATCTACTATTATGTCTCTCTCATGATATTTTGACATCCAATCAATACTAGATATTTTAAAATCAATTTACAAAATTTATGTTAGATCGAAAGTGAGCAATAAAGTAAGTATCCAATAACTTTTAGTTACATTTAATTTAGTATACCAATTCAGTAACCTAGATTTAGGAAATATGACATTTCTTCGTTAATTACAATCAACCCCATCCATGAATTTTGAAATTCTCTTTCTTTATTGACCTGCTTCTTTGTGTGTTATCTTCACATGATGTAAATCCTATGTAAAATACCTTGTCGGCAAAGCAAGGAAGAAGTTCATGTCTGAGTTACATGAACACCTTAAGAGAACCATTTTCGAATTTAATCCTTGATTAGTGTGTGATTAAGCATTCAGCAAACGTTTGATTCCTCACAGATCAAGTACAAACAATTAGATATGTTGATCATCTCAATCAATTTTAGGTTCGCATCCTATCAAAATCCATAAATTTCATAATGATATTTCATAGGGGCATCCCTTTACTAGCCTAACATGCGCAATCTCGGCGGAGAGAGAAGAAAATGCGATGATTTGTGAATTTTCACAATTTTAGTTTTTTTGATCAAATCACTAAAATGTATATTTGTGGCCAAAACTTTGATTTTTTTTCAAAAAAATTTATGGACAAAATGAAATTGGGATTATTTGGAAACTTTTTGTACAAAAAACAAAATTTTAATTCATGGTTTGCGTTTTTGGTCAACTAAAATGTCAACTTTTGACTTTTTGAGTTTTTGATGAAAATGATTAGGAAGTTACTTACAAATGAAGGATCAACGAAAAAGAAATGAAAAAAAAAGACACTTTTTGCTTGAGAAAAGGGTTCCATCACGATTGAAAATTTTAAACTCAAAATTTTACCTTTATTTACACATCAACTAAAAATGAGATGTCAACTAAATTGAGTCAGATTAACTGAATTATGTAGAGCAATTCCTTTTGTTCTTTTATTTATTTGTTTTTTTTTTTTTGGGGGTAATCCCAATCCCCAAGTCAACCATGGATAAAGGACCACATTTTCCCTGCCTTGAATTGATAGTGGATGAGTCGAGTCAAGTCAAATTAGGTATGAATCAAAAAATTTACATCACAAATAAATGGATCATAAACGAGTTCATGGATTAATTTGATTCGGACCATTTATAACCCGACCTAAACTCGATTTGACTCATCAGTTTAGGTGAAGGTTTATCTGAAAAATGATTAATGAAATTGTGAAAATGATAGTTGAGGTCTGATGAGAAGGAAGTAATGGTGGTGCTTGGAACCGTCAATAACGTAGAGGCACTTCCATCATCTCTCGAAAAGTACCTTCTAGCAAGTTCCAACGGTCGTATCTGCTGTTTCTAATCCCTTTTCGCTTTAACCAATGAAAAATTCATGATAATTTTTTTTTTTATCGTAACATTTGTTACCAGACTTTAATATCTGCCCTAGAAATTTCTTTTGGTAAGGATCGACCCGCAATTATATACGTTGGGTATTAAATACCAGAAAATTCCTTGTTTATTTTGTAAAATGAGTTTCCCCGCATATATTTGTTTCACCTTTTGCCTCACTTCTTTGGGCCTCCTTAAGATAACTCACATCTCTCTCCCTCTCACGCTCTAAATAACGCTCTGTCTGGATGGACGAAGCACGGAGGGAGAAGGGAAATTGGTAGAGAATGTGAAAAACGGCCCTCTGAAAAGAATTTGAGAAAGTTTAGGGGAGGAAAACATGAAGAACAGATTTCTACCGGGCCCACCATTTTCTTTTTTTATCTTCATGGGCTTGTGAAGAAACGGTGGAGACCGGGCACATTAACAAGCCGAATTTACTACACTATCCTTGTCTCTTATCAAAATCACAAAAAAAATTCCCTTACAATTTATTTGAGGGAGGGAGCACAATTTATTTGAAATTCGTAGTATTTTGACATGAACTGAGAAAAAGCTTTGTGAGAATAACTCATTCGAAGTTTTATTTATTAAATGACTATTTTAGGCATGAATTGGTGATAATCGACAATAATAAATTTAAAAAGATAAAGTCGAAAAAGTAATTTCAGAAATAGTTTTTCACAATTTTCACAACCCCTATCCCGCCTTTCCATATGGCACAGAGAATAATGTTGTGTTTCTTCACCACCTCTAGAAGACTCTCCCAAACATGGAAGTCTCGCTCGCACGTCCCGCCTTCTTGTTTCGTCTTGAATCTCTCTGCTCTTTCACTTCGTCACGCGCTCACACGGACAGATAAACCTGAGAGAGAGAGAGATGCGCAGCAGTTGGTTCTCTGTGTTTTGTTCTGCATTTGTATTGGCAATGTCGCTGCGCTCGGGTGTCATTTTCTTGGTGGGTTTGTTTTTTTTTTTTTTTTGGGTATTTTCGTGATGAAAGCTTTTTCCCTTTTGAAGCAGAAATTTGGTCAGTCTTTTATAGGGGTGTGCAAAATACCTGGGAACCACCTGAACCGCCCGGAACCGGACCGGAACTGCCCGAAACCAGCGGTTCTTGAGGGAACAAGTCTAGTTCCCGGTTCCAATTTATGAAAACCGGTGGGTACCGGTCCGCCCGCCCGCTTGCCCACCCGGACAGGACCGGAACCTTTTTAATATTAAAAAAAAAACAATTACTAAAAGAAACCATAGATCTCATTTCACTCCCTTCTAGGGGTGTGCAAAACACCCGGGAACCGCCTAGACCGTATTTGTAAATTCATTGCGTTTACTTCTCTCGCCGTTCGCATATCCACGTACTTAAATTTGGTTTTTCTTTCTTTGGTTTGATTTAATGTCACGTAGTCGTTCTATGTTGAAAACCAAAATTGTTTCGCGTCAAGATCGGTTTCATGGATCCACCCGGGAACCGGACCGGACCGGCGGTCCGGTTCCTGGATGGATCCATGCAACAAACGGGTGGATCTCAGTTCCAATTTTTCGGAACCGGTCCTTAGCAGGCAGTTCCTGGTTCTAGGTCGGGAACCGCCCGCCTGGACCATGCACACCCCTAGACTCTTTTGAAGTTTCTCGTGTTTGGTTTAGGTCATTTGGGGAGGTGGTTGGAAAAGAAAGGGACGAGGTAAACAGTTGATGGGTCTAAAACAATGCCCTGAACCAAGGGCTTGCAGTTGAACTGTTTGATCAAATGTCTCAATCACGTAACGTTCCGGTTGTTACAACTCTTATGCTAGACAGCGAATGCGAGGTTGCTAGATTTATTCCAGGATCAAGGATAAAGAGGGGCCTTCCTATGCGGTTAGTCACTTATGCAATGCTTGTTCATTTTTCTTAATGGATAAAAATTAATCGATGTCGTTTTAGTTTTGTTAGATGCATATCTTTTGGTGTTGGAGATAGGGCTTCCAAGGAGGGTAAAGAGGCTCTGCGTCAGGTCGATCCATCTGCAAGCTTGACTTACCAATTAGCCAAGACCTCTGGAACCGTTGGTAGTGCAGGTTCGACATATGCTGAAGAGGTACTTAAAGTGAGAAGTAGTTGAACAAGTTGGGTAATTTCTGGCAATGACAACAAAAAATATGCTGCAGATAATAGAGTTGAAGCCATCAGTGGATAGTCTTGAGAAGGAGAGGGATATCTACTTTGACAAATTCGGAGATGTTGAGATCTTGGGCTACTATCTCGAGATAGAATGCCTACCCATAATGTTTCTATCAAGCATTTGTTCCAGGCATTCTTGCCCTTTGTTTCAGGCGTACCTGTTTTGTCGACCTCTGGTGCTGCCTAAATGTTGATTAATTATTAACTTCTTCTTTGGCAGATTGTGGCAGCAATAAAGATGATATTTCCTGCAGGAGATGATGATGCATCGGTTGTAGCAAAAGCTTAAGCTGTGGTGTCACTACACCAGAAAGAAGCAGAGTTACTGAGTCCCATAGCCGAGGTTCCCAAAGAAAGAACAAGCTTAAATACTCAGAAAAGGAAAAGCATCATAAACCTGTAAGTTGATGCTGCTGCTACTACTTTGTCTTCTCTGAGGCAAAGGATTTTAGACACTTTTGATGTGTGTTCTAGTGGTTGATCTCTCATGAATTACTGATTTCCCATTTTTGGATGCTTGAAGACAGCTTCTGGTGCTCTCTCCATAAATAGATATTAGACAACTCTACCTGTGGAAAAGCCTAGGTAATTTTAAAGGGTTTTAACCATAGTCAACGTGGCATTTCGTAGCATATATACAGTCGGAGTTTTTGTTACTCCTTTGAGCTCAGTTAGCTAATTTGATCATGTGAATACAAGAGATATAGACAATGACTTTACATCCTTCACAAGGTTCATGACAATTTCTATTATGTATTACCATATTGATGGTGGCATGTCTGGACATATTTCATAGGAAAGATTGGCATGTTGATGCCATGTTTCATTTATATGGTCTAGGTGGTTTGGTTTGTGACAACTTAATACCTTCATAATTTAGGAGCGTTTGATAACATATTGTCTGTTCTGGTTGGTGCATTTATATGAGTCCATTGATGAGTGGATGGATTTTTGTAATTTGCCGGTCAAGAGTTCTAAAACTTGGTTTGTCTGATGTCAATCTTCTTCTTGCACATATTATCGGTGGGTGTCAATCGAACTTGTCATTGACTAAAAATACCCTTTTCATCTATCGACTCCCTACATTGTCATCTCTATGACTTTGAGTTCTTTACCGTGCACGTTTCTTTAACGACGACATCCACCGACATATGAAAAATAGCTAAAATTTTCAAAAGATCTCAATACGGAAAAATCGACACTTTAGGGTGCGTTTGGTAACATTTCTATTTAAAAATTATTTATGGAAATAGAAATAGAAAAAAAGTATTTCGATTGTGAAACAATTTTTGAACAAAAAACGCGTTTGGTAAATCTGATTCCTAAATATAAAAAAAAAAGTAGAAACACATTTGGTAAATTTGTATAATTTTTTTATAACTTTTAATTTTTTAATATTTTGATTTTATTTTTTCTATTTTCTTTCTTATTTTTCTTATTTAATTTTCCTTTTTTCCTTTTTTCTTTTTCCTTTTTCCTTTTTTTCTTTTTTTCTCCTTTTGGCCGGTCGTCGGCCTCGGCCATGGCCGGCGACCGGCCGACGAGGGCCGGCGGCCTCGCCGGATCTAGGTGAGATCAAGCTCGCCCAACCCGGCGTGAGGTCGGCCTCACCGGGGGCCGGCGATGCTCCAAGGCCGGCGACCGGCCAAAGAAAAAAGAAAGAAAAAAGAAGAAGAAAAGAAGAAGAAAAAAGAGAGAAGAAAATGGAAGAGAGAGAAAAAGTGTTCCTAAATTTGTTCAAAACAAGAAACAAAATTTTTTTGTTTCTTGTTTCTGCCCAGATGTATTTTTAACAAAAAATAGATTTGGAACAAAAACGCAAACAAACGCGTTGCTCCTTTTTGTTCCAGGAACAAAAAAACCAAAAAAACTGTTTTTAAACAGAAAAAAGAAGTGAAAACAAATAGGCCCTTAGTGTCTATAGCCATTCCAATGATCATTGATTCCACTATATGCACTTTCCTGTGCAAAATCCAACCAAAAATACAAAAAAAAAGAAAAACTCGAGAGCAACAAAAAACTTCATAAAAAAATCATGATCAACCACTGTTGATCTATGAAGACTACACCAATTCCTATCACTTCCTAGATTCATCAAGACGCCAATAGCGGTCCCGAAATAACAAGAAAAAAAAATGAAATTACCTAGACATCGAAATTTTTAAAAAAAAGTATAAGAAAAGTGAAGCTAACTAGTTATGTACCATAGTGAACTTAGAATAATATCATAAATTTTCTTCACGAAATAGGAGGATGACATCCCGAAATTCAATCGTTTCGATAAAATGAAATGCATATATCAGCGTGCTTTATGATCCTTTTTCTCTAAGCTAATCACTCACGAGTTAACTAACTTATTGGGTGAAGCCGTTAAGGGATATATCCGCGGTAAAATCCCTAAAAGCTACCTAATTTGTTGGATTGGACTAAATCACGTCATCAACCATGAAATTTAATTCGGTCTCGGGAAATCGAATATTCGAGCGTGTCACAATTCATTTTTAGGACCGTCTCATCGTCTGTCAATTTATTGACAAGTCCGAAATTTCAAGAAAGAAATTATCGGAGAAATAATCGAAGACCGGAAGAAAATAAAAAGGAAATGAGAAAAGGAAAATAATAGAAATAAAAAAATTAGGTTTTCTTATTAAAGTGTTATTTTCTTTCCCTTTTTCTTTTCTCTTTTTCTCCCTTTTTCTCTCTCTCTTTTTCTTTTCCATCGTGCGAATTGCTCCCCTCCTCCACCGAATGCTAGCTGGCTCCCACTTTGTTTCATCTTTTCCCTTCTTTGACTTTTGAAACACTTATCCTCTCTTTCTCTTTCTCTCTCTCTCTCTCTCTCTCTCTTCTCTCTCTTCTTCCCTCATCTCTCTCACGGAACCGACCCTCCTTCCCCTCCCCCTCTCTGTTCGAACAGAAGACAGAAGCGAGCGGGAGCTGCAGGCGCACGAAGATAGCCAGCCAGCCACCGTCGCCGCTCGCCGTCGTCCCGCCGCCCGCGCCCATGCCCGCGCGTCCACCGCTCGTCGCGCGCTCCGCCAGCCCTCGTTTCCTCGCGCCCAGGCCTCCCCCGTGCGTCTCCCGCCCCTGTTCCGCCTAGTTCAGCCACCGTGAGTGGCCGAGCAAGCCGCCGGAGCCACCGTGCGACCTCACCGGACCGCCGCCTACCTTCCCGACCCTTCTCCGCCCCTAACCATCTCTGTTTTCCCCTGTTTCGCAGCCGAACCAGCAAACCCACGAGTGGGTTTCCAGCCGGTTCGTGGGCCGTTTTGGGCCGTTTCCGGGCCCCGAACCCGAGCCGTGCTTTGGGAAGAATCGTTCCTCGCGTCGCCCCCGTCGGATTGATCCGATTTGCGCACGATTTGGTGAGTAATCTCACTAATCCAAGATTAGTTGGCTAATTATGCTTAAGGTTGGTTTAGATTTAATTAATTATGTTTAGGTTGTTAGATTAGATTAAATTAGTAATTATTAGTCAATTGTTGTGCGATTTAGATAAATTGATTGTGCAATTAACAAGTAGACGTGGTCTACTATTTATTGGGAGTGTCTCGGGAATTTTCGGACCTCTAATTGAGCTTCAATTTGATGATTCGGGCTTAAGGGAGATTTTGGCATTTAAATATTATTTTTCGGAATTAAATTAATTATTTATTTATTTTCCGAAAATTCAACTGAGATGGTCCGGAACCGGAAAATTATGCTGATGACCGTGGTGGAATCCGTTTGTTTAATCGGGCTTTATTTTGAGCTAAATTGAATTTTTAATATTAATTATTTAATTTTTGAAATTAATTAATTAATTAATTATTTTCCGGAAATTCAACTTGGATGGCTAGTGACCGAATTTTTATACCGATGATCATGGTGCAGCCCGTTTATTTAATTGGGCTTTAATTGAGCTAAACTGGATTTATTGAAATTAATTATTAATTTTCGAAATTAATTAATTAATTATTTATTTTTCAGAAATTAAGAGTGAGATGGCCAACGACCGGAATTTTGTGCTGATTGTCGTAGCGCAGTCCGTTTATTTAATTGAGCTTTATTTTGTGCTAAATTGAATTATTTGTGAAATTGGAAATTATTCTTTAATTGAATAATCCTGGTTATAAATTGAAGAATAACCGGCATCGGTTGATGATGCCAAAAATATTTGAATGGACTACAGAAAATGTGGGAGTTATGGAAAGGAAAATATTATATTTTGGCTAAGTGCGTGTAGTGTGCCCACGCACGATATTTTATCGAATATTTTTGATACGAAGAAATGAGGCCAAGACAGTGCGAGGCACAATGTCATTGGGCCGTGAGGGATTAACGTGTGTTGGCTTATAGTTGAAGTAAGATGATTATCGAAAGTGATGTGATGTGTGTTGTGTTGAGGGAAACCAATGGATCATGAGCAGTTAAAGGACTAAGTACTACACAAGTAGAAGACTTCGTGTGAGTTACCTCTAGCGCCTTATACCATTGCTTATTGTAGTTAAGGACTAAGTATTACATGGCGACCTGAGTCGCATGGGAATTACCTCTAGCGCCTTGCTGCATTGTTATGCATAGTGGAGGGCTAAGTGCTACACGATGGAAGATCTCGTGTGAGTCACCTCTAGCGCCTTACCCTATTGCATTTTGTAGTGAAGGACTAAGTACTACACGATAGCGAGATTTTGTGTGAGCTACCTCTAGCGCCTTATACTATTATTATTTGTGGTCAAGGACTAAGTACCGCACGATGACGAGACTTCGTGTTGGGGTCACCTCTAGCGCCTTGAGTCTATATTTGAGCGGGAATGTTGAATGGCAATGTTGAGATTAATTATCGAGTATAGATGAAATCATCGATATGGTTTGATTCGTTTGTCATGGATTGACTGATTGAACTGAATTGGCCAGGGAAAGGTCATCGTTGACATGGAATCGACTAAGTCGATTGATCATTGTCTTGAGTCTGATGTTGCAAATTGATTGACTGAATGGAAATGACCGTGAGTGGTCTTGTTGGCTTGTAATCGACTAGGTCGATTTGATCGATGCTTCAATCGGTGATATGATTGCTTGAGTGCCTATTGTGAATTGTACTGACCTGCAGGTGGGATCTGAGGCCAAGGTAAGTCCTTTGCTCTGTGCGTGTTTAGGCAGCCTATAGTATAATGGTTTACTAATCGGGCTTAGTGGGGTAGAACTCGCTGAGACGTAGTCTCATCCCAGTTTGGGGAAAACATTTCAGGACCCCGATGAGGAGCTAATGAGGAGGAGTCTGAGAAGGAGAACTCGGAGGTGAAACTTGAGGAGAAGGATTTTTGGAAGAAGAAGATAATCCCGATAGGGGCCTTGAGTATGGTCCAGATGGATTGAGATTCTATTTTCTTTTGAGAATTCCATTTTGATGTGAATAGAGATAAAGTAAAAAGTTGTGAAGTACTCTAGGTTGTGTTTTGTATAAAAGTTTGGTTATAAGTTTCAATATGAAAAATATGGCCCTGCTTTTCTATCCCATTGTTTTATTGTCTGGGGATTTATAATTGCTTCCGCATGTGCTTAATAAAAGAAAGGGTCGGCGATATATAGTCCTGGGATATCGCATATTATAATCGACCGAGGAGAAGGATGTGTGCATGCCCGAGGATCGGGGCGTGACTGAGGAAGATCACAGCCATCCTTTCCATTGCCTCGTTGGTGCTTCAACTTTCCTGAGGCAAAAGCAAAGGCTGCCATCCACCCTGAAGGACCAAAGCCGAATCACGACATCCTTCATGAGTTCATTCCGTGTGTAAGGATGTGCAACTGCATTCCACCTCTCCGTCAGCGTATAAGAAAATTTTTTGCTCGTGTAATTCCATTTCTTGAGTCGTAATCCGTGAGAAACCTTGAGACACCGTTCAATGAGGGAAACCTTAATGCCCTCCTTCCTATTTAGGATTCGGATCTCTTCTTTGCTCAAGAAACCTTGCCTTATCTGCTTGTTGGGTATAGAGAGCCTACTTTGGCCCCGGCTCATGTCTGTAGCAGTAAGTGTCTTCTCCACCACAAGTGTCATAGCTTGACCATGCATTTCCCGTATTTTGTCCATGAACTTTGTTGGCAATTCGCTTGGTCCGATTAGAGCAGCGAGACCCATCTTGGGAGCTTTCTTGGGTTTCTTGGAAACTCTACCCGATTCTTGGGTTTTGGAGGAATCGAATGTGCGTGAACGCTTCTTGCAATGCTCAGCGACAACTCTTGAAGGCTCTTGCTTGTTGTTTTGGACAACGACAAATGGATCAGAACTTGACTTCTGGGCGTGGATTGTCAGCCTTCGCGCTCGCGGTGATCTCTTCTTCTTAACGGTCCATCCAACCCCGATTGACCCAAAAGTATTGGTGGTCATGACAGCGACCTTCTTCTCATCATCACGATCCAAGAAGGGAGCCGCGAGACTTAGCTTTCCCTCGGAGACCATTGAAGCTGCGTCCGCCAAGAGATGAAGAGATGAGAAATCGAATTGTATCTCTCTCCCCCTTTGAAAGACGGTTTGCAGACCGAAAATAGACCGTCGCCGCTGGAAAACTTTGATACCCCATTATCGCCAAGTGATGGAGAGATGAAAAGATGATGAGCGTGGGTTTTCACAGAGAAAGAGAGAGAGAGAGAGAGAGAGAGAGAGAGAGAGAGAGCGACGAAGAAGGGGCGAGAGGGAGGGGAAGAAGAAAGTTGGTGCGATTGCAAATTAGGAAATATTAGGAAATACTTGAAGAGGATGAGAATTCTGAGTAGAAAACCAGTGGGATACGAGAATTTCAGATTAGGAAATATTAGGGCTTTGTGACCGTTGTGACCGTTGAGTGCTTACTCGGGCGAGTGATTCTGAAAAATAATTTGTTGTCAATCTCCGAATTAACCATGAATTGTTGTCTGCCCCCGAATTTTTTTCCAAAAATTGTACTTTGGTTTTAATTGCACGTGTATAACAATTCCCTGGATTTTAATTACACGTGTACCCGAACACAGAGCATGATTTTTGGAGGAGCCGAGAGCTAATGAAAGATTATCGCTGATTTCTCTCATTCACAGGTGTTCTTCGTCGATCTCAATCGCCAGAAATCTGCCGTGGCCGTCGATTTCCGCCGCTCCCACTGCCCGCGCCGAAACTCCTCTTTTCTGCCCTGTTTTCTGGTGGGAAGTTTGAAGTACTTCATTCTCATTCGGAGCTCCTTGGCCGGTGCCCATCTTCATTGCCGACACGTCTAGGACCTCCATTCTCCGATCTGCTCAGCGGACGAGGCTAGAAATCCAAATCACCATGGTAATTTCCATTCGCTCTGTTTCTATCGCTTACGAAGGAAACAGAGGCCTTGACCTCTATTCGAATTAAGAGAAAGATTCTCATCGTTCTGTATACCCGGTCCTAACATATGCTCTCTCGTGCGTTGTTTCTTTTTCTGTCTTTTGAGTTTCGTTTATTTGGGTGTGTTCGCGTGGTGATCGGCGAGTGTGGGTGTGAGTCCTGTGGTGGTCGGAGGTCTATGACGATGGAGTAAAGCATGTTTGCGCTGCGCTGTTCTCAGCGCTATACCGGGGGGCGTCATTGATTAACGTGTAGAGCCTGTGTCCATGAAGATCGTCAGCGTGATTGATCAGTGAGTGCTAAATGTTTAGACGTAGAAGAAGAATAAAGGAAAGCAGAAAGAGATTTGAGAGGCTGGCGCATCAGAGACGGACTGAGAGGGAAACAAAAAGAATTAACTATAAAAATTAAATAAAAATAAACGGCAAAAAAAAAAAAAGATGAAAGATAAAATTGGTTGGAAAATACTGGTATCGGTTATTCATTTAGTCTGTGATCTTATATTTCAGGAAGTCACATTCATGATTTTCGGGATAAAATGAAATCTCAATCATTTAACTTTAGATGAAATACATAATGAGATAAAAAAAAAAAAGAAATAAGTAGATAGTCAAATACGAACATGTGCAATTTATATGTTATTTCTTTTCGATTTAAATTGGGTTGTAATAAAAAAATATATATGTACATGTGACCAAAATCATCACAAGAAAATGAACCACAACAAGATTACATGTACAAAGTTATTACGATAGAATCTTCTCTTTAGGAGAGATTGTGGGAGTCCTCCTAAATAACACATTTCATGGCCAGGCAAGCTGGATCCCCATTTCACTCTCAGCAATTGCTATTGTAAATATTCTCAAGCTCTAATGTTCTTTCTAGGATGGAACATCCTTTTTAAGAATGGATGATTGAACCATCTTTCCTGAAATCCTAAATGCACAAGCATATATATGATGGGAAAATATGTTGACCATCAATAAGTATTCCGTGTCAATTAGTGTGACAAATGTTGGATGCCAAGATGCCAAGTTAAGTCTGACAAAATACTTGAAAGTTGAAAACAACAAAAGATTAATTTAGGAGTGGACGCACAAAGTAAAAAAGCAAGTGTAGAGTTAACTGTACAAAGAATGAGGATTCAAGTAGGGTGGCACTGTACCTCAAAACGCCCACCCCCCCCCCCCCCCCCCCCAAAAAAAAGATTTTTCATCAATCATATATTTGTTGATACAGTTAAAATCATTGTTAAGATTGTCAGTGCCATCAGAAAAGTGCACATTCTTCATGAAGAAAAATCTTTGTTCCTCATGAACTCATCATGGTAAGAATTCCAAGAATAAAGTATTTTGTTTTGCCCTTTTGCGTTCTTTATCTCCTTCAAAGAGCCCAGCGGATAGCATACCTCCAGCGAAGTCAAGGCCTTCACAAAATCATTGTTGAGAGCTTCAACAACATGCACAATCAACTCGTTCTCAGCCCAAGAATGAAGTTCCTGGAGCTTCTTAAGTTTTGTTGCACGGCTCTCTTACTGGTACCTTTTACCTTACTGGAATCATCAGAAAGCAGTTGTTGCTCTCCATTTCCATTGTGTGCCAGACCTGGAAAATCTACAGAAGACCAGAGAACTGCCGAGAAAGGATTCTTATAAGAGTTATTGTTCCCCACAAGATTTTGACAGGGGTTTGGCGAGACAGTTGCTCTTGATATTGGTGGGAAAGGATTAAGTTCAATTTCAGATTCAAGAGCATGTCCTTGTCAATGATTTAGATCAAAGGCAGCCCAACCAGTAGAATTGCCCCTGCTATGGGGAAGTCTTTCTTTTGTTGAGAGCTGTTAGATAAATTTATCCTAATTAGCGCACCACCGTATAGAGCAGTCTATAAGTATGACAAAGCCAGTTGGATACTGTATGCTTTTGCTTTGATATGCCTTTATGTCGTTAACTTACGAGATTACATCACAGGAGTGTCCTAGCACTAATGAAAATAACAAAGTGGCACAGGTTATAAATCGAGATAAACCGGATTTCACCATATAAGGAACACTGAAACAACAAAACATTGCACGTACAAAGTTTGAGAAATCAACTAGAAGAAGCAAAGTGTTCAATGTCTATATCTTTGAAAACTAATGTTCTCAATAGCTACCAAATGCATATGAAAGAAACTGCTCAACACTATCTATCGGTGATCACCATAATCCACTTTTAATTTACCACTTCCCTTAATCATACGAATACTTTTCTGATACTTCCTTGCTCATACCCTTTTTCTTAACAACATCGACCTACTTACTTCTCTAGGACTGGAAGATCCTTCATTTATGTAAGAGAAAATTTTTATTACAGACAAGGAAAATGAGAAAAACTCTCTTGTCACTGCCTGTAGTCCTGAAAACGTATTTTTTATAAGTGAAAATGAGAATTCTCTTTCAAAAAAATATTATAAGAACTTGCTAATGCATCAAAATTTCTTGAGTCTCACTTTCCCCACAATGTCTAGGGGCAAAAATTGCCACCAAGATACCACGGAGTAAATTTCTGTTGATTAAAACATTAGAGAAACACATAATGGAAAAATTTAAGAACTACTGAAAAGGGTATGCTTATCAAATGGATTAATAGACATTTGACAATTTTCAGGCAGAATTTACTAGCTTTGGCCTTCCAGTCTTCTGATCCAACCCCACTCGAAGCTCAAGCTCCGCAATCTCCAGTGTATTAACAGTTCCCTGGAGCTCCAATTCAACAACTGCTCGTTGGTTTTTGAAATTTTCCTCGAACAAGTTTCTGAATGTCTAAATACCCCATTCTCTCAAGAACGGGTTATCTTCATCCACAACGCACTGTTGCATAAGCAGAAAATCCCATCCTTGCATCTGATCTCATCTTGCACGCTAATCCTCCTGTACAAACAGTTGCCAGTGACTGCAACAGTGTCTCTCCGAAACCCTTTGTAAAAGCAACATTTCAGTTGTTTAGAATTTGCATTCCCTTGGAGGTGACCCTGATTAATGGCTTTTCTGATAATTGCAGGAGGCTCAAGTTCATGGAGCAAATTCAGAATCGAATCCAACATTTAACATATTAAAAGACAACATTTAACATATTAAAAGTGGATTTGGTTCCAGTTGGGAGCAAGCCCTTAATAAGAGATAACTTAGGCTGTAATGCTGAGAGTACCCTTTTCATGGAGACAAACTTAGTAGTAAAAGGTCCTGTTCTCCAACCTTTCCAATTCCAACGACCATCATCTTTCACTGTTGCTAGGAATCGTTGTTTATACGACTCTTCGTATGCTGTTAGTGTTGCTGTGCAGGGTCGTTTACTTAAATGTTCTTTTAAATGTCTCAAACAATGTCATGAGATTTTTTGAGGGAAACGACAAAATGTGCGAAAAATAAACGGGGATGCCCATCTTCCCTTTTAGAGGTAATGAAAAGAAAACAAAAATTGTGAAAATTTGAATTTGCCTGATCAAATGTGGAGTTCAATCTTTTTTTGCTTCAAAAGATTACTGTGCTAAGGTCCAAGAAACTTTCGCATGACCTTTTCTGGCCATAGACGATGATGATTGCCCCGTTAGTGTCGTGCTTGTTTAAAAGGAAAAAAAAAATAACACTGCCATTGAGCATGAAGCTAAACATAGCCGAAACACTTATGTCGCTTTCGGTGGAGTGAGTATATAAATTGTCTGTTAGCAACAGGATGAAGGGGGATAATCTCAATGGAGTCAATCAAACCCAATAGCAATTGGATGACTGATGTGTCTATCTAAGGCAGGTTATATTAGTTTGGTAGGAATAACTAAGAATGACTTGAGCAAGTGAAACAGAAAGTAAGAACTATCTTGATTGATGGAGAGTACACAAATGGGAGCGGTATTAGGTTGGATTCTGGGGCTCATCCCACTTCTAGGATGGTTGTTGTGGTGGTGGAATGAGATTTGGTATGCATGGCCGGTTGAGCGAAGAGGTACCAACGCCAGTGTAAAGTTGCCGCCAGGACAAATGGGGTTTCCCTTCTTCTGAGAAATCTTCACCTTCCTTTGGTACTTCAAGAATTTTCGCCACCCGGATGAGTTCATAAACTCTAAAAGACGGAAGTATGATCCCCGTTCCCCATCTAACATTAGACTGAAAACTTGTGACATGAACTTTTGCAGCTTTGTATTTGCAACTGTAAGAAAAGTCAAACCAAGGGAGAGTAGTGTTTCTCCCAGGCTTCTACTAATGCCCCTGTACATGTTTCAGGTACGGTGATGGAGTGGGAATATACAGGACTCACCTCTTCGGATCGCCTTCCATCATAGCATGCTTCCCATCAATAAGCAAGTTCATCTTCCGAGATGAGGACGCATTCCTCCCGGAATGGCCGAATGTCGATCTTGTGGGCACAAATTCTATAGTGGTAGTTCATGGAAAGGCACATGCCAGGCTCAGGAGCTTCGTCTTGAATGCAGTTAACCGGCCCGATGCTCTTCATGGAATAGCTGCTTTCATATAGCCGCATTTGGTCACTGGCCTTGAGTTATGGGCCCAAAAAGGCAGATTCGTCGCTTACCATGAAACTAAGAAGTTATAGCCCATCACATAGGCTTACCATAAGATAACTTCACCATTCACATGATTATTTTTTGCCAATCGAATCGTCCTCAAGATTTCATTAATGGTTTTTAAATTTGTGTATCTTCTTTGCTTACAGTTGACCTTTGAGATTATTGGGAAACTGTTTATTATCTTTGAGCCAGGGCCACAATTGGATGAGGTCTACTGGTTGCTTCATGAAATGGTTAAAGGGATAAAAGCTTAGCCGCTCAACTCCACGGCACTGCATATTACCGAGCTATGCAGGTTTATTGAATTGGAATCTTTGATCTGATTAGTTAGGCGAATGTACTAAAATTCAAAATGGCAATTGGAGTCTCATTAACTTGTGCAACGACTCCTGCTCTGTATACAAGTTAAATACGACACTACAACGCAAAGTGATTGTAACACCAAGGAAGCAATATTGGATTGAATTGTCCTAGTTTTATGCGAAGCTGCCCATTTAAAACCCCAAATGATCTAAATTATTTCTCCAATCCTAGTGCAGTGCTGGAAGAAAGTCGAGGCAATTTTTGAAGTCGAGCCAGAGAAAAGGAAAAGCCAAAGCAAAGAAACTGTGACCGATCTTATGGACGGAATTCGACAAATCAAAGATGAAGAAGGCAAAAACTATCCGACCAAGAAGTTCTAGATAACGTCATTATTCTTGTGATAGCCGGTTATGAGTCCACTGCACTTGCATCAATGTGGGCAATTTACTACCTTGCCAAGTATCGCAATGTTCTAAAGAAACTCCGGGTAGCGACATAGTTCAACTCTGTAGCTTAATTATCAGAACTTCTTATATACTGTTTCATTGCAACTTGGGGATCTTGACTTGAATGGCAGGACGAGAACATGTCCATTAGCCAGAACAAGAACGGTGAGTTCATCATGAGCGAAGATGCCTCGAATATGACATATACTAACAAGGTAACTTAAAATCATGGGAGGATTTCAGAGTTCGAGTGACCAGTTGCCCAAAAGGTTAAAAAAACTTATGAAGCTGACAATTACTGATATATAGGTGGCGGAGGAGACTTTAAGAATGGCTTATATTGGAGCTTTTAAATTCAGATTAGTCGCAAGAGACATCGATTACAAAGG